>CP050233.2:8882343-10102343 GCA_012066045.3 Morus alba | reverse complement strand
TCTCACATGGCGCCAGATCCGAACAGCTCCGGCGGAACCTCCAGCGGCTCGCGGAATGAGGCCGCCGTCAAGGTCCCGGCCAAGGACCCTAAGAAGAAGGACGACAAAAAGGACGAGGATTTGGTAATTTCTCACTCCTTACTCTCCTCGATTTTTCCTTCTTCAGTCTGTTTGGTTGCCGATAAAGTGTAGGGAAACCTAAGGAAAAGTAGGTTTTTTGTCGATGCGATATGTAGGAAACGAGTTGTTATCTGTGTTTTTTTATAAATTTATTTGTTTATTTTTGGGTTTTGAGGAGAACTTGTTGTTGAGTGATCAAAAAAGGATAATTTTTTTGAACTTATGAATTTTGATTGGTGATAGTCGGATGAGGACTTGGCGTTGAAGCAGCAATTGGAGTTGTATGTGGAGAGGGTTCAGGATCCTGATCCCGGTCTGCAGAAGGTTGCACTTGAGAGTATGAGGTAAAAAAATTTACTTTTAATTAGTATTAATTTTGTGATCTTTTTGGATTTTTTCGATCCTTTTTTTTTTTTTTCTTGTCTTTCTTGTTGGGCTTATGCTTCTTCCCACAACGATAATTGGGTTTAAACAGTAATGCTGGATTCTGAAAGGTTTACGAAAGAGTGTATGCCCAAGTAACTTCAATTATTTTTCTGATTTCAGTTAAATCATTAATATATGAGGAATTTTGTTGACGAACTAGTGGCGTAAACTTGACTGAATTTTAGGCAAAGACTAGGCATTATTAGTTAAGTTTAATGGTGCTTAACTAATTATTATCCATAACTATTTAATGGTGCTTTATCTGCTAGTTGGGGTTTCCTTGCTATTGATATCTGATATCTGGAGAATTTGGAATTTCTAACCTTTGTCTAGATTGTAGATTCCTGAAGTTTCCCTGAGACTATAATCATATACTGATGACTGCTATGGTCTTAATGTCAGATTGGTGCAATTACATATGAAATTTACATCTCAAAACTCTTTAATGTTTTTCTATTCTTGAGAGAAGGTTTTCTGAATTCTCGTGTAGACAATGCTTACTTCTCTTTATATGTTTGTTTTTTATCTAACTTGGTGGTATATTTGAATTGGCTTCATACTTTTAGGAATCTATTTTTCAACAGCAATTATTTGATGTATAGGTTGTTGTCATGCTTGTGGTTTACCATTGCTTAAATAAATCTTTTAGGCAGGAAATTCGTACATCAACGAGCTCCATGACCTCTGTTCCAAAGCCACTAAAGTTTCTTCGACCACACTATGGAACTTTAAAAGCTTATTATGAAACCATGGCAGATTCAGAATTGAAGGTACACCATTTTTTGAAGTACTTTTATTTAAAAAATTAGAGTCTATTTACTGCAGTTTGATTAATTTACTCTGTGCTACATGTAGAAATACCTGGCAGATATATTATCAGTCTTGGCATTGACCATGTCCGCTGAGGGAGAACGGGTATGTCTGAATATCGGTCAATTTCTTTTCAGTATGTTCTAATTTCACATAGTTTATTAGTTTCGAAAAAGATTGTCAAACTTCATTCTGGTAGACTGTGTTCTGATGTTCAGAGGGTGCCCAATTATTGTGTGTTCACACTCGTTCGTGTTTCGCAGTTGTTTGAGTACGCAAGTGCTAATGTAAATCCTCTTTTTTAAACTATTTCAGGAAAGCTTAAAATACAGATTGCAGGGATCAGAAGGTGATATTGGTTCATGGGGCCATGAATACGTCAGGCAAGTAAAATCTGACTTTTATAATTAGTATATCTAGTCTGCTTATTTTTCAGAAGCTCTTTATTATTAGTAAAAGATTGGAGATTGGTTTCTATACAAATATTTTCTGCCATATTGATTTATTTATTTTTTAAATAGGAACTTAGCAGGAGAGATTGCTCAAGAATTTGCTAAGCGACAGGTCTGGAATCTATCCTTTGAATGTGTTAGAAGTTTGTTGATAAATATATAACTATGTATGCAGTTTTACATGTGTGTTCTTAAGAAGTGCTTTATGTTTCTCACATGCTATAACAGGTTTGTTGATAAATATATAACTATGTATGCAGTTTTACATGTGTGTTCTTAAGAAGTGCTTTATGTTTCTCACATGCTATAACAGAGTGAAGAGGGCCCTATTGATGATCTAATGGAACTCGTCCAACAAATTGTTGCTTTTCACATGAAGGTAACATCAATAACAAGTTTTGTATTTTGTGGTATCCATCTTGCAAGGATGGGTGATTAAGTTTATGGTGCATGGCGTATGTACAAAATGTTTTTGGGACTTCTTACATTTGTACTGGAATAAGTGACTTATTATTTTCTTAATTAATTTGTTCTGCTTTGCAGCACAACGCTGAACCTGAAGCTGTTGACCTTTTGATGGAGGTAAGATGGGAGTATTACCTCATTAACAATGTGTTTGTGGTTATTTAATTTCTGAGTTAATTTGCTTATGACTTATGACTGATTGTGCTATATTAAACATTCCAGGTTGAAGACCTGGATCTGTTAGTGGAGCATGTTGATAGCACAAATTTTAAAAGAACATGTCTCTACCTCACCAGTTCAGCAAGGTAAGTGGAAAGGGGGAATAAGATATTGGTCTATTTATCACATTGTGTCGGAAAAAGGGAATATATAGTTATTTGTCATTCCTTTTTATTTTTTTTTTATTTTTGATTTTTTTTGTGTTTTTGCAAATGTTAGTGTCTATTGGTCTCAGCATAGTTGATTGCCTATGCCATTGCGTATTTCATCTTTCTCTCACTTCTTTGTATTGACTCCATTCTCCCACCTATTAATACTGCAGATACTTACCTGGTCCAGATGATATGTTGGTTTTGGATATTGCGTACATGATATATCTGAAATTTGAGGAATATACAAATGCGCTTCAGATTGCTCTATTCCTTGATAATTTGCAGGTTTGTACTTTATCGACAAATATTTTAGTAATTTACTAATATAGGAAAGTTTACTGCCCAGGAGAAATTTATATGTATTGAGAGTTGTAAGAGGAAGTTCTACAGCTTTGTAATTTTTTATGATTATGAAATTTCAAGTACCTGAGCTTGCAAATTTTTTATAGTTCGGTGCTAATTATTTGTTATTATTATTATTATTATTTTTTTTTTTTACAGTATGCGAAGCAGGTATTTACATCGTGTGATGATCTACAACGGAAAAGGCAATTCTGCTACATCCTTGCCCGACATGTAAGTTTCCTGTTTTCTTTATTTTATTTGTCTTCTTCATGCTTGTTTTATGGATTAACTGGAAATTATGGTTAGCATTTTATTTGATATTTTTTTGTTGAATACCAGTGTCAGAGACTGTTGTTTGACTTTTAGAGAAAATCTGGTTGGTCCTTGAATAGAATAATCTTTTCCTGTGACGAAGATTTTCTGTTTTTGATATCATGGAATTCACTTTGTATGAATTCATGGTGTAATTTTGTTAAGAAAAGATAAATATTAGCTGGACCTAATGATTCGCAATCTTCTGTGGAGTGTATGCTCATATGCATTTTGCCCTTTTCATTGGAGACCAATTCTACTATTTTCACTCCCTTGTGCTAGAGGGATGGTAGAATTAAGGATGGAGTTTTTCTAATTGTTCTTTCTTGTACTATTAAGGGCGTCACTTTTGTGCTTGATGAAGAGGCTGCAGCAGATGATGAGGATCGGGAAGTATTGCAGGATATCATCAACAATGCTAAGTTAAGTGAAGGTTATCTTAACCTTGCTCGTGATATTGAGGTCATGGAAGCCAAAACTCCGGAGGATATTTACAAGGTTAGAATTTTAATTCTGTTTAAGGGCTGATATTGATTTATTGATCTTTGTATGGTTCTTACTGAATCAAGAGATTTATCTTAGTGTTGTATATTATTCTATGGAATCAAGTTTCTAATCAAGAAAAAAGAACATTATCTTTTTTTTCGTTAATTCCCCTTGTCAAAGTTTAGAAAAAACGGAAAACCACTTGTCACACCATTCTTTCTGGTTCCAAAGTTTCTTATTACCTCTATTTCTCCTTGATTTCCTTTTTTCATGTGATAAATAAAGTCTACCCAATTTAGCTTATTTGACTAGCTGAACCATAATGTTTTTCTTGCATTTCCATCCTGGAAACGAAACACATTTGCTTTTTGGGGTTTGAAAATTCATTCTTTTCAATGTGTGGTTGTAAAATACAACATTGAGACTTATGTGATAGAAATCGTTTCTTTTGGAAAATTTTAAAGTACTAATGTTGCCGAATTTTGATAACATGCTCCCATTACCATGTGTGGTTAGATTGTCCCTTTAACCTTTAGCTGCTCTTCATTAAGCCGGTGTATATAGTGCTTCTCAGTAATGTTGCCGAATCTGTATTTCACTTGCATGGAGTGTTCCCAAAGTAATCTTGTTAAAGTTGATATTCAGTAACAAGCTGGTTTACTATGCTGATATCACAATTTTCGTGGGCTTTCTTTTAGGCACACTTGCTTGATGGCCGGGCCAGTGGTGCTGCTAGTGTTGATTCTGCCAGACAGAACTTGGCTGCAACCTTCGTCAATGCTTTTGTAAATGCTGGCTTCGGTCAGGTTAGTTTTTTCCATTTGATATGTGTGCAATATGATGTCTGTAGTGTTATGGATATTGACTCGTCATATTTTTTGCAGGATAAGTTGATGACAGTCCCATCAGATTCTTCAAGCGGCGGTGCTTCAGGAAATTGGCTTTTTAAGAATAAGGAGCATGGAAAGACAAGTGCTGCAGCAAGTCTGGTGTGCTTCTTTTTCCTTTTGACTTATTTTCTGGTAATCTAGTAGTAGGAAGTCTCGAACTAAAAGTTTTTTATCTTCTTATAGGGCATGATCCTACTATGGGATGTTGACTCGGGACTTGCTCAAATTGACAAGTACTTCCACAGCAATGATAACCACGTGATTGCCGGTGCCTTGCTAGGAGTTGGGATTGTTAATAGTAGTATAAAGAATGATTGTGATCCTGTGAGTTGTCTTCGATTTTATTTTCTTTTGGGATGTCTATAACCTACGATAGTACTTCTGAATCGTAATTTGTTACCTCAGGCACTGGCGCTTCTTAGTGACTATGTAGATAAGGAAGATCCATCCATCCGAATTGGGGCAATTATGGGCCTAGGAATTACCTATGCTGGCACTCAGAATGAGCCGGTAAAGTATCCTATTTCTTTTCCTGTTGATAAATTTGCTAATCAGCTGCTACTTGTATTTCATAACCAACATGGTCTACCACGTATTTAATGTTCCCATGAAAATCACATCTTCTTTTATGGTTTTGAGAATGTTGATTAGCACGTTCATTTTCTCAATATTTTTTGGCTCAGGGTGTTTCTAATTTGTGGTTTTTTGGGTAAAGCTAACTCATCTGTGTCTTTTCAGTTGCGTTATAAGCTGTCTAGCATACTTAATGATGCCAAAGCTCCGTTTGATGTGATTGCGTTTACTGCAATCTCATTGGGCTTGATATTTGTTGGGTCATGCAATGAGGAGGTTGCTCAGGCTATAATATTTGCATTAATGGACCGAAATGAGACAGAGTTGGGTGAGCCTCTTACTCGGCTGTTGCCTCTGAGTCTTGGTCTTCTATATCTTGGGAAGCAGGTAAATCACTTCTTAAGACTTTTAGACAGTGCGTCATGACTTGTTTCTAGTTCCAGAAATTCTGTGCTTTTTCTTGCTTAATTCTTAGCTTGCATGCGTGATAGTTCTCATGAGTTATATCAATATGTGGTTAAAGAAACCCTTACAGTGGTTATAATACTCCATTTATGATTTTCTATTGTTCTGATTGCACTTTGGAATCCATGCCCTGCATAACAGGAAAGTGTGGAGGCTACTGCTGAAGTGTCAAAGACGTTTCATGAAAAAATCAGAAAACATTGCGATATGGTTCTGCTTTCTTGTGCCTATGCAGGAACCGGGAATGTTTTGAAGGTAATCGTTAATGTCAATTAGTTGTCATTTGGAATCTCCATTGCGTGTATGAGGTAGCTGACTTTGTGTCAATGCAGGTCCAACATCTTCTGACTCAATGTTCAGAACATCTTGAGAAGAGTGAAACCCACCAGGGCCCTGCCGTGCTAGGAATTGCTATGGTTGCCATGGCAGAGGAATTGGGCCTGGAAATGGCAATTCGTTCGTTAGAACATCTTTTACAGTATGGAGAACAAAATATTCGTCGTGCAGTTCCTTTGGCACTTGGTCTCCTTTGCATATCAAACCCAAAGGTAATAATCTAGCTAGGCTCAACTTCGCATCCTCTGCTGTTTGGGGCGTAATGTTTTCTGTAGAAATGATTGTAGTTGTTTTCTATTTTCTCCCAATGCTCTTTTTACGTGACTGAATGGTAGTAGTGATTGATTTTTTTTTGGGTCTCTTGTCAACGATCTTTTTTTCATTTGTTTGTTTATTGGTAATTATTTTATTCACTTCTATATTTTTTTTTTATTGTTATTGGAGAAAACCTTCAAATTGAAAACTTCTATCTTCTTTGTGGCTTGTGTTTCTTTAGAAAACCACTCTTTAAATTTTGCACAGTGATTTATGCAAAGTAATTATATTTCTTTTCAACACATCACACTTTGGGGTCAGTAATTTAATAGAACAGATAAACTAGGCTGCTATAAGAGTATTTACTCCTGTAGAGTTTAAGGCCTGATGTTGTGTCTTGTAATGTTTCACCAATTTGTTAATGGGGTTTTGACCAGGTCAATGTTATGGACACCTTGAGCAGGCTTAGCCATGATACAGATTCAGAAGTAGCAATGGTAAGGAACGATAACACACTCTATCTATTACTAAAACAATTAAGTTGAAGTTTAGAGCAAAAGCTGATTTTTTCTTACGCTTCAGGCAGCGGTGATCGCCTTAGGTTTGATAGGTGCAGGAACCAACAATGCCAGAATAGCCGGCATGCTTCGCAATCTTTCAAGCTATTACTACAAAGATGCCAGTCTTCTATTCTGTGTAATGCTTCGTATAAATTCTACCTTTGAATTTTTGCTCATATCTAATGGTTTTTGTAGTGTTCATTTGTTTCCTTTGGTAACTTTTTCAGGTGCGAATCGCCCAAGGTCTTGTGCACTTGGGGAAGGGCTTATTGACTCTAAATCCTTATCATTCTGAGCGATTCTTGCTTTCACCGTAAGTAATAACTATTAGAGGAGCAAGTGTCCAAACACCTCTATCATCTCCCTAAAAGTGCATCTTTGTTCTTTTCTCCTAGTTCCGAATCTTTGATATAATTCTTCATTCTTCTTGCAGGACGGCACTTGCTGGAATTATAACTATGCTACATGCATGTCTTGACATGAAAGCCATCATCTTGGGAAAATACCACTATGTTCTGTACTTCCTTGTTTTGGCAATGCAGGTTGGCGTTTGATCTCTCTCTCTCTCTCTCTCTCTCTCTCTCTCTCTTTTTTCCCCCCAATAAATTCTTTGCACTTTCTGGGCAATTTAGATTGTCTCATGTGGTAATTTCCTTCTTTTATTGTGATAGCCGAGAATGTTGATGACTGTGGACGAGAATCTCAAACCGTTGTCTGTACCTGTTCGAGTGGGCCAAGCTGTCGATGTTGTTGGCCAAGCTGGTCGTCCTAAAACAATCACTGGTTTCCAGACCCACTCTACACCGGTTCTTCTGGCAGCCGGTGATAGAGCAGAGTTGGCTACAGAGAAGTACTAGAATAATACCCCTTCAAAATTTTTGTTTGACCATTTCGCTATTGTTACATGATTGCTTTAACACATACTTCTTTTCTTGCAGGTATATTCCTCTCTCTCCGATCCTTGAAGGCTTTGTCATCTTGAAAGAGAATCCTGATTACCGGGAGGATCACTAGTTTTGCCAACCATGACATGAGCCGGCGATTGCTTTATTTATCCCTCATGTTTTAGGCGTAATTTGGAGTTCACATATGCCAGCTGTTGGGTGGCGAGGATGGAAATCACTGATACAAGTGAGCTTCGAACTTTTTCTTTCTCCAGTTTCGCCTCAAGAAAGCAGAGCATGGTGGAATTAGATGATTGTACACTTGATGAATGCTGCAACAGGAAAATTTAGGTGGACCATTGTTATTCCATGTCATAGATTACTAATGTTTTTCTGCGAGGAGCCATTGTTTTTACGTAGTTTATTTTGAACGACTGTAGCATGGCGACTCGGTGTCGGTTACTTTCAAAATGGATGTTACAGAGCAGTAATACAGTAAATTATTAGTGTTTTTTTTTTTTTTTTCTCTCGAGGAAACAGTAACTATTAGTTGACTTGACAACATGAAATTCATCAGAAAAAGTTGAAACGCCATGAAATCCAACAAGCCATTTTGGGTTTTTTATTTTTTATTTTTTTTTATTTTTTATTTTTAAATAACTTTGTTGCTTGCATAATGGTCGAGCTTGTACGAACTCCTGTTTCCGAAAGCTTTTCGGAAGAGAAATTTTTGGTATATTTATGTACTTTAGATGAGCCTGAAGATTTGTTTCCTGGGTGATCAAAATTTCTTGAGGTAAAAAAAAAAAAAAGACCTCCAATACGCCCATATTTAGGGATGGCAATAGGGTGGGGTGGGGATGGAGGATGATTTCCCTTCTTGATTCCTGTCCCCGTAAACTATCTCCATTTATCTCTCCGTCTCTGCTTAAGGAGGGGCGAGGTCAGAGCCAAGAATCTCTTATTAAAGGAGCGTTTTTTATACCCGTCACATTCTCATCATGTAGCACTATGTATTTTAAAATTTTAGCAACTTAAAATAAAAAGAGTTGAAATTTATTATAAATTTAGATTAAAATCAAAGGTTCTATAAAAATTAAAAAAAAATTAATTCTTAACATGCAAACTGAATCTAAAAGTAATAACTAATGCATAAGCAAAACAAATTTAAAAACATCAAAATATAACATAAATTATCTTTCATTTTCTATTATGAACAACCTCAATCTTCATTGCATGGTTGTATGCTATTTCTTTTCAAGCATCATAATTCAAAAAACTTGGATCTTGACAAAGCATTATAACATATTTATGTTAGGGCGGAGACGGGGTGTGGAGTACTTTCCCCGGCCCCACCCCGCCACAAATTGGGGATTATTCCCATTCTCATCCCCATCCCTGATAATTGTCCCCCATCTTCACTCCCGTTCGAGGCGGGGCTCATCTCTGTGGGGAATATTGTCATCCCTAAATATATCGGTATGTCAAGTATTCTGTCTGTCAAATCCATATAAAATCACGTAAAAGTCAAAAAGTGTGTAGATCTAACAGTTAGCAAAATCTGATTTACTGGTATGCTAGGCATACCAAAGAATCTCTCTAAAAAAAAGGTCTAAAGTAAAGATTTTGAAAGGGAGTAGATTGCCTAACCTCTGTGTCAAGAGTGGTTGGAAATTCCTTGCCTCTATATAGAGGCTTGTTTGTATATCTTGTCCTTAATAGAATATGATATTCCTTTTTCTAATATTGATTACAATACCAAAAGTAGTGGTGGAACTTTAGGTTGGTGGGCTTGCCTGAAGTCTGAATTTTTCGAGCTCAGCGGGTAGACCCATAAGGCCGTTTGTTCTAGGAAGAATTTGGGCTCAAGCTCAGGCTGCCCGAATTTGGACGACATCGCAGAAGCTTGTCACCGAAAGACGCCCTCAACCGCCAACCGCCGGATTTCTTTTTATTCATTTATTTATTATTTTTTTTCCTCCGACTCGAATTGCCCGAACCTGAAGCCCAACCAACGGCTATATTATTATTATTATTATTTACCGTTGGAGCTTGACCCGAACTGTCGCCCGAAGCCCGACTCCAACGGCTCTTTTTCTTTTTTACTGTTGCCCAAATTTCGGCCCAAACCGACCGAACTCAGCCCACCAAAAATTGAAAGTAGCCACTGGATCCGAATTTTGGAGGAAAAAAATCAAATTTTTAACCTAAAATTGTTCCTATAAATACCCCATATTTCCCACATATTATATAATATAATAGTATACTATATAAAATATATATATATATATATAAATATTAAAACGTATAATAAAAAATATTTTTTTTCAGGTCATTCGGGCTGGCTTGGACTACCAAAACCAAGCCTGTGGGCCGTCCATGGGCCTTCTCAGGCTTGGACTGATGGGTTAGGTCAGACGATGGGCTCAAAATCGGTTTTTTCAGACGGTCGCGGTAACTCGTCTAATGTTCCAGCACTGACCGAAAGTAATCTTTAATTTAAAAGAGCAAATACATGTCGTTTCTGTATATAACGACGACATCTTGAAGAGAGGCGCCCCACGAGTCGTTTGAATAAAAAACAGAAACTTCGAAAACAACAGACATGTATTTGCCTTGTCAACAACCCAAACTTTAATAACTGCAAGCAATCCGCTTAAAAATAAAAAAAATCAAGCAATCAGCAAGAAATTCCAAGTAAAAGAGAAAATAAAAATCTCTTTGCAAGAAATCCTGAACGAGTAAAGAAAAGAAAAATTTTTCAGCATAAAACGACGCATCGTTAATTTTCTATGACGCATAATTTTTATCTAAAACGACATAAAAAAACCGACATACCACATTTATCAGAGATTATTACGACAATAACACATATGAACAATTTCACAAAAATAAATAATTATTAAAAACAATAAAAAAAATAAAACAGCAGGGTTTAAGCTTTCCCCATATTTCCACCGTTAACCTCTCTCTGCGCCACTAGGGTTTATGCCATTGCTATCAATTTGGGAGCTTTAATTGATCAGCAAAAACAAAAAAACAAAAACTTGGGAGCTTTAATTTGGCGGAGACTCTCAATTCCGCAGCAGAGCACATCGAAAGCTGGACAAAAATGAAGGTGAAAGTCATCTCTCGCTCCACCGAAGAATTCACCAGAGAACGAAGCCAAGATCTCCAGGTCCGACTCATTCTTTTTATATCTAAACTCAAAACTTTCTTCTGCTTCAATATATTTCTCTGAAATAATTATTTTTTTTCTTATTCAAATTAATTAGAGGGTCTTCCGTAATTTCGACCCCAATATCCGAACCCAAGAGAAAGCCGTCGAATATGTCCGGGCTCTCAACGCCGCCAAACTCGAGAAGGTAATTTGAGCTGTTAATCTTAAATTTGGATTTATTTGAATATTTGGGCATCTCTCTCTCTCTTTTTTTTTTTAATAATTTCTGTGGTTTGCTTAGATTTTTGCGAGGCCGTTTATTGGAGCTATGGATGGGCATATCGATGCTGTCTCGTGTATGGCTAAAAATCCAAACCACTTGAAAGGGATATTTTCGGGTTCCATGGATGGAGGTACTTTGCTTTTGATTTTGATTTTGCGGTTTTTTTTTTTTTTTTTTTTTTTTTTTTTTTTTTGTTTTGTTTTGTTTTAAATCACAAGTTAATGCTTTTAGCTTCTGTTTTGGCATTGACAAAGCTGATGAAAGTTATTAACAAATTTTGTCATGTTTGAACTATGTGGTTAAGGAAAATGCCTGCCCATTGTTATTTGAAACTCAATAAAAGATAATACGCGCTCTCTCATTATGCATAAATAGAACTGCAAAAAATACTAAACCTTTTTAATCCATTGAGTTAGTGTGAAATTTTTATTTGCAAAATGACGGAATGCCCAGGAACAACCACTGGTCGTTCTTTGTAAAAGTGAAAAAGGTCATTTTGCCAATTTCACTTTGTAAGTTAGTCATTCTAGCAAAAAACATATTAATGTACTGATATGTGGTTTATCATGTCTGCAGATATTCGTCTATGGGATATAGCTTCCAGGTAATTTCACAAGTCTGATTTTGACTTCTTTTATTGAATATTTTTGTATGCATTTGTGTTATTTGTGCTTTTATTGCTATATTGTGCATGGTGGGTGGAATGAACATGCATTACTTATGTTGGTTAAATTAAAAAAGGCGGACAGTCTGCAAGTTTCCTGGACACCAAGGAGCGGTGAAAGGTGTTGCGGCATCGACGGATGGACGCATCCTTGTTTCTTGTGGCACTGATTGCATGTAAGGCATAATATCTTAAATGCGTCTATTGCGTAATGTTTGTTATTCATTTAAGCTTAATCATTGGTTTATTCATATATTCTTTAATATACATCCATAGTGTATTTTTCTTGGAAAGGTTATTTACTGTTTTTTTGGTCATGTATCAGTGTCAGGCTCTGGAATGTTCCTTCTTCTTCTGTTATGGAATCAAATGATTCATCTGATAAATCTGTTCAGGTGGTACCTGCCTTATTTTATCATATGTATTCAATGGATTCAATGAATGCAACTTTAATCTTATGCCTAGCTAACTAGTTATGATTCATGTTTCCAGCCACTGGAGGAATATGTTTGGAAGAATGCATTTTGGTAAGTATCTAAATGGAATTCCTCTGATTTTGCACTTTCTTAGGCCGCACAATTCAATCTTTTTGCTACAGTGTTTTCTCTCACAAAAATTTGAATTTTAGTTCTAGTTTTCCACTGGAGCCTGCAAATAGAACGGGGCCTTAGTACTTAATGTACTGTGGTCTGATTTCAAGTATATACTTCTAAGGTTTGTTTTCTTACTATCAGGGCTGTTGATCATCAGTGGGATGGTGATCGTTTCGCCACTGCTGGAGCCGGAGTACATATATGGAACCACAATAAGTTCTGCTTCAACCCTGTTATTCTTTTATGTAGTGATAAAGTATTCATTTGGTTGTCTCATGACCATATGCCTCTGATTGATAGGTCTGCACCAGAAAAGACTTTTGAATGGGGAACAGACACAGTTATCTCTGTTCGATTCAATCCCGGACAGCCAAATGTCTTAGCAACATCTGCGACGTATGTATAGGAAGTTGTTAATTATACATTATCTTTTTATGATGTTTGATTATGTCATATAATTCTTCTTCATTATTTAAGATGGTTCCAATTTAAGGTCTCCACTCATGAAATGTGCTGGTGTAACCAACCAGTATATACCCTAATCTCTGTTTTATTTCTGAAATTCTTTATAAACATATTTTTCCTCGAAATAACGTGTTTAATTTCCCCTTGCAGTGATCGTAGTATTGTACTGTATGACTTACGGATGTCATCAGAAGTAACAAAGCTCATAATGAGGGTAATGATGGCACATCACATTTTGGAATTCAGCATGATGATTTAGTCCTTGAATTGGAAACTGGTTTCAATATGTTATTCCTTGATATCAAGTGCAGTAAAGTGTTGAATTTTTGCGGCTCTTTTGAAAATTTGACCCTTATTTTATTTTATCTGACAGACGAGAACCAATTCTATTGCTTGGAACCCGATGGAGCCAATTAATTTCACTGCTGTAAGCATACCTATTTGAAACTTGTCTGGCTAAAATATGTTATCTTTACAACTGTTTTTGTCTCGAGGGAACTGTTATAGAGTTTGTATACTTACTACTTTGAGGGTTAGGATGTTCTCATCTATTGTTGGAATAGGTTGATCTAACTTGCTATCGAGTACTGACCAGTTCAGTTGTTTTTCCCTGTCACTTTGTTTTTGCTAATTGAATTGAGAAACATTGACCCTGTTTGAAGTTAGTTTTGTTTTTGTTTTTCACGTTTTTCGAGAAAGAAAAAATAAAACCGGGAGAGAAACGGCGTTTAACACAATTAAAGACAAAAAACAGAAATGAAAACGATTTTTTGGTTTAGTGTAAAATGGGAGAGAAATGAAAAACGACTTGAGAGAGAGAGAGAGAGAGAGAGAGAGAGAATAGATTTTTTATATTGAAAACAATCTCTTGATAAAACTACCGAATGCATTTTCAAAAAATGATTTAGGTATGAGATTGAAAACATTTTCATTTCCATTTTCATACAAAAAATAAAATCATTTTGGAATGAGTTCCAAACGCACCCATTATTTTTTCCCGGTCACTTTGTTTTTGCCATTTTGCTATCGCATGCTAGGATATGTTAAAGTTTGATTTCATTTTATAGAATTCTCTTATTCTGAAAATGCATATCACGGTTCTTTGATCAACCAGGCAAATGAAGATTGCAACTGCTACAGCTACGATGCCAGAAAGCTGGATGAGGCTAAGTGTGTGCATAAAGATCATGTTTCTGCAGTGTAAGTAGCTATTTGCAAATTGTACATATAATACTATTTTACACAAACTATATTTACATGTATAACTTTTTCTTTATTACGTTTTTGGCTTTTCCAGGATGGATATTGACTACTCGCCAACTGGTCGAGAATTTGTAACTGGTTCCTACGATAGAACAGTGAGTAGCTTGATATGAATATTTTATGTTCCAAACAGACATTTTTATCGTTTAAAACGATCCCTCATTATCCCATTAAAATTTTCCTGGGGCAGGTGCGAATATTCCCGTATAATGGTGGTCACAGCCGGGAAATTTATCATACAAAGAGAATGCAAAGGTTTGACCAGTTTTTCTTTTCTAATCAGCAATGTTTTCTTCCCTTTTTTGGTTTTCCGGAATCTGGATTTATCGAAAGTTTTCTGAGTTTTTAAGCATTAACCTCTTTTTTCATTTTTGGAATAACAAGGCCAGTAGGTGCTACATTTTAACTGAATCAAATGAAAATTGTGCATGCGTCCTAGGTTTTTGTTTTGTTTGTTGTTGCTGTTTAGTTTACAGAATCTAACCTTGTCTTCCTATACTATTCCTCTTTTTCTGCAGGGTATTTTGTATTAAGTTTAGCTGTGATGCAACTTATGTTATTTCTGGGAGTGATGACGCCAACCTCAGGCTTTGGAAGGCCAAAGCATCAGAGCAGTTGGGAGTTGTAAGAATCGCTTCCTTGGATCACGTTTTCCTTGTCAACGTTGTCTTTTAACTTTTTGTTTACTCATTTTGCTACTAGTGAAAATTTGATTTTGGCTTGATAAAAACGCTTACATTTCATCTTGAAACTTTGCGGCATCCTTTTTTGTCTTTCGTGAAAATTCTCTACTTCAGTTGTTCAAAACCAGTTTTCTTGCCTTTGAAATTCTAACTAAACGCTGAACCTTATTGTCACCCTGCAGCTTCTTCCAAGGGAACAGAAAATGCACAATTATCACGAGGCCCTGAAGAATCGCTACAAGCACCTTCCAGAAGTCAAGCGTATTGTGCGGCACAGGCACCTTCCAAAACCAATATTCAAGGCGGCTGCTCTAAGGCGCACCGTGATGGAGGCGGAGAGAAGAAAAGAAGAGAGGAGGAAGGCACACAGTGCCCCTGGAAGTGTTACTACAAAACCACTACGTAAAAGAAGAATCATAAAAGTAGAAGAGTAATAGGAAAAAAAAAAAAAATTGCATGTCCATAATGAGGAATCTTTTTTGCTGGAAAGAAGAATTAATCCCATTCAGAGTACTTCCCACATGGCCAAAAGAGAGGAAGATTCTAGAAGACGTTGCAAAAATTGGAAAATCCAGTAAAAGAAGTCAGATAAAAACCAACCAACCAAAGCTCGTGATAGAGATCTCAGCAGAGTTTGTGACATCGTTTTTAAGTGTAATTTGTTTTATGTTATTTTATTTATTTTTTAAAATTAGGAGCTGGATTTCTTTTGCATGCCAAGTCCAAATACAAAGTTTAGTGTTGGTGTGTTCTCATGTATCCAATTTTGGCTGAACTACAAAACTTTGCCTAGTGATAATTTGCTCCCTTTTTATGATTGGTTTTCCTGTTTGGTTGCTTGCAACACAGCGGGTCTTAGCGCCAACCTCTGTACAGCTGTTTGGTTAGGATGAAAGGTGGAGGGAAAATAAAGTAGAAGGGAAAAAGAAATGAAATGGTCAAACGGTTTAACCTAAAGATATTAACTTGGTATAATATAAAGTTATCTTATTATAGATTAATGGTCAAACTGTTTATATATATTGAGAGGACTAGCTCGCTTCTCAATGATCCAGATTATTTGGATATTTTATCCCTTCATCAATTAACAGGGAGGGTTAGAGAAGGTGTCTATAATTAAGTTCGGTCAAAAGCGTCACTACTGATATAAATCACGTGATGTCACAGTAATTTTTCCTTTTATTTTGTGAAAGAGTAGTGTTATAGACATCAATTTAAATATTAACTTTTGTATATTAATTAATGTGGCATATAAGTTATATTTTTATTGACAGATATAATCTTTTATTATTAATTGGCGTGACAATATTTTAAACACTCATTAATATAAAAATGACAATTCACATACCACATTAGTTAATATACAAGAGTTGAAATTTGAATTGGTGTCTCTAAAATTTTTCTTTGTGAAAATAATTGTTAACAAGATCTACTACCAATTATTTTCTCTAATTATTAATTTACTTTTGAGAGAATCCATGGTTTTTATTAGTTATGAGAGAAAATAATGTAATATAATCAAAATCATGAATTTAAACTTATGAAGAACCCTAAACCCATATACTAAACATACCATTCATTATCCATTAAAAAAAAAAAAAAATCTTAAATTCCCTTAAAAAAAGGCTGTAATCTTCAAACAGTCGAGGGCATAATCTATCCAGAAAATGAAGTAATACATGATCATTTGCTTGTTCTTTTTAAGCTTAATTGCTCAATAACGGTTGTCTAAGATTAAAATGTTTAAATGTATTTCGTTATCTTCCCAAACCAAACTAATTTGACAGGTTCTTCTAAATTATTGGATAATCTTCGCAAATACCTTTTAAAGTGTACGAGTTAAAATTTTTATCATTTATTCTTGATTCACAATCATTTTAGTCAAATAATTATACTAACAAAAGAGTAATTATTAAGTGTAAGAGATAAAAATTCAGACTCATACACTCTCAAATATAAATTCTCCATTTTTTTTTTTTTAAATTTTCTGGCAAGTTTAATTCTCTTTTCCAAGTGAACCAAGTACTTAAATTGTCTCAGCAAAATCTCAATCATATTCGACTGCGAGATCAATCTAAAGTCCAAAAAAGTGCACATCAGCCACAACAAAAATAAAAAACAAAAAGAAAAGGTCCCATAAATACCTATTTGGGGTCATGTATGATTTTACATGGAGAAATCTTTTGTTACAATGAGATGTTACTACAATGGAATAAACGAATTAGTTTCCACAATGTTGTTAAAATGCATTGTATGAATACATATCCACCAGCCAAATAATACAGCCATCACAGGAGTCTCCTTGGGCAAGGACTTGAATGAACAACGCCATTTGAGTAGCCTGCTTCAGCAGGCAAAGTCGGTCTGCACTAGGAGAGTGGAGAGTGGAGAGTGGAAGCAGCCCTTTATGCGGGCTCTAATCGAATTGCAATTGTGAGAGTTTCGTTACTACTATTATCATGTAAAAGGGTAGAAGTTAGAGAAGAGCAAACTGCCAAGAAGAACGTAGGCCGCAAAATATGCCCAGATCATATATCCCCACCTCCGACTACTAGGGGATCTCATTAAATAGGATGCGAACCAATAAAGAGGTGGGCTGGAAGATAAGAAACGAGTAGCAACCTGTCGAATGTCACTCGTCAGAAGAACAATCCACCATAATTTTAGTTCAGAAATAAATGAAAATAACAATGCAAGATAAATACTTGTACTACATACAATTGAAAGACAATTACTATCCACAAAATCTCATTGAGCCAATGAGGTACTTTTTCTAAATTTTGTCAACAGCATAGCAAATTGGGGACAAATCAAAGGGACACTAACCTGCACATGCATGACAAAGAATGCTGTAACTGCGAGAAATCCCAGGTGTAGAATAAACGGAAGAACAAACACGGACAAGTACCCTATTGTTTCTGTTGATTCAAAATTTTCTGAGGGAAGAGTAGGAACGTCTTCTCTGATAATTTGCTTCCTTGGTCTAGTATTGTTATTATCTATGAGACAACAAAAAAAAAAAGTGTTAAAAATATGTCAAATAATGAACTAAAAAGCAATTTGTGTTCAAAATTAATACCCTGTATCTTAGAAGAGGCTTTCCTTCTAGTTTGAGTTAGATTTGACCGCAGATCTACATCTGGAGTAAAAAGTACAGCCGCAGAATTCTCATCTTTAATAGAAGCACAGAAACCCAAAGAGAAGAACTTTTCAGGCACCGATTTTGCATAATGGACAAGTGAGCAAAGTGCCAGAGATAAAATAGGGGATGCAAGTAGAAAATTTGGCAACTGTTTCAACTGGAAATACCGCAATAAGCCTACCCCCCTGTCATATAAAACGATCAATAAGAACGTTCAATCAAATAAATTTCTTCTTTCTTACAAGGCTGAAAAGAATAAGACTCCAGAGATGTAGATGGGATTAGCCCAATGGCCATGCCCTACAAAACTAAAGCAACTGAAATAGAACCCCAATCTGTACATTCAGCTATAATTTTCTAACTGCAACTATGTTCAACTGGGTTTTTAAACTAGTCTTTCTACAAAAAAGGGGTAAAAAATCAAGAACATAAAATTAGTAATCTATCCATGTGTATATGTGTGTGTGTGTTTATTTAATGAAGAGACCACCCATAGTCGAAGGATAGGAAAATATACCAGTAATGACTCTGAATATAGTTGTACAGCAAGGGCACCCTAGCTTTGCACCAGGGTCTCAGTTTTTCAGGAGAATCTCCCACACAAATATTGTAGTATCCATACGCTTGAAATGCAAAAAATGGGACAAAAATACAGGTACAATGCAGAGCTCCGCTAACAACAACCTGCACAACCAGCTGGCATAGAAGAGCAAAATTATGACGAGACAAAATATTCTCATTCATAAGATGAAAAACAATTACATGCTTTGCTCCACATGCTACATAGTTGAGAATCTCAACATGATATCAAAATGTAGTATATCTTTCTTCATTTTCTTTTCCGGGTAAGGCCCGTAAGGGCGGGAGGGAATGTATCGATTATTTCAATATCATGTTTAAATCCACTTAACGGAGTGGTTCTAATAAGAGTCGTTTAGATTTTGCTATCTTGGTATGTCCTTTGATGACAAGGAAGTCCATGCCGATGAAAGGGCAGAAACATCTAATATTCCAATGAGTTACTGGGATTTTTATCAACCATCAAGAGGTGTATAGGTAAAGGAAGTTTAGCTGAGCAAAGATGGTCCACTAAATAAGATATTAGTCCACTCAAATCAGCAAAAAACATGCAATGAACACTTACAAAAGTACTCTTTCTGAGTACAGCATTATATGTCCGACGCATAGTTTGGAAACAGATGTAACCTGCATTGATCACTCCATTGGACCTTGCAAATCCAGAAAGAGCAAACCAAAGAACGGCAATATTATTTCTCCCAGATATCAAGTGATACAATCCTCCAATTGAAAATAGAGCATACAAACTCTCCGAATATCTGTATGGGCAAAAAGGCAAAACGAAAATCTCAGCTTTGTAATCTTTTACAGCAACAATTTAGAACGGAAAACAGAACCAGAAAAAACTATTACATTGAGGAATAAAACATGGAAGCTGGATTGAAGCAAAACAAGATAGAAGCTCTAAACGCCGCATCCCGGTCCTTCAAAATGGCAACTGAAAGCCTATTACAGTGACCAAAAAAAAAAAAAGTGCAAGACATCAGAATTCAGACTAAAAAACTATGACAGCTGTAACAAAGCTTGACAAAGTTTCTAAATTTATAGTGCTAAATAACTAACTTACTGATAAAAGTAAACCGCTGCAAAGACAAAGGCAATGTTGTTGATCACATAACCGGATAGTCCCAAAACAGCTCTTTGCCCCATAACTGGAACCAATGGAGCAAAAACTGAAACAGAAATCCGCCATTAAATCACAATGTCGAATGAAACGAAGAGAATTACAAAATTTCCAATTAGGTACAAATCGAAAGGCCGAATCTTTGGGGGCGAACCTGTTCGCGAGAAGAAGGAGATGCAAAGGGGAAGCAGAGGCAAGAAGGCGTAGGACTGCTCGTACTCGTAGCCGCACTGCGCGATCCGGACGAAGTAGACGCTGTCCCAGACAATGCTGGACTCGATTGCGGACGCCAAGGAAGGCCAAAGAAGGCGCTGCTCTTGAGGCGGCGGCGAGGTGATGTTGGAAAGGCAATTGGGGTTGAGCGGCGCGGAGGTGTCATAGGGGCTGAGGAGGCTCCGCCATATGAGGATTAAGGTCAGAAGGAGGAGTCTCGAGAGAAGTGCCGATTTGAGGACGGTGATCCGCTGGTGGTGGTGGGGGTGGTCTTGGGGTTTCGTTGAGGTTTTTTTGGTGCGATTCATGGCGGTGATCTTCGGGTTTCGCGACGGGGTTCTCGGAGGCGAAGAGCTGAGCGGCGGCGGCGGTTTGCAGAGGGACGCCTCTTTCTCAGCTTTGGCATGAGGTCTATATGGGGTATTTGGGTCTTTTCATGTGATTGTCACGTGCGGAAAACCGTCCCCATAATTCATAAACCCTAGTCCCTTCCTACAACCTCGTCACTCTGTTCTGTTCTGTTCTGCTCAAAACCCTCAGGCTCAATACCCGACGCTCCTTCGGTTCTGAATATTCGATCACCAATGGCCGCCACATTCACCGCCAGATCCATTTTCCGGTCGGTCTCTTCCCGCGGCGGAAGCGCCGCCGCGCTTTTCGCCTCCGAAGCCAAAGCGGCGCGCGCTCCATTTCGTATGGCAGCCAGGAAACCTCTCTCTCAGCGCGTTCTCAGGTATATATAGTATTGTCATTTTATTTTCGGCGGAAACATTCGCCGTTTTTTGCTGAATTTGCTTTATCATTTCTTGCGAGTTTGATTTAGCCTATCTTTTTGAGTTCGTACTGGATTGGAATATAAATAGTATCTGTTTGGAGATGGTGAATTATGGAGAGAAATTGTAAAGTATTGATTTTGTGTTGAAGGTCTCCCGTTGAGATGAGCTTCTGTGTGGAGTCGATGCTTCCGTACCACACAGCCACGTCGTCGGCTCTGATGACCTCGATGCTTTCCATCACCCGCCGCAGTTGCGGTTGGCTTCCGGAAGGTATTTTCAGTTTATACTCCCAAGCCTCAACATTTTTATGTGAAATTTTGATCACTCTTGAGTTTCAATCAAATGGAAATTGTGTTTAGAACGAATATTTGTGTTGCTCAATGTTTTAGTTGTGAATTGTTGTTTTCTCTTCAGCTTGATAATGTTGTTTGCCGGCACCCGTCTTGTTAAATTCGTTTTCGGGGATAGCAATTTGGTGTCAATTGACGTTTGGATCGATAATTGTAGTGCATGCTTAGGAAGTAAGTACCATTAAGTTTTCAGGTGGAATCAACTGAATATATGTCGTGGCCCGCCTTTTTGCATTGATTGTTTGCTTATAAATTATGTCAACCTAAGTTCTTAGAATTAGAAATGGATGTTTAAGATTTGGATGATGATGATGATTGGGGTAATCAGAAACGCAATCATATGTGCAACACTATTATTTTTCCTGTAAGAAGATTAAGGCGTGACTTGACTTAAAAGGAACCAGAGGCATATACAAAGAACTTTGTAATTAGTAAGAGGCACTTTCGGTTGTCAAAGCAAACAACTAGAGAATTTTATGATACAGCATTTTCGCCTTCAGGGATTTCTAGGTTTTTAAAATTTGTATATTTTACTTACGTGTAGTAGTCTTGTTTCTTTTGCACTCATCGTCAACAGAGTTTTGCTTCTAGGTTCCTAACCAAGTGGGTTTTTATTCTTGAATTAGGTATCTAGCGATCATTTGTAGGACTCGTTGATGTCATTTTCTTCCTTCTAAATGTCTGGTAAGTGAGTGGTTTTTGATGGCGTGTTAAACTAAATGTACTGGAAAAAGAATTAACAACTAAGTTGAATAACAAGAATTGATTCAGATATCTTTGGCATGGGGACATTTTCAATGTTAAATTTATTTCGTAATCGGTTATGCTATTTGCGTCCTTTCCTTTCCCCTTTTTTCATAAATATATTGATTGGGTCCCATAGCCAAGTTTGGTGGCGTATTTATGCCATAGCTGTTCTGTTTTCGGTCTGTTGATTTGTTAGAAGCTCAATCTGTTGTCTGTTAATCCTGTATGTTTAGTGAAAAGGTGTCCACTCCTCTTCTTGTTGTAGGCCAAGACAAGACTAGATGAAGAGCAAGAAGTGAAGATGGAGTGACTTGGATTTCTTAACTTTCTCAAGATTTTAAATTTGTAGGGATGATATCGTCTTAATGTATGGGCACAATAGGTTTATTTTCGAGACCAATGATTAAACATCGTCTAGAGCGATAGATTCTTCTAAAATGTTGTTCTTTGAGAGGATCCATTGATTTATGGATATGATATTGATGATGCATTTTTCCGTAGTTTGTGTTTCTGGAATAAATTCATGTTGGCTGTGAATTTATAACTTTTTTACTTTTCTGATAATTGATTTCATAGCTTTGGCTAATTGCGAGTCTAGATAATACCGTTTGGTTCCAGTTGTGATATTGTTTTGAACTGATTAAGAATGTTAGGATAAATGTAATAATTGAGGTCATTACTAATCAATTTTATTTAATCAGCTTGCAATGATGATGTGTGATGATTGTTCCGAGGGTTGAACTAAATTCTTCATTCTCAGGCTGTGACACCTCATAAACTTAGGAGTATCGGTATGAGCCGCAGAAGAGACAAGTTCCATGTCATGAGCTGCTAAATCTAGATCAAATAGTAGGCCTTAGTGTCGTTTTTTTCTCCAGAGCAGAACAAGACTGCCCTCTCCTTTTCTGTTTTGCGATTGCTCAATAGTAGTAGTACAGCACTCTAAATGGGGGGAATGTAATGCGGAATACTAAATTTAGTACTTATATTGATCTATGATTTTTGATTGATGTGAATGAAACATAGCATCTTGCAATAACCACATAAAATGCTCTATTTTTATTAGTCAATAAGAAGAGCAAAGAAAATCTATTATCCTTTAGTATTGTGGTAGCCGTTTCAGATTGCCACGACAAGCTGACTTGTGTTTATACCTTTTGTTTATCTATTCGCAGATTCCTGAGGAATGCAGACCCGTTTCCCCATTTATGTTCACCACCTCAGCTTTATATGTAGTGTTTTTTTTTTTTTTTGGTCATAATTAAGTTTTGATTCATTTATCGTATCTCCATGGTTATTTGTTATGAGTGGGGGGCAGGACTCTATCCATTGGCTACAACGCAAGAGAAGTGCCAAGTACTTGTTTTTTGCGCAAATAGGATATTAATATATAGATTTGTTGTTAATAATGAAGGATATCACATTAGTTGAGCATGCGGGCTAATACATAACCTTTAAAAAACTTGCAATGTTGAGGTGTATAATCGCATAATACTTCTACTATCTCTAATGCAAATGCTATATTTAACACAAAAGTTGTGAAATAATATAAGTTGATCTATTTTGTACTCCAAGTTCAAAGAAAAGAAAAGAGAAAACCATCTCCAATTTCAATGTTATTTTTGGCGTTGAAAGGAAAAAAAAAAAAAAAAAAAAAAAAAAGTAGCGTTTGAGTGTGTTAATGCAAAGGTTAAGCCAATGCTATTTCAAATGTTATAAAATATTAATTCTTAAATGAAAAAAAAAAAAAAAAAACAACGGTAGCAACTATTAGATTTTCTTCCCTTCCTCGTTACCTTCTTTATTCTCACAGTAACTTATACTTTTGCACACCTTTTTTTTTTGGAAAAAAAAAAAAAAAAACTTTCCATTCAATATATTTAATCGCTTAACAACTAAAATTTGATGTTTTTTTTTTTTTTTTTTTTTTTTAAATGAAAAATTGATGATTGTGAGCAAAACTAAAAATTGATGATTAAAGTATGGAAAATTATACCTACCGATTAGATCTAACAAATATTACTATTATGTACAACTTTAAGAAGGGATTTAAGCACAAATGGTTCTTTTTGAAGGATTTTTATTTTTATTTTTATAACTGGCTCAAGTTTTGTAAAACTACAAAATGATCGTTTCTATTAATTTATTGTCAATCATTAATTGACTTAGTGATCTATCACTGATTGATTTAGTGGTCAATTACTGATATTGACTTAGCATCCATCACTAATTGATTTTATTGTATAATTGATTAACTCGATGGTTCTTTATTATTAATCAATATCAGTTATTAATTAACCAAAATTAATTAATAATTAATTAATTTTAATCAATAAATTATAGGTTTATTAATGTAATTATTAATAAATTATGAGTAAATCATTAACTGTGAGTCAATTATTAATTGACTTTTAAAAAGGATCATTTTTTAAAATAAAAAAATTCGGCCATTTTCATAAAATAAAAAGATCCATTTAGCTAATTTTTCCCTTTAAGAAACTGTATGTAATATGTGAATTGTTTTTCTTCCTTTTTTTTAGAGACTAATTTTCATGTTTATTCATATTTTATCGAGAGTTTTTATTTTCTGAATAATAATATATCAACACAACTTTTACTAAATTGTATGTACTAGATATATGAATAATTAATTATGAGTTTTTTTTTTTTTTTTTTTTTTTTTTTTTTTTTTCGAGTTACTTATTTGTTTTGATTTATGATATTTGGTGCTGTGAGGAAAACTTAAGCAAAGTTCTGAAACATTTGAGGGACATAACCAAAAAAATAAGTAAACTGCATGATATTAATTCTATCTTTATTTTAAAAAATAATATATGTGTATATATATATATATATATATATATTTGATTCGTGTGATAACTAACGGCATGTTTATAAGAGTAAAATTGAAACGAAATTATTTAAAAAAAAATATTCAGTTTTCACGTTTTGTTGGAGTTGTAAATTTTAACCGAATTAACTAACTGGGTTTGTTTTGGTCTCGTCTTAAATTGTTTAAATAATATTTATATTCGACTCAGCTATGATTTTGATCATGTTAAAAATATTTTTTTCTGGGCCGACCTGGGGAGCTCGAATCGAGATAGTCCAAACTTATACATCTTCATTTTATACTACGAAATTAAATATTTTAACATTTGTTATTTGTATTTAAAATTATTGTAATTAATTTTAAAGTAATTCTATTTAAACACCATGATTAGAATATATTTAACAATACTATCAATATGTGGATTTGTATACATGTCTAACATATATGTAATTTTTTTTTTTAAAAAATACATAGTTTGTCGTAGTTTGTGTAGGCATATTATTTATAGGTAAATTGTAAAAAATAGGCCTACATTTAAAATTTATGGAAGAAAATGGCCAATTTACCAATGTATAAAAATTAATAGACCATTTCATGGGTTTAAGTTTTATTTTTCTAATTTTACCCTTTTCTTGCTATTTTCCCCTTTCCTTTGGTTAATCTAGGTGTATCTAAAATTTACCAAGTTAGAATCACTTAAAGAAGAATAGTACAAATTATAATGGTAAATTTCATATATACCAAGTAAATTCATGATTTACGAGGTTCATATTACTAGGGAAAAAATGTACAAATTCTAATGATAAATCTCGGATATACCTGGTAAATTTAAGATTTACTAAGTTCATACTAATACAGAAAAAGTGAAAAATCTAATGGTAAATTATGGATATACCTGATAAATCATAGATTTACCAAGTTCATATTAGTAGGAGAAAAGAACACTATAAATTCGAATGGTAAATCCTAGATATTCGTATTAGTAGGAAAAAAGTGAAAAATCTAATGGTAAATCTTAAATATACCTGGTAAATCTTGGATATATCTAATAAATCTGAATTTACTAAGTTCGTATTATGACGGAAAAAGAAAAAAATCGAATGGTAAATCATGGATTTACCAAGTTCGTATGACTAGAGGAAAAGAACACTACATATTCTAATAGTAAATCTCAGATATACCTGATAAATAATGAATTGACCAAGTTCGTATTACTAGGAAAAAAGTGAAAAATCTAATGGTAAATCCCATACCTAGATAAACATTTTAAATTATGGATATACCATGTTTGTATTTACTTGGGGAAAAGAACACTACATATTTTAGTGGTAAATCCCAGATATACTTGGTAAATCCCAGATTTACCAAGTTTGTATTACTAGAAAAAAAGTGAAAAATCTAATGGTAAATCCCGAATATACCTGGTAAATTCTGGATTTACCAAGTTTATATTAATAGGGGAAAAGAACACTAAATTTTGATGGTAAATCTCGGATATACTTTGTATTACCAAGTTCATGTTAGTAGGGAACAAGTAAAAAATCTAATGGTGAATCCCAGTTATAAACGGTAAATCAAAGATTTTCCAATAGGGTATTTTTGAAATTTCATATGGTTGTAAATCCAGATTTACATCACATTAGCATATTTATTAACTTTTCTAATATATTGGCCTATTAATTTTAATTCCTCTCAAATTTTGGTCTATTTTCCTCAATCTCTCTTATTCATGTCATTCTAAATAATTAGTATTATTGTGACCTTTTGTTTTCCTTTTATTAATTAAATATAAGTTTATTTTTAAGTGGAATGATATAAATAATATTTTTTATAATCTTAAGTGGTATTTATAGTTTTTTCCTTTTAAGTTTTTTTTTTTTTTTTTTTTTTTTTTTCTCTGAAACATATATGTAATTATATGCATTCATAGTACATGGTTTTTTTCCCTAAATTTTTATTTTTATTTATTTTATTTTATTCTTTTTGGTGTGAAACATATATGTAATTATATGTGAAATATCATTACGAATTAATTTAGAGACTTATGTGCAAAAAACACAACTCATAGTTATGGATAGTTTTTTTCGTGGATTGAAAAATAGGCATATATGTTGTAAGAGCAAGTCCAACCATGCTAATCATTTCATGTTTTTAGTCAAAATAGTTAATGATTTAACTTTTTTTTTTTTAGCTTTTCTACACTCTAATTATTAGCTAAATTGTTAGTTATTTCACACAATTTAATTATTGGCTAAATGGTTAGCTGTTTCACATAATGCCTTCCACACTAACTAAATATAGCTAGCATGGAGTGGCTAACCATTCCACTTTTGTATTATTTTATACTTTCAACTGTAATAAATGCAACAGTTATTTTGTAAATTCATAAAATTATTTATATTTCAAATTCAATATATATTAAAATAATCTATATATAAAGAAAGAAAGTGAGAGAATTCCATAGAGTGGATGGAAGAAGAATAGTCCGGCCAGCTACCGAAAGTGAGTCTTCGGTCAGTCGACCCCTAAAATTGCTTTACGTTGACCGATCTACATGATAGTGGGGTCCATGTTTGTGTTTTCTTCTATTTTTTTTTGTTTTTTGTCGAATAAAGGCAGTCATTTTACTGGTGTTGGTGTATGTTATCCCTCACAAATCACTAGATATGTGTGGGGTTTGGTTATCTTTATTGTTTTTGGTTGTATTCCCCCACCAAGCTATAACATTGTGTGGATTTTGTGTTGGTTTTTTTTTTTTTTTTTTTTTTATCTTCTATATGTCTTTAGCTAGATCTTTTGCTTTGGCGAGCTTAATCTGAAAGAATACTAGCATTCAAAAATTAGTCTTTGCAGAGAGTTTGCTACAGCCCTTTTAGGAGAGCCAATTGTGGAGGGAGAATTAAATGAGCCAAGAGAAGTACTCCAAATTATGTTCATTATTAGATCCCTATACTATGACGCCAACGGATCTATCGATTTTGATTTGTTGTATCAAGTTTTCTGTATTGAGTTCTCTGTAAGCTTAATGGTTTGTTGATTAATGAAATATTTTTTACATTTTTAAAAAAATCTATATTTAATTAAAATAAAAAGTATGATTAGAGTGACTAACTAAAAAGTTATTAGGTAAAATAATTTTCTAGCTATTTTAGCTAGAATTTACCTAAAATTTAGAGAGCTCAATCGGAGATGGTCTAAGTAATTAAAGCTTGTTCATTTACATTTTTTGAGTTTAGGTGACTTGAGTTCAGATCTTGATTTGAGTTAAGGGCCCCGTTTAGGTGTACTTGACTATGGTTTGAGTTGAGACTCTAATTTGAGTTTGTGTTTGGATGTGCATATTTTGAGTTTTGATTTGAATTGAGAATCTATTTAAGTTTGTGTTTGGGTAGGTCAAAACTTGAATTTGTATTTGGATAATATTTTAATAAAAACTCAATAGTGATGGAAAATTTTAATAGGATATATGGGTGAAGTTTTATTCATCTTTTCATTGTGAACACATAAAAAAAAATTATCTCAATCGGAATTAAAATGAAAAAGTTATGGTGTTTTTAAGAATAGAAAAAATATTATTCATTAACTTGAGTTTGAGTTTAGGAACTTGAGTTGAAGGGAGAACTTGAACTTAAATTTTAGCCGAAACTCAAGTTAAAACTCAAGTTTAAATTTTACAAAAGAACCTAAACTTAAATAAAAGGGAGAATGAGGGAAATATGCTAAGATTTGAGATGAATTAAAATTAATAGGTCAATAGTTTACATAAGTTAATAAATAGGCCAAATTAAGATATATTCAGATTTGTCTATACATAAATTTCAAAACTGCCATTTTCACTCAAAAGACCCTAACACCTCTCTCTGTCAGTTCTCTCTCTCACCGACCTCTGCTCTCTCTTTCTCTCTCTTCCCTCAGGTGCTCTCCGGCGAGTGTTTCTTCCCTCCACCGCTCTCCCACGGTAACTCTCTCTTCCCTTCGGCGCTCTCTGGCGAACTGTTTCTTCCCTCTGCCACTCTCCTACGATCACTCTCTCTTCCCTCCAGCCCTATAACACGATCTGTTTCTATTCCCTCTGAATCTTTCTCTCTTTCATCCCTTCACCAATCCCAGAAAGTTGTCCGCCACCGATTCTCTCTCTTAAGTCTGCTAGTGTCGTTAGACGAGAAATCGAAGAACATGGAAGCTAACATAAGAACAAGGTAAATCCGTTGATCACTAGCTGAAAAACCACGAATTCATTTGAATATGTTATTTGATTTTCTTGAATGAAATTTTGAATGACAAGATTATGTTTGAGATTTCATCTTTTTCCACGAATTCATCTTTTAATGATTTTTAGACTTTTACCATATGTTTGACATTGAAACTTGAATGAAAAGATTATAAACAGGTAATTATTCAAAAATTAAGAATAGGTGCTCATTACAACTGTAATTGGAAACCTATTGTATAGTAAGCATGCTGAATAAATTTGAGGCTTCAAAAATCAAGTTATGGTCAGTTTATGATCATAACATGTCGAGTTATGTCATCTCTTGAATATGAAAATTACAAGTGTAGGTCAGATTATTCAAATTGTTGAAAATAAATCACTGTCAAGTTATGGTTATTTTGAGAGAAATAAATGACGATGAAGTTCAAAGTGAAATGCCACCAACAGCATCAAGAAAACTGGACAAGATGGAAATTGATCTAACTAATCTGCTTAATAAAGTACAACATTTTGAAACCAACCACATAGCCATGAAAGATGATCTGAAAGAAATAAAGGCAATGGTTGTGAATTATGTGGACATTATGTGAACCATTCAACAAGATGTGCTTCTGTTTCTCAAAGAAATACAAAATAATCCACTCATAGACTCTGAGGTAATGAACAACGCAAAATAATGTTGATTTTGTTTTTACAATGTTTCCTTAATGATATACTAATTTGTACCTCAATGAACAGGAAGACAGAGAAAAAGAATTATCTTCAGAGCTAGGAGAACATGAGGGAGAATTCGGTTATACTCTACTCACAGACTCGTTTGATATTAGTCAATAAACATTGGACAGAATATTTGAAGAAGCTAAAAAGATAATAGCAATGAGAAAAACTGCTACTCAAGAAATCAAAAAGGTATGAATCTTCTTAATACTACTTGGGAAAAGAAAAAAAAAAAAAAAAAAAAAAACCCACATTAATACTAATCAAAAACTTATTATTGCAGGAATAAGATTATGAAGAAACAGAAAATGAGGAAGAAGAAAAATCAATGAAGAGAAACAAAAGAAAAAGTGCAAAGGAACAGAGGGAAAAAATGGAAGAGCTTGGCATTCCTTCATTCATCCTCTTCACCCAAAGTTCTAACAACTCAGACTCGTAAAAATGGGATGATATTAGAATACAACCTTTTGGATGATATGACTATTGTTTCTAAAGACTAGTCTTATATTTTAAATGATGACTTGAGATTTACACTAATTCTTACAATCTTTTGAATGTTAATATTCATTGACAAGACTTTTAGATTATGTTTGAGATTGTTCCTTGAAAAAAAAATAATGTAAACCCAGGATTTATCAATTTCATGCTGTTGAATCTGAAAATTACAAGTGCAGCTGCACTATCAAGTTATGGTCAGGTAATAATGATCGAATTATGATCATAACCTTTTGACTTGTTCAGGTTATCTTTAAGTTATGGTAATCACATGTCAAGTTATGCTGCATAATTGGACAAGTTATGTAAAAACATATCAAATTTGCACCATAACCCGTCAAATTATGATACATATCCGGACGAGTTATGAAAAAAATTATATAAAAACATGTCAAATTTGACAAGTTATGCTGCATAACCAGACAAGTTATATAAAAACATGTCAAATTTGACAAGTTATGCTGCATAACTAGAAAAGTTATGCTGCATAATTGGACAAGTTATATAAAACATGCCAAATTTATACCATAACCCGTCAAATTATGATACATATCCGGACAAGTTATGAAAATTTTTTCAATAATGGACCATAAACAGTCAACTTATGGTGTATAACCGTACAAGTTATGGACAAAAACTTTGAATTAAGTCAATAACTTGTCATAACCAAACAAGTTATGGACGAGAATTACACGTAAAAATATGCAAAATAACTTGAAACTTGTTTACTAATTAAAATTAAAAGCCAATATAATATGTACCAAAACTAGAAATAAACACGAATCTAAAAACCAACAAGTTAATCCATATAATCATCCAAGTTGCACTCAATGACATCTGTTGGCGTCATAAAATTCATTTTTAGGGCATTTGGAACCCTGGTATCATCACTTTCATATCCCAATTGTTGCTTCCACAAGGCATGCTTGAACAACTCAACTGCCATCTTCTTGCGGAACAATGTTCCAACCCTTTCTTTTCTCAAACAATCATCAGATCCGGCTTCCATTAATATCTCAGCCATCTTGAGCATAAATATTCCACAATCACCATTACAAAAACCAACCACCAAAAATCTAACCATTAGAAACAACAAATATAATGCAAAAATGAATGAAGTAAAGGGAAAAATAACAAACATTTAAAGAGAAAAAAAAACTAACTCGTTCTCTTGTCTTGGACAATGATAACTCCATGAAATGGAGTTATTTAGCCTCTTTTGTGGATTAAAAAGTATGCTTGTTCTTGAGAATTTATTTAGTTTTTAATATTTTTACCTTATTTTTATTTCATTTTATTTTATTTGGAATTAATTTTATTTTTAGTTTGTTTTAGGTATTTTTATGTTATTTTATTTTATTTTTATTTAGTTTCCTTTTAAAATAATTATTTTCCTCATTATGTAATTTAATTTTGGTGATAGGTGGGCTTATGCAAATTGAAATTCAAATTGGGAGAGAAATGCAAGAGAAATTAAGCAAAATTAATTTGAATTAGCCTCAAACAAAATCCTTCGAAAAACCAAGATGAAACTCTCCACGTGAACTGCTCGATCGCAGCTGTCGGGCCAATCCAGATTAATAAATCACCATCCACAAATCGGAATCAAAAGCCGCGGGATCTACGGCGATTTCATCAAAGCCACCGTTAAATCTCCCTCTCAACCAGAGAGCGCCGCGTGTCCACTCAATCCGAACTCTCCAATTGAACGTGTCCAAACGCAGGCCTTGAGTGAGCTATTCAAATCCTTTGTGCCACGAAATGAAGGGTTTTTGAGCCCATTTATGCAAAAAAAAGGAAAGAGAGAAGCGAGGAAAGAAAGAAAAATAAAACCCGAGAGAAGAGCAGAGCAATTAATAAGGCTTTTCAGCCAATTTTTCAAGAAAATCCTAAAACAAATATTTTTATTTTATTAGATTTAGATTTTATTATTGAGGGGGAATTTATTTTGGAGCTTCAAGAAGGAGGAAGATGAAGATTTTGAGAAGAGGTTTTGGAGTTTGTGACACCTCCATTTGGTGATTTCTTTCCCATATTTATTCTCTTTATTTTTGTAATCTCTAAAAATGATGAAACCCTTGATGTTATTTAGTTAATTTTGTGAGCTAGGCTCCTAGTGGAACTAAGATTGTGATGTTTTAGTTTTTGCTTTTGGATTGTCTATGGTATTTTTTGTGCTTGTTCATTCATGTGTATTTACTTGCTTAATTTCTATTTTTGATGGAAATCAAATGTAGAACTAGACTTAGATTGATTTGGAAAAATGAATTTAGGTTGGACTTTACATGAATGATGCATGTTCAATATAGGAATATATTGATTTGTAGAAGGTATAGGAATATATCGTTTACCTTGTATAACCTAATAAATCCGAACTTGAAATTGGAATTCCATGAACTAGATTCACATAGGAATATGATGAAATTAGTTTGAGGAGTTATAGTCATAATTAATTCGAAGAACTTTATGCACAAACTTGAGTTTGGTTAACTAGTACAGAATCTTGTAATTTCTTTAGCATGGCTTTAGCATTTTGCAATCAAGGGGAAATTAGGAAGTCCTAGCTCAATTATTTACAAACTTGCATTTTTATTTTCTTTTAGCTATAAAAATATATAAAAGAAAACAATCCTAGGAGTTAATTAATATTGGTATTTAACGAAAGCTAAACACAAATCGATATCCGTACTTTTTGTACACTTTATTACTTGTGCGATTCAGATACTTTTTCACGCAAATGTACAATCATCAAATATGATCTCATCAAAAGGTTCAAGACGATCAAATTGACTTGTGAAATACTTTTTTGTATGAGAATCAAAGTAGCCAACAGATTTCAATAAGTGGGGGAGAATGACTACCAAAGATTGCACAGAAGCACGGACTTGCTTCTCTGTCCTCTTTGAAAAAAAAGAATCATATAACCTAATACAATGATCTTTGAACTCTACATAACCTAAAATCCAATGCTCCCTACGTTCAAGAAAAATAGGTACAAGAAGAATGTCCACCTCACAAAAAGGCAAGCTACAAAATAAATAATCTCCCAACACATAATCTTGGTTTTTAGAGCACCATAAGCTATTAATTCTCATGAAAAAATGTGAGTCCAAAACTAAACACCTAATGTATGGCCTGTTTTTGTAACGCACCATCTTTTTTCACAAATAATATGTGGCTACATCAACATGCTATCAAAAAAAAATATCAGATTTGTTACAAAAAAAAAATCATGCGTAAAATTTAAGAAGAAAAAAAATGGAAGAATCTTACCGAGTCACTTAGCCAACACTTTGATGTCCATAAAGTTTGAAACCAATGTTTTGAATCAACGGTGTTAACTTTAAAATCAAAGGGAAACTTTATCATATGTGCATCACTGGCCGGTCCCCATGCTTTTCTAGAGATCATATTACTCTTATACCATGATGGGAATATTGCCTTGTCCTCTTCTGATGCATCACTATCAATAATTTCAGAGAATGGACAAAAAAATAAAAATTGTTCATCTATATATTTAATAGGTCCTTGTGATGCTGCTACCTCATCATACAAAATAATCCTTTGATCAATACATTTATCGCCTTCCTGGGTAGCATCATGAACAAGATCCCTCAAAACTAAAGCAATTGTTTCTTCAATTTTTTCAGAAGAAACATCCACTTTCTTCTTTCTCTTCAACTGACTGAAACAGATTGCATGCCTACAAACCTATTGCAGGAACACTGTCACGTTAAAGTGCATAACCGAACAAGTTATATAAAAAAAAACCTCTCAATTATGGACAATAACTCATCAAGTTATATTCCATAACTGGACAAGTTATAACAAAAACTGTCATAACTGAAACAAATTGAAAAAAAAAAAACTGAAAAAATGCAAAACAAAAAATGCCCAAACAAGTTGTTTCGTAAAAATCACAGGATGAACAGCTCAAAAAATGACCAGAAAACAACAAAAAAACAAAGGATTAATGGACAAAGAAAGAAAGCAAACTGAAATAATGCAAAATATGAAAATGAAAATACAACAAAAATAAAACTAGAAACCTGGTAAATCACCGGAACAACTGCTCAAAGACAACCGGAGAAGAGCAAATCCAAACGAGAAAAAGAACGATCGATCGACAAACCTGTTGATCCACCGACGATTCACTAATGAGCAAATAGCAAACCGAAATAATGCAAAATATGAAAATGAAAATACAACAAAAATAAAACTAGAAACCTGGTAAATCACCGGAACAACTGCTCAAAGACAACCGGAGAAGAGCAAATCCAAACGAGAAAAAGAACAATTGATCGACGAACTTGTTGATCCATCGACGATTCACCGACTAGCAAATGGAAAACCGATGATACACCGATGAGAGAGAAAATATGAGCGCAATTACGAGAGAGAGAGAGAGAGAGAGAGAGAGAGAGAGAGAGAGAGAGAGAGAGAGAGAGACAGAGACGATTGAAAGAAAACAAGGAAAAAAAAGAAAGGGTAAATTTTGAAATTTAAAAATTATGGCATATTAATTTTTATAACTAAAAATTAGCCTATATGCTTTCTTAAGATTTTCATATTAGCTTATTCTCTACTATTTTCCTAAATAAAATTGTAACTTGAGTTTAAATTTTTTTTTTTTTTTAAATTTAATAAAAAAAAAGCCCTGACTCTTTTTGAGATCCGAAGAGGAGTTTCCCTCTGTATTCTAAATGGCCTAAATCTAAATCTTAGCTTAAAGCCCAGTAGAAAGAACCCGACCGAAGCCCAACCCCAAAATCTACAAAATGTCCCAAATCAGAGCTAGAATTAGGGTTAAACGCATTTTCGTCCACAAAGGCTTGCGTGATTCTTCCGCCTCTGCGATTCGGGACTACCATGGCGACGGCGACGACCAACGCGACCGGGATGGTGACGGAGAAGAGAAAGCCGGTGTTCAAAACGGTGGATCAGCTCAAACCAGGCACAAGCGGCCACACCTTGACGGTAAAAGTGGTGAGCTCGAAGCCTGTCAAGGTCGGAAACAGAGGAACCGGCCGATCGTCGGCGATGCTCATGAATCGGCCCTCGCAACCCACTCGCATTTCCGAATGCCTCGTCGGAGACGATACTGGGACCATTCTATTCACCGCTCGCAATGACCAAGGTAAATCAAGTTTTGATCTGTTTTCGTGAAGTCTGTAGATTTATGGATAGATTTTTTTGGGGGTTTTGTTTTTAGGCTTTTCGTTTATTTGTGTCATGTTGTTTGCTTTTTTAGGTGTTTGGGTTGAAGGAAAAAAAAGAAGAAAAAAAAGGTTACTGTTTTTGGGTTGTTCTCTGATTTTAGGTCTTTGATAATATCTGTTTGTTTGGTTATCGGGGAAATGTGGGAACTGAAAAGCAAGAAAAACCCAAAAAGTTTTATGCGTTTTGCTTTTGTCAGCTTAGAACTATGAGATTTTTGGGTTTCATTAAGGTAGTAAAGGATTTCTCTTGGTATTTTGTGTAATTTACGCATATACCTCTGTAGCAGAGTTCTTAAAAGTTATGATTTTTGGCTAGTTTGAGAAAGTTTTGAACTTGCTTTAGTAACATTTGTAAACGCAAAATGGGTAATGTTGTTTTCAATTTCAGTATTCACACTTCAAGGAAAGAAAAATAAATTGTCCTTTCAAGGAACGAACTAGCAAATGCTTATACTTTCAATTTATTTGACAAGTATTCTAATTTAATCGTTATTGAGTAGTTATATGATGCCGTTGTTAGTTATTAACGGTTTGTTTTGCCTTTGCAGTTGATATTATGACACCTGGCACCACTGTGATTCTGCGTAACGCAAAGATTGACATGTTCAAAGGGACGATGAGGCTAGCAGTTGACAAATGGGGACGTGTTGAAGTAACTGAGCCTGCTAACTTTGAAGTTAAGGAGGATAATAATCTCTCCTTAGTTGAATATGAATTGGTTAATGTTGACAACTAGTTATTAATGCTAGAAAGAGTGAGAGGTATATTTATATGGGAGTGAATATTTTGAAGTTTCCGAAGGTTGCATTTGTGTTTCTGACCTTGGCTTGAACTATTAACTGGGATGCTATTTCTATATATGGTTTACCCAAATTTTGCTGAAGAGAGTCTCAGATGGGATTTGATTTGATTTGAAAAAGGGTCTTCAATGAATTTGAGATATCCAACTTGGGGGGGAGTGTACCATTGTATGGTTATCCTTTTGATAATATGCGTGTTCTGTATGTTGTAAATCTTGTTATATAAATTAAGCTAATATACACTATCACAAGGTTGTTATGGTACCTGTCACAGTTGTAAGATCCTAGGTAGATTTTAACTCTGTGGAACTTCTTGTGAGTTTTAGGTCTTCTAGTATGTTTTTATGGTTTCTGGTTTGCTATTGCTCTGAATGTTGAATATCAAAACAAGCCAGGTTTGGAGGAGTTTTTCTTTAAACTTTCATGCACTTAATATGAAATCCAATAATTACATTGAGACTTTCTACAGTAGGGCCTGCCCACCAGTAGAGTTTGTTACTGATTATTAGATTTGGTTAAAATCATATCCGATTGAACAAGTATGCAAAATAGGCATATTTTGATATAGATTTGATAGTTGTAAGTAGGGAATTTGTCCCATAGTTCAAAAAAAAAAATTTTCCCTCACCAGAAAACTCTTTTTATTTTTTTTATTTTTTAATTTTTTCTGAAAGGAAGAGAAACTCCCTATTACATTTCCTGCGTGATGCATAACAGAGGATTTTGTTTGTTAGTGGAGCTGTGCATCAGGTTGTGTATATAAATTTCCTCACATGGTAGAGTATGAGGCGCTTAGGGAGATACTTTTGGAAGTTTTTCTTGACGGTTGGCTTAATGTGAGGAACTTAAATTGTTTATTTTAGTATTCTAACTGTTAAGAGAAAGTATTAACTTGTTTTTTTCTTTTGAGAAAAGAGTAACTTTTTTTTTTTTTGTATAATTTATTCTCTTCCAAATTGGATGGTTTGCCCACCCCTAGACCATATATAATACAATAATATAAGTGGTATGTAAATTAAAACAAAGGCACGTGCGAAGTGCCCCACCAAACTAGCGTGTGTTTGTGTGAACTCGCTCTTAAATAAGAAACTAGATAATAGATAATGCATGATAGATTCATTAACTATGCCATTTACGAATTTTGAAGTAATCAGTAAAATTTAACTTTTTGTGAAATTCCTCATTAGAGAAATACTAATTTGACTTCCAATCTCAATCCACAGATAACGTTTAATTTATGTATTCAGAATCATGATTTAAAATTATTTTTATTTTACGTATTTTTTATGAGAAAAAAAATTATGAATCATAATTTAAAATTATAAATGAATATAGAAAATAAAAATCTCTTTAGAATTCGACATAGATTAGGATTCTAATGATTACCACCTTTATAATAACAAAAAATTAATTCAACGTGCCAAACAGAACTCTAAGTTGTTCACACCAATCATGTCTCATAAAATTCCAGAGTCTTCCTCGTCCTCTTTTGAGGAGGTCCTCCCATGGGACCTTGTTGCGGACGAAATCCTGCCAAGACTGCCACTCAAATCGCTGGCCAAGTTCAAGTGCGTCTCCAAACTCTTGAATTCTCACATCTCAAGCCCAAACTTCGCCCGAAATCTCAGTCCCGTTTTCCAATGTGCGAGTTCAACCGAACGTCACTTCATTTATTTCCGCCTCCGAGGCACCCAGTTCACCAAGCTAGAACATGCTCCGACGACCGCCTCATACCTGTGGCCAGTCGGTTCCAGCAACGGCATTACCTGCTTCGTCATAGTTTCTACTTATAATCACGAGTACATAAGTAAATGTATTACAATCCTATGGAACCCTTCAATTCATGAGCACCCCCTAGAGATTCGTCCCCCGCCCCTAGGTCCAGAGTCCATGGTACAACCCGAGTTCTGCGCTGCGATCGGACATGATCCGAGGACAGGCGACTACAAAGTGGTGCTCGTCAACTACGGAAGGGGAGAGCCTTTAGCTCATGTCTACGCGCTTAAGTCCCGGAGGTGGAAGCAGATCGATATCGATGAAAATGTCGATGCAAAATTGCGGTGTGATCGTGTAAATATTGATCGGCGGCCACAGTGTTCGGCTCATGGGACGCGGGTCCATTGGCTTGCTAACTGCAGGGACGATCGCAAAAGATATCGGAGAATGCTCGTGTCGTTCGACATGTGCGATGAGGCGTTTGGCCTGGTGAATTTGCCCGAGTGTTTGGCCATTAATGCACATGTTGAAGTTGAACTTGCTTCCATGGTGAGGAATAATTTGGTTCAGCTGTTCGAGTATGATGATATATTCAGTTCAAGAAAAGATATTTATTTCTTGTGGGTGATGACGGAGTATGGCGTCCAAGATTCATGGACAAAATTGAAGATTAGTTTGGGCGAGCTAGGAAAGCCATTGGGGTATTGGAAAAAGACAAACTCTTGTTTCTTTTGGTTGATTGTAAGAGGTTATTGTCGTATGACATCAAGACTAAAGAGAGAGAGTATCTTCAAATTCCTAACACTTCCATCCTCTCTTGCGTTGGGGATTACGCGGACAGCCAAGTCAAGTTCAGTTATCCACGATTTAATCGTTTCCTTCACAACCCAAATAATTAGTTTAGCCTTTGACCTACATTCATCATACATATATATATATATATATATATATATATATATTATATACACACACACACACACACACACACACACACACACACACACACACATATATATATATCTTATTGTTTGTTTCATCATATTTATATATATTTCTTTTTATGGTTATAATTATGAAAATACCATTATCGATCCCGTAAAATACAGACCTTAAAACACCTATAAACAATATGTTGCTAAAAAAAAATCTGTTCTTGACAATAATAAATTTTTTAACCATTTAAAAGTTTTTCTTTTCCTCCCGAGATCTGTGTTCCTCTTTATGATTCATGAATGTGCTTCAACTTCTTTGATGACACTCAAGACGAGCGAAGAAGCTCAAAACAATATAAAAGACAACTTATTTGTACATTAAAAAAAACGGAATAGAATAGTCGTTTTTCCATCTCAGAGTGTTAGCTGATTATAGAATTATAAAGAAAATCTACTGGTAATTACAAAAATACAATCTTCTACTTCTGTTGGCAACCCACATCAGCCAACACCAAAGCCTGCTGCTGATTCTCATCTCCTTCTACTTCCTTATCTTCTATTTCCTCAACCATATGCTGCCGGCAGTATCGAAGTAATACCAAAGCGATAAATGCTGCAAAAATTCAAAAATAAAAATCCATAAGCATAAGAACTGAGAATTGGAAATTCGGGATTCTAGAGAAATCAGTCTAGTGTTAGAAGACGCTTAGAGCTTAAGAAAATTGAAGCTACGAGCCTAGAAAGAGGAACGTAAAGTGTCTTATGTCGTAACATATGAAAAGTTTGAGGTGTAATGTGACATTTAAGTTTTTATGTAACATTAAATATTATACTACACCTTAATCTTAACATTTTACCGGTGTAGGACCGGCAATGCCGAAGGACTTAAGACCATGCCATAGATTATAACTGGTAATTAAAATCTTGTAACACAAGTTACCTGTGAAAATTCGTGTCTTTATGGTAGATAGATTCCAAAAGGCTGTGATTGCTGATGCTGCCACAATCTTTTTGTGTGAGCAGGTTCCCCATGCTTCCAATACCCGCCATTTCAAGAACTCAACTGCATTGCATGCTCAAATTTTTACTTCATTACTATACATACGCACATCAAGACAAGAAACATTACATATATAGCTGGAACACATTTGGCTGATCTTCATACCTTTTTGGCTTATTTGAATGGAGTAGCATGAGTAGAGTTTAGGAACCGTGAAAGAAATAAAAAATCCTGATTGAACATCCACTCAAAACGTTACTAGGATAAATAAATTAATTAAAAGAAAAAACTTGACAAGATTCTATCAGAATACCAATTGCAAAAAGTCTCCACATTGTTATGAGGTGGCCATATTCAGCTCCTAAGAGGAGGAATGGCGCTACCTGCAAACATAAAAATTTAAGTTTAGTTGACTAATGATAAATTTGACAATCTAAAAACAAAATGCTTTTTGAAATAAACCATGAGGTTTTATCGAGTACTTTGAGGGTCATGGATGGCTCTCCTGAGAAAAGCTGTCTTGTCTTTGACATTGCAAGATTTGTAAAAGGAAGTATGACTTTTGCAACACGTAGAATGTCCTCTTCTTTGAGCCTGATTTCTCTGTTCTGTTCACTATATTCCCTGTGAGTTTCTCAAAACCATTAGAGAAAAAGCTTATTTCAAGGCACAAAAAAAAAAAAAAAAAAAAAAAAAAGGAAACGCAGAAGTTAGAAATGTACCTTTGATATAGTGAATTTGAGAAGAAAGACAAGCCTAAGAATAACATTCCTAGCTTGGAAGCTACAGAGAAAATGCTGAAAAAATGAAGATTTAGATTTGGTATTAGATTTTGAAAAAAAAAAAAAAAAAAAAAAAAGACTGAATTTGAAAAGAGAGGGAAAGAAAGTACCTGAAGCTTACTCCTTGAGTAAAGCAAGAAGACATGAAAAAGAGAAACCCAAAACCAAACCAAAGGCTTGATTTTGCCACATCTCTCCACATGACCAGGTCACTTATCAACTGTCCAATTCTGTCCAAACTACCATGATCTTCCTCATCGCTTTCTAAACCCGAAAATAAAATCTTTTTCAATATAAAAAAAAAAACCAAGGAAATGAAAAAGACTATTCGTACAATGCAAGAAACAGAACATTTGGTACTTACTTGGAGATGAACTTGAAGAGGGCACGGAAGAAGGAACCAAACTCAGCTTTTCTTTCTTGACCCTCACGCTGTGCCGCCTTTTTCTCGGCTTTCCAAACTCTTCGGCCAAACTCAAATCCTTCTCTTCTCTACTAGCCTCCAGCTCCAACCGCCTTCGTGACCTCCGCGTGTTCCTCGGCGAGGCGCAACCCAGCAACCCCAATTGAGCTGTCCTGCTCCTGCACCGTCTCCGCGATCCCACAGGATCCGCGACGGCCTCCTCAGCCATTTCTAGCCGGTCGGCGAGGCGGGCCTTCGACGATTTCCTAAGAGGCGAAGGAGAGAGAAGCAGAAGCTCATGAAGAGGGAGGGAAGCGGGAGATTTGAGAGACAAAGCGGACGGCGTCGGAGTCCTTTTCGGCGATGTGGTGAGACCGATTGAGAGGTGGGGAAGCTCTTCGGTTTGGGACAAGCGCGAGACCGATTTGGTCCGGGACTTGGGCTCGGATCGGCTGTGGTGATATGGAGGCGTTGAATCCATGAGTTTTGAGCTGATTTTCTTCGATTGAATTGTGAAAATTTTCTGGGCCTTGATCAGATTGTGAAAGGATGCCTTTCTAGATTCCTGGAGAGAGATTTCTTCTTGATTGTTGGAAATTGTTTCTGCGTTTTTGGGTGGTTTTTGTTGGTTCTTGAAGGTGGTTCCTTCCAAGAGTCAAAAGTAGCCGTTGGGAGAAAAAAGGGTTTTTTTAGTTTTTAAATGTTTTGAATTTTAGCGGCGGGGATATATAGGTATATATAGGTAATGGGCAGACCCGTGGGAGACAACGGTAAGAGACAGGCCTTATGTCTGGTAACGTTTTTTCTGGACATTGTTGTTGGGACCCCACCAAATGGGCCATTTTGATGGGATCATGGGTTATGGGCTCCTTTTGGGATGGAGCCTAAATGGTCAATGATCAGATTATGTATTGCTAAAAGTATTTGAGCCGTTGGATTTACATTGTAGTAAAGGTAGTGAGCCGCTGATTTAAATCTCTATTTTCTGATGATGAAGTTGGCTGGCGCATGGGCACTTATAAAGTAAAACAATCTTATAAAGTAAAATTGTATTCCAAATCAAGAAAATACATACACTAATACTAACTTGAATGATTTTGTAATATAAGAAAACTTAACTTGGATCATTGATCGGATCATCAATAAATTCGAACAAGACACAAATAGAGTAAAACGTGCATTAAATTCCAATAATGAGAAATCGAAAGAGAATATCGAACACATAATTTTCCTAGTAAGAAGATTGAAGTTGTGATCCCATCAAAATGTGTTAGACACGTGTTAGCTTTAGAGGTTATCTGGATTTAAAATGTCTTAAATTGTGCCCCACTATCAAGTTTTTATTTTTATTTTTATTTTTATTTTTTTGATGTCCTACTAGCACCAATTTTTCTATTTTTTTAGCTGAAAAGCAATTTTTCTTTATATATCCCAATTATATAAAGTGGATTGGAAAATGGAAAATCTATGTCAGCCCACCAAAAGAATTATTGTCTCAACAATTTTTTTAGAGAAAAAAAAAAACATCTATTTAATAACATGATGCGAGAAAAAAAAAATTACAATTTTTTTTACATTTTCATTCTCTCATACTCCCTAATAAACCACATTCCCATACATATATTGCAATTTATTACAGGTATAACTTTTGTATTTATATTATTATTTTTGTAATTTAATTAGAGTACAATTCGTACGGTCTTTGTATTCTCCTTCCCTCTACGCAACACAGCTCTAGAGACCCCAAATCACCTATGAATTATGCTGAAGAAAAACCTTGTACTACTTATTTCAGAAAAAACAGAGGAAAAAAAAAAAAAAGTCTTCTAACATTTCGAAAACAGAAATGGGACCGACATCCAACAACTGAAAAAACATCCATAATGAAATTTCCACTAGTTTAACAGTGATTGCATTTTTGCCTGCCTTTGGCAAAAAGATTTCATCCTTTCTAAGCCATCTTCAAGAAAAGAGAGCTCAGTTGCAAAACTTATCCGGATCCAATTCTTCAGTCCCACAACAGTCCCTGCAATGCCAAAGTGACCGCTTCAGTATGAAACATTTCTTTATATGAACATTGCCCAAATCATGCTCTGGTGGCTAATTATGTTTGTACCGATAAATCGAAGATTCGATAATCACCTGGCAGGGTGGTGACAGATTCCTCTTTAGCTAGCTTGAGACAGAATTCCGTATCATCTTTTATGTCTTTCAGTTGTGACAGGTTTAGCTTCACCTGCAAATCCAAGTAGCAAACTGAAATACTGAACAAAATTATCGATTATGCGGTATTCAAATTGAATTCAGTTCTCCTATGTACTTGCTCACCATTACAAACATGCCACCTTCCGGCTTACATGAGAAGGTTAGGCATGGGATCTCCTTAATTCTACTGTAACAAATTTCCGAAGCTTGTTTAACTATGTGGACAGTTCTTGAGAAATACTCTTCTGGTGTTTTCGCGATAATATTAGGAACTGCACCCTGATAAAGAAATTACATCAGTACCTATGAAGTTTAGAGATACTATAAATACTAAATATAGCTAAAAATTCCAATCTAATCAATAAGAAACCTGAATAAATGTTGCAGGGTCAGGGGAGTGACAGAGCAGTGTCTTAATTGAATCAACAACCTGAAAAAGAAAACCAAGGGATTCAATGTGTTCTTTTATTATAGTACTTCAAGAGCATACTTAGCTTTTGTCAAAATTTTCTGTTACAAAATTTTAAACAAATTTGAATTTCTGTTCAAACTTTCTATTGAACCATATGAACCAAACGTGCCATTAGGAGATTAGAGAGCTAGATTGCTACCCCAACTTTTCGGAAAAACCCAGTTGGATCAGTTGTGACAAGCCAACCAAGTCTCCAACCAGGAACCATCCACCTCTTTGAGATAGACCCCAGTGTAATTACAGGGACAATAGATCCAAACACCCCCATTGGAACAAAAGGGATTTCGCCATACGTGAGATGGGCATAAACTTCATCTGTTATGACAGTAATTGTCAGCTTTCTTGCAATCTCCGCGATCTGCCGTGAAAACAAATTAACAAACATTTCGAAAAGCAATCAAATGATATCATGACAGTCCAAAGTTAAAAAAAAGAAAAGGAATGGTAGTGATTGCATTTTTCAGGTGTTGGAACGTGAAGACACTTGGGCAAGGATTTCCCGGGTTGATGATGACGATAGCAACGGTGTTCTCATCAGCAAGAGCTTCCACAGCATCAAGATCAACTTCCCAGTCCTTTTCTGGTAGTAGATCGAAGTGGCGAACTTCGAGGTTGCTCAGAGCTGCAAAAGATTCATAGAATGGGAAGCCAGGCCTAGGAAGCAGAATGTTGGCACCGGGACGAGCCAGAGCTGGCAGTATGGTTTCGATGGCTGCTTTGCATCCACAGGTGACATAGACATCCTCTGGCGACAATTTATAGGGAAGATCACGGGAGAGGTACTCTGCAATAGCTCTGTAACATGTGATGGAGAGGTGTAATTGAACAACATGTCATAAGAGCCCGTCTAGTTCATAGGTTCGAACAGAAAATTTGAACGAAGATTCAAAATTTTCTAGTATGAAACAAACGGTAAAGGTTTTATCAGACAAGATATGCACTGCTATCCAATTGGTAAGAATAGTAACTAAGCATCAATTATCTCCCCATTCACACCATAGCCGTTACCAACGAAACGAAAAAGAAAAAAACTACAATAGTTAAGAAAAGAAAGAAAAAGCAATAAGAGAGTTGTCTTGGATATGAAAAGTTTGACCTCCTAGCTGAAGGAAGACCACAGTTGGAAGCGTAGCCGTTAAAGTTGGATGATCGAAGGGCTTCAATGACAGCCTCCTCAGCCACAGGACTAGTGCACCGAATCGAAGACGGGTCGCCGAGGGCCAGATGAACTGTTGGCCTTGGATCATCCTCAGGGAGATTTTCATGAAGCAGAGATAAAGCATCTTTCATCAAGGTTTTTGACACTTCTGTAATTGTATGCTCCGGGTTTTCACCTGAACTCCATTTCTTCCACTTGTTCTCCATGTCTGCTTGTTCTTTCATTTGGAGAAAGATGGGGATTGAATTAAAAACCAGAAGAGTCGAAGAATCCAAACTGCCTGTGATGTAGGCTGAACAGAGTCAGCTGTTTTTTCTTATTTCTTTGGTAAGAAAGATGATACCGGGCGGAGAAAAAATTGGATTGGAGATGCTTTTCGGTCAACCTGGAGTAGTTAAAAGTATCGATCAGAGTTGGACTAGTTACAACGGGTGATCATAAAAGTATTTCATTTACTTCAATAAGACACTGGTGGTACTCTAACATAAAGTGAGGCCCCCAATCTAAAACTTATAGGTGGGGTTCACCTTCTATGACTGTCGGTGCTAATACTGATAGCGTTCTCAAGCATTTTTCCATGTATTTTAGTTGTTGGGAAAACTAACAAACAAGCGGAAAAAACTTTTTCTTCTTTTGTGTGTTAAAATAGAATTTCAAATAAAATATTAATAAAGCCAAATAATCAATATACCAAAACCAAAATAATCAACTATAAGTGAAACACTAATTTTTAGTGTGAAAAACCTTTTAAATTAAGAGTAAAAATCACAAAATTCTTAGACCATTTAAATCTCTTTCACTATATCAATAATGAGATTACAAAATTTTTCTCTAGAATCAACCTAGAGAGGCTCACAGTAATAATATCATCAAGAAATATTATTCTTAGTTCACCAATAATATGGACATCATCAATAAAGATATATAATAACACTAAAAAAAACTTAGATCTCACCAAATTAAGAGTACTCAAAAGAGTACTAAAAAGAGACTAACTGAAAAATTAAATCTAATAGATTAAAAAAGCTCATCACAAAAATTCTCCACGTCAAATTTAAGTCAAAACTGATAACGTTTATGTGAGAATTTTTTACTGTAATAAAAAAAATTAAATATGACTGTTTATAGGAGCTTTTTACTATAATAAAATTTAAATTCTAAACTTAAATCAATAAAATAAACAGAATCTTAGTATTATCCACTTTCATTTATATCCTCTTACTAATAAAAACAAATGCACACATATATAATAAATCAATATGATTGCCATAAATTATTACACCGTTATAACAACATGCCTGTTAGGATAATCCTAAGCGGCACAAATCTTTCTATATGGCATCTGTGATTGGTGAGGTATTTATGCATTTTTTTTGGCAACCATGTATCAAATCAATTTAATTATGTGTTGCTGTTTTTACACTTTGTTACCTTATTTTGTTGATTGATTTTTCCATGATTTGTTTTTATAAATACCCCGATTTAATTAGATAATTAGAGATTATGTTAATTGTCAATATAGGTTGACTTTTAGGCTAATATCCATATTCATTTGCAGGATAAGATTGCTGATTATATGAGATAATATTTTTGATTTGCTTATCACAAATTTATCTCATCTATTCTTTGCAATTTCAGATTATGTGGATTTGATCTTTGCACATATTTGAGTCTAGGTTCATTGAGGATCAATTCAATCACTGACCAAGTTTTTCTAGATGTATCATTTAAAATTTTCATGAGTAATTTAAAATCTGATTGACTTATAATTGATCACAATTTGATTAACAAATCACGAGTTGCCTGTCTTGAGTGTTTTGACAGCTGCAGGATTCATGTAATCTGTCCAGTTAACAAGCTAGTTGTCTGTCCGCACATTGAGAAGGATTTCAATCCTGTTCATACGATGATAACTGGAATTTCAAGAAAACTAAAAATGGAAAGATTTTTTGCATCCGAAATTCAGTGAGAAAATTGCAATCGGATCTCAATCCATATCAAGTGGAGAGATTCTAAACCTCTCTCATATCCGGGTGGTTCATTATTTAAGGAGGTCGCCTTGAGACCTTCAAGTTGGGAGAGTACAGACAAAAGTTGAGTGTTCATTTTGTGAGAAAAACAAATGAGTGTTCTCCTTTGTGCTTAAGAGTGAGAAAAAATCAGAGCGTTCCTTAGGCTTTATTTGTAACTCTTAAACTCTGTAGTCTGTGACTTTTCTAAGATCCATAGTAGGTCTGAGGAGGAGCTGAAAGCGGATCATGGCTCTCGGAGTAGGTAAAGAGGACTGAAGGCGGGGATCATACTTGAAGTAGGTCAGGAGGACTGAAGGCGGACATCATACTTGAAGTAGGTCAGGAGGTCTAAAGGCGAGTCAAGAGGAGTCACTGTAAGTTAGGAGTTGGTGCAAATTTGGAAGGTTTCTTGTGTAACTTTAAGCTTTGTAACTGCATTTGGTGAGAGTGGAATCCTCTTTGAGTTGGTGTGATTAGCACACGTGGTTATTTTCTAAAAGGGTTTTTAGTCACGTTAAATAACAATATCGCTGTGTTCATTTGATTATTTCACATTCTACTTCACAATATTTTTAATTTTTGTTTAAACAGTGTTTATTTAACTGTTCTATGCAAACAGAATGCTGATTGTTGGTTCGTTTGGTCTAACAATGCCTAACATAGCTCTAGAGACACCAAATTACTTATGAGTTATGCTGAAGAAAAACCGTGCACTTTTTTCATTACAAGCAAATAAATAGTTGAAGAACAAAGTCCCTAAGATTTGAAACAGAAATGTGGGATCAACATTCAACAATTGATCGCGCACGACATCAGTCACGAAGTGATCACTATATAAAGTTTATTGGATTTTTGCATGCCTTTGGCAAAAAGCTTTTATCCTTTCTAAGCCATCTTCAAGAAAAGAGAGCTCAGTGGCAAAAGTTATCCGAACCCAATTCTTCAGTCCCACAGTAGCCCCTGCAATATTGCCAAGTGAGCTTTTCAGTATGCAACATTTCTAAATATGACCATGCCAAATTCTAGGACAAGTGCAATAAAATAGAACTCCAAAAATTTTAGGCCCGTTTTTTTTTTTTTTTTTTTTTTTTTTTTTGTTGTTTCGAATCACAGTTTGATAGTGTTTTATCTTAGAAAAATAAATTTTGATTTTTTATTCAAACTTATGAACTAAAGGAGCCATTATCCATGCTCTAGTGATCAATTAAATTTATGTCAGGAAATCTTATATTTGATAATCACCTGGCAAGGTGATGACGCATTCCTCTTTAGCTAGTTTGAAACAGAATTCCATATGATCTGAAATATCTTTGAGTTGCGACAAATTCAACTTCCCCTGAAAATCAAATTTAGTAAACTGAAATATTTTTGAAAAGAATGCTTGTTTCTGGAGCATTTGAATTGAATTTAATTGTTCTCTGCGTATTTACCATTACAAACATGCAACCTTGTGGCTTGTATGAGCAAGAAGGCATGGGAGCTCCTTAACTCTACTGTAACAAATTTCCGAAGCTTGTTTAATTAAATGGAAAGTTCTTGAGAAAAATTCTCCTGGTGTTCTCAATAATATTAGGAATTGCCCCCTGATACAGAAATTACATTATTACTTGTCCAACTTTAGAGATACTATAAATCGTAAAATAAAGCTACAAATTCCAATCTATGTATGATCATTTTAGAGATACTATAAATAGTAAAATAAAGCTACAAATTCCAATCTATGTATGATCAGAAACAAAAGTAATGTGAATAAGAGACCTGAATGAAAGTTGCAGGCTCAGAGGAGTGAGTGAGCTGTTTCTTAATTGAACCAACAACCTGGAAAAGAAAGCAAAGGGATAAAAATTAAATTCACTCTTTTTTTTTTTTGTACATATAGAACTAACTTAGAAAATTAAAAGCTAGAATTGCCACCCCAACTTTCTGAAAAAAAACCTGGTCGGATCACTTGAGATAGACAAGCCAACCAAGTCTCCAACCAGGAAGCATCCATCTCCTTGAGATAGACCCCAGTGTTATAACAGGCACAATAGATCCAAACACCCCCATTGGAACCAAAGGGTTTTTCGCCAAACGCGAGATGACCATAAACTTCATCTGCTATGACAGGAATCATCAGCTTCCTTGCAGTCTCTGCAACCTGCAGTTCAAACAAATCACAATCTTTTGATAAGCGTATAAAAATCACACATAAAAGTACAATTCAAAGTTACAAAAAGGAAGAAAAGTTTTCACATTTTTGAGGTGTTGGTATGTGAATACACTTGAGCAAGGATTTCCCGGGTTGATGATGACCATACTGACAGTGTTCTCATCAGGAAGAGCTTCCACAGCATCAAGATCAACTTCCCAAGCCTTCTCTGGTAGGAGATCAAAGCGGCGAACTTCGAGGTTGCAAAAAGCGGCGAAAGATTCATAGCGTGGGAAGCCAGGCCTAGGAAGCTGAATGTTTGCACCGGGACGCGCCAGAGCTGGCAATGTGGTTTCAAGGGCTGCCTTGCATCCACAAGTGACATAGACGTCCTCCGGCGACAATCGATACAGAAGATCACGAGTTAGGTAGTCCGCAATAGCTCTGTCACATGCAACGCATAGGCATAATTTGAACAACATGTTATTAAGTTCAATCAAGCAAGATATGTGCCAACAATCCCAAGATTTACTAAATGTTTTGTTCAAAAGATGCAACAAATAAGCTGTTAAAAAAATAAAAATAAAAATAAAGAAATTCTACCCCTAATACATTGTAACAACTAACACATCCACTAAACACCATTTGTGCTAGCCTCGATTGGCAAGAAATAAAGATTACAAAGACTGCAAAATTGATATGCCTGATATAGATCTGACGGTTCAAAACCTATAGATACGGAAGAAAAGAAAAGCAATATTGACTCATACAAGAAAAGCAATATTGACTCATACATGAAAAGTTTGACCTCCTAGCTGAAGGAAGACCATAGTTTTTGGAGGGTAGCCGTTAAACTTAGCAGATCGAATGGCTTCAATGAGTGCCTCCTCGGCCACAGGAGTATTCCGAAGGGACGAAATCGAAGAAGGGTCATCGAGGGCGAGATGAACCTTTGGCCTTTGATCCTCCTCAGGCAGAGTTTGTTTAAGTATATAAACAACATCTCTTATATTGATGATTTTTGAAGCTTATGCAATCTTTTTCAGCTCTTGGTTTTCAGCTAAACCCCATTTATAATGATTTTGTTTAAGAAAAATTAGTTATAATGAATGCTTTTTTTTAGTAGTATAATGAATGCTTTTGAACTAAGAAACTTTTATCAGAGATGAGATTGAGATGAACGAATCCTACATATTGAATAGAAACTCACAATTTTAATGGTAATATTAAACTACTATCTTACCTCTTATACTTGTAAAATTTTAGATTAAAAAGAAAATAGAAACAACATAGAAACACAACCTCTATTCGTTATTTTATTTTCCTAATATTATAATAATCAGCCCTGTTCTTTATAACTTTATTATAAAAAGTATACAATCTATTTTTATTGTACTTCAATTTTTGACACTTTATTTTTAAAAATTTTCATCTATATTATTCAAATTTTGACTATATTTTTATTTTTATTCAAAAAAATATGCTGACTTATGTTTATTATCTTATTATCCTAATGTTACTATTAACTATCTTTATTGTGATTAACATTATTGTAATAACTGTACAATTTATCTTTTTTAAATTGAAAACAGGAAATTGATAACGTAGGTGTATATTATAAGTAATTTTATAAAAATTCATTCTGATTCTTGTTTAAGTAAACTAGTAATGAGAGTTTGAGTGATTCTAATTATGAATCTTATAATGTAAATAAATAATTTATTTTGACTTTGATTCCTATTATCGCCCATTTTAAATCTCTTATACTCTGATTTATGTTCATTATGATTAAACACGCTATATATGTAGTTAATTAATCCTCTTAATGTAATGGAGATCCACCTGTAAAGAAGCAACATTAACTTGACCAACTCTTAATCAATGGCGCATAAGATCATTCGGTTGTTGTCAATGCACCCATCAAATTCTACAATCGGGGCACCCTCTTTAGGGTTCTCCTTAAAAACTTGTTGCTACAAATAAGTATAATATGCCTCTAATAAATAAGAAAAGTTGACAAAATTCTCTTCTGAGTTTAAGTAAATTTCAAAGTTCAACTTTACATTCTGAAAATTGTAAATCCCTTTAAAATTCCTATGCTCTGATACCTTTTGTATGATCTGTCGTAATTCGTAAATTTAGACAAGATGTCAACTTTATCTTGACAAATGATTCTTCTCGACTATTACCAGCCTTATTTACCAAAGGAATTTTAAAGGGAGTCAATGGAAGGATCATTTGCCAAGATTATATTTTTTCCGGTATACATATTGTCAAAGGAATTTTAAAGGGAGTCAATGGAAGAATCATTTGGTAAATAAGGCTGGTGATAGTCGAGAAGAATCATTTGTCAAGATAAAGTTGACATCTTGTCTAAATTTACGAATTACGACAGATCATACAAAAGGTATCAGAGCATAGGAATTTTAAAGGGATTAACAATTTTCAGAATGTAGAGTTGAACTTTGAAATTTACTTAAACTCAGAAGAGAATTTTGTCAACTTTTCTTATTTATTAGAGGCATATTATACTTATTTGTAGCAACAAGTTTTTAAGGAGAACCCAAAAGAGGGTGCCCCGATTGTAGAATTTGATGGGTGCATTGACAACAACCGAATGATCTTATGCGCCATTGATTAAGAGTTGGTCAAGTTAATGTTGCTTCTTTACAGGTGGATCTCCATTACATTAAGAGGATTAATTAACTACATATATAGCGTGTTTAATCATAATGAACATAAATCAGAGTGTTGGAGAAAAATTTCATCCAACATTTATCCAGTGTCCCTAGACTAATAATTTAGATTGAATAAGTAAATTATTTAAGAAAATTAGAAAAACACTCGAAGAACACATAGAATCTCTGAAGGAATAACAAAAATAAAATGAAGACAATCATAAGGCAATTGTATTCAGAAATGAGTGTCTGTCTTTTCCTCTCAAAATAAGGGAGTTTAATTCTCCCATTAATTCGAGAGTTTATTCTCTCTTAATTACAATAAGACTCTTCACCTTTTTGTGAGTTGAAACTGAAAAATAATCAATGAGAATTCATTTTTAATCATTCAATGTCTTCAATTAGTGTCGGCTGCTTCACTTGATGACATCACACGACCTTTGAACTTTCGGCTCAGAAAAACTTGGGCTTTGGCGAACTTGGGCTCGGGAGAGTTTGGCCTTCGGCAAGCTTGGGCTTGAGTGAGCCTAGGCTTAGGAGAGCTTGGGCTCTAGCGAATTTGGGCTCCGGCGAACTTGGGCTTTAACGAGCTTGGGCTCGGGAGAGCTTGGTGTAATGACCGAGAAAATCCTAGAATTAAATAATGTAAATTTAATTATTTAAGTCAAGGACTTTCCTCAATAACTTACTGTCATGGTTTGTGACTGTAGAATTTATGGAATTAATAGCAGTATTCTTAAATTCTGTATCAAGTTTTATGATGAGTTCATAATTTAAGAATGAGTAAATTCAGTTGATAAATGAGTAAATTATCGAAAATCAATATAAAGTAATAAGAATAGCTATAAGAAGAGAACATTAAGGTGATTACTAAGTGTTCACTAAACCTTACTTATGTGAGCAAAATAAGTCAAGTAAGTAATTAGAAATGTAAGTTAGGTAAGTTTACTGTTACCGATTTTCAATCTGCAAGAAGGAGAGATGTGCGGAATGTTGTGTCAAACTCACAAGTGGACCAACACATGCATCTTAAAGTTAAGAAATAAAAGTGAATTGAAAGACATCAATTTTAGGGTTTTAGGAACAGTCAGAATGAAAAATGGACAGGGGGCGTCTGAAAAGCCAAATCGCATAAATTCGGGTTTCAACTGTTTTAGGTGGACCAAGTCAAAATTTGTTGACCAAAAGTCGACCAAAACATTGTCCTCGAGAAGTTAGTCAAAAATAGTCAAAGTTGACTAAGTTGACCAACTGTCTAAAAAATACGGATAAAATATACACCGGACATGATATTAAGCTGAATCAAAATAGGATAATTATTAGATAAATTAATGGTTGATATTTAAAATAAAAAAGGTTGGAGGCATGAGATTTTGACAAGTGAACAAAGGAAAAAAGGGCAGCCGGCCAAGTAAGGAGTGAAGTGGGAGATATTTGTGAAATTTTTCAAAAAGATGGTTGGAAAAGTCAAATGCTCCAAGTTTTGTCCTAGCCTTTGAGTGAGTCGGTTCAAGTGAGGCAGCCAATACATAAATTGGCCATCTTCACATGGGAAGGAACCAGAGGGCAGCCAAGAGAAATAGAGAGAAAAAAAAAAAAAAATTTCCACCGTGAGGGAAAAAATTTGATTTAGACAAAAAAAATCGACAAGTAACTAAGGCATCGCGTCATTAGAGATTGACTTTCGATTCCTAAGGTGAGATTCCAAGATTTTCTGTTATTTTTCATTTTTCCTTGCTGCCGTGGAGGTGTAGAAAAAAGTAGGAAAAATTTTTCTAGAAGTATGAATTTACTTGTAATGGTGTAAGAACATAGAATCTAAGAATCTAAGTTTAGATTTTAGGTTATTTAACAATGGATAAATCGAGCTAAAATTAACTCGGGAAACGTAGAAAAATAGGTGAAATTTTACCGAAATTTAGTTTGAAAATTTGAGGATTTAACCTGGTTTCAATTTTAGAATTTGAGGCTAAGCTTGGTTTTGATCCTAAATAGAAGCTTTGAATTATTTTTTTAGGAGGGAAAAAAAAAAAGAAACACTACCTAACAATTAAAACAATTTTGGTGTTGAACATGAGAGTTCGCTTAAGAACTCAAGGAATTATCCCATAAAAGCAGGTTAAGTTCAGACTTTACTAATAAAGAGTAAGGTAATCACGATTAAATAAACCTAATCTTTGAATAGGAGACAAGGTTCTTTAATCCTTAAAAAAAAAAAAAAAGGAGCCAAAAATAGAGAAGTTAGAGTTTCTTGCGAGCTTGCTAAAATAGAATAGCAACTAGTAGTAAATCTCATACTCTTAATGGGTGTTCTTTCTCAGAAACAAGAAAGGAAGAAAACAGATATTTTTGCGAGTATAAGATTTCTCTCCTAATAACAGGTAAGTAGGAATCTCGCCTACAATATAAAGATTTTTAAACTAAATAGTACACATGAGTTATATATGTTTTAGTATATTTTGAGTTATAATAATAATATGCTTTGTCTTGTCACACTGCATATAACTTAATAAGTCAAGAGGAACTTATAAGAAGAAATACAGTTGAGTGTCGTACCAACCTCTGCAAAGGAGATACTTAGTTCAGTTTAAATCACGGTGTCGTTGGGGACCTTGCAAACCCTTACGTCCTGATGATTGCGCGCAATGGTATGAGCACTTGGGCCCATCAATAAAGTAAGATAAATTCAGACAGTAAGATTTTGATAAAACATCATAAGACAGAATAAATAATTCTTGCATATATAGTCATGTGAACTTTCAATGATTTTTGCGAGTAATAGTTCCTATTTGCTGAGCGAAAGCTCATTTTAGAATGTTTATACTGTAGGTAAGCAACCTGCACAAAACATATGATGGATTGAGGGCGAGGCAGCGGACGAGCAGAGTGGAGGTCAGGGATGGGATACCGCACGCAATTATTTTTCCGCAGTAGTTAAAGTCTTAAAAGATTGTGATTAGTATGTCAACAAACTTGTATTTTTGAAAGTTTGTAGTATAATGCTAAGTTTGTTTAAACTGACAGAATTTATGACGTGATAGTAAGGAAAAAAATTATAAATATATATAGTTCTTTAAGAGGACTACAATATTTTATATAGCATTTTAAGAAACTTACGACAGCATTTCAAGGAAGATACTATAGCATTTAATATAACATTTAAAAAAATGCTGCAATACTCTAGGTAGCATCATGAAAAAATTTCTCTAAAATTTTTTTGAAGCTCTAGAAATTATAGGTAAAAGTTAGTTTCAGTGACGGCCAACTTAGTAGGGTCATCACACTTGGGCTCAACGAACTTGGACTCGGGAGAGCTTGGGCTCCGATGAGTTTCGGCTCCGGCGAATTTGGGCTTTGGCAAGCTTGGGCTCGAGAGAGCTTGAGCTCCAGTAAACTTAGGCTTAGGCGAGATTAGGCTTGGGAGAGCCTTTAAAATTTATTGCGTGTTTAATGCTTCTAGAAATGCTGCCCAACATCAGCTCCCTAGTCCTCGAGTGTCGCAGTCCATGCGAAGGGGACTATAACTTGCCTGGAATTTTTTTCCTTTTTTTAACCTACCAAGCAATGTTTCTTCCTTTATCTATGATCTCTTGGCATATTTTAACTTCAGTTTATGCCAACTTTGTCCAAATGTGCTATGTCATATCATCGCTTGTTTTATCCTTTGGTAGAAACTTGGATTGAGAGATTTGGCTGTCAACAATTTAGAGGCATTTACATAAAAAAGAAATCGTTTGAACACAACAGTTCTTTTTACTTCGAAACGAAACGTAACATGAAGCTCATCCTGGATTGTTTTGAAAATAACAAGCACTAGAGAAATCGCCTAGGCACAGTAGTTCTCTTTACTCCCTTTGTCCGTGATCTTCTTGTTTTGTAGGAGAAAATATTACAGCAAAAAAATTTGAGTTATCATTTGAGTTGTGAAAAAAAAAAATGTCTGCCATTTCACTTTAACTCAAGGATGATTTTGTAATTTTCCCTAACATTTCTTTTTTCGGGTAAGAAAATTATTCCAAATAGTTGCATGTGGACGTACACATTCACATAACACAGGTCCACACAATTAAAATAACAAATCAGAAACGCCATGTGATTTTGCTGACAGAGAGGAAAAGACCAAAAGACAAAACAAAAATAATAAAATATTAACAATTCAAGCAAAAAAACAAAAATATTAACGATTCAAGCAAAAAAACAAAAATATTAACGATTCAAGCAAAAAAACAAAAATAAAATAAATCAGTCCACCAAACCTGCCTGCCACTTCCGAATTCCGATGAGGGTCTGTTAATAATATATAATAGTAACTCTCTTTTTGTTTTTCCAGCGTCCCTGCTATAGAGGATCCGATCATCAGTTGGGAGCCATCAGCCATGGATATGGAGAAAAATGAATGTAGTTATTATGAAAACGAGATCAAATGGAAATTCCAAGGCAACAAAGAGCTCAACGCAGCCTCCCTCTCCGTCCGAGGTATTCTAAACATGCTTCTGGACAACCTTGACAAAGCCAAATGTAAGATCACGCCAAGCATTATGCTTGGCCGTGGTGACCCCACCGAGTTTCCGAGCTTTCGGACGACGCCGCTCGCCGTCGACGCTGTCTCCGACGCCCTCCGCTCTTTCAAGTTCAACTCTTACGCTCCCACCGTCGGCGTCCTTCAGGCTAGGAGGTGCAATTTTTTTTTCTTTTATTTGCCACTGCATGCAAATTATATGTTTCTGGTTATAGTTTCCCAAATCTAATAGTACTAATTTTTCTTTTCCATAGTACTAGTACTATTTCTTTTATGATGTGATTGGTATGTAACAATTATAGAAATTATATTCTTAAAAAGTAATGACCGGTAATATAATTTTAAGAATAATATATTATTGTATTTGATTATACTATTACTTTCGGTATGCATGTTACAACTTTTAAGCACAGAAATTAAGGGTATATTTAGTATGAAGATTTAAATTAATGTGATTATAATTATAATTTTAGAATATGAACTATAATTCATGATTTTAAGTTTAAATTATGATTTTAAAATTATGATTTAGAATTAAGAGTTTGAATCACCTTAAATCAAGAGACGGTGGTTTTAGAATCATGATTTGAGCTAATTTAAAACATCACATCAAATTTTAAATCACGATTTAAAATCATTCAAACCAAACACTGATTCTGAATCACTGTAAATAGATACTGATTCTGACCTAAGATCTAAAATTATTATTCTAAATCTATCTACCAAATCCACTCTAAAAATCCTTGAACATAAATGCTTCCTAAATGCAGGTTCAGATTCCTGAATCTGTATGACAAACAGACGATGACTTTTTTTTTTTTTTTGAAAGGACAGAGGATGACTTTTTATCACATATTATTGCTATTTAAAAAATAAAAAAAAATAGTGGTGAGTGACTAATCACCTGGTAAATTCAATGTTAATGTGCTCAGTACTAATCTTCTTTGAGTGAGAAAATTAGGTGGCATTATAAAATTTTTTATATGTTTTCAAATTTATGTCAGTCTTTTTGTAGTTTGGATATATATATATATATATATATATATATATATATATATATGCATTTTGGTAACCTTTAATTAGTTCATTTGTACGGGACAAATCAAAAGGCTCCAATATTCGTAGCATAAATTCGAAGCTAAAAATTTATCTTTCAAATGTAGTAACTGGGCTATAATACAAATGGGGAAATTTTTTTTTTTTTTTTTTAAACAATTTTAGTAACGGGAACATATATATGAAACCATCAAGTTCATGTTAATATATTTCACACCAGGGCTATTGCAAAGTACCTCTCCAAGGATCTCTCCTACGAAGTATTAGAAGATGATGTTTACCTCACAGCTGGTTGCACACAATCAATAGAGATCATAATATCAGTTCTGGCACGTCCTGATGCCAACATTCTGCTCCCAAGACCAGGTTACCCTCAATATGAAGCTCGAGCAGCTTACGAAAAACTCGAAGTCCGCCATTTTGATCTTGTTCCCGAGAACAGTTGGGAAGTGGATCTTGATTCTGTTGAAGCTCTTGCCGATGACAACACTGTGGCGATTGTTATCATCAACCCCAGCAATCCCTGTGGAAATGTGTTTACGTACCAGCATTTAAAGAAGGTACTGAATTAGATTTTTAGAAATTCATTAATTTGTTTGGTGTAATTGAGGTTTTTGTGTTTGGTTTTTGTGCTTGTAGATTGCGGAAACGGCAAGGAAACTCGGGATTCTTGTGATTGCTGATGAAGTCTATGGCCATTTAGTAGTTGGGAGCAATCCATTTGTGCCAATGGGAGAGTTTGCATCACGGGTTCCTGTTGTTACACTTGGGTCCTTGTCAAAGAGATGGATTGTTCCTGGTTGGAGACTTGGTTGGATTGTGACAAATGATCCCAATGGCCTACTTAGAAAAACTGGGGTTTCTATTCTCTCTTTCCTCAAATTGACATGTCTTCTTATGGAATATATATCTATTATCTTATCCTATTTTCTCCTTCACAGATAGTGGAGAGCATTAACAACTGCCTCAACATCACATCTGACACTCCAACCTTCATTCAGGTAGCCCATTGATCAATTTATCCCTTCCCTTTTTTGGTGTAATTTGAAGAAACAAACGTGAAAACCAAACCGATGTGGCTTGTGTTCCTCAGGCTGCAGTTCCTGAGATTCTCGAGAAAACAAACGACGAATTCTTTTCGAGTATTATCAACATAATGAGACAAGCTGCAGACCTTTTGTATGAAACAGTTAAAGGAGATTCCTTGCCTTAGTTGTCCACACAAACCAGAAGGATCCATGACTGTAATGGTGAGGACTTATAAAATCTGAGACTAGCTCTGTTGTATTCATGCCTCAATTCTACGACAGTAAGGTATCTCTATAACTAGTGCATGATTCCAAATGTTGGATATGGTCAAAATCTCAACAAAGAAATAAAAGCATGTGAAACTGACAGAACGTGATATAGATTTAACAATTCCAAACTAAGCAGTAGCTATTTTTTCGTACCTACCGCAGAATTCTCACAGTTCTACACTAATTTAAAAGTTTTCTATAATTCAGGTCAAGCTAAACCCGTCCCTACTTGAAGACATTGTTGATGATGTAGACTTCTGTATCAAGCTGGCTAAGGAGGAATCTGTCATTGTTCTGCCAGGTAAAGACTGAGCGCCTCACTTGCACACTTGTTGGCACCTAAAGGAACCTTTTGATTCCTTTACCGTGCCTATTTTCCAGCAGATAATTCATTATTACTGAAGCTCTATCGATTGATGCTTGCAGGAGTTGCTGTTGGATTGAAAAACTGGATGCGAATTACTTTTGCCGTTGAGCTTGTTTCTCTTGAAGATGCCCTTGGGAGGCTAAAAGCTTTCTGCCAAAGACATGCCAAGAAGCAGTAATATTTTATGTCCCTAAGTCATATATTTGAGTGACTAGTTGAGATACAACTTAAGCGTTGGATTTCAGTTCACAATCTCCAGCTTAGACCTATTAGATAAAAACAAACCACTTGCCCAGAAGAAGTACTGAGGTTTCTATATTCAGCTTGATAGTGATCAACAATATCTGGTGGCTGATCTCTCTTTCAGAATTGTTATGAAAACTCTCTCTTAGTTGTCTGCTGGTTGGTAAAATAGCCAGATTTTAGCTTAATATGACAGACAAGTTGTGGTATTACCAGCATTTGGCTAATTGATTGTCTCTCTTAAAAGCCCTGAGAGAAAACCGTTTAGTAATAAGGAACTTTCCTATCAATTTCTTACTTTGCTTGGTAACCAAATGGGACATAGAAGCTATACAGTGAGTTATTAAGGGAAATCAAACAAGATATGAGTAAACAATAACATGGATGAGCAACAATCATTCTGAGCTGATATTGGGACTGCTCATACTTGATGAAAGCCTTTGTTTGTTTCATAGGTTTGAACCTAACCAAAAGGCTTTGATTCAAACCATTTTTTGCTACAATATTTTCTCTCACAAAAATTTAGTCCAATTATTTAAAAGACTACATAACTTGCAAACACAATCATTCTAGAAATGTTTAAACCAGAAAGAAAGGTCAGGCAAAAGACAATGAGACAAGGAATCCAACAATAACTTAATCTAAAAGCGTTTATATTAGGAATCATGCAAGTATGAAGCATATTACAATCAAATATCAAAAAATCAACAAGAAGCCATTGATCTCATGCCACATTTATTATGGATATGTAAACACCAAGGACCAAGAACATGAGAAGCAACGCATAGTTGCCAATCTACGGCCGAATACAGACATCATAGACCCGACAAGAAGTTGATCATCTTTGGGTGCACGCAAACATGAAAACCAACAAAAGTTCGTAATCTTCAAACACCCTGCCTTATTCTGACTTCATCTTCACTAGAGAGGGATTTTATTTAAGAACACCCTGCCTTATTCTAACTGCCAATTTTCAAGGAATTGTTTATCATTCCGAAAAATCCTATTGCTTTTTCGCATGCCTTTGGCAGAAGGCCTTGATCCTTTCAAGCCCATCTTAAAGAACTGAAGGCTCAACGGCAAACGTAATGCGCAGCCAATTCTTCATTCCCACAGTTACGCCTGCCAAAAAAAAAAAAGTGAATTCTAAGAATTACTTCTGGCTCAAGAAATGTGGAATTTACCACCCCATTGGGTATAACGTAAAGCTTTTCTTTTTCGAGCGGAACTAAGCAAATTCTAATAGTTATGTTTCTCATTAATTGCCACTGATGTCCAGGTAAACATCTGCTTAAGTCAAATTTATCCTGCTCAAAATTAAGACGAAGATCAACTTTAACATCCTACAAACTAATGGCATGTTTACCAAACCGAAATGGAATATTGTGGGAAAAGTAGTCAGCTTAGAAAAGAGAGTAAAGGAATATAAATGGGGATCATTGATTTACTTTTGAGTATTTACATTATCTATTTGGAAATGGAATGGGAAAAGAACTAATTCCCTTCCAGCTTTTACTAAATTTAAGAATAAGATCTTGTCAACTAATTACTAAAATTTCCTGGTCCGTAATTTTATGATCATCGGCTTATAAACCCATATCAGTAAATTATGCATCTATTCCAATTAATCGAGTAATAATACCAAGAGGAAAGTTAAGATTGTCATTCCCTTCCCTCATTTCTTATATCATACGGGTGCACTAAATTATTGCTCGTGATTTTTTAAGTAGACACATGAATAGGTAAAAAAAGAATACTCTTCGCCCTCTCCCTCTCCCTTTCTCATTCACGTGAAGTAACTGCGCCATAAATACCATGATATGCTCTACTATTGGATTGTGGATAAATGTCAAACGGCAGATCAGGAATTATCTTAGTGTCCTAAACGAAGATGCAACCTAGAACTGAAAATAATGATTATTGTAAATGATTTCTTCTTACTCGGTAGAACCATAACCGATTCCTCTTTCGCAAGCTTGAGGCAGAAGTCCAAGTCATCATTAATGTCATCCAACAAAGAGACGTTTAGCTTCACCTGCAATACAACTGAAATATTTTTAACATTTTTCTTTAGTGGCTTAAGAAAGTATGCAGGCAATATGCTGCCACTCACCATTACAAGCATGGAGCCTTCCGGCTTGTTTCGACAGGTAATGCAAGGGATTTCTTTTATTGTGTTGTAACATATGTCTGCAGTTTCTCTCAGTGCCTCAATAATTTTTGAGAAGTAATCCTCCATTGTGTTCTGAATGATGTTAGGAAGCGCGCCCTGGTGCATAAACCGAATTGTTTAATAGTTAAGCTGGTAAGCAACAGCAACAGCATGGATTATACTTGAATCATTAGCAATTTTTTTTTCTTTTCCTCTTAATCCCCTTTTTTCCCCCTTTTTTTTTTCTTGAACTTTTCGGTAGATCCCAATGAAGTTTGAGAGAAATATGGGAAGACAGGAACCATATTTTCCTTCTTTTATCTGAAAAGATGCAGTTCAAATCACCATTGCTATAGATATCTTAGTCCCAATGCGCGAAACCTACATGTTAGAGAATTTAACTTTTCTCTGTCATCTGCAGTGTCTCTCATTCCCACTGCAGAAACTGCTTGCTCTCGAGATATGTTAATAAAGCGTCAAACATAAGTCAGAGAATTTTTCTTGTTAGTGAAGTGGGAGCCATGAGCCTCACGGCACCATATCAAAAAAATAAAAATAAAAAAAAAAAAAAAAAGCCAATTAGTTTTTCTCTTTTTTTTTTTTTTTTTGACAAATAAACTCAAATTGATTGAAAGTTAAAGCATAAAAAGATAGGCATAATCATATACTCATGAATATAATTGCGAAATTCAGTACCTGAATGAAGGTTACAGGATCAGATGAGACAAGGAGACAGCCAATAATTTTCTTAATCACCTGCTGGAGGAAGAAAAAAAAAATCTGATATCAGAAACTATATTAAACTTTTGTTCATAGTCCTAACTATCATAAGCCTCAACGCGTTCATGTATGTGCCTGCACAAATTTTTGATTCGAGTATAACATCAACTAAACAGGCTCAAGCGCACACAGAGTTGGAGAGATTTATAGAGAGAAAAGAGAACCCCAGTTTTCCGAAGAATGCCATTGGGGTCATTTGTCACAAGCCAACCAAGCCGCCAACCGGGAACAGACCATCTATTTGATATAGAACCAAGTGTTACAACAGGCACAAATGGGGTCCTTCCAAAAAGTAAGACGCTCGTAAACTTCATCCGCAATAACGAGAATTCTAAGCTTCCTTGCCATCTCTGCAACCTACAATAATACAAAATCAAAACTGCGAGATTTTTCCGACTTTAATTTCTCCATCATGAGAGCTTGAAAATGAAAAATGATCAAGAGTTTGAAAACGCTGGCGTGAGTAGACACACTTTCACAAGGATAGCCAGGATTTATGACGACAATGGCAATAGTATTCTCATTTGAAAGAGTTTCGACGCTTTGAAGATCGATCGCCCAACGTTGATCAGGAAGAAGATCAAAGTGACGAACCTCGAGATTGCAACACAAGGCTCGAGTTTCATAGTAGGGAAAGCCTGGCCTTGGAAGCAGAATGTTGGCACCGGGACGGGCAAGGGCTGTCAATATGTTCTCAATAGCTTGTGTGCACCCAAGCGTGAGATTAATATCATCCGGGGATAAAGATCATGAGAGATACTCTGCAACAGCCCTGTTACATTTTAAGCCTCAAACTTACAAGGATCTATTTTTCACCAAGAAACTAACAAAAGATAGGATTTGTACTATTTTCTGGTATATGGTGGCTGTGAGTACTGAAAATGTAATTTCAACAATACATGCGTTGGCTAGTTGGGGCAAATAAAAATGTACCAAAAAAAAAAAAAAAAGGACAAAAATTTCTAAAATCTCTCTTTTATACCACAAGGCCTATTCCAAGAAACATATAACACTGAAAATAATCCAATTTAGAAAGTTTTAGTTGCACATTTTGGGTTATTATTTTTTGCGCTTACATTATAAGTCGAAGCATAATTTTAGCTCCTCTTTCCTTTAACTTAATCCCTCTGAAGAACAAAATTTGTCGCATAACACCTTTTGTGAATGTGCAATAACTCTGTACTATTTAAATTTTGTTTGGTTTATAGATTTAAATTAGTGATTTTTATTATGACTTTTAAAATTTAAATTGATTTACACTATACAAAACTTTTAAAACAAATATATTATTTCCTGATAATTCCTTTCAAAATAAACTTTTGGACATTTGACTCTCTGGTCGATACGTTACAGTGGATTAGTGACAATGAAGAAATACAGTACTCCTTATTAGCACTTGCACTTCGGAGTGATTGCCAAACAAATAAATAAACAGCTAAAATAGGTCTTTTTATGACATGGCTTCCGTATCAGTAGGCCGATTTTTATTGTTTGATCTAGTCATATAACGTTCACATCATATTAAATCAGCAGTGCGTTATTTTTTCAGTGCCAACTAGACAAAATTCTAAAATAAAAATGTTTGGAACTTCTTTCTCAAATTCAAATTTTTTATTTAATTTTAATGTCTTAATTAATATTTAACTAATTAAATTATATTACGTCATATTAAAAATTTAAATTATTTTTTAATTAATTTTTTTATATTTATTATGAGATAATATAATATGAATTTAATTAATTAAACACTAATTAAAATATCAAAAATTAAAAAGTAAATTTGAATTTCTTTCTTAACCTTATTCCAAGAAGGAATTTATGCTTTCTGATAAATAACACTTCATCTCTTCGGCTGATTTTCTTCTCTAGAATTAGTAACTTAACAAATATATATTGAGTTTTTCTGAATTTGCACCGACTCAGACTTTTTTTTCCTGATATTTCCACCTCTAAAGCAAAATTTGGATGGTCTGACTTTCTTCACTAACATCTACATCGGTTAGTTACTGCAAATAAAACTTAAAAACAATATTCATGACAATCAAAAGAAGATATTTTCTTCAGTAGAATCAATCTCCTATAAGATGAAAGTAAGTGAATTTGATTCGAAACTATCAGGTACCTTCTCACCGAGAGAAAGCCGTTCGCCGGACTAGAATAGTGATTGATGTTGGCAGAGCGCAAGGCGTCGACAATGGCGTCTTCGGCAACGGTCGCCGTCCGAAAGCGAGGAAAGGCGGACGGATCGCCATGGCCGAGAGGAACGGGTGGCTTCCGGTCATCGAGATTTGCCTTTACCATATAGAGAACAGCCCGGATGGACATGGCCGACGCCCTCTCCAGCTCGCCGTCTTCGTCCCGGCAGAAGTTACACTGCTGCTCTGCCTCCACCGCCGTCCCGTTCTCCATCTTTGTAGCTCTCCTCGTCCGTAATGGTCCGTTGTCTGAGGGTGAAGAATAGAAAGAAAACTATGAGAGTTAGGGTACGTTTAAAATAAAGATCTGTCTTATGCCTCGAATCATAATTTATAATTTAATATAATATTTAAAAAAAATACATAAATTAAAAATAATTTTAAATTATAATTTTAAAATAATAAACTAAACGTTAAAGATTTTATAGTGAGATTTTTGTTATGTATTTTAGTAGTGCATGATATCGCACGTTCTAGTAAAGTAGTAATAAATTTTTGGGTTTGTAGTACATTATCCCTGAAATTTGATAAATTATCACCTAAATTTTTAATTTGGACGATGAATCCTCTAACTTATTTAACTGTTGTAATTAATCTCATTTAAATAAGGAATGTTAAAAGAATAGACTAAAAAAGACACGGGCTAGTCATATGTGGAGTTCTAAAGCAGCAAAATCCGTATTTTTTACGCCCTAATTATTAAATAAAAGAACTAATTATAAAAATTCCTCTCAAATTATACACTTTATAACATTTTACTTCAAAATCTTTAAAATGTAATATATATTCTCTTGAATAATATAATGTTAACAAAAAAATCTCATTCGTTAAGTTTTTTAACTGAAATTGACATTTAATTTACCATTTTTATGATATTTTGGTAATTTTATGGTTTAAAATTTAATTTAAATTTAATCTAATTTATATATTTAAAAAACTTTATAAATTTTTTTATTCTAACAAAAAAAGATTCATAAAGCTATCAAAATACTCTAAAATAAAAAATTAAATGTTAATTTCTATTAATAAACCTAATGAATAGGCTTTTTGTTAACATTTCATTATTTAAGAAAATGAATGTTACATTTTAAAGTTGGAGGACAAAGTGTTATAAAAGATATAATTTAGGGAGAGCTTTTGTAATTAATCTTAAATAAAATACTAATGAAATACCTAAATTAATCTTAACCATTGATCTTTAAATATTTTAATCTTAACCGTGCATTTTATTTAACCCGAAAAATGCCTCTCTATCTCTCCATCCTAAAATTCTTTACCGAAAAGAAAGTTTCCATAACAAAAATTAGTCAAATGATTCGTCAAATTTCAAAAATCAATCTGACACATTCGTGAAGAAAGTTGCGTTAAGCAATTGAGTATGGAGAAATTATGTGTTAATTTGATAAAGTAATTTGTTTTGGTAATGGAGTTTAGAAAATTGTTAAAATTTGGGGGAAATGAAGATTTCTGTATTAAAAGTGTTTTTGCATATTGTCTTTTTTTTTTTTTTTTTTTTTACCTGCTCACATACTTATGAATTTTAAAATGTACATGGTATATGTTTTAAATTTTATCACTTATGTCAACACGCCCTTTAGTCTTACGCTGTCAAGTTTTTTATCAAAAATACTTATAAATCCCTCACTGACCTTTATCACTTGTATTAATATGCCCTCTAAACTCTAACAGGTACTTGTTGTGTAATGACTGAAAAAAAAATCTTAAATTAAATAATGTAATTTATTTATTTAAATTAAAGATTTTCCTAGAAAATATCACGTTTGATTTTGTGAATAAAGGATTTATAGAATTAATATTAATATTCCAAAAGTTATGGTAAGTTTTAAGTTAAATTCACTTTTCATGATCAAATAGTTCGGCTGATAATTATCACCATGATTTAAGGTGAAAAGAATTTTAATCCGAAATGACTTGAGAATTTCAATTAAAACAATTTTCAAGTGCAAAATGATGTTGGCAGTGTACCAAGAAACACTATAACACTTAAGAAATTCTTAATTGCCAATTAGTTAAATCATAGTTAAGCAATAGCATTTTTGATAAAAGGAAAATACTATCCGAGCTCGGGAATTGACATTGTTAGTAATTATGTCATTTTCGAGGTAAAATGCATAAAAGCTAAATTAAGATAGTAATTAGTCTAGAAATAATTTTTAGACTTGAACAGTCCAATTCTATTACATGATTTAGATTTGAAATCAATTTTAAATTACTCATAGATAATAATCGAACTGTAAGTAGTAGATTAATTTACGTCAACTAAGCTAATTACCTCCAATCAGTATAAATTTTATCTTTTTGGAGGGAATCTTTAAAGATAAGATCAAGGATGAGATTTGACATCGATTTGACAAGATAGTTATTAAAATTATTAAGATGCTTCACTTTCTCTCTCATTCCCTACATTTCTCTCTCTCTCTCTTTCCTTCTTATCCATTCACGGCCAAAACACTCCAATGAGGTTTTCGATGTCCCTTTTTGACACCTCTCGGCTCGTTTGAAAGATCTCGACGAGCTGAGCATGTTGACATGTCACTCGACCTTCAACTCCGCCGAGATCAGCCACAATCGCTGGTGGAAGTTCAAAAAATACTAATTTTTTCTCGTCGTGATATCTTCATCGCCCGACCTCTGGTTTAGATGATTTCAGTTCCCATAGATTCAGAATGAAGAGACAAAACAAAACCCACCCATTTTCACAACTCGATTATGGCCGGAGTGCCACCGCCCGTGGTGGTCAGAATTACCGTTGCTACCATTGTCTCTCTATCTCACTCCCTTGTCGTGGATGTCACCGCCCCCACCAATCGACTCAGAAGCCGACACCCAACATATCCCGACCAGCAGCCACCGTCGCCGTCACTGCTTCACCAGAATTCGAAGAGGGTCGTCGCCATCACGTGGTAGAGGTTCCGACCGTTGGATCGTTGTGATTTTAGTGTCAAAACACTTAGAAGGAAGTGAGTAGCAAAAGCCCTCAACCAATTTTGAAGTTCCATAGTCGAGAGTTAAGATCAAAGTCATCAGATTTTGCTGACATTTTTTATTATGATTTCAGCAGTTAGATGTCGAATTTAGTGAAATTGATTCCATCATTGAACTCAGGAGGTCAAAAACTAGTGGGAGCCAAAGTATCATCGATGTTCGACCACAGGAGCCACCGCACGCACCGCCGCAGATGGCCAACTCTTGCGAGTCTCTGTTCTTGAGGTTCCTGACATCTGATCAAAGATCTAAGACCATATCCCAACTCGTTTTAATGTACTAAACGCAACGGTGATCTCCGTTCACGCTAACTCCACTACGTTAAAAAGTCAACCAGTACGGGTGCACATAGATTGAGGAGAATCGAACGGATTTGTTGAAGTTCATAATTGAATGTCTACTGCTTGAATGATCCTAATGGATCATTCATGGCACTTGAGGAGGTTTCTCTGAGAACCAGTTTCAAGGAAGTATGCAGTGCAACACGACTGACGAACTACTACCAAAATCGCTTAGCTTCGAATCAAGACAAGTACAAACCTCGTCTACAAAAAGTAACTAAGTATTTAGTAAATTATAACTATAGTAGTTATGCTGGTTCCAAAATCAATATAATAGTGTTTGATAAGTTATGAGGTTAAATTATTGTAGATAGTTAAAAATTATGACTATATTATATTATACTATAATATAATATAATATATATATAATTACAATATAATATATATTTATTATTATATTTAATATAATATAAAAAATATTATTATATAATATATTATGTAATTATATAATTATGTTATTAAAATAATAACTGAAATAATTAAAATAACGATTATAATATTTTATACTGTAATATAATATATAATTAAAATATAATTACAATATAATTTATTATATTTAATATAATAAAAAATCTATTATTAAATAACATATTATATAACTATATATAATATGATATAAAATATAATAATATTATTAAAATGATTAATATAATTACAATATTATAAAACATAAGAAATATTAATATTGTAGTTATAATATAATATATTATATAATCATTATTATATTATAGTAAATAAATATATTAAAAATAATATACTATATAACCATAACTATTATATGATAATATTACAATTATTAGATTATATTACTATTTAATTATATTAATTATTATATTATTATTAATATAATAAATATAATTATGTCAATATAATATAATGTAATAATATTATTAATAAAATAAATATAATTATATTAATATAATATAATATATAATATATTATAAAATAATAATTACAATATCATATTATAATTATAATATTATATTATATGATAAAATAATAATATTAGAGTTTAATATAATTATGATATTATTTGTTACAATATTATTATATTATATTATATTATAAGTCTAAATTTTAGATTGAGAAGATAGTAAATTTTAAATTTTATTAGGGGTATTATGGGTATACTAATTATATTATATAATCATTATTATATTATAGTAAATAAATATATTATAATTAATATATTATATAACCATATTTATTATATAATAATATTAGAATTATAAGATTATATTACTATTTAATTATATTAATTATTATATTATTATTAATATAATAAATATAATTATATCAATATAACATAATGTAATAATATTATTGTAATATTATTAATATAATTATATCAATACAATATAATATATTATAAAATAATAATGATAATATCATATTATAATTATAATATCATATTATAATTAAAATATCATATTATTAAAATAATTATAATATTATTATAATATCATATTATATGATAAAATAATAATATTAGAGTTATTAATATAATTATGATATTATTTGTTACAATATTACTATTATATTATATTATGAGTCTGACTTTTAGATTAGGAAGATTGTAAATTTTAAATTTTATTAAGGGTATTATGAAAATTTCATTAATTGTATTATGTTAATTCTCACACAATTTAAAAGTTAAAGTTATCATTAGACTGCTTCTGATTTTGGCTGTAGATTCTTAAAAAATTCTTTAAAAAGTACTTTTGAGGAGATTTATCAAATACTAAAATTAATTTATGTTACAAACAGAAGCTGATTTTAGAAGGAAAAAATAATACCAAACTAAACCATATAATATGAAAAAATTAACATTTAATTATTATTAGTTAAAATATTTACTATTTCACATAATCATTATAATTTTTATATTTTTTAATTATTTAAAAAATTTACTTCTATAACTTTTAAACTTTTATAATTAAAAAAATAAAATTTATATTTTAAATAGTATTATACATTAAAAAATAAAAATAATGTATTATATTATATTTTTTTAATGCCACGTAAACATGAAATTGGAGATTGACTTACGTACTGTCTGTTAAAAAGGCTCTACCGAAAATCCCCAACGCGCCCCTTCGAAAAAAAAAAAAAAAAAAAATCCGCGGCGGGCTCTACTTTAAGTTCCTTACAATCGGGCTATATTGACCTCATGATCATGCACGCTCCTAAAAAGAGGGTGGGAAAAGAAGCAGTCTAGAACCGAAAACAGCCGCAGACGCACACTGAGGGAACAAATCTGGGACAATATCTCAAAAATCTGAAATTAAAAAAAAAATTGAAGAAATACAAATAGAAATAAAAATAGTAAAAGAGAGAGAAACAGACGTAATTGGGTAATTGCACCGAAACAAGAATGAGAGGCGCGACGCGGCTTCCTTAAAAATGGACGCGTTCCGGAAAACACTGGGACGCGTGTCTACTTCCAGTGGCTGGGCCCACAAAAACTCTCTCGCACTTCACGAACGGTCGGTCGGTCACATTTACTTCCTTATTCTCAAGGAGCGATTCAAATGGGCTAGAGAGAGAAAGATAGATAGAGAAGGGGGAGATAGTGACGTGGCGGAGATTACTCCTAGTTGTTGGAATTGATCGTCAGCTAATCCATTATGGATGGCGGCTAGGCCCAGTTTTTATGTGGGAACGTCTCCTCACGCTCCTTTGGTAATCATGTGTTTTGCCAAAACAAAAGTATGTGGCTTTTTGTAGATTTTTTTCAATTAAGTTTTATTCAAAAAAAATATTTTTTAAATTTAAATTTAAATTAATAAATAATATATTTTTTATTATTAAAAATGTCATAATTTTTTTTTTATTTTAATTTTTATTAATAATTTTTTTTATACATTCATAATAAAAAACACGAATAAAATTATATTTATATATTCTATTAAAATTTTTTATTACTATTAAATTTTTATTAAAATATTATTTAAATATAAATTTAAATTTTAACTCACTTAAACATAAATTTAAATAAATTTTTAATTTAACTCATAATTAAATATGCATATCTAAATATAAATATAAATTATAATTTTAACTCAAATTATAACTTAATATCTATAATCAAATCACTAATAATTCAGAAATATAACCGTACACGCCCTAAATCTAAAAACATTTGCCAAACATTTGGTTCAAAGTCAAGACTCCATCCAAACCTAAGTTGGGCAAAATCTTTGGCTAAGGGAGCAATTGTGGTGCACACACTTGGCAAGGAGCGTGGAATATATGCACAAGGAAAGCCGTCATAACGGCGGATGGGCCATGAGCCGGCACACAATCAAAGCCTTCGCCGCTTGTCTAGAAATTGCCGCGTGCCACGTAGCCTCCTCAGTCCCTTTAAAAAATAAAATAAAAATAAAAAATTTATTTATTTTATACTCTCACTACTCTCTCCACGTACAAAAGACACGACCCCCCTCTTTCTCACTCTCTCTCTCTCTCTCTTAATGCTTTGGGCGGCGGCCTCTCTGGCCCAGTCAAACTCCTCGCTGACCGCCCCCAACACCAAACAAATTATAATTTTTAAAAATCCCATCAATATTAGAAAAAAGAAAATAGAAGCCCCCTCACCTCTCCTATAAAATGAGCACACCCCCGTCAGTCTTTCCCAGCACACAATCACCACAACACAAAGAAAAAGAAAAAAACGGAGAAAGAGGAAAAGCGAAAAATGGCTATGAAGGACAGGATCGGAGTGAAGAAGAATCACATCAACAAAGGGAATGTTTCCGACGGCAAAGAGGTGCATTACAGGGGTGTGAGGAAGAGGCCGTGGGGCCGCTACGCCGCCGAGATCCGTGACCCCAGCAAGAAGAGCCGCGTGTGGCTCGGCACCTTCGACACCGCTGAGGAGGCCGCCAGGGCCTACGACGCCGCCGCCAGGGAGTTCCGCGGCGCCAAGGCCAAGACCAACTTCCCCATCCTCCCCTGCGCCGGCGCCACCGCCACCGAACCGCCCTCCGCAGCCCGTAGCCCCAGCCAGAGCAGCACCGTTGAGTCCTCCGGCAACGGCTTCCCGGCGCGTGAGCCCACGCGCCACCTCGGCGGTGGGGTTTTCCCTTTCCTCCACCAGCAGACGGATTCTCTACCCCCGCCGCCGCATCATCTCGTGGCGGCGTACGGGGGTTTGGTCCCTACGCGCCCCGTGCTGTTCTTCGACGCTCTCAGTAGACCGGAGTTCATGACGCCGGTCTACCCGGTCCGGTTCGATCCGGTGGCGGTGGAGTTCGGATCGGGAGGAAAAGCTGGTAGTGGTGGGGCCCAGAGCGAGTCGGACTCGTCATCCGTGGTTGAAGGGCAGCCTGGGAAAGTTGTACTTGATCTTGATCTCAATCTTGCTCCTCCTGGGGAGGCATAATTTTCTCACTCTTAACAATTTTTGTAATAACTTTACTCACCAGCCATCGGATCGGAGGCTTTTTTATTTTTTTTTTTTTTTATCCCTTTTGACTTAGTTTTGTAAATTAAATTCTGTACCCTTGAAGAAGTTTTAAGAGGTAGCTCAGAAGAGCAAGTGGTGGAGCTTTTAATGCTTTCTCCTTACAGATGTAAAATTTAATTCAGATTTCTTTTTCTTTTAACGGATAACAAAGCAAAATTCTAATGATGACTTTTGCCTCTTTTATCTTTGTTGCTTGATTTTTTTTTTTTCTATTTCTATTTCTTGCAAATCATCAATAAAATTATTTTCAATGGGAAAATAGAATGACTAACGCAAGTAAGGAAAAGGTTCTGGCCAACAGAAAGTAGATAAAAAACGGTGGGGGAGTCGAACAACCTTTCTATTGTCTTTTACTTCTTTTTTTTGTTTTTTTAATAAATATATATGGGGAAATTTATTTTAGTAATTTCCGTTATATTAAAATTAAAATTTGATACCATTTATCCATATCTCAAATCTTTTTTTAAAAAAATTTAAAATATTTTGAAGCTATTTTTTAAGGATACTAAAATACAAAATTACCATAGACTGTTGAAAAAACAAAAAAGGGAAAACAAAAAGTTCAAAAGAGAGCATCAACGTTTATTTTACACTAAATGAAAAAATTTTAAAATGAAAAAATAAACCTCAAAGTTGAAAAATGAACCTCATTTTTACACTAATTCTAAACTAAACAGAATATTAAAGCAAAAATCTATACACATAACGTCCGAAAAAATCCTGATCAATAGATGAAAATTTATAATAAGGTTAATTTTGTTTTTTGTCTCAAAATTAGCTCTGAGATATTAAAAAAAAATTAAAAATATTGAGATTTTGACATAAAATTTTTAATAATAAAAATTAAAAACTTAAATTTTAATATAACAAAAAATACTAAAATAAAATTTTATCAATATATTGTTTCTTAGTAGGGCTGAAATGGTCAATTAAAACACCACCGTTAAGACAGACGGTGGAACCGGTAAAGAGCCATAGGGGTTGAAAGCGTGTGAAATGGGGAGAGAGACAGAAAGGAAAAAATAATAAAACAAAAGAACTCTTACTTTAAGGAAAACATTTTTCTTGGATGATATCTAAATCCCCATTTTGGATTGTCGTTTTTGTCAATTGAGTTAGTGGAAGTAGAGAAGATCCTTAATCTGAAGTGTTTGAAAATAGAATGAGCTTGACATCTATCAACCTTATCTCATATCAAAATTAAAAAAAAAAAAAAAAAAATTGGCCCCATTGATCAAAACTAACACAATGCTATGAAGATGATTTAAGTGTTGGTTAATAGAACACTGAACTCTTAACAAATATGTGGTTGACTGTTCAAATGCTTATGACTAATTATTTCATAAATTCCTTTATAATTTTCTCAAAATCCTTTTTAAATTTCTAAGATAAATTTCCTTCCAAGTTTACAATAATTTTATTTTTACATAGTTAATGGTAAATTTATATAAGTAGTATTTGGTAGACCTTTAATATTTATTTATATAAATAAATAAATAAAAGACAATCTTTAAGAAGGCATTAAAAGAAGAGTAATTTTTTGAACGCGAACTCAAATTTTCTCTTGTATACTAATTAATATAGATGTAATCTCTAATCGTTAACTAATGTGACAATGTTTTAAATATTCATTTATGTAAAAATGATAACTTATATGTCACATTAGTTAGTATACAATAATTATAATTTGAATTGGTGTCATTAACATTATTTTTAAAATAATTATTCATTTTAAAAATAAAAAGGACTCTCCAGTAAGTCTCCCTACTAATAGTTTCAGTTTTTAACTGTTAAACCTGAACAAAATTATAATAGATTAGATTAAAAAAGACATACAAAATAAATAATTTATTATATAGATATAACGATTGAAAAATAGATTAAACGATAGTTCATTTTTTCTAATCATATCATAATAACTCAATCAAAATAAAAAAAATGAGGCAGTGTAGAAGAACATGTGGCACATGGCGAGCAACTGATTATGTGGGCTAGGGCCCGCAATATGGGTCACGACACAACAACACGACTCGAAAACGACATGAATTTCGCGGGTTAGGGTTGAGAAAAAAGATTTTCGAGTCAGAATTGGGTCGAACTGAAATTGACACGAAAAACATGGGCCAATTTCGAGTTGGACCCGTCTAACCCGAACACGATATGAAACTTGTAAAAAACTAAAAAATACATATATTTTTATTACATATTTTTGATTGTATTATGAAGTTGTGATATCATGATAGTTATAATTAAAATCTTATACTATTATTTACTTAATTTTAATGGATGTTATTATATTTTAGTATGTTATGAATTTAAAGTTATTTATAATACGTAAAAAAACTAAATAAAAATATATAATTTTTTGTGTCAATTTTGGGTTCATAGGTCAATTCGTGTCACAGGTCATTTTCGTGTCGTGTCGTGTCGTGTCAACCCATAAAGTGGTCATGTCGTGTTCATGTTGCGGTTTTTAAAAAAATTCATGTCACGGGTCGTATTCGAGTTGACTATAAATTTAAAAAGAAGCGATTAAAATAAGACACGTGACACAAATTATCACCGCTAATGTGGGCCCGTGGTAGTAGAATTCTATTGTTAATGGTTTCAAACCTAAATATTAAACTTGATAAAACAACGCAATTACAAAACCTTTTGTTTTTCTATAAATAAATAAACTGATTAGCAAAAAAATTAAATAACTTTTTGGTAGAATCTGCAATTAAATAGCTTTTTTGCTAATCCTGCAATTAAATAACTTTAAAAACACAAAACTCTACGCGTACAAATTTGTTTACCTTGATACAGAGCGTTTGAAACTTTCGTACGTTGTACCACAATACAATAGTACTGGTGGATGACATGTGTTAGCTTCTGCTCACGCCGTCCAACAAAATCATTTTAAATTAACTTCTAATTAGCTAAAAGATTTGTTACTAAAAAATGGATTAGTTTAATCAAAACTTAAACCGTTTTTCTTGTAAATTAGTAGAAAGCCGAGAATAGACGAAGCGTGGAGGAGGATTAGAGAAGACAGTCGTGGGGTGGGGTCCACGTGATAGACAAATAAATAGCGTAAAAACAAAATTTTTTTTTTTCACATTTTTATAAAAAAAAAAAAATATTTTTCACATTAGCTAAAAGATTTATTAAATAAAAGAAGGATTAGTTTATTTACTAAAAAATGGGTTAATTTAATCAAACTTAAACCTTTCTTCTTGGGAATTAGTAGTAAGCCAAGACTAGACGAAGCATAGTTTTTCGTGGGGTCCGCAAAAAAAGAGCGAAAAACAAATTTTTTTTTTCACATTTTTAAAAAAAAAAAATAAAATATTTTTCAAATTTTATTAAATTTAGTTTATTTAAAATAAAAAAATTTATTAAGGGCATATTTTTTGTTCTTTTAACTTAAATTTTAATTTTATTTAAATTTTTTTTAATTTAATTTTATTTAATTTTATTTAAATTTTAATTTTAACTTAAATTTAACTTAAAAATTATACTCAAATTACATTTTAATAATAACCCCTAAATCTTTCTTCTTTTTGAGAATTACGAAATGTGGTGGTGGAGGAGGAGGATTGGAAAAGACAATCGTGGGGTTCACATGATGGAGAATTAAAGAGCGAAAAACAAATTTTTTTTCACAATTTTATTAAAAAAAAATAAAATATTTTGTGGGACGCGTGAATCCCGTCGTTGCCGCTTTCGGTGGGGCCCGTGTTTGTGTCGGCTGAATCTGTGGAGAGGATTTCGCTTTCGCTCCACGCTGTCCTCAATCCCAACCCCTCTTTGCTCTCTCGTTCTATATGGATTAAATTTATAGGAAAATCTCTCTTTATTATATCCATATTCCATATGTTAAGTACGTATATCAATATGTATTATTGTATTATTCGATGCATGATATTTGAACATGCATGGATACTTTTTGTTCAGGCTTCGCCCCCATCACGCGCCACGCGCCATTAAGTCGGATTTTGTTTTAGATATATTACATAATTTAGTTTCCTACTTTGAAGTAATAATAAAATCTGAAAAATTATGTTGAAATTTCTTTTTAAGAATTTGGATGGAAAGTATGTTATTAAAAGGTCATTTTTACCTTACTTTTCATCAAAACGATGCGCTTTTGCGTAAAAAAAAAAATGATAATAATTAGAGAGACGTAAATTCTAAAGAGCAATTTTCTTTTCACTAAATAAGAAGGGAGCAATTGTGTTTTTATATTTTTAATTCAACAATTAGCAATTAATTAAGGCATCATTCATTTTACCGATTTGAATTTTTAGTTTTAGATTTCTACAATAAAAAACTTTTAAAAAATATCACATTTATCTTTTTTTGTTACAGTAAAAAGCTCTAAACAAATGTCACATCTAAATTCAAATTGAAAATTTAAATCTACAAAGTGAACGATGCCTAAGATTACAAATGTAACGAAATGAAACATGATCTATTCATCAACTTGTATCTAGGAAGTCCAAATTCATTACACATATATCAAGTCTATTCGGCGGGTTAATAAGAGGGATGATTCTTACTTCATTGCGAATAATGGTAATTGACCTCTTGGTGCTAATAATATGCACTATGAGTGAGAATCAATCCACTTGTAAGCTTGAATGAAACACTTAAAAGGAATGGTGTGTACAAGATTCCACTAGCAGGCATTTAAAGAGGTACACCACATAGTTCTTTAAAAGATTCTTTACAATCAACATATTAATCGATGAGAAACGCATAACATTAAAGTCTATACAAAAAAGTCATCAAGAAACAGATCTAGAGGACCAAAAACACAATCAAGCAAAAGACAAAGACAAGTCGGGATAAAAAACCACAATTATTATATACCTAAAGAAAATAAATAAAAAACAAATATAAATTATACTAATAAAGCTTCTATTAAAGAGACAACCTTAAATGTCCGTAAGAATCTTAAAACTCGATAAGGTCGGGCACCGAATAAGGGGAAAACATCGTCGATGTGCTATTGAACCGACGCATGTGCACCACGCATGTAGCCTAAAGTAACCATGAAATACGACACTTTTAACACCATTAAATCACAGCATAACCTATTCTGAGACCTCAAGAAAAGATGGAGAGTGAAAAAGGCGATCGCCAAAAGAAGTCAAGTTCTCTCATTCCATCTCAAATACACCACGCTACCATCAAAATTGTTGAAAAGACGACTCATTTTGCGACACACTTGGAATGCCGCAAAAAGAAGTTAGGTTCTCCCATTCCGTCTCAAATTTGACAACTATGTCTTGAAATAAATCGCCCCCCACCAAAGCCTCGAGATCATTATTGTAAGGTCATGAATGGAGACACAAGGCTAAGGTTCTAACACATGTCTAAAACTAGTATCAGGGTTCTATCAGAAACACTCCTTTTATTTTTCTCTCTCACTAGTTATATATACTTAATATGAATGAGTTTTTAATAGTTCGTTTCCATTGGCGGCTATCATTAAATATAGAAATTTAATGACGTTATATGATAAAAATCTAATTTTATTAATTATCATAATTTTAATAATTTATCTAATTTATTACAACTGTCAGATTAATATTTTACGGCTAAAATAATGATACCTATTGAGGAGGAGTAACAATTAAAACCACACCCTACTTAATAATTAGCACAAGATATTTTAATTAAGTTATTATCATTTTTGTTTGAATTAACAAATATTATAAATGGACTTAGATTTTGTTCTAATTATACTTTGCAAAAAGCAAATGAACATAAAAAAAAAAAGAGACAATCAATCATTTTTCGATATTTTTTGTCTTTGTTTTTTATTTGTTGTTTTTTATTTTTTTTAATTTTTTTTTTTTTCCTTCTATTGCATTTAGTACAAGCACCTTCAAATAAAGGATAACAAAGTAGGGTTAGTAAATGCTTTTCATATCCGAGCCTTCTCAATACTAATCTCAATTTCTCTCATAATACTCGGTGTCCATAAAAATTTTAAACAAAAAGTAAGCTAAGCTGGCTATAAATTCAACGCAAATATTCTCGTAAAAGAAACTAAATTCTAAATAAAATGTGTATATGAACAATATGAAGATTAAGGTTAATATTAAATACTATAAAAAGTATATATACACTAAAAATTGTTTGTATCAAAGTGAAATCGAGGCAAATAATGTTTCTTTTGTCTTGCCCTAGTCCCAACTTTGGGACAAGGGTTTAGTTTGGTAGTACTGTAGATTTTAAAAAATTACTTTTAACTGTGCTGAACGAATAAGCAGCTGTTACAAAAAGCAGCTAAGTGTTTGGTAAACTATAATTATAGTAGTTATGTTGGTTTCAAAATCAGCGTAATAACATTTAGTAAATTATGAGATTAAATTACTATGAATAGTTAAAAATTACGACTATATTATATTATACTATAATATAATATATATAATTACAATATAATATATAGTTATTACTATATTTAATATAATAAAAAACTATTATTATATAATATATTATATAATTATGATAAAGAATATAATAATATTATTAAAATAATAAATGAAATAATTCAAAATAATTATTATATTATATTATACTATAATATAATATATATAATTACTGTATATTTATTATTATATTTAATATAATACAATAAAACTATTATTAAATAACATATTATATAACTATGATATAGAATATAATAATATTATTAAAGTGGTTAATATAATTACAATATTATAAAACATATTATAATATTACATAAGAAATATTAATATTTCAATTATAATGTAATATAATATAATATAATATAACATAATACATAATCATTATTATATTATATTAAAAAAAAAAATATATTATAATTAATATATTATATAACCATAACCTGTAATACGTTATAATATATAATAATATTAAAATTATAATATTATATTAATATTTAATTATATTAATTATTATATTATTATTAATATAATAAATATAATTATATCAATATAATAAAATGTAATAATATTATTGTAATATTATTAATATACTAAATATAACTATATCAATACATTATAATATATAATATATTATTAAATAATAATTACAATATCATATTATAATTATAATATTATCATAATATCATATTATAGGATAAAATAATAATATTAGAGTTATTAATATAATTATGATATTATTTGTTACAATATTATTATTATATTATATTATTTTATTTTATGAGTCTGAATTTTAGATTAAAAAGATTGTAAATTTTAAATTTTATTAAGAATATTATGGGTATTATAAAAATTTAATTAATTGTATTATATTGATTCCCGCACAATCTAAAAGCTAAAGTTGTCTTTAAGGTGCTTCTGATTTTAATTGTAAATTCTTAAAAAAATCTTTAAAAAGCATTTTTGAGGAGATTTATTAAATACTAAAATCAATTTTTACTACAAACAGAAACTAATTTTAAGATGTAAAAGTAATACCAAACTAAGCCAAGAAATTGTATCCATTCAACTTTGCTATTTCCTCTTTTCATTCTTGTCATGGTATTAGGGCCGAGTCTCCGTAGAGCCTGTCGAAAAAGGTGCAATTTATACTTGAAACTAGACAAAGAAAAAATGGAAAAAAAAAAAAAAAAAAAAGCAAAGAGTTAATTTAGAATTCCACGTTAAGATTAAAATATATAATCCCCACGTAATGATTTATAGAGTTGTATCTGATTGATGAATGTATGATCCAACGAATTAATAATCACAGCAAGTAACGATAATGGTTAGCATTTGTTTAACTCTAGGTCCGACCTTTGAATGGAGCCTCCGTTGAAAGCGATGTAAGAAAGAAATGAGGTGAAAAATTAGTAGTTTTTTTTTTTTTTCGTTCAAAAATTTGGAATGCACGGGTATAAGAGGCGCGTGGAAATAGAGGTTAGGAGTCGGTGGGGAATGAGGGACAAACAAAGAAGCATCATAGCACGTGGGTTGTACGGCGGAGTGAGGCCGCGGGAAGGGAGTGTTGGTGGTGACGTGTCCAAGGGGCGGCGTCAGAAAGCAACCGCCGCCAGTGGCATCGACAAAATTTTCATTTTCTTATGGGTTTCGTGACAGGTGGGTCCCCCTTTTATAATCACGACTAATTTCTCGCCACGTGTCGACATCTTTGTCCGTACAAACATGAATGCTCGATTTTCCTTAGATAAAGGGGAAAAATAAAAAGAAATTTGAGAATTATGTGTTTATGACTTTATTAAAATTTAGAGCTTTTTAATGTAAATATTTTTTTTATAATGGGGTACGTTTTAAATTTGATTAAAATTACATTAAAATAAAAAAATATTTAAATTAATTGTTTATAATACTATCTCAAACCAATAAAAAAAAAGTCTTGTCAGTAAATAATTTTTTAGACTATTGCAGATTTTAAAAAAAAAAAAAATTTCTAATACTACTCAATTAGATAAAGTATGAATGATATAATAGATTTGCACTCATTCATTTGTATGAAATTAGAACTCTGATATTCACATAAAAGGAGTCTCATTTAAGCACTAAATGAAAAGGTATGATTTAATTTAGTGGGTCCTATTTTTTTTTTTTTTTTTTTTTGAGTCATGAAATCTTATCCTCGCAAAAATAAATATGATTTAATAAAGTTTTTCTATATCTTATTGAAAATTTTCTTACTAATGTTTCCAATTCCTAGTTTTGGGTTTGGGCGGCTAACTAACTAAAAGTGGGACTTCCCCCACCGCCCCCTAATTGGAGAATCGAGGAGGAATTCCCTCCTGCACAATATATACGTGTGTTGCCGCCAGAAAGCGGTGCCATATTAACAAAATTTAAAGTCCGTTTAATTGAGAAATTTATTTTTTAATTTAAATTATAATTTATAATTTATTACAGTAATTTTTTTCACAATAAATATATATAAATTAAAAATAATTTAAATCACATAATTTAAATTCTTGAATTAAACGGATTTAGATGTTTGGTTGGGGGATTCTCCGATTCGAATCAAACGGACTTTTTCTCTCATAAAAATACACGTAAATCGAAAAATATTAAATCACATTTTGTATGTACCAATTTATTAGCTTTTTGTCCAGCGTTTTGTCGCGTTGCTTTCAATTTTCATTTCTTCTCTTTTTTCATGCACAAATGCTGAGGGGTCTTTACCACCGGTCCACCCCCATGCTGGCCCGCACCGTCTTTTTTTTTTTTCAAAAAAAGACAGCTGTTACAATAAAATATGAATTTAACTATTATATTTATTATTTATTAGAGAAATAGTTTTATGATATAGGCAAATAATTCTAATTATTATTTAATCACCCTAATATAAATATTATTTAATTTTGTGTTTTAAATAAGAGAAAACAGATAAAAAGTAAATAAAAAGTACAGAAATATTTTTATAATGCTAACAAATAAATTCTGAGTATATTATGATCGTTATAATATAAACATTATTTAATTTAACTGTTTTTTTTATACTCTAAATGAAAGAAAATAGATAATAAGTAAGTAAAAAATATAAAATAAAAATAAAAATTAAACTACTTTTAACAGGAAAGAGTGGATAACAAATAAAGAGCATAAGTAGATATAAAAATTAAACTACTTTTTTCTTAAACTCTAAGTAAGAGAAAAATGTAGATAATAAGTAAATAAAAAGTTTATAAGGTAAAGGGCATAAATAGAAATAAAAATTAAACTGTTTTTTCTTAAATTGTAAGTTAGATGAAATAGTAGATAAAAAGTAAGTAAAAGTACAAAAGATAAATGACATAAATGTACAAAAGATGAAGAGTATAAATGAAAACACAAATTAGACCGTTTTTCTTTAAAATCTAAGTAAGAGAAAAGAGTAGATAACAAGTAAGTAAAAAATATAAAAAGTAAAAGGCATAAATAGAAACAAAAATTAACCGCTTTTTTTTTTTAAACTCGAAGTAAAAAAAAAAAAAAAATAACAAACAAGTAAGTAAAAAGTAGAAAAGATGAATGTTATAAATGGAAAAAATATTTTCATAACACCCATATGCTTTAAGATACATTTTTTTTTTTTTTTTAACTCTAAGAAAGAAAAAAGAGTTGATAATAAGTAAGTAAAAAGTGTAGACAATGAAGGGTATAAATAAAAACAAAAGTTAACATCTTTTTGTTAAGCTTGAAGTGAGAGAAAAGAGTAAGTAACTAGTAAGTGAAAAGTAGAAGGTTAAAGGCAAAAATAAAAAGCAAACATTACAACTGCTTGCTTGAAAACGCTTAGTTTCGGCTATCACTCTACGAACACAACCATCAACTAATTTTTTCACCAATAGTTGTTAATTGGCAGTCCTCTAAAACTTTTCTAAAAAGTTATCATATCGTAATTTTTTCAGCCAATTTTTTCACCAATTGTTAATTGGCAGTCCTCTAAATCTTTTATAAGAAGTTATCGTATCGTATTTTTTTCCCATAATTAGCAAGGAAAGGAGGTAAGTAGACAAATTTAATAATGAAGGTGAGTGGACAAATACAATAAAGTCAATCAGATAAAAAAATAAAAATAAAAAAATTAGAAGGAGCATAATGAGAAATGAAAATTAGAAGACACCTACTTAATTAGTTGTTTTAACACGTTTTTATTATATAATAGATATAAGAAAAAAATGAAAAATATTTTTTAATATACCTAATGGTCTCACTAGTGATAAACAACCTTCACTTCTTATTTGTTTTGGAACTGGTGAACTAGGTAGCACATACAACTTATGTTGAATTTTTATTATTGTTTGTTAATATTGATGAACATGAACACAATTATACAAACAAAAAAAAAAAATCATTTTTTTATCAAATAAAACGGCTATTTTAATTTGGTCACTTTGATGGATATATTTTTTCCTTGAGATAACACTTTGATGGATGCTTCAATGCAGTCAAAAGTTCCATCAGTCTGCCGCAAAATTATAAGATCTTTTTTATTATGTTTTATATTGTGAAGATTTAGATAATCATATGTCACTTTCATGAAAAAAAATTTGTTGTGAAGATTTAGATAATCATATGTCGCTTTCATGGATAACTTTCATTAATCAAAGTTTTATTGAAACTTGCATGCATGGAAAGAAATTTACTTGCAAGATGTGTGAAAGAGAGAAAACATGTGACAACAACTTCCCTTGCAGGTTGTCAACAGAGGGAGAGAGAAAAAAAAATTGAGAGAAGTGTTTTGAGAGAATAGATAAAAGAAAGGAAATATTGCAAAATTAATAATAGTATTGTCTCTATATTGGTCTCTTTATTTTTTATTATTATTTATTTTGCTCTTATAATAGTTATATTTATCCTCCAATTTTACAACACACGAGTCTCTACCTATTATCTCTTTTCCTATCATTTCTTCAGAAAGAAATTCACATTTGTGTTTATTGAAAGTAGGAAAAAAAGACAAGCAGTTATTCTTACCTCTAGGTAAAAAAAGGTTACCTCTATTTATAGATATATGTGGCACTTAGTTCATTTTTAAGACTATTAGTTGACTATGCTACCTCTATTTATAGATATATATATATATATATATATGTGTGTGTGTGTGTGTGTGTGTGGCATTATAGTTCATTTTTAAGACTATTAGTGGACTATGCTAAACTACAAAATTTTCTTATACTTTGTTAATAACTGTTAATTTTATATTAACGTTGACACTTTGGCTTTGTTTGTTTTATTATGTTGATACTGTTAAAGTCAAATTTTGTTATTCATTTCTCACCGTACATGTGTCATCATACATCTCGAAAAATGAGGTTAAATTATGAAATCGCCAGCCAAAACAGGCATCGAGCAGTCGGCAGCTCATGGGGTCCCATCCTGCCCGAACGACCAATCCAATTGCTCGTCAGACAAGTGATCAAACAGACATGTCTGCCTAGCATCCAAGAATTAAATACAAAGATCTCATCTCCAGCAAGAATATTCAGTATTAAACCCAGGGATCACGTCTAGAAAAATAAAGGGGAAAGTTAATCATCCCACATGCTTGCTCCTTAAGCATCATCCCTATAAGGAAAGATTTCTTAGAAGATCATCAATCAAAAGTCAAATGGGAAACTACCCAAAGGTATATTTTCAGCCACTAATAGCCTATAAATGCATATTATAGGTTGTCACGCTCCCAAATAGGGGTTAGTTACGTGTATGCTTGTTTAGAAATATAAACTTGATTCAAAAAGTGATTAAATAATTAACAGCTCAAAATTTGACTTCAAATCCAAAATATTCAGGTATTTCCAAACAAACCCAATATTTTAAGGAAATTGAGTTTTAAGAAAGAGGGAGGCGGACTTTACAAAATACAATCACTGTTAAAATCAACATCAAAAGTTAGCCTCCGGCATCCACAGAGTTTACAGTTGTGCATACATAAATAAATACAGAAAAGAAAATATTTGACATCAACCACAGTCTAGTAAAGTTTAGGGTTTACAATCCATAGGATTTATACATGCCTTAAATGAGTACGATAATGAAGAAAACACTTCACCGCTTCTTTTCTTCTAGAACTAAGTTCCTTACCTATTCCGCGCTACTTCTAACGTCGTCTGGCGGTCTGGGAGGGGTTAAATATACATTTGAAACATAAGAAAAATGAGCGAAAAACCCAGTAGGATAAGATTTATAAAACTAAATAAATAAAATAAACAGGCCCAAAAAAATCATTCGAAACCAAACAACCTTTTCATTGAAAGGTAAATAAACTGAAGTTTTCAGATTACAGGCAACCAATAAGTAATTTAATGATAAATTACTTACGACCAAAGTAAAGCCTTATCACCACCGTAGTGGCCCGTCTTGGTTTTGGGTTTTACTCCCAAGGATACGATCTCCATATCCTGTCTAGGCCATCAGCGGGCTTACCAATTCGCAAGATATCTTATCTTAAGAAAATGTTCATTAACATTTGAAATCAGTTCATTATGAGATCAATAACAATAATCAAACTATTGTCTTTAAACACTTTTCTTTATCAAACCTATTGTCTTTTAAAAACATTTACATCGGCCAAAACATTTTAAAACATGCTAAGAAGGGTATGAGAAGAATATCCTACCGGATGTCAAATCCAAGTAGGATATTCTTCTCATACCCTTCCTCTCGGATGTCAAATCTATAGATAACTTCTAGTCACCCTAGCCTCCGTTTTCCTTAAAACTTTAATACTCGATCTTCTCCTAGCTTTATTACAAAAGCAATGTTTTAGGATATAATTATCATTTCTAAAACGAATTAAGCGTAATCATGTCTAATTGCTTCCTAGTAGTGTGCCTTGACTAATCCAAGTTTCACAAACGACTTTATAATTCCGTTTGGGAGTTCTATAAAAATTGAAATTCAATTCATTGGTTTGTTTTCCCATTAAATTTCGGCTTAAAAACAATTTTTTAAATAAATTTCGGCAGAATTAGAGAAAATACTAAACTTGTAATTTAAGTTCAATTTTAAAATAAACTCTTCAGAAATCATCAAAACCAGTTTCCAATCAATTGAACAAGTCCAATAACTGAAAACCACTAAATTCAATTCAATTCCAACAACAATTGTTTAAATCTAAACCCTAACTCAAAATTTATCAAATCTAACCAAAATTACAAATCCTTAAGTCAATAATTTAAATTAAAGTGTGGGTTTCTAAGAAATTCTTTACCTTAAAGTGATTGAAGCTCGTTTTCCCTGTATTTCTCTCATTTTTTTGCTTTACTTCTTCCCTGTTTCGACAAGGACTCCAAGAGTGAGAGGGAGAGGGAGAGATGGCCGGCCAACAGTGGGAGAAAAAGGGAGAAGGGAGGCCGGCAGTGGAGAAACAAAGGAGAGAGAGAGAGAGAAAAAGAAAGAAAGAAAGAGAGAGAGAGCAACCACGGGAAGGAAGGAAAAAAAGAAAAAAAAAAAAAAAGAAAGAAAAGAAGAGGACTCTAGAGAAAAAAAAAAAAAAAAAAAAAAAAAAAAAAAAAAAAAAAGGGAAAAGAAAAAGAAAGTACATTAAATATAAGTGTATTTTCAAAAGTTTTTGGGGTGAAAATTGAAAAATTAAAAGTAATTTATAAGTTAACTCGAAAACTTAATCTTTAATCACAAAATTAATTAGAAAAATTAGTTTTAGGCACACTAATATACACAATTAACATAATTAAACCTGTTTAATTCTTGATGTCGTTACATAGGCATCCAAGACAGGGGTTCACATATTCCTACACATGCTTTCACCCCTACAAGCATATTTTCTCTCTTTGCATACTTTTCAGTATTTTTCTCACTTTGTTTCTCTTTGTATTCACGGAGAGCATCATTGTACTCATCTTCTTCAGTCATAGTGAAACTACCGAAAACCCTATAGTGGATGTACCATGGGTTATCATAGGAATCACCATAAAAGCTCTGTGTCCTTATTTCTTTTATTTTTCTACTGATTTATTTCGTTGCTTATACGATACTAACGTCATCCTCCGTTCAATCATTGGCCTCTTAACAAATTTAATTGTAGATTTCACCTTCTGCAATTTGGCACCCACTGTGGGCCCTTGATTGAAAGATTCAGAAACTATTTCATCCGCAGGCATGATGAACGACAACAATAACGAAACTGGCACTAATAGTGAAACCACCGTCAGTGGTTCACCACGGGACACAAGTACGGATTCGAAGCCTGGCGATCAACAATCCCTCAATCAGTAGCTAGGCGACCAACAGTCGGGTGGCCAGTAGTCGAGCGGCTAGCAGCAACATACCATCAACCAGCAGCTCGTTGAAATAAGGCGCAAACAAAAGGAAAACGACCGCCGAATTGCAAAATTGATTGCAAAAAATAAAGAATGAAGGGAGCGTCCAACCATAGTGTTGCTGTTCAACACACCACCTCAATCGGTTGCAACCACCATCGGCGGCTCATTCAACCCGCCAACTCATCATTTCTCACAGGTGGATTTCAGCCGACTACGGTTCAAATGCCATACAGTCTACTCCACCCTAAGACATCGTTGTATTCAAACCATGCCATTCAAAGTAACACCAGTCATTTCAATTGCTGCAGTCACATTGATGCTTCAACAACAGTCTGCAGTCGCTGCTCTAGCTAGCACGGCCCTGCCATACTAGCCATTAGGCAATTTGCCATCCGGACAGCCCGATTGGCATGAGGCAATGAAAGCGATGGAGAAACACTTGCTTCCGACCCTTAGACATCCCGTCACATATGAAGACCTGCTCGATGAGGTCGAGCGGATGCCATTCACTTAGCGGTCATTGAGATGGCCTTGCTGCCAAAATTTCATGCACCAACTATCTTGAAATTTGATGGCTTAAAAGACCCACATGAGCACATAAGTGTTGGAAATGGTGTCCTAGAAACATGAGATGTAATATGATATTTATTATGTATTTAATAAAAAAGTTTATTCATTGTTTTATGTGCATATATTTATGAATATCAATGAAAATTCTATGATTATTTATGTGACCTTAACATTGTATATAAGTGTTATATACGAGAAGATAATGTTTAAGGATAATAATCAAAACAATGTTCATAATGAATTTAATTGAAGTTTAGAATTTTTGATTAAAACATTATTAATACATGTCATTCCAATTTAGAATGGAGTAGTATTATCCGCACTATTAATTTAGTGAGATATTGAATGAGTGTATTTCACATAATGAGATTATGTGGAACTGGGACACAAACACAATATGAATTTCAGATAATTTTCATTAAGTATAGAAATTCTAATTGAGTCTATCGATGGTCATATATGGAACGATCTTAATCCTGAGTTTTTAGGAGACTTCTATTTATGAATTTGTGTCTTTTGATTTACTCGGTATGGATTCTGAGATCCTAAATCCTATTCCTTGTATTTTGAAGACATGATGAAGTAGGTAGCTGAGAATGTTATTATACAAGATGAAATCCATTCCTTCTTGAGAAAGAAGTAGATAAATAATTTCTTTAAGAGTTGATTCAGTACTTGAATAAGTAAAGAGCTCATATTTATAAATATGTTGTATGAATATACTATTTATTAGAGAATCAATAGTATTCAAAGATAAAGATGTAATTAGAGAAGTTAGCATATTTTACCTAATTCTAATTATGAATTTTTATGGAGGATTAATTTATATGTAGTTACTCTTGCCCGAAATATCAAGAGTAACAAATTCAAACTTTGTGATGTTTGACATATTGTGAAAAACTATTATATCAAAAGGTGAAAATTATAAGTCAGAAAATAGATAGAAATGAACATATTTATTTTTAACTAATATTGCTAAAAAAAAAAATCAAAAGATTCAACAAATTCACAATATGTTTCTACAAATGATTCAAAAATAATATACAAGAACAAGAATTTGATCCAGATCACGAAAAGATCCATAAAAAAAAAAAAAAAAAATCTCCATGAAACAAAGTGTAAAGAAAACATTAATTAGAACGAAATATTGGAGGAGGCTACATAGACTTAAATGAAGGGGTTAGTTATTGATATAAGAAGCAACAAAATTACTATATTAGTGCAGCATATGGAATTGATGAGTAAAATTCATATCCAATTACCAATTATCAAACTATAGTATAAGAAAATTTTGTAGTTTAGCATAGTCTAAAATATCTCTACTAATAGTTTTAAAAATGGACTATAGTGCCACGTATATCTATAAATAGAGGCAACCTTTCTTTACCTAGAGGTATAAAATAACTGTTGTCTTTCTTCCCCACTTTTAGCTTATACAAACTGTGAACTTTTTTTGAAGAAATTATAGAAAAAGAGGCAATGGGTAAAGACTCATGCGGATAACATGTTATAAATTGGGAAGAGTATATATACTATTATATAAATAAGGTAAATAAATAATAAAGCAAAAAGACAAATATAAAGAGAAAATACTATTATTAATTTTGCACTATTTTCTTTCTTCTTTTCTATTCTCTCAAAACGCTCTCTCTCTCTCTCTCTCTCTCTCTCTCTCTCTCTCTCTCTCTCTCTCTCTCTCTCTCTCTCTCTCTCTCTCTCTCTCTCTCTCTCATTGTTTCAACCAAACTTTTCTCAACAAAAAATGTTTCTAAAAGTGACATATAACTTGTGTTTAGAATTGACCATATTTTTATTTTTTCACATTTTTTAAGAAACAAAAAATGAAAATGTTTTTCTATTCTTTCAAAACGTTCTCAAATTTTTTTTTTCTCTCTCTCTCTCTCCTTCTTACACAACCTCCGTAGATGGCTTATCAATTGCAGGAAGAGGTATGGCTATTTATAGCCCAAGTGAAGCCATCTGTATTCCTTATTACAAGTTGCTAGCAAACTTCTTTTTATGAAATAAGATTCAACAAAACTTTTATTTTTTATCAATAAAAATTGTTTCAACCAAACTTTTCTCAATAAAAATTGTTTCTAAAAGCGACATATAGGTTGTGTTTAGAATTGACAATGTTTTTATTTTTCACATTTTTTAAGAAAAAAAATAAAAATATTTTTAAAATAACATTTGGCGTAATAAAGACAAAAAATGAAAATAAAAATAATTTTTTAATTTAGTATAAAATGAGAGAAAAATGAAAGACGACTTTTAATCGTTTTTCATTTTTTATTTTCATTTTTATGTCTAAGATTGAAAACGTTTTTATTTTTATTTTTATATAAAAAAATAAAATTATTTTAAAATAAGTTTTAAATACACCCATAATCATCTAAAATCTTTCACAACACTTTGTGCATAAGAAACAATTTATTGTTATGTGGATTTTTAGTATTTGGTGGTTTGGACTTTATATTTGGATTTGATAAGTGCGATGGAAGTACGACGTGGATAAAGACGTATGATGATAGTTAAACATATCATGGCATGGGTTGTTTTAAATGATGCTTACACATCAATATTATATGATTTTAAATGTCCTCAATTTTAAAATCATTCTTAAAAAATTTTATTTTGTCATTTAAATTTTAAATTATTTCTATTTAATTTTTTTGATGAAGTTTATTATTAAAAAAATAAAAAAGAGTAATATAGTCACATAATTTTTTTATTTGAGTTTATGTTAAAAATAAATAAATAAAAACCACGTTGTCAAACTTAAGTTTTTTTTTTTCTGATTTTAATATAAATTCTTATAAAAAGACAGAAAATATTTAATTAGAGGATTCAAATCATAATTTAAATCATAATTTATGATTTGTTACAATATTTTTTCTCATAAAAATATATATAAATTAAAAATAATTTTAATCACATAATTAAAAAATAAAATAATAATTTTAAAAATTTTAAAAATAAAATGAAAATGATCCTAAATTTAGAAGGCAACAGTATGATTAATTTTTATTTTCTCGATCCCCATAACAAATCAGATCGCTGGGGAGGGACAAGTCTGCTAGTGATAAAGTATCATAGAAAGGAAATTTAAACATGCGATCGACACTTTTTTTTTTAAGATAACGTAACAATACACGACGTTTTATCCTTGTAATCCTTTTTTTAGACAAAAAAAGAAAAAAGAAAAAGAAAAAGCGGTTGCCTTCTAATATTGACAAGACAGTCAATACTGATTGGGCACGGCAATTGCAAATTGTTCTATAAGGCAGTGTTATCTAAGGTAATGTTTGATTCATCAAACTCAGATATTAGAGACATTAATTTTAATTTTAAATCTTTTATATTAATTAATGTGGTATGTTAATTATTCTTTTTACGTTAATAAAATATTTAAAACATTATCATGATAGTTGATAAAAAAAAATTATATTTACTAACTAAAAATAACAATTCACATCAATATCAGTTGATACACAAATATTAAAATTAAAATTAGTGTTTTTAATGTCACTCTTTATATATTTTTAAAATTTATTTAATTTATTAATTTGAGTTTTTAATTTAAAATATGATTTTATATAAAAAAAAAAAAAAAAAAATTATAATAAAATAATAAAATATAATTATTTTTAAATTTTTTTTTCTGTTATTGATAAAATTAACTGGTCTTAACAGGCATGATTATGATATTGTCCTTCGTTTATACTTATAACCTACCATATAATTACGCGGAAAACAAGTTTGATAGTCCGGGACAGCGAGTGGGATCGTCCCTGTTTTTTAAACACCACGCTTCTCTTCTTTCTGTTATTAAATGTTTCACATCATACTCCAACAGAGTTGTGACACGTCACTATTTAAATGCGCTCAGATGACGTGGCAAAGCTGGATTGTTTTTTCATTTCATTGGACGGCGCACGGTGCGTCGAAACAGAGTCAACCAATGAGCACGCACGCATTCAATAATTACCATTGGACATTTTCCTCAAACGGAGAAGAAGCTTCAGAGAGAGAAAGAGAGAGAGAGAGAGAGAGGCGCCATAAGAACAAGGACGGAGCTAGAGAGAGAAGTAGATGAACAACCCAGGTAAGATCGAAATACCCTTTTCCTTTTATATTCCGAATCAATATTTATATCATAATACTTTTGAATCCGTCAGGAAATGAACATTTCTGTAAAAATTTGGTGTAATTTGGATGACCGGGTAAAAAAACCGGCATTTCATTTAATGGGTCATTGATTTTCGATCACGGTTACGGATTTAACAGAATTTCGGATTCGTCTTTGGCTTCTTGATTAATTTGTTGGTGTTGATTCTGATTTTGAGCTAGGAATTTAAATATTTAGATTTCTCTTTTTTTTTTTTTCCAATTATTATTCTGTTTTGGATATTGTTTATTGTGTTAAGATGCTGCATTAGTTGTTGGGCAGTATTAGAAGAACATATTTTGATGTGGTTCAATAGTTGTTATCATGCTAGGCCACTTTTATTTAATATGTTTTTTGGGTGATTTTAATGTTATTAGGTTGGACCATAAGCAATATGAATGTGGAATAACTAAATAACTTTTTTCTTTTACAAAAATTTCAGGGATCAAGCTTTGTGCCTGGTTTCCTTTGGCGGATTTCTGAATGATGTTAGTTTTTTGTGAACTTGGAACAAGTACTTGAACATGGTCAAGTGCTCCTAGTTCAACAATGAAGCGTCACGTCTACATCAATGATGATGAATCTTCGCGTGATCTATACTGCGCCAATCGAATATCGAACACGAAATATAATGTGTTTAACTTCCTCCCTAAAAATTTATGGGAACAGTTCAGGTGATTTGTGATTTCGATGCTGTTTATTATTATTTTTTTATTTTTGTATTGGTTGTTGTAGTAATTTACTTTACGGCATCCTGATTTTGCTGGTCTGCGTTTTTTTCCTTCTTTCTTTCTATTTCCTAGAGTTTTTCAAATTATGGTTTGGGGACATGACATGGTTAATTCCTATGTTTCGGAGAATTTTACTTTTATGCTCATTCATTTTACCTGGCAAATTCATAGTAGGCATTTTTTAGTTTTATGTCGTTTTCTGGGGTGGAGACGAGGTTAACTCGTTTACATATTATGATTTGTTTTCGTCTTAGATAATATTATTTTTGGCTCGTTACTCTATTCAACGGCATGTTACTCTTACGTTCTGAATCCGTTAGAAATTTGAGATACGTTGTTGTTTCCTTTTCTCCGTTGCCTCTAACAAATTGCTTCTCTGTTGTCAGCCGCTTCATGAACCAGTACTTTTTGTTAATAGCTTGCCTTCAGTTATGGTCTCTTATTACTCCAGTAAATCCTGCTAGTACATGGGGTCCGCTTATTTTCATTTTCGCGGTCTCTGCAACAAAGGAGGCATGGGATGACTACCATAGATATCTTTCAGACAAGAAAGCAAATGAGAAAGAAGTTTGGGTTGTGAGGCAGGGCATAAAAACACATGTATTAAACCTATTTCATCCTTTCTTTTATTTTCATGTTTGTCTGTATTTAACTCCGTGTAATCAAGCTGTCTTTTTTGTTTGTTGGTGGTATTGTTTGTAGATTCAAGCACAGGACATTCGTGTAGGTAATATAGTGTGGCTCCGGGAGAATGATGAAGTGCCGTGTGATCTTATTTTGATTGGGACTTCCGATCCACAAGGCATGTGCTATGTCGAGGTAAATATCAAAACCTTGAAAGGAATTTGCCAGGTTCGGAGCAGTGAACAGAATTTTGTACCATTTCTACCATTTATTTGTTTTTGAATCAATGGTAGGCACTAATGCTGTGAAAGTAAAGTACACTGTATGAAAAAAAAAAATGAAACAGACCAAATGTTCAAGTGAGCATGAGAAAGTTGTATTGAAAACCTAGACCTTAGCTAGGTTATTGGACTAGTTCATTTTTTTTTTTTTTTTTTTTTTTTTTTGAGCAATAGTTCATTTCTATTTAAAACCTAATAGTTTAAGTTTCCTTTTTCTCTCACATTGTATGAAGTATCCCACATTCACATGATTATTGAGTTTCTAGAGTAACAAAAACATGTTTATTCCCTTAAAATTTTCATATAGAATTATTCTTAGATTCCGAAAAGATCATATTGGGTGTGTTCTGTTTTCTGCCTGATTTTTAACTCTTTCCTTTCTGGACCTCTCTTGATTTTCAAGAACCTAATCGCATAACCTTTTGCAGACCGCTGCTCTAGATGGCGAAACTGATCTAAAGACTAGGGTCATTCCCTCAGCTTGCATGGGGATTGACCTTGAACTCTTGCACAAAATCAAGGCAAGATCTTTTGTGGAGATTTCTTTTGTTTCTCCTTCCTCCACTTTTATCAAAGTAATGATTTTTACTCCCATGCAGGGTGTGGTTGAGTGCCCAGTTCCTGACAGGGACATTAGAAGATTTGATGCAAATTTGAGGTTGTTTCCTCCATTTATTGATAATGATCTGTGCTCATTGACCATTAAAAACACAATTCTTCAGTCTTGTTACTTGCGGAATACAGAGTGGGCATGCGGAGTAGCTGTTTATACAGGCGAGATCCCTTTATTCATTTTGTCAAGGACATATAGCTAACTGTATATCCTTCTGCTTTTAAACATATTGTAGGATTTTTTCCTTTGTTTGAAACAATGGGAAAGGAGAGGGTCGAAAATTAAAATGAAAGATAAAAAATTGTAATGAAGCCGTATAACACAGGATGATTAAATTGTTCATATTACACAAGACATCACCACCATTAAACCAACTAGGAAGTTATCCTAGGCCCTCCGAACAAGTGTGAGTATCATAAGGAAGGATAAGAAAGAAGAATATCCTGGTAATATGATGGGAATAGTGTAATGGATTTCGGAGTTTTTAACGCAGTCATGTTATTGTGTGGCTTCACCGCCTACAAGGTTCTTGTCCCCTTATGTACAATCTGACCATTTTCAATGTTGGAAGTATCAACCATTTGAGGGATATTATACAGCTAGTGTATAATTCATAGACATGTTTATAATTAAAAAGTTTGTAAATCTGTCTACTTTTCTTATGTTTATCAGGTAATGAAACCAAGCTGGGTATGAGTAGGGGTATACCTGAACCAAAGCTTACAGCTGTGGATGCCATGATAGACAAGTTGACTGGAGCTATATTTGTATTCCAAATTGTGGTCGTTATGGTTCTAGGAGTAGCTGGTAATGTATGGAAGGATACAGAAGCAAGGAAGGTGAGTGGGCTTTTCTTTTTCCTTTCTCAAATCTGACTTCATGGTAGTTTTTAATATCTTTATTTATCCCAAAGGAAAATGAAAGGAATCACATCTTTCTAAACTTTTTGAGTTATCAGTTACTTTTTTTTTTTTTTTTTTTTTCATGTATACTTTCACCTTATATGGTTATTGTTCCGTTTGCAGCAATGGTATGTCCAGTATCCCGAGGAAGGTCCGTGGTATGAACTGTTGGTTATCCCTCTTCGGTTTGAACTGCTTTGTTCCATCATGATACCCATATCAATTAAGGTACATTTTAGCATATGTAATTTACTAATTTAAAATGAGATTTTAAGTTGCTCAAATTTGAAGACTCTGCATCTCTGTTAATAGTCTCTAAAAATTTAAACCATTAAATCTTTGGCAGGTCTCCCTTGATCTTGTGAAGGGATTATACGCAAAGTTCATTGAGTGGGATTATAAAATGATTGACCATGAAACGGGTACTCCAGCCCATGCAACAAAGTGAGTTTATTTAGTTTTGGAAAAAATGTCGATGATTTCAAATACGTTATTTATTTATATTATTTGTGAATATAAGATAAGTGGTGCATATAATATATGGCAGTACAGCAATTAGCGAGGACCTGGGACAAGTGGAGTACATTTTGACTGACAAAACTGGTACCCTAACTGAAAATAGGATGATTTTTAGAAGGTGTTGTATCGATGGCATTTTCTATGGAAATGAGACAGGAGATGCCTTGAAAGGTTTGTTTTCTTGTCGTAATAAACATGTTATGTTGTCTTTTTTGTTACAAGTGCATTATTTAATTTGGTGATTTAGGAGGTAAAAGCTAAGTTTACCTTACATCTGAATTCCAAAATGCACTTTATAGATGATTTAAGCTATAGTTTACTTTACATCTGAAATGCCTTTTATAGATGATTTACCTGTACGTGCCCTTATGGTTAATTCAGCTGCATGAGTTCTTGTGATGCCCAGGAGCTGAAAATTGCTATTTTAGAGAATGATTGTGATGCAACATATCTAGGCTCTAGCCTTGTTAGATGGGTATAATCCACTATGGAAGCTCAAACCTAAGTGTTTTTGTGTAATTAAAATTAAGAATTAATTACAAAAACTCCTCCTGAACTATACCCTTTCTAACACTAGTTTTTTTTTTTTTTTTTTTTTTTTTTTTTTTTTTTTTTTTTTAAGGAAAATTGACATGTAATTTGTTATTTTGGGCTATTTTGGTAGCTTTATGGTTTAAAATGATTATGAAACTAATTTAAATTTGAACTTTTCATTATGATACATACATTATTGATTTGAGTGTAAGTTAAAAATTTTATTAATTTTTTTTTTGTAGAATAAAAAAATATTATTAATTTTTTTGAATATTTAAATTAATTTAAATTCAAATTAAATTTTAAACCATAATATTAACAAAATACCCTCAAATTAAATGTCAATTTCCGTTAAAAACCTAACGGAGGGGGATTTTTTGTTAAACATTTTATTGTTCAGAGGAAACAGATGTTACGTTTTAAAATTAGGGGGCAAAATGTCACAAGAAGTATAATTCATGGGGAATTTTTGTAATTAATCTTAAAATTAATTAAAAAAAAAGGGAAAACATTTGCTTTTCAGAAAGTGCATTCTTCATTTTGTTCATTACCTTTGTTTATCAAACAGCTAACGTAACATGTGGCATTTGGCATGTATAGTTTTTTATCATGGACATGTGATATTCAATTACCAAAGAACTAAGGGCAGATGTTTTTCTAAATTTATATTGATTTATTTTCTTCTAGGAACTCTTTTAGCTTGACTATAGTTTCTGATTTGTTTTATCCTGATAAAAAGATGCAAGGCTGCTCAATGCTGTTTCCAGTGGCTCTCCCGGTGTAATACGTTTCCTTACAGTTATGGCAATATGTAATACAGTAATACCCGTTCAAAGGTGATTGTTGCTTCCGTTCGCAGCTTTTTTCTTCCATTTTTTTTTTCTCTCGAGATTCTATGGAATTCCTTCTGATTAAAGTGTCACATACTTTCAAATCAATTCATGTAAAAAAAAAAAAAAAACCTTTTGATGCACTTATGTAAGTATTTTAATCTGTGTGCTTCTTCTATTCTTTGTAGCAAAAGCTGGGATATCGTGTACAAGGCTCAGTCCCAGGATGAGGATGCACTTGTTCACGCTGCTGCACAGCTGCATATGGTTTTCTTCAATAAAAGTGGAAATATTCTTGGTAAAGATCGTTTATTTTTGGCTATTTAGATAGAATATTCTTATCTTACATTAATCTTTACAGTTCTGACCGGTATATTGCAGAGATAAAGTTCAATGCTTCTATAATTCAATACGAGGTTTTGGAAATTCTGGAGTTCACTTCCGATAGGAAAAGAATGTCAGTTGTTGTAAAGGATTGCCAGAATGGAAAGATTATCCTTTTGTCAAAGGGTGCAGATGAAGCAATTCTTCCTTATGCCTGTGCCGGTAACACCAGTTTTTTCTTTTGGCCATAGTTGCAACTTGCAATAACTATTAAACCTTGGTGAAACTGTTAGTTTTTCCTGGCTCAAAGAATTTGTTGTATATCTTGTTACAATCATGGTGATTGATCTGTTATATTATACCACCACAGAGTAGGTTTTGATTCTTCCGACCTGCTTTGCTCTTCATCTTGCAAGCTAGTAAATGAAGTTTGCACGTCTCTTAGTCTGCTTTATAAATACTAGTGCTCCATTTTTTTTTTTTTTTTTTATTTTTGTAGAAAAATATTGGCCCTCAGCTATTAAATGCTCTTTCATACCCTTCTAGTTACCTAGACATATATGGTTAGTGCATATGAGTATTAGGTGTTCATAGTTTCCAATATACCTCAGGACAACAAACAAGGACATTTATTGAAGCTGTTGAACAATATGCTCAATTGGGTCTACGAACGCTTTGCCTTGCTTGGCGTGAATTGGAGGAAGATGAGTATCGGGAATGGTCTTTGATGTTCAAAGAGGCCAGTAGCACATTAGTTGATCGAGAGGCAAGTGGAAATTATGCTTACACCTGAATAACATGAACACATTGACAGATTATCAGTTATAAAATTATTCACTATTTTGTGCAGTGGAGACTAGCTGAGGTCTTTCAAATATTAGAACGTGATCTTGAGGTCCTTGGAGTTACTGCAATAGAAGATCGTTTACAGGTGAAATATTGCTTTAAGGCATTAAAATCCATGGATCTAAAAGCAAAAGTAGATATTGTCTATTTTCTATTAATTGCAGATTGCTCGTCAGGGGAAAAACAAACTTGAGTTAGATATTCAATATTGCTAATTCAGTTTTGCGAGATACCACTATCTTTATGACATTTTGAATTTCAACTGTCAGGATGGCGTACCAGAAACGATTGAGACACTAAGAAAAGCAGGAATCAATTTTTGGATGCTTACTGGTGACAAGCAGAATACAGCAATACAGATAGCTCTTTCTTGCAATTTTATTTCACCAGGTATTCATAATTCATATATACAAATTAACCACCCTTTTTTTTTCTGCATGGAAATGGAAAATATTTAATCCTAGATAAATTTGTCTCATGGACTCTGAATTAGCTGGTCATCTCTGATCCAGGCACTACTATGTGTTTCAATCTCCTTTTCCGGAGGCTTGGTTTGATTTTACCTTTGGTTTCAATTTTCATTACTTAGACAGTGAAATAGGAATGTGTGTGTTCATCTGTTGTGTGGCTTTCTTAGAAAGGAGTATTTATCATATTGTGTTTGCTACGGGTACTTCTGCTTATAAGCACTGGTATTTTGTTGGTGTATATGTCTTACATTCGATCGAGATATCATTTTTTTTCCTTATAATCATTTTTTATTAGATATTGATCCTCTCCTTTTATTCTCTTTTCTTGTGTGACAGAGCCAAAAGGACAACTTTTGTTGATTGATGGCAAAACTGAAGATGAAGTTCGTACAAGTTTAGAGAGAGTTTTACTTACAATGAGGATTACCACTTCAGAGCCTAAGGTAAAATTACAGAGTTCCAATTGCACTGTGAAGTTCAGATTAAGTGACAGATTCCTTTTTCATTGTCCACATTCAACAGCTGTATAAAAATATATAAAAAGAGTGACGTCCATTATTTTTTTACTTGATCTTCAGTTGCTGTGATAAATATGTGACAAATTGTGCGTTCCCCATGTTAGTTTAAGATTTTTGGATATCTTTTTTGGGAAGTTATGGATGTCTCTCTCCCTTCACATGTTTGATAATCTATAACCTGGCGTATCCTTAAATGTTTTTTTGTTTCTTTTCTTTTTTCCTCTCCCTTTTTTAAAAAATATTTATTTTTTTTTTTTTTTTGGCAGGATGTGGCATTTGTTGTTGATGGCTGGGCTCTTGAAATTGCACTTAAGCATTATCGAAAAACTTTTACTGAGTTAGCAATATTGTCAAGGACTGCTATATGCTGTCGAGTAACACCATCCCAGAAAGCACAGGTGATCCTTATTAGGGTTTATTTATTTATATGATTTTTCATTATTTATACGCAAATAAGCACTGACACATATACATACATATATATATATATATATATTTTTATCCTTAATGGAGTATTAGTATGGTTGGCAAGCATTGTCGGTACAAATTTGTTATATATTTGTTCATTTCCCTCCCTTAACTCATAGTTACTATTACCGTACGCAAGTCTTATTTGCAGAAGCCAGAAATAATCTTTTCGAAGGGAAATCCTTAAAAAAGGACAGGACTAAGTCATATTAATAATTTGTTTTCTTAGTATACCTAAAAGCAGTATACCTTTAAATATTTTAGATCTTGAACCGTGAAACCTAGATTCACTTGAGTTTTGTTCTTTAAAGATGGTGGATTTTCGAGTAACGGTTAATGCTAGAGCAGTTGCAAAATTGATTGTTGAAGTAGGTACTCGTTCAACGTTGGTACCTTTTTTCTCTTGTTTAGTTTGTCTTGAAGGTTCTTAAGGGACATCCTAATCCGTGTTTAATTCTGATGTGTGCACTAAAGCAAGGAGCTAATTTATTCTTTCTGATGTTTTTATCTTTGCCTTCTACCAAAATAAGTAGTTAAAATTATGATGTGATGTCATGAGTGTAAATTGAAAAGGGTCAATTTACAGGTCCAGTGTACAGAAAGTAACTACTCATACGTATTTTCCTTTCTTTTCTCAATCCTTTTTAGATAGAGAGAGAAATGACGGGTAACTATATGGTGTATATAATGCTACCTTTTGCAGCTTGTGGAGATCTTAAAATCATGTGATTATAGAACATTGGCAATTGGGGATGGTGGGAATGATGTGAGGATGATACAACAAGCCGACATTGGAGTCGGCATCAGCGGGAGAGAGGGACTGCAGGCTGCAAGGGCTGCTGATTATAGTATTGGGAGTGAGTTGTTGACACTAATAAATCTATGCGATGCTTAAAAAATTGTTATGATACTGCTAAATTATTGTAATATTGAAATGTGCTAATTGCGTATTCTGGTGTGCAGAATTTAGGTTTTTGAAAAGATTAATACTTGTTCATGGACGTTACTCTTACAACCGCACAGCATTTCTATCTCAGTACTCATTTTACAAGTCCCTGGTCATATGCTTCATCCAAATCTTGTGAGTTCCTTTACACAATATCACCAAACTCTCAACTTTTCATTTTCTCAACTATTAGCGTAGCGTGCGTACATTTTTCCTTTGGCCCTGTTTGGTTCCTATACTTGAACTATGCTTATGTTTTTGCTACAGTGTTTTTCATCTCATGAAGAATTTGAATTCAAAAATTTATTCTCTCACAAAGTTTCCGCCAATGAATCAGATCAATATACTTGAACGCGTGAAGCAAACTGGCCCTTTAAGATCTCGTGTTTTTGTTATTTCAGGTGCACTGACTGTAGCGCACTTTCAGTTTCTCTTTCATTTCAGGTGTCTCGGGTACTAGTCTCTTCAATTCTGTTAGCTTGATGGCTTATAATGTTTTCTACACAAGCGTTCCTGTTCTAGTCAGTGTCCTTGATAAAGATCTTAGTGAAGAAACAGTGATGCAGCATCCGCAAATTTTGTTTTATTGTCAAGCGGGAAGGTTAGAATTTATAACATCATTCTTACTATCTTTTCCACTTATGTGAGACATATGCTGATGGGTGTTTTATCTATCACCTAAATAATAATGTTACACTTTCCCCCCCTCTTTTGGGTGACAGGCTTTTGAATCCTAGTACGTTTGCTGGATGGTTCGGGCGATCCCTTTTCCATGTGAGTTGTGTTTGTCATCATTTGTTTTGACAATTTTTTTGCTCCCTTGGTCCAATTCCAAGTCCACAGAATAAGTTGATTTCTACGCACTGAAACAATTGAATTTAAAGATTAAGGTCACTTAGCGAGTCTTAACATCAGTTAAAACTCATAGTTGCTCATTACCCCTTGAGATTTGAGAGAGGGAAAAAAGATAAGAAAGGGATTACAGTCCTGAACATCTTGCTCAGTATCACATCCCTTTCTTGGGATCTATAGTAGCAGAAGCAATAGGAAATATAGCTATTTTTAATATATAATTCCAGATTAACTTACTGTTTGCATTTTCCATATAAAGCTCAATGATATAAGAAATGGTAATTTTATTGATGAGAGCTCATGCCAAACTTATGTGTAAGGATTTAAGATCTATCATATTAGTTGATTTGCCTAATCAAAATATTATGCCTGTTATTATTCCATTTATACCGATACCATGCTCGATGTCCAGGCAATTGTTGTATTCATTATCAGCATACATGCATATGCTTATGAAAAAAGTGAAATGGAGGAGGTCTCGTTGGTCGCGCTCTCTGGATGTATTTGGTTGCAGGCTTTTGTTATGACATTGGAGACGAAGTAAGCCTCTTTCCTTTTTCTTAAGCTTTTAGTTTCAAATTTAACTTTATGTACTGCCTTGGCCTTGCCTCAACTTGATTAGTAAGGTCTTTTTTGAAGCATATCTAGCTTTATCCAACATTGGGACTTGCTAGTTTTTTAATGCCTCGACACAAAAGCCGACCAGAAACTTCAGAAGAAAGTTTATAGTATGTAGTTTGTCCTGTCTGTCTGAATTTTACTTTGATTGATGCCTGCAGTTCTTTTACTGTACTACAACATCTTGCAATATGGGGGAATTTGATTGCGTTCTACATCCTCAACTGGATCTTCAGTGCTATTCCATCTTCAGGGATGTATACAATTATGTTTCGCTTGTGTAGACAACCATCTTATTGGATAACTGTGTTTGTAAGTTTCTCTTTGCCATCTTTTGAACTTGTTATTATTTCATCTTGGATTTTAAAGGAGCTTTCTATGGTAAGGCTACTGGTAGTGTATATTTATGAACATTAGATCTATTAAGAAAAAGTATGCAAAGACGATAGAAACAGATACAAATCTGACTGTTCGAAACAGAGCCCTCTTTTGAAGAATTGTAGCATAGTATGATTATCGGGGCTTTTGTCTGAAATCAAGTTCATTCCTTACAATGCATGTTTCTATGAACTAAGAGAAACTTCCATCCCATTACAGCTCATAGTTGTGGCCGGGATGGGTCCAATTCTTGCTCTAAAGTTCTTCCGGTACACGTATAGACCAAGCAAAATCAACACACTTCAGCAGGCTGAACGTCTGGGAGGGCCTATCCTGTCACTAGGGAACATTGAGCCGCAAGTGAGATCGGTAGAGAAAGTTGTTTCTCCATTGTCCATAACTCAACCCAAGAACCGAAATCCAGTTTTTGAACCCTTGTTGTCAGATTCACCGAATGCCACCCGAAGATCTTTTGGAGCCGGAACTCCTTTTGATTTTTTTCAGCCACAGTCCAGATTGTCTTCTTCCAGCTACTCAAGAAATTGTAAGGACAACTGAGCTACATTTGAAACAGATTATAGATGGAAGAATTCAATTCTGCTGTAATTTTTGTCTGATGTAAATCAACACTGTATTTAGTAACATGTAGTTTATTGGAGTTGCTAATTAATCAATCTTCATAATTGAATAATTCTTTTTCTTGGTTTAGCATAAATGTTAATTTTTAGAGGAATATAAATTGATTAATTTCATCTCTAATTTTATCTGCTATATATATATATATATATATATATATATATATATTATGTACTGCTATGAGAACAGTTTTTCAAGTAGGAAAAAAAAAAAAAATACACCCGTTTTACGGTACGTAGGTAACTTCTTTTCTAGAAGGCTAGAGTTTGAAACTACAAGACAGCCGATTATCATCCCTCTTTTTCAATTTTTGAGCGATTTATATACACTACTTTCTTGTGTCATTCATTACTAGCGGCGGTGGCCACCAAGGTTCCTTTACCCTAACATCTAAGAATTGATTTCTTTGTCCAATGTGAGATTGAAATTGTACCTCTCATCGGCCTATTAAATATGGCTTTAGTTGATGTAATTTTGGATTCTCTAGATACTAGTCGACGGAAGTGTGAGTCAAGTTCTTTTCAATTCTACTTGTGGTTCCAATTTGTCAAGTGGTCGTTGAAGTTGGGGTTTAAGGACATCATTGATCCCTTTTCTCTCGCTCTCTCTCTCTATATATATAAACCCGTGTGTCATTCGGAATATCGGAATATGATAATTATGTAGTATGTTATAAAAGAAATGTCCCATCGCAGTGCAGTTTTGAAAGTGCAAGATCAAATCAGAACTAAAAAAAAAAAAAAATGTGAACAGATATTTGATGAAGATATTGACGATTTTACATGGGAGTTTTTATTGATAGGCTAAAAAACCCTAGTATATAATTCTCCTTTTTCAAGACAAATAAATAAGATTCAACAGTCAGAAATTAGTCTCACTGATAGAGAGCTTATCAGAGAAACTCTTGAAACAATAAAGTGGTGTTCTGTGCTAATAATGAGGTTATTTTTATCAAGTTTTTATAGCCAAACAGCAGAAGTGGTTTGTGCCAAAAGTCGCAATAAATTGAGTGAATTTGAGTGTACGTCCAAGGAATTAGTTGTTAATTTTGGTGAGGATAAAGTAGTATGGAATAAGGGACTATTTATGGAGTTATGTGGAGGCAATGAATTCTTAGCTTCCTAACGATAATGAAAAGATTTAAAGAGTTGTTTGTTGGTTGGTATGAATGCAATAGGTGTGTCTACTTGAATTAAAAGGCTGGACCCAAAGTCGGCCAATAATTTCGCATAAAGTAATGATATTTATTATGAAAAATTTTATCACAAATGTGAAGTTTCAAAGTGCTCCGAGTTTTATAGAACTAAACTTAATTTTTGTCTTAATTTCATGATTATGCTTCTCTGCAAAGCTAACATATGGGGTCAATAATATAAGGGAACCGCTTTTTGAAACTGGCTTCCCAGTACTGTAGAGGCTATCATGTCTTTCCTTTTTTTTTTTTTTTTTTTTTTTGTAAAAAAGTATACTGGTTTTTACTTGGTGGGAATTCAGATCTTTTGTTCTCAAAGCTTGGTTAAGAAAATTTGTTTGCTGGTTTTATCTAGTTCTTCCGGTTTAATTGAAGGGTTTACTGAATTAGTGTAATGGAAGGTGTAAAGAACCTTATACATACATACATACATACATACATACATATATCTATATATATATGTAATATGGACTAAGAAATAAATTCAGCCTCCTAAACAACACAAAAAACGAAACACCTATAATGGGTTGCTTGGGATTCAACGTGCATGTCCCACAATGGGGATCATTATATCTTCGTGATGAGAAAATAGACCACAAAGCTTTGAAAAAGTAGTCCCCCAAGTAATGTCCACGCAGTTACAGATACATATCATAAATCATCATATACAGTCATGGGTTGGAGCCAAGAATCTATTATATCCTCCATCCTCAGATGTCAGCCATACCTTGGTAAAGTCAGTGAATGAGCCGTACGCGTATTACCAAGGTATGGGCCTGTTGTCCAAAATCACCGCAAATTTAATCCTCTAAAATCTAAATAAATGATGAAAATTCTTATATGCAAAAAAAAAAAAAAAAAAAAAAAAAAAAAAAAAAAGAGCTGGTAGGGCTCTAACTTAAACCGTAAGATCTGTATAACTTTTATCAATTATTTTCATAAAAAAAAAAAATCATTATTATGAAACAAAAATAAATAAGGCAAAAGGTTTGCCATAAAAGAGCAGCTTAAGCAAAGACTCAAGTCCTAACCTAGCTAAGACCTAGAAATATCAATGCCGAGACCACTTGTTCCCTAATTAAGTTTACCTCCAAATTGAAGCTCCCTTCCGATAGTGCACAAGTGCAACCAACATGGCATCACCCTAAAAAATCGGCTTAATAACCCTCCGATTAGCCGCAACTTCCACTACTGACAAAGCCGCCATATCTTTCCCCAGCACCACGAAGACTGGTCTAACACACTTGCACCACATACTTATGATCATCCCTTCACACTCTTTCAGCAGCCATTTCTAAATTTATTGTTACAATTTTGATTAGATCTAACGTTCAGAAAGGCACATTACTAATAAGGACAATATTATTGAAAGCTCCATTAGAATGCTCCAAAATTAAATGAACAATTGGAAAAATGTGATCCCAAAATACCAAAACGTCAATAAGGGCAGGGCAAGTAAGGGGACCCTTTAAAAACCTTATCATGGGTCGTTTTAGCATGGGCTGCTCCCTCACTCCACACCATTTCTTGTGACTCTCAAACAAATCACTACCTAACCAGCCAAACAAGCCCTACCATAAACAGAAAAGAAAAAGAAAATTGGAGAGAGGAAAAAAAAGATATTCCCAAACACAAGCTCATGGGTCGTTTCCCTACCATCCTCGCTGTCTTTCAGATAAGTACCCCTCCTAGGAAACAAATGGTATGCCATTGCATATATAATGGGTACCCTAGGATACTGTACATACTATTTTTTGAAGTTTACGTACCGCTTAAATCTCAACTATTAAATAACGAGGATCAATATCAAATTATATGGTTTAAACTAGATTTTGGAATCTAAATTTTATTTTATTTTTATTTCTTAAACGTCTATATGAATTAAGTTTCAGTCCACACTATCTTATTAAACCTACGAAAAAACGCCCTCGAAAAGAAGCAAACTTAATGTAATTATCTTTTTTAGCTGCTCAAATCTTTTTTTTAATCATTCTATGAACGATATTTAGTGCACATGATACATTTAATAAAATAAAATAGAGTGTAGTTTGCTCAATGGGTCAATATCATCCCCAGTTTTGTCATTAATACCAACATTCTATTATGTGGGAATGGCTAGTTGCAGAGAATATCCAGATTTGTAGATGATGCTTCCATGCATGCATCAGAATTATTAAAGTGTTTAGAACTCTCTGGAGAGTTCCGTTAGGATGGATTTGATCGCCTATTATTGTCGACAAGAATACAAACTAAAATACCAGATAATTGCAACTTTTAATTATATGGCCTAGACTGCTCTAGAGGATGCTAAAAACTAAAAAGTACAGGAAACAGGAGAAAACTAATGATGATTTAAACATCAAGTGAATAGCCTAAAGGGCATTGACTTGAAAAAAAAAAAAAAAATAATAAAAAATAAATAAATAAATTTGCTTTCGGCTTATTTTGTCCATTAACTTTCGAAGCATTTAGATGGACAGCATGAAAATATTTTTAGCTTTTATATCCTTTTATGACAATTTTTTTTTTCTGAGCAACCTTTTGAGATAATTTATGATAAATGAGCTTATAAAATGTTTTTTATTTACATTTTTTATTTTTTATTTATGAATAATAAATTAAAAATTCTATCCATATCCTTATTTGACATTACTCTTTTAATCATAAGAGTTTTGACTTGTTTACTAAACATGTTCAAAAAATCTTCTAAAATAAAAACTCTTTGATATAAAAAAAAAAAAAAAGTTTTTTTTTTTTTTTATATATATATATATATATCAGAGTATTAACTAAAAAACTCAAGACTTGTGTCTTCTTCTAAAAAGTAAAAGCATGAGTTCTCCTAAACAAACCCCTATAAATGGTGTATTTATAAAGAGGATGGTAAAATTATACCATGTCCTAACAAAAATCACATTGAGGAGAATTTAACGATCAAATAGGATGGATGTGCAAAGAAGGTTAGTTTTGGTTGTTATTAATATTGTTTTATATATATATATATATATATATATATATATACATTGGGACTTGTAATTCCCGAAATTAAATCACGAGACATCGAAATCGCACCTTGAATCACACACACATATATGCACATATCCAATTGAGGTCCAGCTTAAGTGGAAAGTAGATCTCGTGTTTGGAACTCATCATCATCTATTAATATTTGACTAATTGTATTAAACCCGTCTTTTTTGGACCGAGACAATCGCATTATTGTTATTCATTTGCGACTGCAATTAAGATTTTCCTAGCAAGAACAGTGAGAGAATTATTGATGTCTCTCCCTAAAATTGCTGCCCCCCAGCCTCGCAACATTTTCCTTTCAGAAAGGCCAAGAAAAAGTATGGGAATTATTACTGACAAAATGCAAATATTCAAATGGCATTTTCTGAATCCTATGTTTGGGTACCTGAGTTGTTTATATTTATCGCTAAATCTGATCAAAATCAAATTCATGGCTAAAATCTGATCAAAATCAAATCACAATGAAAAAAAATGCTCTCTATAAACTACTAAAGAGAAAAATCTACGAGTAATTTATTTTTTTAAACCCGACCAAATAATCTCCTCCTTTTTCACTTTATTTCTCAGAAATCTAAACTAGCTACTATAGGCCACAGAAATATCAGAGTGCCCGGCTGAAAAAGAACAAAAGAAGGAAAGAAAGAAAAACCTTAAAATGTGCCATCTACGTAGCCAATCACTTCATCATAAAATCCTCACAATTCCAGAGCTTCAAACAAAATCAACCCAACATAAATATATTCAAACAGTTTTGTAACACTTGCCAAGTGGATCACAAGCATATCCACATGCCAGCTTACACACACAAGCTAGGCCAAGTGCCAAAATCTCATTGAAAGGATCTCTAACCAATATGAACTTCAAAACTAATTAACCGGCCAGAAATATAGCTTCCACTTATATTGGATTAGGTTTAGCACGTAAATATTATTGCATGCACGCAAGCAAGTAGTAATTCACAATTTTCAAAAGATAAAAAAAAAAAAAAAAAAAAAAAAAAAAAAAAAAAATGCAGAATTCCCATTCCTCTTCAGAAATTGTTCAATAATCCCAATTACATTAAACCAAAAAGAACAAAGATTAGATCTCTAGCTTTCTCATCACTAAATACAAATTAAAGACAACTTCCCCAAAGGGTCACTAATGATCAGCTGATCAGACTCACTCTGGTACAATATCAACTGAAAATCATTCTTTCAGAGAATTAAGCACATCCTCAACAACTTATTTATTTAGACAATAATGACAAATAAAAATAACAAGAATCCAAATCGTCAATATTTTACAACTTAATAACATATCATATATTTTATAGAGAGAGAGAGAGAAAAGTCGTGTATATATTCGGCTGGTGCATGCATATATATATATATATATATACACTTCCAAAATCACCATCTTCTTCTTCTTCTTCATATCATCATCATCGTTAGTAGTACATCCATAGATTCTACATCAACAGCTCGTTGACCCACCCGATATCCGGATCGGAGTTCGACCCGGAATTCTCACCCGCATTCATTACAGCCCTGTTCTCAGCGGTACTGGAATTGTACCTGTTGAAGAAATTATTCTCGGAAGATCCGAATTGGTTGTTATTGGGAGTGGAAGGCGAAAGAATAAACTGTTGTTGATCATCACCAGTAGTACTAGTGGTAGTAACATCTAGCCAAGGGAGAGCAGAACTAGTAATAATATTCCTCTTACTCTTACCGGACGAACAACCCGAGATCGGCGAAAAAACCGCGGGGGAATTGCCGTTATTAGAGGCTAATTCGGAGCTAAAATGCATGGCTTCCAAGGAGGTCATGAGGTCGGTGAGCGCGTCCTTATAGCTGACGACGCCGCTCATCGGCGACATCGGCGGCGACAGGTGGGACAGCCCGAGGAGAGTCGATGTCGGCGAAGAGTTCACCGATGAATGGCCGCCGCAACAGAAGACGCAGCAATTGTTGTGGTGGTTATGATGGTGGTTGTGGTGGTGGAATTTCTTTTTAGACCGCGCCGGAGAAGAGAATTCCGGCGAGGCGCCGGCGGGGAGGATGCGGAGCTGACGTTGAGAGTGAGCGAAGAAGCAGACTTTGCGCTTGCAGTTCTTGCCGTCCTTGCAGGCCTCGGTGCGGTAGCGGGCGGGGTGGAGCCAGCACTCGAAGACGCCGTGGGCAAACTCGCAGGAATCGCCGCGGGAGCAGCCGCCGCGGCGGAAGTCAGGGCAGACGGTGCCGGAGTAGTGGTGGCGACGGGGATCGCGGCGGCGGGCCTTCTCTCCCGGGTGGGCGAAGGGGCAGTCGGTCCAATCGTGGCTGCGGCTGCGGGTGCACCGCCGCACCTTGAACTCGTACATCCGGAAGTGGTCGGAGGAGTAGGGGTCGTCTCCGGAGTCGGAGTCGGAGTCGCCGTTGTTGTTGTACTTATGAAGCATGGTCTCGTCGGAGAACATGTCGGCAGCGGCCGAGAGGTCTTGGCGGTGGCGGCCGGTCAGAAGCTTTCTTGGTGGGATTTCAATTTCTCTCAGAAAATGGCTCAGCTTTTGCTGCTCAGAACACACGCTGCTCATCATATCATATATATTATCTCAATCTATATATGTGTGTGAGAATATCTATATATGTGTAGAAGGTAGAAGAGAGAAGAATAAGAGTGAAGAAGAGAGAATGGCGGTGTGCTGATGAGGTGGGGAACAAGGTAGGAACAAAGAGTGAGATATATAGGGGGTGGTTGGGGAGAGAAAAAGGTGGGAAAAGAGAGAGAGAGAGAGAGAGAGAGAGAGAGAGAGAGAGAGAGAGAGAAAAGGATGACAAGGATGAAGAGAAAGTATGGGCGCAGAGAAGCGTGGCTTGATAGTATTAGGGATCAGCATGCAAGTTTGGGTATGTGGCAGCTTCACACTTCATTCTTCATCGTTGTTTGTCTCTCTCTGCTTTGTTGTTTGCGATTTTTTTTTTTTTTTTTTTTTCTTTAATTTTTTTTTTTTTAAAGAGAATGTGAATGACAAAAGGGTTTTGGATTTTAGAGTGGAGTTAAATTAAAAGGAGAAAAATAGAAAAATTAAATTAATAAATTAATAATTTATATAAGTTAAATAATAGGATAAAATTAATTTTGTTAATAATTTATTTATAATTGTTTATAATTTTTTATTTATAAATTATAATTTAATAAATTTATTTATAATTTATTTAATTATAAATTATAACTTAATAAATTATAATTTATTAATTTTTATAATTAAAAATTAATTTATATATTTTTTAAAATTTTTTATATTGATCTATTTTTTATTTTTTTTTTTGAATTTAAATGTAGAGGTCACATGAAATAAAGAGGAGTGATATTTTGGTTACGGATATTATTATGATGATATGGGAGTTGGGTTTTTGGGGTGTTGTGAATTAAAGTGTGCATTTTGATCATTAATGGAAAAGTTGAGTATCTTCTGAATGGATTGTACTAGAAACCAAAGTAGATTAATATGCTGCCTTTAAATTGGTATGTTTATCCATTATTTAAATGTTGAGACTCGGACAATTGTCTTGAATCTATGTTTGCGTATTTCGATGAATTTGGACCGACTTGAGTAATGTTCTCTCTAATGAATATAGGCCTTGTTTGATGGAAGGATTCGAATGGTTAATTTAATTTTAAATTATGGTGTATTAAATTGTGATTTAAATCGATATTTAAATATATAAATAAGTTATAATTTAAATTAGAAATAAAAATTAAATTGTGTTTGAATAAAAGTGTTAATTGTTATTAGAGTTTTTTAATAAATTTTACAAAATCACATCGTAAATGACATTTAAAAATATGTAATATGGATGTAATTTTATTTATTTTTTATTATGAACACATAAAAAAAATATCATATCAATCAAAATTAAAATAAAAAAGTTATAATATTTTTAAGTTTGAATAAGAATTATTTTCACTAAAGCAAATAATTAAGATTGTTAAAATTTAAAGGGATGGTGAATATAAAATCTAAAAATTTAAACCATTATTAATAGTTTAAATTTTTCTTAAATTATTCTCTATTAAACATTAATTTAAATTTTGAATTATGATTTGAGTTTTAAATAATAATTCACATGGTTGAAACAAACATGACAGAATTTTCTTTAAAAAAAAAAAAAAAAAAAAAAAAACCCAATGTAAAAAATGAAATCGATTTTTTAAAAGTGTGAAATCTGTTACGAAAATTATTGCTGAAATGGAAAATTCAACGGTAAATGAAATTCGATCCTTAATAAAAATATGACACGTGGGCATGGCCTTTTAATTATTATTTTTATTGAAGAAAGTACTATTGGTAGTACAACGTATTAAAAAAAAATAAAAAAAATCCCTTCTTAGAAATACTAGCACGATGGACGTGCCTAGGCACGTTCCTTTAGTACCAGTTTATTTGTTCTTTGCAATTTACAGGTTTTTTAAAATTTAAAATTATTAAATATGGTAAATAACATTTCAATACAAAGAACTTTTTTTTAATATTTTTCTCTACAAAATTAAACAAATAAATATGCTAATAGTTCAACTTACTATTAAGTTGGACTTGAACATATATAACATACTAACAATCTGTTACAAATATAAATAAATATAGTCAAAGTATTGCAATATGTATAACATACTAACATTCTGTTACAAGATTTTTTTCCTTTTTTTTTTTTTTTTAAGAACAAACGAGTGCTGAAGTAAAAGTATTGCGAGCAAAATGTGGAAGAATTTTTCAAAGCATGCAAGCAAAGAGTTGAAGAAAAAAGTGCAACACTCATCCACACATCCGGAGCTTAAAAAAAAAAAAAAAAAAAAAAAAAAAAAGCAACACTCATCCTTGCGTCTATATAATATATATATATATATATATATATATATATATGTTGCCTCCAATCCCATCTAAAACGTCATAATCTCACCTACTTAAGTTAACTATAAGAGAATCCAACAAAACAAATTAACTAGTGTGGTTTGAGTAAAATTGCCAGAACGGACTAATCTGACAATTTTTAGATTGTTAGTTCAGCTCTACGTCATAATCGTTTATCTGTGCCCTAATATTGAGTTTATCTGTGCCCTAATATTGAATTAAAACGGTTTAGAAACAACCAAATTTGATACAAAAAATTGTATGAACGGTCCACACAAGACCAGTGATGATTTTTGAAACATTTCGGACACGAAAATGTGTAGGTGCAGATTGTGTATAATAAAAATTTTCATAAAATTTTAAGTACTCTATGGAATATATTAATTTATACAACAACAAGTTAATCATATTAATTTATAAACATATATCTTTAGTGAACGATTAGGCGGATAACTTGAATTCATTGATCTCGAACAATCCAAGTTCCAAGTCTTCTTAGAAATCCGAATCTTCCTCATTTAGTCCTTGAAATCTACAAGACCTAAAGTGTGAGCTCTAATAGAGAACTATCGGATTTGATCACTCGCTAATTTGTCTTCCACCACTATCAACGCATGTATATAATGGAATCAGGAATTAGAAGAACTTTTTTTATCTTTTCACTCTCTTAAAATTCAACCACTAAGGAGAATTAAGAGCAAAAAAATTGTGTTCTCTAATTTTCTATTGTCTCCTATTTATAGAATCTTAAGAGAACTTCTTTCATTTACCTTAAAGTCAAAGCAACAGATAATTGATTATCACTTTATTTTAAATCTCATTTAAGATATAGTTTTTTATCTAATTTTGGAAACAAAAATTTTCTCCCTTCCCTTATCTGTAATGGTCGGCCACACCACATGAGGGATATCTCCCTGTGGTTGGCTTAATTATCAGCCAACAGAGAAGATAAATTCCTCCTAGTCATCCAGTTTCCAATTTTAACTCATATTCAAATTATAATAAAGTCAAAATTTAATTTCCTTTTAAATTTAGTTAGAAAACTTATTAAACAAGTCAACCGGATATCTTAGAGAGAAACCAACTGAATCCCAGTGGGATACACCCTAAACCACACGCCCCTGCACCTCCTTGTGCCTTGGCATATGGTCTCATGTGGTCCCACCACAGTGTGTTTCAAAAATAAATAAATTAAATAATCACATTATTTATTCTGAGTGATATTAAATCCTAATAATTTAACTTGTCTCGCAAATATTATAAGGATGACGTGATGACTCATGGACCTATAATTTTGAGATCCAATAAAAATTAATAATTAATTAAAGTCTTTAATTAATTAAGCACTTGTTTCTTTCACTAATTTAGTATAGTTCAACTCCGTTTGAACAGTGACCATAGTTTGAACTAAAGTTTGATAAGCATGTAGTTTGAATTATATTCTTCATTTGAACTAAGTTAAACAGTCCAACTTAAAGTTTAGCTCCCCTCTCAAGTTCAACTGTTCAAACTATTTTTGAATAGTAATAAAAGCCCACTCTTTCTGTTTTTCACACCTACCAAACACAAATTTAAATTTTATTCACTGTTCAAATTAAAACTTTAACTACATATCCAAATGTCAATTTAAACTACAATTTAAACCACACAATTTGAATTTTCTGTTCAAATTAAAAGGTTCAAACTTACAAAATTCAAACCAATGAACCAAATGGGGGCTAATTAATTCTATTAATTCCAAAAGTTACTCCACAAAAAACTTAGAATTGTACTCTCAAAATTATAGACATAATTTACTTCTAAGAACTTGAAGTGTCCATTTGATATAGTCACTATATATATATATATATATCAATCTTCCATAAATAATTCATAATTAGAGCTAGATAAAATCTATTAACCTTTCTAATTACTTCTTTATCCTTGAGTACTATTGATTTTCTAATGAATAGTATATTCATAAGACAAATTCATTAATATGGGCTTGTTACATATTCAAGTATCGAATCAACCCTCAAGAAATTATTTATCTACTTCTTCAAAGAAGAAGGAATGGATTCCATCTTATATATTAACATTCTTGGCTATCTATTTCATCATGTTTTCAAGATACAAGGAATAGGATTTAGGATTTTGAAACCCGTATCGAGTAAGTCAAAAAACATGAATCCATAAAAAAGAGTCTACTAATAACTTAGGATTAAGATCATTCTATATATGATTGTCGATAGACTCAAATTTGATTTTCTATACTTAACAGAAATTATCATAAATCAAATTGTGTATGTGTCTCATTTCTACATAATCTCATTATACATAATATACTCATTCAATATCTCATATATTAATACTGCGGATGACACCATTCCATTTTCTTAATGGAAATGACACGTTTTAGTAATATTTTAACTAAAGATTCTGTAACTTTAATTAAATTCATTACGAGCATATTTTGATTATTATCCTTAAATATTATCATCTCATACATAACACTTAATAATATTTAAAATTACATAAATAATCGTGAAATTTTCATTAATATTCATAAAGTTTTCAATAATACATGCACATAAATAATAAAAAAATATTTTATTAATTAAATAATAAATATTTTTTTACATGTCATGCTTTAAGAACACTATTCTTAATAACTTAACTGTTTATCCTTATAGAATGCTAATTTAATTTAAAGGGATTACATATATGATTTTAAGATAACCCTCCAATCCGGCACCTTATAAATTTCGTTTCTCATCCGACAACACCCTCAACCATTAGATTAAAAACGGATGTGTGAGATTTAATCAAGGACAAGCTAAGAAATATTGTGTACTCGTAGACCATGTCTGACACTTTTTTATTATTATTATTTAATTGTTTCATCAAACAAGAAATTTCATGAATTCATGATCTCTGAGAAGGACAACGGCGACAAATCCTCCGCCACAGTTGACCAACTTAAGCGAATTCATGTGGATGCACTTCAAGGCAAGGTTCGCCGCTGCAATTAATGTCAAGATCATAGAAATCATGCTCCTTTCTTGAAGGAGATATGACGAGATCTAAGAAAATGAGCGATTGTGATGAGATTTCATTGCATCTATCTATGTTTTCCTTTTATAGGTTGTTTGGGGTTAAGGATAAAAGAGGTTGGAGGAGGAGAGAGAGCGGAACCTCAAAAAGGAGGAGAAGCCGGAGCCCAAAGAAGAAGAATCGTGGAGTTATTGAAGCAGGAGATAACGAGACCTCGTCGAAGAATCATGACAGTGGTAGCAACTGTAGATCAAAGGCCGACAATGAAGGTTACAAATAAGTGTAGTGCGTGCATTAATGCATAATAATGAGACTAGTATCTTGGGTTGTTCGTTTAGAGTTTAACTCAATTATAATTTAAGTTCATTTTTTTTTTTTTTTTTTTTTTTGTAAAATTTGAGTTTAAATTTGAGTTTGGGATTAAAATTTGAGTTCAAATTTCTCCCTTTAACTCAAATTTTTAAACTCAAACTCAAGTTAATGAACAATATTTTTTCTATTATTAAAAACACTGTAACTTTTTTGTTTTAATTTTGTTGAGATGATTTTTTCTATGCGTTCACAATGAAGAAATGAAGAAACCTCACTCATATACCCTATTAAAATTTTTCATCACTATTGAGTTTTTATTAAAATACTATCTAAATATAAATTCAAGTTTTGACCCACTCAAATAGATTCTCAATTCAAACCATAACTCAAAATGTGTCCATCCAAACACAAACTCAAATTAGAGTCTCAACTCAAACCATACTCAAATACACCTTAACTCAAATCAAAATCTGAACTCAAGTCACCCTAACTCAAAAAATATAAACGAACAATAACATTTGTGTAACCATTTTTTTTGGTGTGGAAAGGATAACTCTTAACCACTATGTTTGTAGGGTTTTTTTTTACTGTATATAATGCTAATTAGTGGAGAGATTAATTACTATGAATAGAGGCATAGATTACAAATTAGATTGGTCTTTCTTGAAAATAAATATATAATCTGATGTCACATGCTACATGTATCGTTATTACATTTTATCTTCTTACTAATTACTTATGATGATGTGCATTGTTACTTTCTACAACAACTATCTAAATTTGAAATTCTTTTTTTATTCTTCATCCATACCGATAATTGAAAACGTTTGGTTGGAGGATTTATACTATGATTTGAATCATGGTTCATGATTCGCTATAGTGTTTTCTCTCATAAAAAATACACGTAAATCGAAAATGATTCTAATCTTATGATTCTAATTCATAAACCAAACGTCTCTCATTTGAGAAGCAAAGGGCCATACATAAGCATTAGACTTTTTAAATGATTGAATTCATTATTACCACAGGATTTGTGTGCTTTAGGTTACATATTGCTTACTTGCGTTTTACACTTTCTGATCAGATAGTTTCCTTGTCGTTTATGAACGGAATCCTACATTTTTTTTTTAGTATTGATACTACTATTAAAGAAGGAGATCTTGTCAAGCGCACTGGATCTATTATGGATATGCGGGAAAGGCTATGCTAGGGCGTGTGGTCGAATCATTGGGAGTACCTATTGATCGAAGAGGGGCTCTAAGCGATCACGAGCGAAGACGTGTCACAGTGAAAGCCCCTGGGATTATTGAACGTAAATTTGTGCACGAGCCTATGCAAATAGGGTTAAAAGTGGTAGATAGCCTGGTTCCTATAGGTCGTGGTCAACGAGAACTTATAATCGGGGATTAACAAACTGGAAAAATAGCTATTGCTATCGATACCATATTAAACCAAAAGCAAATGAACTCAAGGGCCACCTCTGAGAGTGAGACATTGTATCGTGTCTATGTAGCGATTGGACAGAAACGCTCAACTATGGCACAATTAGTTCAAATTCTTTCAAAAGCGAATGCTTTGGAATATTCTATTCTTGTAGCAGCCACTGCTTCGGATCCTACTCCTCTGTAATTTCTAGCCCCATATTCTGGGTGTGCCATGGGGGAATATTTTCGTGATAATGGAATGCACACATTAATAATCTATGATGATCTTAGTAAACAGGCGGTGGCATATCGACAAATGTCATTATTGTTATGCCGACCATCAGGCTGTGAGGCTTTCCCAGGTGATGTTTTCTATTTATCTAGGACATGGATTCTATATGAACCAATGGATCGAGACAAGTCGTTACTACTAGCAATGACTTCCTCTTTCATTACTTCATCCTTTCCATATCTCTCTCCCTTGTTCTTAGTTACTCATCAAATGGCACTCAGTTTATATCTTTAAGTTCGATCATTGACAAGTTCAAAGAAAGGGTAGGCCATTGATAAATAATCGATTTCAAACCACCATGCGCAGGCCTCCGCTTTTCTTTGCCTTGAGAAAGACGTTCTGACCAACCACAAGTGGTAAGAGTCCAGTCCTTGAACACCAAACTCTAAGAAGACTTTCATCAAACAAAGCCATGGACAGAGAGAGTCAAAAAAATGAATGTCAGAGTTAAGAAAATTCCTCACCTAGTAAAGAAGAAATATCAAACTAAAATGAGAATGATTAAGGGTAGGGCAAGTATTCAAAAATAGAAAGAAAAAATGATGAATAGCTTATATTAAAAAAAGACCAACCCAACAAACAAGTAAATGCTTGCCTGTCTTTGTATGTATTTAAGTGTGGCATCAAGGGGATGTTAGGCGCAGGAAGACTTTCTTTCCAAGCAATCAAAATAGCTTGCTCTTGCTTGGGAGGAGCGTTATACGACAACAGGTGCCGCTGCAATGCTTTTGAAACGATGATTATTGTCTTGAAGTGAAGCATGCTTTTGGTTGAGTTTTTGAAGCCCTGTCTTCTTTTCGACTAAGGCTATTGCCATCTTAGTAGTTTGGCCTGGACCTACCTTGTGCCCTTCACCACGCCAAGATGCACTTAATTGTTGTAGCGACCTAAATGACCAAGCCACTTAAAAAGTGTACCTCACTTAAAGAGCGTACTAATGATATGCATTAGTATGCGTCTTTGTAGAGGAACAGTACGATCTTAGATTGGCCCCCTTCACATGACCTAGAAAGAAAAAGAAGTTTGTGCTACTATAAGGCCTTTAAACTCCTCCCTCAAGACACTGTTGCGTTGCCCATGGGGACAGGGTAGCCCCGACTTCCATAGGTCCTTGGTTCGACCTCCTAATGAGAATTGAGGTCCTTGCACGGGTGTCTCACCCCTAAGACTTGCTTGCTCTGTATGGAGTGCCCCGTGGTTCCTCGAGTGCCAGCCGAATAGAGGAATGCCTTCAACTAGGGCGCTATTGGCCACTAACCACTCGCTCACCGGCCGCTCGGGCTCTGCGTTTCAAGTTCGTTATCCTAACTGTCTCCTCTGCTCCACCGGGAGCCTGGACCCTTATTCTATCTTATCCACTGCCTTGCTCCTTAGTTCCCTACAGCTCCAGCCGCTTGCTGTAATAGCTTGCTTCTCGGGTGGCTCACACCCCGGGTGGTGCGGCTGAGCCAAAGTGGGCTCAGCACTCGGCCTATGTTTCCAGGCGCACGCATAAAGGCATAATTAGTTCCACAAATCTCACTGCACTGACCATAGTAAACTCCTTCTCGTTGTTCCAAAATAGAGATCTGATTTAAACAACCAGGTATAGCATCACATTTGACACCTAAAGAAGGTACAACCCAACTATGAATTACATCAGCAGATGTTACAATAATACGTAGATGAGTTTTGGCCGGTATAACCACTTTATTGTCCACTTCTAATAAACGTAATCGACCTAATTCTAGATCATCTTCTGGAATCATATAACTGTCAAAAGTGAGTGACTTTTCATTGGAACTGTTATAGTCTAAATATTCATAAGTCCAATACCATTGATGTCCAATAGCTTTGATAGTAATGGCTGGATCTACTACTACCTCGTCCATTGAGTATAACAGAGCAAATGATGCCATAAAGCGCGAACCAAGATCCATAATATGAAACCAAAATCAGAATGAGGAAGAAAAAGATATCATGATGTAAGTTTATTATTCCTTGCTTCATAGGTGTTGCTGCATCTTGAAATCCTAATTGCCATGGTTCCGCTGCATCACAAGGAGAAATCGTAAGGAATAACCGTTCTAGAACAATCATTTTGTGTGCCCCCCAAAAAAAAAAAAAAAAGAGACTTCTTCTCTACTTACCGTTCCCTCTGAAAAAAGACAAGAAACTTGTAGGAAGGTTGTATTTTCCAACCAAAGACACGGGACTTGATGGGCTTGGGCTGAGTTAAGTAAAGACTGACTACTTAGTGATTTACAACCACCCTCACTGCACACTTTCTATATATTTGTCTGGCTGCATGCTACAAGGAACCTTGCCTACACCACCGGCTTGTTCAAGAAGGGGCGGATCGCTCCTAAACTTAGCCATGATCCACTTACTATATGATTTATTCAAAATACGAAAATATTCGCCATCGATAATACGATTCAAAGAGACAAGAACCTATTTTACTAATTCATGATCTGGCATGTATAGAATGAAAACTTTTATCTTATCTACGAGAATTTATGCTTCTCTGCGGCTGTACGACATGAGTTTAAGTATACCAAATAAAGGTTAAACCCCGCTGAAGCACTGTAAAAATGTTGACCACGATTTCTAGCGCTTTTCAAAAACCATTTGCTTGCAATGCCTTGAGTTTAGTTTTTGAGTTTGAGCCTTTCAAGTGAAGTATCCAGATTTACGTCTAAGTACTTTATTTCGATTGTCTGGGGCTGGGTATAGAGTTCTAGGTAGACTTGCTTCTTCCCACATGGGTTCTCTCATATGGGAGAGGCTAAGAGTACTTTGACTTTGCCCTATACAACCGTCCCCCGCAGTCTTTAAGTGGTGGTTGGCAGGTGGCGAACCTATCAACCCCTACTTAAAGGGTCAACTGTGGTGGTGGCTTGTTGACCAAACCCGACCCAAGGAACCGTGGGTTCCTATGGGAACAAATGTTGGCGAGGTTGATGAGCTAGAGATGGAGTTCTTGGAAAGCACCTCTGTTCGTAACTGGATGGAGATGTGGCTTCGTGTGACCATTCCACCTCTAAAATAATTTAGAAAAACATTCTTTTGATTAGCCTATGACCTATCATCGTTGCGACATATTATTCTTCTTTAATGATTCTTTGTCAATCGTCCTACTATTCAGCGTCATAATCGTACAATAAAGATCACATATATGTCGTTTCCCGTCCGGCTGTCGGATTGAAGAACAGGTCTATGATTTTATTCATTTGTTATATTTAACTTTTATTTAGATTTTAACGAATATAAAGTATAGTAACTAAAATATATCAGTACTTCACCATTATAGCAGATACGCAAAATAGTATATATGTATTATGTATGTGCATATAATGAAGAAAAAACTTTCAAATTTGCTTTCTACACCGTACGAATGTTTTTTTATTATTTTTTATTTTTTTGTTAATGAGGGGAAGTATTATGCTGAAGTCCTTATTCTGAAGAAGATATAAAAGTAAGTATATATCTATTCTCTCCCTAAAATAGAAAATAGGTTTTTCAGGGGTTCGTTGTCCCCCATTTCGTTGCCTTTTAAGCATTTTTTTTTTTGTTTTTTTATATTTTTTAAGTTTTTATATTTTTTTCCTTTTTTTTTTTCCTCCTTTATTTTTTTATTGCATCTTTTAATTTTAAATTTTTATAAATTTTAAAATATATTCTTTAAATACTTTTTTTTACGGTTATTTAAACTTTTATTTTTTTAATTATTCTATTAAATTAATTTATTTTTAAATGTGTCCTTATATAAATACATTTTACATGCGATCGTCAAAAATTACAGCTTCAATTGAGAAACATTTTGCACAAATTTTTTTCTTTAAGTTTTTTCTTTTATCTTTTTGTTCCTGTATTTTACATAGTTTTTTTTTTTCACTTTTTTCTTTATTTCTTTTTTCCTGTTTTTATTCCCGGCGATTTGTTCCAATTAAACGACGTTGAGTTTTATCAAGTGAAGGGTCCAAACAAGCCAACTGTATTAGAGAATAAATTGTATTCCGTGGTGTCAACCACGAGATAAAACTTTTTAATTCATGGCCTCATTTATTTCGCGGATACGAGTTTTCAATTCGACTTAAGATGTGATATATTCTTAGAGCTTTTCACTGTAACAGAAAAAATTATATGTGATATTTTCAGAGAACTTTTTACTGTAAAAACTTAAAACTAAAAACTCGAATCAGTGAAATGAATGAGTCTAAAATAATTTAAAAAAGAGAGATAAAAATTCAATAAAGTCCACAAAGTACCGACAGTGTGGGAAGGAAATCCATGATAGAAATGGAACCAAATTTGATTTCCACTTTCTTTTGTTTCATTCATATAATTATAAATATTCCTCTCTAACACTTATAAAACTCTCGATTATGAAGAATAAAAAGGATTTTTTTTTTTAATTGGCGAGATTCCGACTCTGGCCTATAGTAGACATATAGAGAACGACAAAGGGGAAAATAAGTAAAGAAAAAAAAAAGTAAAAAAAAAAAAAAAAGTACAAACAAACCACTAACACAAACAACAAAAACAAAAAGCATTGAGCGGGGACGATGCATTATTAGCAATTTCCGCGTACTAAAAAACCATACTAATGTGACGTTTAGAAGAGGAATTCATGTCATGGTTTGAATTATAGTTCGTAACTCGTTATAATATTTTCTCTCACAAAAAATACATGTAAAACGAGAATGATTCTGAATTATAATTTTAAATCCATAAATCAAACGTCTCATTAGTACATAACAAGGTGAAAGTCTGATTAGCAAAAAACAAGGTGAAAGTCTTAAAACTAAGGCAAACCATTATATGGAAATTCCGGCATAAAAAAAAATCTATTTTACACAGATTTTAGCTGGCATATTTAATTCATCAATTCCTGTTTAGTTACTATACTTTTTAATTATTGTGATATGATGTCGAGATAATTCTTAGGAATCAAAATTGTACCAACTGATAACTTACAATCCAATTCTGTGTTATGTGCGCAAGATTTTAAATTAGTATATAAAATGAGTTGAGAATAATGTTAGACACGCGATTGTCCTTGCATTCTCAAAGTGAAATATTGATTGTGCACAATATCTTATCGTGTTTTTGTACTAGAGATGCTATCAATCGTAGAACTCGGGAAAAAAAAAAAAAAAAAAAAAGATATGTATTATTATTGAATCTAAAACTGTTTTTTTTTTTTTTTTTTTTTTTCAGCATCCAACTATTGATTTCTCACTATATAGAGTTGTCCCACACGGATATTCATATTCCACGTCTAATCTCAATTATATCAAACGGAAAACAATTGACTAACCAACAAGCAAGAAAATACAAACACAGAACATAAAAGAGGACTTTGTGCTCGCTACAAGAATCAAGAAAATGCATGCAATTTGGAGAAGAATACTGTTGAGGCATTTATAATGAAACAAGAGACTTTTTTGTTTCTTTTGGTACTTTTGCGTCTCATCCCAGATATTGCATTCTCATATCATACCAGAGGCACTTGATGTCATGAGAGGCTTCCGTTTGATATTTATTGGTTTTTTTTTTTTTTTTTTAAGGAAGAAAAAAAAAAAAAACTCTTCAATTAGCTCCTGATGTTGGAAAACATAGCATTCAGTTCATTTGTCTGTACCCAAGTCTAAGCGGACATAAACACAGAGATGGAAATGCTGCTTTGCTTTGATCACCCAATATATGGATCTTGTCACATATTATAACTTCAATAAGTTAGCTAGATTTATTTTTTATTTTTCCTGAAGATTGAGCTAAAATCATACACAAATCCAACTAAAATGCTTTTGTCATGAAAATAAAGAGTAATGTTATTGGGCTCCTCTTATCTCATAAGAGTGGGACCCACCTTTATTGCATGTGAGCCCCCAAGCCCCGGGGAGCCTTAAGGAATTTTTTTTAAAAACAAAGCCTACACATATTGTTAGATCTGATTTTACGTCTGGTGTTCTAGATGATGTTAGAACACTATCTGAAACACAACTTAATTAATTAAAATTCAGATTAATTACGTTCAGTTGTTCGAGCAAAATAAAGTGTAGAAAGTAAAGAAACACACAATATGATATCGTAATTCGGTGAGAAGCTCATTAACTCGCTCCCTCAAAGACTTATTCGTTTTAACCACCAAAACTCATTTGTTGAACATGATCTCATATGCCTCCTGGATTGTCTCCTCAGTCAGTTCTTCACCATTGCTGGAACCGTTAGAATCTTTAAAATCTCCATTTTCTTCTAGTTTTTCTAAGTGTGTTGCAGATGATGTTCCAACATGTTCTATGACACGATATGCAACATTGCTGTTAGGACCATCTTGATATACAATTAAAGCAATGTAATCGTTCACATGGTCATCATCTTCACAGCTGCCATTAAAATCCTCATCACTCCATGTGACATTGAAGACTTCTTCCTCTTCTTGAGAGTGTTAGTACACTCAGATTAAATGTGACCGTAACCGTCACACTCCCAGCATTGAATTCCCATATTCTTCCTCTTATCATTAGAGGCATTTATAACTCCCTTATTTTTCTGAAAATTGTTGAAGTTGTCAACAGTTGGAGTTGTGTTCTTCTCTTTGAGCTTCTTCATCACCCTGTTGAAATTCTTAGTGAATCGAGCAAGGGACTCTGCTAAGTCTTCATTTTCTTCTTCAATATTATCTTCTACTTCGGCTTGGAGAGCAATCCCTTGAGAAATCCCCTTCTCCTTCATATTGACTCAGATGCATTTCAAATGTCCTTAGTGATCCCATCAATTCATCAAGTCTCATAGTCTCAGTAAGCAATGACTTTCTCTGTGGTAAAGATATCAACGTCTTGCTGACAAGTTTTGCCTTGGAAATTTTTCACCAAGAGCAAAGGATTTATTAGCATATCACACAACCGTGAATTAAATTCAAAAATAGTTCAATTTCATGCATTCAAAAATTTTTAAACCTGGTTGTGAGAATATTCAGTTTAGATTGTTTGACGGCAGCGGTTCCCTCATGAGCAATCTCCAAAATCTCCCATGCTTCTTTTGTCAATTCACGTGTAGATATAAACTTGAACTGGCTGAGGTCGACTCCATTGAATATCGCGTTAAGAGCACGAGAGTTATAGCTAGCCAACTTGTCTTCATCACTATTCCATGAGTCTTAAGGTTTGAGAATCTCTTTTCCTTCTGCATATTTAGTTACTGGATGTTTCCAACCATTCAAAACAGCACGCCATATCATCTCATCTTGAGCCTTGATGAAAGCCTTCATCCGGACCTTTCAATATGAATAATTTGAACCATCGAGCAAAGATGTACAACTAAACCTCTTTCCTTCATAAAATCCATTCAACATAACAAATCAACCTTCCAAGATCTCACTGAGCAATCGGTCAGTGAATAGCTCTGAAACCATTTGTTAGATCAGATTTTACGTCTAGTGTTCCAGATGATGTTGGAACACTATCTGGAACATAGTTTAATTAATTAATATTCGGGTTAATTACGTTCGGTTGCTCGAGCAGAATAAAGTGCAAAAAGTAAAGGAACATACAATATGATATCGCGGTTTGGTACTCACACGTACATCTGCGGGGCCACGCCCTAACAGTAAACAGATCACTATGTTCCAAAAATTACAGACACCGAATTGACTTATTCACTCAAGGTCTCCCTCCTAGACCATGACACCGTTGTGACGAATCTCCACGGTGATTGTTTAGTGTGCACCACACATCTTATATTCACCTGCAAACTCCCTTCAACCAACAGAGCTTCCTCTCAAAAGCAACAAATCTCTCTCCCGAAGGATGATCTCAAAAACTCATTGTCGTCTCTCTGAATATTTTCTCTGTAATAAGCTCTCAAATTCACATATTTTTCCTCTAGAGATGTTCTATAAAATCCCTATTAATATACTCTGAAACAAAGCCTTTAAATAAAGTCAAAAGAATCTCATTTAAATCTACTCTCGATAAGATCTCTATTATGTTCATGAATCTCTTTCCTAAATAGGCTCCAAAATATCTTCACGTTATCTTCTTAATTTCCAATTCAAATTATGTAGCAAACTTTCAAATTTGAATGAATAACACGATCTCTGCGGCCTTTAATTTACGTTCCTCATAAGCACATGTATTTTGAATCAAAATTCAAGGAGACAAAATCAATTCCAACCAAATTGCACCGAGGGATAAAGATTAGCTCCAACTGAATTGTACTTTTGAATCTTCTTGAATTTCTTTTGACCAAGTCAATCTCACATTAAAGTCGCATTCACTTCATCGATTCGAGTTTAGAATTTGAGTTTTGCTACAGTAAAAAGTTCTCAAAAACAGTCACATCTATCTTTTTACTACAGTAAAAAGCTCTCACATAAAATCACATCTCAACTTGAATTACAAACTCGAATTAGCGAAGTGAACGGGATCCATATCTCCTTATCTTCCACATTTATAGCCTTCCTAAATTCAAATAATCATCAGTTCAAATTCTCCACATAATATTTTTGATCCTTATCTCTTTCTAGAATTTCATTTAAATTTAAATAACCAATGCCTTATCTTTCTTTGACTAAGGCCTTATCCTTATCTCTTTAAATCTAATTCTGAATCTTCGTCTGTAATACGAAATCTTTTTGAACATGTTTTTTAAATTTTTACAAGATTGTCAATAAATTGCCAACTAATAAAAATACCTAGCACATATAATGTAAGCAATCTTCAGCTGGTACATTTCATGGTTTTCATCTCATGAAAGCACATGTGACTGTGAGACTAAAAAGAGCCAAGAATTTGAGGCATGGTGGCAGTTTTTCACCCTTCCAGCAAATCCATATGAACCAGATTAGTGTATTAGTGTTTTTCCTCTTATCTTTAGCATGAAAATAGCTTTTGTGGAGGAGGTTAAAAAGGTCCATAAAGTTGAAGTGAAACTTGCGTGTAAAGTCACAACAAGATCCGTTGAGATTCTAGGACAAACCAGAAGTGTCTTACCTTGTTATTTTTTATGGCTATAATCTTTTCATAACTCTAAATTTTGGAGGACATAAGTGTGCACATTCCACATGGGATAAATCTTTTCATGCTTCGTACGAGGCTTGAACTAACACCATCAGTTAGGTGTTACATCACTGCCTATATGATCAAGCAAATGTAAGCCTGCAAATTTCTTCTGCTGTCATGGATTGAAGGATTTATCTCTATAAACTAATTTTCCCGAAACACGTGACACGGACGAAATCCTTGCTGGATAGAGAACCCGAAACGCACATCTTGGTTTCCAGATAAAGTGTAGGGAAAAATAATGGATCAGCAGCAAATTGTTTGAAGTGAAATATGCTTTGCAAAACAATGCAGCTGTTTGGTGCTCACAAATGAGAGATGAATTCAGTTGTGCAGACTAAATTTGCATGGGAAAGAAGAGAAATAATACCCTATATCGCAACAAAGGCACAACAGAAGATAAAGATTTGCAGCAGGACAAGAAATAAATATGGCCGACAAAACTCGAACATTTTAGAACACTAACTTCTGACAAATAAAAATGATGAAAAAGGAAAAGTGTGAATATTTTCTGCAATGGATAGATAGCTTATTGTAACAAGTATATAATTGTGCAGTGCAGCAAAATCCCTGTAAATTATTAGAAGAAAAAGAACTCAAGAACATCAAAGAGATTATATTTATAAGGAAGAAAATGCTGCCTTCTGATAATCAGTTATACACACTAAAGTTGCGTACAAGTTTTGAGCAATATTTACAGCCAACAAAAGAAAACAAATCTATGTCACATATACACGCAGTTGAGCTATTTAGTCTTCCGCTTATAAAAAAAAGGGCAAGTAAGCTCAATCAACTTCTTAACTCATTGAAACTTTACAACTATGCAGGATATGTCATCCTTGCTTTTCCTAGAAAGAGCCTCCGCAATCAAGTGCTTTGCCGCTGTCTGAGCATCCTTTATTTGTTTGATCGCGTCCACCGCTTCTTGATTCGACACAACCTGTTCAACACTTGAACGTGTAAGAAAATGTATGCCACCTTCAAATCTTGGTGTTCCTTCTTACCCCCTCAAAAAGTTATATTTACTTGTCTTTACAACAATGTTTAACAGATAAAAACATGAAAGTAGAAGTTAAAATAGCTAACCTTCCATATCCCGTCGCTCGCCAGAATTATGAACTCAGTGTCTTCATCGATCATCAATATCGAAACATCAGGTTCCGAGCTTAGGTGTATCTTCAAACTCTTATCGCCGAATGCTCTTGCTACAGCCAACTGTCCATCAACACGTGGGACGTCCCCTACAAGAGTTTAGAATTTAGAACTCAATTGTAAACCTCTTTCAACCATCTTGCTGCATCAACTCTGATGCGAAGCTATACTTGCTCAAAAAAAAGGTTCAACCTAAATAATAATAATAATAACAAAAAAGCCCGGATAGAAATATTCATAACTTAACCACATTTGATAGACAACATAAATTAAATGCTCAGCAACTCAGCTGTGTCCAACAATAGTATAGGCAAAATAAAACTGCTAAAACTGGCAATTGAAGAAATGATAAATTACCTGGAAGGTTTGACACAAAACCGCCGCGGCTCTCAATCACCCATTTTTCTCTGCTTGGTTCATGATCAACAGATAATTGTTTGGCCACACCATTCTTGCATATGACAGCCCGAGAATCTCCCACATTTGCTACTACAAGCTTCCGTCCATTTATCAAAATCGCGGTTACCGCAGTTGATCCTCCTTTTCCCAAGGAAAAACTTTTGTGCAATATCTCTTCATCGGTTTTGTGATAAGCTCTTTTAATTGAATTCTCTGTGTCAGTCCAGAAGCCAGGCTGCTTAAGGCCACCAAAGAAGAAAAAGAAAGGAAAAAAAAGGTAAAAATTGAAACTCCTAGGACAAGTTAAATAGAAGCTTTAGCACATAAGAGAAATGGAAAGGTACAGATTACTGCTACGACCTCCTTCAAGATATTTTCAAACAGGTGGTTTTGCAAGTAATTAGCAACATCGTGGCCTAAATGACCATCGAATATTGCAAACAATCCCAACTCAGTATCACTTTGTTGTTTGAATGCAGAAACTACATAATCTTCCATGGCGTGCTTGGATTTTCCCTTTACCATGTGAAAGCCATGCGTGAGATGCTTTGACACTTTGCTTTTGCCTTTTCCTGTGTCAGCAGCAGAGGAACAAAATCCAGCCTTCACCTACAATGAACACAAAAAGATTAAGAATAATCTTGGCTTTTCATGTGCATTCTAACATTATGCCATAATGAATTAAACCCTCTTTACCACAACATATTTTGAAGAGAATAAAAACACGTTTCATAAAATTAGTCATAGATTATCTTTCTGATGTAGGAGTGATGTAACCATTTCTTGCAAAAGTTGAAACAGATAGAATAGGCACAATCAAATCCTTTAAACACCATCTAAGACTAGATTGGGAATCTACTCCAAGCACCACTCGTTTGAACCCTTATTTTGAGAAGTCCCTTACGAATCTGTAAGTGCGCCCAATGGACAAGCTTAGGCACTTCTTCAAGACATAAGCCACGTAAGCCGCCTTCTAAATTCAAGTATTCTATTGCATCACTTTTGCAAATCTAATATGAACAATGATAAATCCTGCATTTCTCCGGCCACAACTAATACATCTCATTAAATGCAGCAACTAAAAGCATTCTAAAGCCCCGTTCATTTCACCGATTCGAGTTTAAAATTCGAATTTTGCTACAGTAAAAAACTCTCAGAAATAATCACATCTAACTTTTTTTGCTAAAGCAAAAACTCTCACATAAAGTTGTATCTCAACTCGAATTAAAAACTCGAATCAGCGAACTAAACAGGCGCTAAGTTTTTCCACTTCCATACTCAGCATTTACATCTTTTTTTTAAAAAAAAACTTTGGGCCCCGTTCACTTCACGGATTCAAATTTTTGATTCGAGCTGAGATATAACATTTTCTGAGAGCTTTTTACTGTAACAAAAAATTTTAATGTGACATTTTCTAAGAGCTTTTTACTGTAAAAATCTAAAATTAAAAATTTAAATCGGTGAAGTAAACGAGGCTTGGTGACTTCAAATCATAATCTTTTTTTAATTTTTCCACTTGATTAAAGCATTATATTTGGTAAGAGTGTTTAATGCTTCAAAAATTTGGTCAATACCCTCCTCTTGAAATCAAACAGCAAACTTAAAAGAGCACCCAAAGTAGAATTCAAATCCAAGGTGGCTCTGGAAACTTAAACGGAATTGCAAAAAAAAAAAAAAAAAAAAAAAAAAAAAAAAAAAAAAAAAAAAAAAACTTTGAATTCAAACGGCTAAAAATTGGCAATCTTTGAACCTTTTTTTTTTTTTTTCGCATCATTGATGTGAACAACTAACTCGGTGGTACAAATTTGTGATGAAGATCATGAATTCCTATTCTTTGATTTTTTTTTGTTACAGCAATTACACTTGTCATAAATACTAGATATTAATTACAATTGTAGCAATGAAAAATTTACAATCTAAAAAATGATTTCAACACAACAACAACAACAAAACAAAACAAAACAAAGTTGAATCATTCCCAAAAAAAAACAAAAAAAAAAAAAAAAAAAAAAAAAGGATTTGAGTATATAAAACTAATGACACGGCTAACATATTGCCCCAAGACTTGATTAACGACAATAGTAATTGCTTTTACAAAAAAAATGGAAAATATTCTCTAACCTTAATCTTTTGGAGGATTTTTTTGCCAGTCATATTGTACTTTTTGAACCAGATAGAGGGGCAAAAAAAAAAAGTAGAGATTTTTTAAAGAGACACAATTTAGAGAGAGAGTTTGGGGAAGAGAGAGAGAGAGGAGTCTTAGGAGGGGAGACAGATAAGAGACAAGTGTATAAATAGGTGGGGTTTGACTTGCTCACACGAGACTTGCCGATCACTTTAACACAGTTTTTCATGCCGCGTTCGTTCAAAACAACGCGCTCTTGCCGACGACTTGTCCTCTTAATCCTTTTAACACTAATAAAGCTTTTTGGGCAAATTTATTAACCCCAAAAAAAAAAAAAAAAAAAAAAAAAGACTTGAGGTTGAATTTTAAATAACTTTTTCTTAAGATTGTTCTCAGGGTCTCATACCTCGTACATTTTTTTTTATAGTTAGAAAAGAGTGTGCAAAATAAATTCTTTTTAATACAGATAATTTTTAATATAGACGTAACAGTTTTTAAACAAAGATTTATTGTTATTTTTTTCTTTTTAAATCTTACGGTGGAAATCTTTTTTTTTAAGGATAATTTAGATAACATTTACTTAAAATGATGATATATATCTTTTTGAATGAGAATATTTAGTTAAAAATGGCTGAAATTTAACCAATGCACTAATCTACTGTGTGTCACAAGGCAACAACAATATTTCCGAAAGTTGGAAGCTCAATATAATGAAAAGTTGCAAGATTTATTCAGTGGACTAAAAAACCGACACGTGATCAAATGAAAGGTAGAAGACAATACACGTTACACGTGTAACATCTTCTGACTTGACCGATTCAGATTGTGCCACCTGGTGTGGTGTAGCCTAATTCTTTAATCTTTCCAATTGTAAATGAGTAGTCATAAGATCAGTTGTACTAATTGGTATGTGGTGGCCAAATTACAGCAACTAGATCAAAGTTGGTAGGTGCACCCACATGAATTATATATGATGACTGGTTTATTTTGTAGCCACTTGGATCATGCATCTCATTTTCGGGAGTTTATAAAAGTTTTTTTTACTAACTTAAAATGATTTGACATTGACTAGTGTTTTTGTTTGAAAGAGTGAAGCTTTTGGCCAGTTCATATCTCCCATTGCCTTTTGATGGGCAATTTTCAACTAAATAAGTTTTAGGGATTTTTTTTGAAAGGCTATTTTTATTGTAGTGTCAATTTTTAACTGTTAAATTTAATTAAATTATATTAATTTAAAATATAAATATATAGAATAAATAATTTATAATACATATCTAATCACTAAAAAATAAAATTATTAGTAATTTATTTTTTTTAATTTCACTAAAGAAACTCTCATAAACTTGTTGTTATCTACTCCTGTTATGAAGCTTTCTAAGGGAGGAATCGCATTGATAGTTTACATTTTTTAACATTACTTTTTTTTTTTTTTTTTGAAAAGGTCTAAACATTATATTTAAACGACAAAATTGACATTTTTTTATATTGACCAAGCGATTCAAAATAAAATGCTGATGATAAATACTCTAAATCATATGACGCAAGAGAAAAGTTCTATAAAATTTAAATGGTTAATTACTTAATACCAATAAGTGAGACTTTTTTTAGTCGTGTTATAAATGTACAGGTTATTAATAGTCAAGGTAAAATTTTAACTTCTGAATCTATTCAAACATAAATTATTTCTATTGATCAATGATACCTATAAGAATTCTCTTTAGTTTTGTAGGCAGTGACCAGATATTGAATGAGGCAGATACTGCAACTTTCGACATTGAAGATAATCTATTTGAGCAAATTAATACAATTTCTTACTATGACGAAACTATATTGAATTTCCCACTCCTACAAAAGGGTGTGCTTTTAGAGAGTTACGTTTTTTTTTTTTTTTTTTTTTTTTTTCGATAGAATGCTTTTGAAGAGTATATTATGTGTGATAAAAGAAATAAATATCATTCAACAAATTAATTAGAAAGGTACTTAGGGTTAGTTTAGTAGTGCTGTAGATTTAAAAAAAAAAATTATTTTTAACTGTATTGAAGGAAAAAGTAGCTGAGTGTTTGATAAATTATAAGTATACAAGTGTTGTTGGTTCTAAAAGCAGTGTAATAGCGTTTGAAAAATTATGAGATCGAATTATTGTGGGTAGTTAAGATGACTGTAATTAATAATGTTAAATTATATATAAAGTAATTAATAATTGAGAATTATTTAGCAAATAAAAATTAATATATTAATAATATAATAATAATAGATAAATTATCATTAATGAGTACATTAGTACTTAAACTATATATAATAATAAATTAATATGCTAAATAATTAAATTTAGTAATTAGTAATTAATTATAAGTAATTACTATGTTAATAATGTACTAATATTTATTAACTTTTAGTTACATAATTAAATAATTAGTTAATTCATTACTAATGTTTACTTAATAATCTATTATCACATGATCTATTTTTAGTAATTATTCTTTTTATAATGATTAATTATTAATTATTATTGATTAATATATTACATATTGATAATTATAGTTTAATACTATTATTAATTGAGTAATTGAGTAATTACTATTTATTTTTTATTTACCAACTATTTATTAATTAATAGATTATATTTAACATTATATATGATTGATATATTAATTATTTATTATTTATTTAATAACCTATTATTACTTATCTTATTGTTAATATGTTATATAATTAATTTTCGGCCATTAAACTTTAACTAAATAAATAATTACTATATTATTTATTATTTTATTAACAAAATTAAAAACTTAATAGTAATTATATATTAATTAATATATAATATAATTAGTAATTAATTATTAAATATTTAATATAATTTTATTAATAATCATTAATTGTACTATGCTGATTCACACATAATTTAAAAATTAAAGTTATATTTAGGTTGTTTCTGATTTTAAATTTAGATTCTTTAAAAATTCTTTAAAAATTATTTTTTATAATTTTTACCAAACATTATTATCAACTTTTAATGGCCAAAAAAGTGATTTTAAATTTCAAGAAGTACTAGTAAACGCACCCTTAGCCAAGAAATAAAAAAGACAAAAAAATGTTGATAATAGGAAATAGAAGAGCATTGAAAATCAAAATAGCGGCCTGGTGCATTATCTAGATACACATATATGACCTCGTCAAATTCCAACCAAAATTAGTGTTTTTATTTTCTTTATGATGTCTTAAAGGAAATAAAAATCATTGTTCATTTGGCGATTTTACTTTAATAAGATAAGATGATGTCGTAAATGGTGACCGGACAGAAACATTATTGTTCATTTGGCGGCTGCTAAACATGTCTGTGCCGTGGTGATTGACTATGCCGCCGACTCTTTTGTTCAGAAGAACAACTAGTGGAAACTATATTATTTAAAAAAAAAAAAAAAAAAAAAAACTGTGAAGGATTTTGGGTAAAAGCAATGCACTTGATTTTTCAAGAAGATTGTCAATAACTAATCAACCATTACAGGTTACAGAATCTATTGCAAATCTCAAAGGAATAATAAAAATAAATAAAAAGAAAGTGTTAAAACTAAGAGCGGAAAACTTGACTAGATGAAAGATTCTAAAAGCTTTTCAAGAATATGAATGCAAGTTTTGGATAATAAAAAAAAAAAAGTGTATCAACTAATGGAACTGATTGGCATATGACAAGAAATATTGAGTATCGATTAAGCATATAATTACAAAGCCGACTCTTTGTAGAATCTCTAAACTCCAGCTAAAATTGTCCGTAGTTTGGATCTTACCTTAACCCTCACATTTTTCAGATTATATATAAATATATATATATATATATATATATATCACAAGAATAGTTCAATCGCTCTTGTGCAAGTTGGGAATGAGAAACTCCCTTGTAAATAAATAAATAAATAAATAAGGATTTGTTCATTTACACCCAAACTCAAAAAAAGTTTAAACTCAAGTTATAATTTTATTCAAGTTTCAAGTTTTTTTGTAAAATTTAAGTTTGAACTTGAGTTTTAACTTAAATTTTAACTTGAGTTTGGGATTAAAATAGACTCAAGTTAATAAATATTTTTTTTTCTATTCTTAAAAACGTTATAACTTTTTCGTTTTAATTCTAATTGAGATTATTCTTTTTTTATGCGTTCATCATGAAGAGACGAATAAAACCCCACCCAACATACTTTATTAAAATTTTCCATCATCATTGAGTTTTTATTAAAATATTATCTAAATACAAACTCAAATTTTGACCCATCTAAACACAAACTATAAAAAATTCTCACATCTCAAACCATAACTCAAATGTACATAACAAAACACAAACACAAATTATAACTTAAATTTAACTTAAAATCTATACTCAAATTATCATAACTCAAAAATATAACTGAACAAACCCTAAATTTTTGAAAACTATAAATTGTTCTAATTGGAATAGTACTGTGGCACCATTATTTCGACGTGTGTATATATATATATAGCTTCACCTCACGTCTTTGAAAAATGATGCACTTTAATCACGAGCTAATCAAATATATAATAATTGCTTTAAAAAAATACCTGGGAGTACAAAAAGTGTCGAACGTTGTGTGTAAATAAATGATAAAAGAAAGTGACGTGAGAGTCACCAACTGGTAACTAGTATTTTTTACCACTAAATTTAATTAGCATTTTCTTCTCCAACTTCTTGCTATAAAAATAAATTAGCTGCGATAAGAGAACAATGAGAGAAAACGGGAAAACCGACAAATTTAAGCTAGAAAGCCATCCGCTCTTTTTATGCCGCCAGTAAAAGGGCAAAACTGAAAGGAAAGAAGATGGGACGTCAATGAAAATATAACCCGACATCAGAGAATGAGAAACGATAATATAAACAATAATATAAACCGATGATTCTAATTTGATATAGTGTATTAATTTAAATAAAAAAAATTTATTATCTCATAAATTAATCAAAATTACTCACTTAAACATGAGAATCAAACGGACCCTCAACGACTTACTAATATTATATACACAAACAAAAGAGTAAACAACATGACAAATTTTGAGAGAGAGAGAGAGAGAGAGAGAGAGAGAGAGAGAGAGAGAGAGAGAGAGAGAGAGAGAGAGAGAGAGAGAGAGAGAGAGAGAGAGAGGAAAAACGATAAAACAGCGAAATAAAAACTAGAAACTGAAAAAAACTTAAAACGACAGACAATTTTAGCGGCATCATCATTATGAACGACGTAATATTAAAACAATTCAACCCACAGAAGAAAAACGGCGCAATTTTAGAAAGGACGATATCTTGAGGACAAGAACATCCTAAAACGAAACAACATAGAAGTTTAAAACGACAATACCATGATAAAATGAGGGATGACAAGTTTAAAACCACAAACAGCAGGCCGACAGTAAGGATGACAAGTTTAAAACCACAGCATAAGACGTAAAATTTTAAACGACCAACCAAAAAAGCACAACAATATGATAAATTCAAAAGCAACAACAACAGCTAACGACAGATAAAACAGGAAAACGACAATAATAATAATAAAGCAACATAAAACACAATAACGATTGTAGAGGGTGAAATCTACAATTAAATTTATTAAACGCTAGTGGCCGTGTTTGGACGATTAACGGATTAATATTGAGATTGCAGAGAAGATAAATAAACAAAAAACTAAAAATGCCAGATGCACAAATTTATAGTGATTTTCCTAAAAACTCGTGATACGTTCACTATAAAGCTTTTAAATCTTCTGTTATGAATATTAATAAAGATTACAATAAAATTCTCCCCAAAATGTCAGGAGAATGCATGAAAAACACTAAAAAGTATGTAAAAAGCTGTGGAGAATGCCTAAGAATGCGTGCAAAATTGTGTAGGGGTCAGATGATGTCCGTGAACCCTCTCTTGGATGTGCATCGGTTGATTTTGTAGGCTTTGGTGGTTGGAAATAATATTTGGGAAAATACATATTTTATTGGTCTTAATGAAGTAAATAGCATAATTTCTTAAAATTGATAAATTCTAGCATATCTTCTGACTTTCATTTTAAAATAAATTTACTTTTCCAATTCTATCCTTTTTTGTTAGGTTTCTTTTCTTTTTTTCCTCACGACCCCTTAACCATCGCCTCTCTCTCTCTCTTCTCTGATATGTTCCAAACTCTCTCATAAATTCTTTATTCACAAAATTAAACATGATATTTTCTAAGAAAATTCTTAAATTATATATAATATTATTTAATTCTAACATTTTCTCGGTCATTATTGTTAATATTTCACTGAATCTAATTCTTGATTAGGTAAATATTGTATTAATTACTAGTCAGTACTTCACAGAAGCCAATTTTAATATGATAAATACTATATTTACCAATAAATATTTTATTGCATTTGAGTTTGAATTTGGTAAATATTGTATTTACCATTAAATACTTCACTGAATAAGTTTGAATCCAGTAAATACAATATGGTAAATATGGTATTTGTCAATAAATATGGTATTTATTAGTCATCATTATCAGTCGTCAGATTTTTGGATAAATATGATATATATCAATAAATATAATATTTATCGGTAAATACGGTATTTACCAGTCGCCAAAGCCAATTGTCAGATTTTCATATGAATACCGATAGATACGGTATTTACCAATCACCAGAACTGGTCTCTCAATTTTCAGATAAATATGTTAAATGTAGTATTTACCAGTAAATATTATTTACGAGTAAATATGATATTTACTAGCCACCGAAACCAACAGCCAGAAAACGGTCACCGGTGACGGCCACCGGTCACCGGAGCTAGCCATGGTGGACTTGAATGACTAATGGGAGAAGAAAAAAAGGGTGGAAAGAAGGTATAGGAGTATTTTTGGGTTTTAATAATGTTTAATATTTAAAATATCAAATTATGCTATAATCTACTATCTTAAATAAAATGCTATAATTTACTAAACATCTTATATACATGTTATTTCCTTCCTTCTCTAATAATATTTAAGGCAAGTTTCTAATTTGACTTTTAATTGAAGATCCTTTTTGTAGAAAGATTGCTTAGGGAGCAAGCTTAAGTGGATATGGACTCTCCCTTTTGCTATTTTAGGTAATATCTGATAAAATATGGCTGCTTTTATGGTAAAATTAATGTTGATTTTCAGTATGATGAGCTGGCAACCTTACTAGTGGACTAGTTGCTTGGGCAACCAAATCCGCTAACGAATAGCGGTCTACTTCTGGCAGTGAATTTTATGATTCAGTCATATTCTCAGAGACTTAGGATACGTAAGATGAGAAATAATGAACGAAATTTGGCCTTAACAACGATAGGTGACAACAATTGTGCAATAGTGACCAAAGTTAGGTATTTTAAGGTTAAAAAAAACTAGGTATCGTTCATTTCATCAATTTGAGTTTTCAATTTTAATTTTGCTACAGTTAAAAACTCTCACAAAAAATCACATCTAACTTTTTCTACTACAGTGAAAAGCTCTTATATAAAATCACATCTTAATTCGAATTAAAAACTCAAATCCACGAACTAAACGATGTCTAAAAACTTTCCAATATTACAAAAGAGAGAAAAAAAAAAAAACTAAAACTTTCTAATATTACAAAAATAAAAAAAAAAAAAAAACACAAAAAACTCATTTCAATAGTATTTTGCATATTTTTGAGGTTAAAAATGTAAATTTAAAGTTCTTTTTAGTTTTTTTTTTCCATTTTTTATTCAAGACTTTTTAGGTATGTTAAAGTTAAAATTAAGGGCTGATTACGGAAATGTATAAATTTAAGTGTTAAATCTAATTTAAAGGTATATATATATATTTGAAGGAATTTAAAAGTACATACTTAAATAGTGTAATTTTTAAATAAACTCAAAACAAAACGATAAAAGGAAAAAAAAAAAAAAAAAAAAAACCGTTAAAAGAGCATTAAGAAAGTTAAATACGATGACAGCAGACTACAATCAAATCAAGAAAGAAACTACTATGAATATCTTATAATGAGAACTTACTAAGCTTCAAAAAAAAAAAAAAAAAAAAAAAAAAAAAAACAAAACTAATGAGAACTTAGCTATGTTATTTGAAAATAGTAAATGATTAAAAAAAGGAGTATTATTTTCTTGTTACAATCTTGAAGGTTTGTTCATGGATTCAAATTGGCGATTTGAACCATTTTTATTTACGTATTTTTATGAGAGAAAATATCAGAGATGAATCATGATTCAATTAAGGATTCAAATCTAGGAACCAAACGAACCCGAAAAGATTCTAAAATCTTGAAAAGAATTCTAATTTTCCATTTAAAAGTAAATATATTCAATCATATTTTTTACCTAAAAGAAAAAAAAGGAGAAAGAGGAAAATAGAAAATTTGAATAATAAAATAATAGGCCAATAGTTTACATAAGGGCTAAATTATTTTTTCCATTTAAAATGAACCATAACTATAACAGAACCATAACTAATCATATTTTTTTATAAACCATAAAAAGAAAAAATTTTTCTACTATTTTCCAATAAAAAATCATATTCATTTTCCAATTGAGCCAAACCCCATTTCGTTAGGCCCATTAGAATTTAGAAATAGAAAACTGACTTTGGGGGAAAAAAGCGAAAAAAGAAAATATATATACCTAACTCAGAGAAAAAAAAGAAAAGAAAAAGAAAAAGAAAAAGAAAAAGAAAAAGAAAAACGAAACGACGTCGTAAAGAAGTATTGAGACAACAAAACATATAGCCGTTAGGAACAACTCAGGTTAATTGGTCAAGTAAGTGGCCGTTGAGGCAAGGGGCTCCCCCAAATTTGAAAAATTCGACCGTTGAAGATCTTTCTCTCTAACTCTAACTATAACCCCCCTCCTTACAGATCGCTTTATTTTCTCGCTCTCTCCGTTTCTTTAACTCCAAACATCAATCTCCCTTCTTTTTCTTCTGCTTCTGCAGACAACGAAACCAAAGAAACCAAGTCCAATCTCTCTCTCTCTCTCTCTCTCTCTCGAACACAAACCCTAACTCCCATTCCCATGGCCGCAGCGGAGGAACCGAACACCGGCGAGTTGACGGCGGCGACCATGATCGACGACGCCTACGAGTTCTCCGCGCCTCGCTTCTTTGATTTCATCGAGGGCGAGTCCGAGGAGGACAAGCGTCGGGCCGAGCTCTGGTTTGACTCCGCCCTCACTTACGCCCCTTCCCGTGAGTTCCTATTTCATCCCCTTCTTCTTCGTCTTCTTGATTTTCCATTTTGCTTCTAGGGTTTTATTTGATTTGTTTTTTCTTACTTTGTTTCGAGTTTTAGAGCTTGTTTCCTCTCGACAGGGTTTCTTCCGTCAATTCTGTCTCTGATGATTTTCTGAATTGGACTTCGTTTGGTTGTACATAATTTTTGACGAAAATTGGAAATTTTCATTTTGTGTTTCGAAATGAATGTTTTTCTAGGTTCAAAGATTGTTCCTTTTGTCTCAAGTACGGGCAGGTTTTTGTATAGACAATTGTGGTATACTTCTTCTTGTTCATTCATGAGAGCTTGAACATGGGAGAGTTCTATAGGCCAATTAGGAAGTTTGAAGGAAAGTTTCTTTTTGGACGACGACAAAGTCGTTCCATTGTGAAATTATGTGGGGATTATGAATCATGATTTTGATTATGCTTTAATTAATATATATCAACATTAGTTGATAGTGAAGTGAAATTTCTCGCCTTGCCTTTTGATTTTTTTTTCTACTTTGAATTATGCAGCTTTTATGCCAAGAATCAGGACCGGTAGATCTTTCACCATTGATAGCTTATGCAACTTTAGTGAAGCAGATAGTCAGAAGGAGGTATTTTAAAGAATTGTCTATTTAAACTTTATTAGAAAAACTAGGTCCTCCAAATTTATATATCTCATTTTTGGTTTAACTTGTTCGCAGAACTCTAATTCTTCATCGGATAATAAAACCACTGATACTTCAGAAACGAAGCCTCTAACTGCACTGGCCCCCACCGAGTTAAAGCAAGAAACCAAAGAAGAAAACGTTGTTGGGGTAATTAGTTGTTGAGTCTTTTCTAATCAGTAAATCTTTCTCCTCTTCCCTTTTGTTTTTTCGGGTATCTAATCTACTTTTGTGTTTTCAGGTTTCTGCTGACAAGGGGTCAAACGAAGAGGACAAAGGCGACTCCAAGAGTACTCAGGAAAAAGAGAGGTTTGTCTTTGTTAAATAATAATTTTATCGTTTCTTTTAATGGAGTAAACAATGAAATGCTGAAGTTCTTATTTTATTTCTTGTTTCCGTTTGTTCTGCTGATCTCAGTGCATCAGCTACGTTAGTTTCCCCTTCGGACTTGACAAATGATGCGAATAGTAATAAAGAGAATTGCAAACCTGTGGTTCAAGTGGCAAAAGAAGCTTGCACGCCAATTTCATCGATCCCAGGGACGAACTCCAAGAAGCACCAGACGGCTAAAAAGATAGCTAGTTTGATCAGAAATCCATCGGCTCTGAAGCCGAAAACATCACATTCCAAAAGTGCCAAGCCATCTTCTTGTTTAAGAAGGTGTGTGTATTTTTCTTTTTTTCTTATCTTTTTTTCCCTTAAATCTTCATGTCTATTGAGTGTTGATTGTGTGGGATGCTCAATTACTTTCAGTGGAACGAATGTGAAAAATACTTCTGGCACTTCCAATTTGGCTCAGGAGAATCAGGCAATGAAGCGACAGAAGTTGGAAGGAGGAAGATCTAGACAGGTAAAGTTAGAAATGCTTTTACTCATCTTCGTCTGTTGTTCTATTTGATTGCTCCACTCCATCTGAAACTGTTTTCTTTAAATTCAGATTCAAAGTCTCAAGCCTCCACAAGTTTTGCCCCACAAGTCAAAATCAGGTCTTGTAACTGGCAGTTCCAACTTCTGTCCAATTACTGTTAACAGAACTCGAAAAGAGGACAGAAAGGTTTGTGTTCCCATTGATTAATTTTACTTGTTAGTCTTTGGAATCTACTTGAAGATTGTTGAACATGGAACTAAATCAGTAAATTGGTCCCTTTTTTTCTCTTTTTTTGAATTATATAGATTTATGTTCGAGAACAAACAGCAGCTCCATTTGTGTCAGCGGCTGAAATGATGATTAAGTTCCAATCAAGTACCAGAGACTTGTCATTGCCACATGTCCCTGATTCTTTTTTTAAGGTTACTCAAGTCCCATTTTTCCGCCCACCTACAACCACAATTTTTGCCTATTCTTTACCCTTAATACTCAGGTCGTTGATGTTTCTATCATCCAGATGAAGCCCAGACTCACATTGACAAGGCCTAAGGAACCTGAACTCGAAACATCTCAGCGGGTTCGGTCTGTCAAGATAAAAAGTACTGCTGAGCTAGAAGAAGAGATGATGGCCAAAATTCCCAAGTTTAAGGCTCGGCCACTGAACAAGAAGGTATCATGTTTTCCTTGTGCTAGATGTGACTCTTGATTTAGTTTTCACGGTTTTTACATGTTGTAATTTTCTGGTTCTATTGTTTACTCAGATTTTGGAAGCCCCGTCGTTACCTGCAATACCAAGAAGTACACCCCAGCCACCTGAATTCAAGGTACAGAAATAATGAATAGTGAATGAGGGTGAAAAGAAAAAAAAAAAAAAAAAAAAAAAAAGAAGTACAAGACTGTTTTGATTAATATTATGTAATTATTTCAGGAATTTCATTTCGAGACAATGACGAGGGCAAATCATAATGCGGAATCAGCTTCGGTAGCCTCAACAGAAGTGTCACATCAGGTAGAGAGCAAAATTCTTGAATTTTTGATATCCAGTACTGATTCAATTCTCTCTTACTGATCTTTTCCTGACTGTTTTTTTTTACTAATCTTGTAATTACAGGGTAATCAATGGAAGCCTCATCTAACTGAACCTAAGACTCCTCTACTTCATACATCACTAAGGGCCCGCCCTACCCAGGTGAAAAGCTCCTTGGAAATTGAGAAGGAGGAACTTGAGAAAATTCCTAAATTCAAGGCAAAGCCTCTGAACAAGAAGGTATTGCCGTCTCGTTTTTCAGTTCTGGAGCGTTTTTGTAATAGTAAACACAGCTCAATGTTGTGGCCTTAGCAATTATCAGAAGCTTTATTCATCCCTTTATTTTTATTTTGTAGATATTTGAAAGTAAGGGTGAGTTGGGTATATTCTGTAACGTCAAGAAACAAATTACAAAACCTCAAGAATTCCATTTTGCAACACATGAGAGGATTCCACCACCTCCTCCTGCAGTCGTAGAGTTATTTGACAAGGTGAACCATACAAATAAAAAGTTTATGACTCCTCCTTGCCAATTTTACCATATATATAGTATGCACATTCACTGACATTCTATTTCATTTTGTTTAACAGTTGTCTTTGAACTCCGAGCCTCGTCATGAACCACTTCCAAGAATTACAACATTAAATCCATTCCATCTGCACACAGAGGTTTGTTTAAACCCAATACAAAATTCCTTCCTTTGCTAAGGAGAATTTCCTCCACTTCTAACATCGTTTTCACCTATGTTTATCTGTCACTATCAGGAAAGAGGAGCCGAGAAAGAACGGAAGTTTCTCACGGAAGTTCTGCAGAAGCAGTGGGAAGAAGAAAGAGCTAGGGTTCCCAAAGCTAACCCATATCCTTATACTACTGACTACCCTGTGGTATATATATTCTTCATTCATTCACACACCTTTTAAGTAGTACTAGCACTTTATTAGTGCTTCAATAGTTACTTTTTGTTCTTATGCAGGTTCCACCTAAGCCAGAGCCCAAACAGTGCACAAAGCCAGAACCTTTCCAATTGGAGAGCTTAATGAGGCATGAAGAGGAAATGCAAAGAGAAATGGAGGAGAGACAGAAGAAGGAAAAGGAAGAAGCCAAAATGAGGATTTTTAAGGCACAACCGGTCCTTAAAGAGTAAAGACCACTGGACCAGCAACATGATTTCAAACCAAAAATGATCAATATTAATGACAAAATGGCAACAATACAGAAAATGACTGGTTTTTTTATTCCTTTTGTCTATGATGCAGAGATCCCATTCCCGTTCCGGAAAAGGTGAGAAAGCCCCTTACACAAGTTCAAGAAATATCCCTTCATGTGGATCATCGAGCCGTAGATAGAGCAGAATTTGATCAAAAGGTAAGTTTACAACTTATATAGTAAATTCACTTTTCAGTGCAGGATATAGGATGACTTACAAAGCAAATTTACTCATCAACTTTACAGGTCAAAGAGAAGGAAATGATGTACAAGAGATACAGAGAGGAAAGCGACGCAGCAAGAATGGTATTTTTTTTTTTTTTTAAGAGATAGTCAGTTTGCTTGCATTGTTAGTTTAGATGACTGAGTGAGTTTTGCCCAACATCTGCAGATAGAGGAAGAGAAGGCGTTGAAACAGTTGAGAAGGACATTGGTTCCCCACGCAAGGCCAGTGCCCAATTTTGACCACCCATTCTGTCCCCAAAAGTAAGGATTCATTCAGACCTTAATTTTAGTGGCCTTTTAATAACCCTTTTCTTGTGCATTCTATCGATTCTGACGTTGCATTATCCATAGGTCTTTGAGGGAAGCCACGAAAGCAAAGTCGCCAAATTTGCGCGTACTACAGCGGAAAGAAAAGCGTAGAATGATGGTCAATCCTGCCATTTCTAGTGCTGCTGCGAATATGAGATGATTGCTTGGCTGCTGTCTCTGCTTCTGTTTGCTCGTTCAAGACTCTTGAACGCCCGACAAGGGCTCTCTTTGTTTCAGTTAATGTATATCAATTTCTACTGACACAATTAGATGTATCCTTTTTGGCTGAAAATGTAGTTCTTTTCACCTCATGACACTGATTCATGTGCCCTTGTGTAATTTAAAAGTCTAGTCCAAAGTAATTTTGATGTAATGTAGTATTCTTTTCACCTCATGACACTGATTCATGCCCTCATGTAATTTAAAAGTATAGTCCAAAGTAATTCGAGTTTCTGTTGCATGAAAGTTATTTATTTATTTTTTTATTTATAGAAAGAGAATAAAATGATTCTTTTCCTTCTCTCCCAATGGAGCATATCATGACACAACCATGATATTAAGAATTAATATTTTTCTGCCAAATGAAGCCAGTTCTCATATCTATCTATTTCTGAACGTATTAAAATTAAAACCTTCTAAACCAGCCCTTTTTATGAAAATTGAACAAACTTTTCACTCTATATAGAAAACAATCTACGGACACACGCATAAGTCTAAAATTTACTAACTGCCTCCTCCCTTCCGCCGATATACTAGGATCTGAAACAGCATAAAAAAAAAAAAAAAAAAAAAAAAAAATCAAAATCAGTTCAAGGCAGAAAAGCTAAAAGTTATGTAATCTTATTATGCATAGAAGAATTCTCCATGTGTATAATATCCCTTCCTACTTCTGTGTCTTTTAAAAAGTTAACTAGTCCAATACAGGCAAATGTGTGTACTCACCAAATGGTCCCTACTGGAAGTGCAATTGGCTTTGACCCCTGCCAAAGTTTCTTCTGCACCCAAAACTTGCAGTTCATCTCTGCATGGATCAACCACCAGGGACACCAAATCTGTTGATGAGTATGAAGGATTTACAGTTGTTTTGTCATCTTTGGAAAGGCGCTCCCCTTTAAGTAATAATAATTCAACCTCTTCAGCCTTCAAAGGCGTCTGGCGAGCAACATACTGTGTACAGCATATGCCGTCTGTCAGTGTTGTATGGGAAATAGGGTAGGCCAAAATAATATCAAGGGAAACAAGAAGAGCACCACAATAGCATTTTAAGAATGAAGGGGGCAATGTAAACTATGAGTGGCACAAACTAAAAAAGCTCAAGCACAGACATTCTAAATGCCATCTCATATAGCTAACTCGCTAATGAAAAAGCACAGTGCTTTAATATCTATACAAATAAACAATGCCATCTCATTCAAGTTAAATGTATGCAGAAATTGAATTTATTTTTTTGTTTATTCTAGATAAAGAGAAAAGTCAGGATCAGCTTTTAGCGCATATTGTCCAGTTACTGAGGCAATTAAAGAATTTACGGTCAGGAATCATCACCCTCTTGCCCTTAAGCACGATATCTATTTCAACCAAAACCCAAATTTATTAGTCTATATAAAATAAAAATTAAAAAAAAAAATCAGGAGAGAAATCTTACTTCACATAGGTATTTAACTGACAGACTTGGTCGACAGCAAAGGTGTGGCTGCTGCAAAGTTGGTGTACTTTGTCTGTCCATAGCAACAAGCACGAGATGCACATCTAACTGCAAATAAGAATAATAGTTTTCTGTAAAAAAAAAAATAATAATAATAAATAAATAAATAAAGTTGATAAACAACAATGAGAAGACACCAATAGCCTTACCAATTTCCTATGGTGCTCAGAGGAAGCAATTCACTACACAAGAATCCTAGTTACAAACTTATAGAAGAACTACATGGATAACACAAATCCAACATCACCTTTTTTTTTTTTTACCTCGTCATTATTTTCCTCTAAGTTTCGGAGATAATCAACCAACTTGGATAAGCGGGTGTTACGGGAAATCTTAGTATTGCAGCCATTGGCATTGCCATGCCGAGTGTGACTACGAGCACCACCCCTTCCCCAAGCAAGTATTTCAGAGTTTAATGCAAGACTAGGAGAAATTCCTCGGTTCTCTTGGCTCATTTCCAAGTCATTTTCAGGGTATCCATCTGAATTGGCCACTGATGAAGAAGGCTGAGAAGACCGAGTACCAGTCCGTCTCTTGCGCCTTCTCTGTCTGATTTCTTTATGATGCTCATCATTTGAAGGTTCATCTTTCTCAATGTTCTTGTCATTTCCATCATCACTGCCTTCACATCCTTGAAGTTCGACATTCCGGTTACTTCGTCTCCTTGAATAAGAACTCCGGTGAATGCGTTGTGATCTTGTCATAAATGTATCTGGTGTATCTTTCCCCAGTGTACCACGTCTCTTAATTAGAGCTTCTGATTGGCGTTGAAATATTTGGGCAATTGATGCTTGTATCTACAAAATAAACCATTATAACAGGGCAGAGCAAACAAATAGGAGACCATGCAGTAATGAATCAATAATTGATAAAATACTTTTTGGATTTCAGCCCGACTTGGATGGAAAATAGAGGGGTTCCAGTTCCATTTATGTTAAGATTTTACAAGAAAGTGGGAAAAACTTATGGAATTTTTTATTTTGTCAATAAATGAGATTGGAATCTCAGAAGCCTAAACAAATAAAGAGCATCTCCAATCCGAATGGTAATAGGTTAAACGTTAAAATATCAAATACCAAATGACAGACAGTCAAGAGTAGTGCCCTACAAGAAAAGGCGCAATTCTGCTATTACACAAGAAATATTTGGAATCAATCTACCAGCAAAATATATTGAGACAAGGTAGAAAGTGTAATGACCCAACTTCCCGAGCCGTCATTAAGCTTACCAGTAATCCTAACCGTCTGTTCAAAAAAGGAGATCTTTCCAAGCTTAATTTGAGCGTGTCTCATCCCCTCTTCTCCTAGCAACGGTTTTGAGAAGAGAGGATAAGACACACTCAAATTAAGCTTGGAAATATCTACTTTTTGGAATGGATGGTTAGGATTAATGGTAAGCTTAATGACGGCTCGGGAAGTTGGGTCGTCACAGAAAGCCTATACCTCTTAAGTTCAAAATCACAGGCATCAGGAATACTGTCAAAAAAAGACAAAACTTAAACGAGGCCGGCTTTAAAATTAACATTGGAGATGAAGGCATGGATAAAAGTAAATCATTGCCAGATGTCTTCAATGACTGATTATTTATGTGATGATAGGTGCACATAAGTGAAGTGGTAAAATTTTTATGCAAATAAGCAATAATACCCATGAAACTGACCTGCTTATTCCGAGTCCTCTCCTCTTCATGAAAGGCTAGTTCCTGAGAAAAATCACAATTAAACAGTGCCTTCTTTGCAAAAGAAACCACCTTTTAGAACCTAATCTAAGCCTACCTCCTCCTCATACTTCTCAATATCTGGATATAAAATTGCAATTAAGGCGTCATAATTTGGATCGTCTCTGAGAGAACGGCGGCTGGCACAATGTGTTCGGCAAGCAGGACACTCATTGTTCCTGAGATTAACGCATCAACCCACAAAACTTTATTAGATTTTTTTTTTCCCCTTCTTCAGAGTTGAGGCCTTGAAGGAGGACATAAATCCAATAGTTGAAAAATTAATTCTTTGCCCAAAAAAATCAATCAAAGAGATAAACAATGAGGAAATCAGGAAAAGTAGATCTAGTACTATAGAACTCTGGATGAAGGGAACACTGGTATAGCTCAAAGTTACGTACCCCATTCGCATTGATTTGTCAATGCAATCCCTACAAAATCTGTGTAGGCATTCCATTACAGTTCTTGTTTTCTTGATAATGCCTGTCCAGGAAAAGAATTGATCAATGAATGCTATACCCAGATGACAAATAACCATATATAGAAAGGAGGCTAAACCAGAAATCACAGATGAAACAAAAAGGACAACCAACTAAATTTCCTTGTTAGAAATATCAAGGTATAACATTTATTGAAACTGGGAACACAAGCTATTCCATGGAAAAAAAAAAAAAAAAAAAAAAAAAAAAAAGGACGTCTCCAAAGACTCTAAACCAGAATGCCACCAGGAAAAACGAACAGGGCCATACCTATTCCTACCTATTTATTTGAAAACCGGTTCAATCCTATTCATGACTTTAGTGAAGGAGCTAGCATTACAAACTCTTGCATTTTCCTCTGCATTTCATTTTACTTTAACGCCTTACTATAATCAATACTGAATAGCACTACACATTTATCAAGAATATGACTAAGCAAAAGTGAGAAAATGTGCAAATGCTCCAACGAAAAGGATTCTGAAAGGAAGAAAGATTTGTTTTAATCTATCTCAACATGCACTAGAAGAGAAAGAAGAGAGATCAGGCCCTACAAAAAAAAAAAAAAAAAAAAAAAAAAAAAAAAAAAAACCACCCTACACCACAAGCAAAAGATCCAAAAAAGGAAAAAGAAAAAATAAAGGCACCTAGACAAATTGGACATTGCACATCTTTACGTATCTCCGGCAATTGTACAAAGACAAATCTGCAAGAGAAACCAAATTAGATAGAATCAGTTCTTTGAACTTAGCGTAGCCATTCAAAGCAACAGATTTATACAGTCTGCATTAGAAAATATATAAAAAATCTTTTGTGGGTCAGCTTTAGTAGTATACTGCAACAAGGATAGTCATCTCCCATCCCTACATTTTCTTCCCTCTGGGTTGAACTGAAACATTACCTTTGCCAATAAACGAGAAGTAGCACTAGACTACAAGGATTGGCGGTATACAAAATACTTGCACAAACAGCGTAACTCTTTAGCAGTGCCAACCTCTTTCAAAATACAATCGAGTTCAAGAAAATCTAATTACACAGATTCTTCTGCATAACAAAATCGAAAATCAACTTTTATGTTGGCATTGGCTTTCAGAGCTCATAGTTAAAGAAAGTCATAGAAGAAAGAAATTTGCGGCGTCTAATATGCACCAATCTTGCTTTTAGTGCAACCTGAAATATGTGAATAAACTACCCTTGTATTGTTTTCACATTACACTTTAACAGGAAGGTAGGTGATAAATTTTGCAGAGTTCTAGTCCCTAAGAAGCCAGATAAAAACAAAATACGTTACTAGAAATTAATACTAAATTATACCACAGAAAATTCAGGTAAGCAGAGAACAATAATACAACTATGAGACGATATATTAAAAAAAAAAAAAAAAATGTTAACCATAACTAATCCGCTGAGCCAGCTGATAGCATGGAGACATTTTAAACAACTTGGTAGCAACCAATTGCAGACTCAGCCCCGACTGACTCCATGACCACCATGCCATTGCCACAAGTGAGAATCTAGTGGGAATTATTAGCAGCATTGAAACAATAACCAACAAAAGCAATAATAATAGTAACAACACTAATAGCATAACATAACATGAGCATAATCTAACAAACTAACAAGAGTCTCCAAAAAGAGTTTCACGTTTGACATTGTTATGGGAAATAAATTCCTAGCATGCAACACATAAACAACTATACGCACAACATACAACAACCCAATAACTGAAACGCATTATCTTCCAAACTTCTTTAAGCAAACGAAGAAAAACCCATGAACAACGAAGAAATCGAGCTTCAGGAAATAGCGAGAAAAGAAAGAGAGAGAGAGAGAGAGAGAGTACTCGGGTTTGGGGTGAGAGCTGGAAGATGGGCTTTCATCGGAATCTGCAAATATAGAAAGAGAAGCTTCAGGAGGCAATCGAGGAACAAAAACAAAAGACGACCCAGGTGAGGAAAAAATCAAGAATTGCATGATTAACGCAACATAGAGGAAAAAAAAAAAAAAAAAAAAGAGAAAGGCCCACGTAACCCTCCGCTTTATCTTCTTCTTCTTCTTCATCATCATCTCCATCGTCGTCGTCTTCTTCGACTTGTGGCTTGACTTCTTCTTCTTCTTCTTCTTCTTCTTCTTCTTCTTCTTCTTCTTTCATCTTCTTCTTCATTCTCTTGTTGGGTAGAGTTGTTTTGGAGTGGAAGTTGGGGATCATCGTCTTGGGAGCGAGATTGCTTGGGAGGGATGTGAAGTTGGCCGACGCCGTCGCCGTCGCCGTCGTCCAGATTGTCCTGGAAACAACGCTTCTGCGCCGGCATTATTGGTCTGAGAAAGACAAAGGACCGATTGGAAATGGTTGTGTGTCTGATAATCGAGCTTCCAAAAAAGAAGAAAAGAAGAAGAAGAAGAAGAGAGAAGATTGGAGAATTTCGCAGGCTTTATTTATTAATTAATTAATTTCAATGCAATATTTTTTTATATTTTTTTATATTTTTTATTTTTTGTTTAGATAGGAGAGAGAGAGAGAGAGAGAGAGAGAGAGAGAGAGAGAGGGTTCTGTTTGTTTCTTTTTTGGGTCACCGGGAATTAGATGTTACGGCGAAGAAAGGCAGCACATGTTGCCTTCGTTGACGGCCGTCTGTCCCCGTTGGGTATTTCTGTCTTTTCGTTTCATTCTTCTTTCTTTTCTTGGACTTTTTATTTTTTTTTGGGATTGTTTTTTTAAAGTGTAATTTGAGTGTAATTTTTAAATTAAATTTGAATTATAACTTAAATTGAAATTAGAATTTAAATAAAACTGAATAAAATTTGGTGAAATTAAAACTTAAAAAATATAAACTTAAATAAAATTTAAATTTAAATTATTTTTTAAAAAATTTTATGTGTAAAAAAACATACCTTTAAATTTCATTACTTCTTTTTTTGGACTTTATTATTCCTTTCCCACTCCTTTTTTTCCCTCAAAAAGGAAATTGTAGTGTATAATTAGCAATTATTACTATTATTGTAGTGGCAATTTCACTACACTCACTGTGTTGGCCTTTTTTTTTTTTTTTTGCCGTTCACTCTGTTTTTTCTTTTTACCAATTATGGGGTTATTTTCAATTTATTTGTTAAATTTTACAAAATTTCACTTTACTATGAAATATGAATTTTGAATTAGTTCTAATTTATTATTTTTATTAGATTTTTCATTAAAACTAAGATAAAAGGAGAGAAATTAAGTACGTATTTAGGACCGTTTTTGAAAATGGTTTTAACATATTTCGATAAGCAAAAATGAAAATGAAAATGAAAATGAAACGACGTTTGTTTAATAAATATTTTAAAAATAAAAATAAAAATGAAAACAATGAGAATATTTTTTGTAAACGAATTAAAAAACAGTTAAAAGTTGTTTTTATTTTTCTGTTTTCATTTTTTAGTACTTATCAATAATATTATAATATATTAATTAATAAACATGATTTCACTTTTTATTATACTCAAAACAATAAAAAATTAACTAAACACAATTTCAGAATCGGTTCTAAAATGATTCTCAAAATAATTTCTATTTTATTTTTTATTAAAAATAAAATTATTTTAAAATAAATTCTAAACGCACCCTAAATCTCCACTTAACTCTTTGTTAGAATTTAGGTTGAAAAAAAAATGAAAAAATACTACGTTATATTATTTATCCTTCTCTTTTTTAATCTTTTTTTACCGAATTTTTACAAAGAAAATTAAATGGGCCTACTTTAAATAATGTAAAGGAGAGGACAAAACAACAACTTATTTTATAATTTAGGGAGCAAAGTGCAAATGATCTTGATGAGGAACTATTACTGAATTATTACTGAATTATCTTACCCACTGAGAAATGCCTCAAATATTGGCAAGTTTTTATTATTTTCATTAAAATTTGAGTATTTCTTTTTATTAAGATACAATAGTGAGTTAGTAAAGAGATGTGATATTTAGAAATGTGATTTTTTTTTTTTTTTCTAGTATTTCTCACGATATAATTCTCTAATGCTAACATGGTATTTCCTCTACTAAATTCTGTGACACATTAATGTAGTGTATTTTTTTTTTTCGGCTCACAAGTATACTTTTTGTTTTTGAAGTGCTTGCGTAGATTTCTTTATTTATTTTTTAGATATGTGCCTATTTGCATGTCCAATAAGGCACTTCTTCTTTAGCTTGGCAAACAGTTTTGCGATAAAGTTGTGAAAAGCTACCAAATAGTTGTAACATGTAAGTGATTTCTCTTAAAAAGTCTAATAAAGGTCATGATAAACAAGCACTTTATTTGTTTTTCTTACACGCGTTTTCTGCTGTTTGTCTTGATGCTCTGTTGGGTTTACATTTTTGCCATTTATGGCATAGGATTACTGGATTAGAAGCCATCGTCTGTTAGCACACCCTAAAAGAGTTCGTCTTAGCACTATGGAATTATGTCAAACCTATGCGTTAGCCTTTGGGAGGCCATAATAAAGTTTCTATACTAGTTATTCTTTCCTCCTAGTTGCCATCTCGATACGTGGCCCGTGATTTTTGGGCTTTTGAATTTCGTTTCTTCGATTTTAGACTTCCGATACTGTATATCGTTGCCTTCCAACTTAATTTTAAAACATCTTAGAGTGTCGAACTAAATAGAATAGAAAAAATAATGTAGAAGAGACCACATTGACCAGTAAAAATGCAACGAAGTCGAGAAAAGAACTCCTGCACCATCCATGTATGTAGGAGTGTTGTAGCGTTGACTAAACAGGCGTATCAAAATCTACACATTTATTTTGATGTGGTGAATTTGGTATTGTGAGATCTGCTCACTAGGTTTGACAAAATAGAACCTTGAGACTTGAGAGGCCTTTGGAGTTGGATCTAAAGCAAGGTTTCTTTGACTCTGAGGGGGTCGTAAAAAGGCTTCCCTGGAGAATGACAACTAGATAGCTTAGCTCCGCTGCTAAGAACCAAAGACTATTTTATGTCTTTCGTCTTTTTTTAAAAATTTTTTTTTTCCTTCTTGAATTTAGAGGGTTACAAAGATAGATGGTGGTGTACTCAAATAACTCAGGGATGATGTGAGTATTTGTTTCTGTTTTCAAAAACGTTTTTCGAAGACCAAAAAATGAAAATGTGTTGAGCACATGTTTGGCGCATTATCCTATAAAAACTAAAAATGAAAACGTTTTCTGACTTTTTCCCAAAAATGCAAAAATTATAAAAACGATTGAGGTTCGTTTTCATTTTCTTGTTTTCATTTTCTTCGGTGTCAATCTCTTCTTCCTTGGTTAGTTTTCCCATTTTCATTTTAACTTTCTTTTCTATACTCCCCCCGGTCTCTCTCATCTTCAGTCTCCATCGGGTGGTGGAGCTGTCGATGAGGACGGATGTGGTGGAGAGGAAGGATGGGTCGTCGGCGACAGCGGCGGAGGAGCGGAGGAGGGAGAGGGCGAAATGGGTGAGGGAGAGGTCTCCATCGAGCGGTGGGCAAGGATCAGAGCGACGACCAGGTTTCTTCCATGAAGGAGGCCTTCACGCTCTTTGACATCAACAGGCCGAATCGCGCCGTCGGAGCTCGGGATCCTTATGAGATCCCTTGGCGGGAACCCTACCTAGGCGCAACTCAAATCCATCATTGCTGAGGAGAATCTCTCAGCACCGTTCGATTTCTCACGGTTCCTGGACCTGATGGCCAAGCACATGAAAGCCAAAGCCGTTCAATCGCCAGCTCTGCGACGCCTTCAAGGTCCTTGACAAGGACACCACGGGATTCGTCTTTGTCGCTGAACTCCGCCACATCCTCACCAGCATTGGCAAGAAGCTCGAGCCGGCCGAGTTCGATAAGTGGATCCGCGAGGTTGACGTATGCTCCGACGAAAAGATCTGCTGCGAGGATTTCATCGCCAGAATGGTCACCAAGTGAGGAACCAAAAATTGATGGTAGAGTCGGTGAAAAATTGTGTCGAATATATTATATTAATTATTAATATATTAATTGAGACATTTATTAATTATTTAATATATTATTTTAAATATTGTTACATGTTTTTAAAAATGTAAAACCAAACGTATTTTCAAATTTTTTATACTGAAAATAATTTCTGTCAAATACATTTTCAAAAATATTTCTATCTGAAAATGAAAATATTTTCATTTTTATTTTTATATAAAAAATAAATTATTTTAAAATAAATTTTAAACGCACCTGATATATTTCTACGAGATATAAATCTCTCTTAAAATAGATTGTCCATTACTGACTGACTCAAACTTAAAATTTTATCGAGGAGAACGACCGATGGTAATTGTATCTGGCTATATCTTGAATTTGCAGCTCGAGCCATCTTGGGAACTATAATGACATGACCCATTGGGTTATACCCCATAATTATATTGGTTAAAATTCTGTTGCTTTTGACATATCAATATACCCATTGTATGCGTTTAAAATTTGTTTTAAAATAATTTTATTTTTTTATATGAAAATAAAAATAAGATGTTTTTAATTTTAGATAAAAATTATTTTTAAAAATACTTTTAGTAATTTTATTTAAAGATTATTTTTAGTATAAAAAAATTATTAATGTATCTATCTCTACTTGAAAGAGGAGAAAACAGAAATAAAAAATAAAAAATTATTTTTCATTTCTCTCATGTTTTATATTAAACTAAAAAATTATTTTCATTTCTTTTTTTTTATCTTTAATTGTGTCAAACGCTTTTTTTTTTCAAAAAACGTAAAAAAAAAAAAATAACTCCAAATATAGCCATTATTTCCCTTTGTTCTACATAGATCGATGGATTAAGTAGGTTTGTACATCAAGAATGTTGAACTAGGCAAATTGCTTCATTGAGATTCAGAAAACAGTCCAATCGACAGAAAACGCTAAGCATGGAGACACTGTACAATCCGCGCATCATAGTAACACCTTTGGTTGGCATTTTATTAGAATTTTAGGTGGAGAAGCAGTTAAACACTGCTTTTTTTACAGAGTAATTATTCATATTTCACAATGAAAAGTCTTAAAAAAGGTTTCCAACTATTCAAAACTTAGAACAAAAGAAAACGTCGCTCATGATATCTTAACTTAGAAGTTTAGAGAGGGCAACAGCAAGACAACAAGGACAACCCAACATGACATACGTTTATTGTCAATATTTTGTTCACTTTCTGTTCCTTAGTTCAATTAAACAAAATTTCTTTCCGAAGACGATGAAAAAGAAAGCAATAGCCACAAGGCAGTGCATTATTACAGTTCGATTAGTATTTTCAGGGGCCAAGCCAGAAAAATTAGCCAGGGTGCGCGGGTTTGATTGAGCTAATGAGATGAGACAAATAAAGAGATGTGGAATTTTAGGAGGAAAAATACCAATTTTACAAACTTCATAAATGAAAAAATATATATTCAGATGGGGCGGCTGCCACGCTCGTGTGTGGGTGGCTCATCACCCTAGTATTATCACCTTATTCAAGTCATATACCATCTGCTACCCTTACACCATGGTGCAGAAAATAATATTTATATTCTATACTGCTTAAGACAAAATTGTAGAGATAAAGTAGAAGGAAGACACATGGGAGAAGGGTCGGAATAAGACTACTAATCTTGAGAATTCTACTATGGCCAAATTGGTAAACCACATGACAGTTTATTTTCTACAGCCAATATATATAAATCATCACTGCAGTATTGAATTACCATTGAAATTTTGTGGTTAACCTAAGTTCAAGCCTTGCATATAAATATGCCATTTTATTAACGTTGGATATAAATACGTCATTATATTATACCTAAGATGACAGAAGAGAGAAAGCAAGGAAGCCATGTCTTGAGAGGAATATATTATGAGCTATCTGATATGGAAATGGTTGTAAGTGGCATTCTCTTGGGGGGCTATCTGGATTCTTGCCCTATCATCAGCCTGCCCGCAAGCCATGTCTTTTAGCTGAGCGCCTGTACCTTTGCGGCCCGAACCTTCAGCGTGAGTCTCGGTCGAGCTCTTCCTCCGCCGTTCATTGTGTCCAGCTAAACGCCTGCGGCAGCTCCGTCTCGTTTCGTCGAATTCCGACAGCTCATGGAATCTACAGGATGACAACAATTAGAACATAGCTCATAGTACTTGAAACACTTTTTGTGAGTGCCGTGTGGAAAATGAGTGCTGAGTTTTAGTTCTTAGACATGTTAGTACGTAGATACATAAAGAAGGAACACAAATAAAAAAAGCAAACTTCAATGAAGATTTAGTGCAATGATGTGTTACTATATACATGACATGACCAAATCAGATGCAGGTAGACAGATATAAAAAGTGGGGAAGAAGAATTGCAGAAAAAAAAAAAAAAAAAGAAGCAGCTAAAACTGGTATATATGGTAAAATTGTGTGAGACCGCATTCTAAACATTTTAGTCCCCGAATTATGACCAAATTTCATTTTGGTTCATAACTTTTAAACCTTCTTAAAATGTGTTCTACATCAATCATTTTGTTTCTTCGACAGTGAAAATCTTAACCGAAATTGATGTGGTTTTCCTTGTTAATAGTCGTGCCCTAATATACGAAAAATTTTAAAATTAACTTCACCAAATCGCACATAGTCATCACTTGTCTTTTTCACATCGAGATTTTAAGAGTCAAATGGACAAAACGGCTACTTTGAGACAATTTAATAGATCTCTAACTATGTTCTTGAAACTTTTAAAAATCAAAATGAGATTTTACCAATAATTTTGTGACTAAAAGCGAGATTAACCGTAAACTAAAACAATAGTAGTATCCTTGCACTAATTGAAAAAGGAAAAAAAAATTAACCACCAAAGAAGTGATACAAACACATAGTAATAATACAATAAAAAACAAAAGAAAAATGTCATAATAGCAAAAAATTGACACAAAATAACAACAATCACGAGCTACACTGCATACGTATACAGAAAAATGAGACAACAGATTTTGATTCGACAGGAGAGGAGAGGAGGAGCAGAGCACAAAAACCAAGAAACAAAAAAGGCAAATCTGTGATTTCAATCCAAACCTGCTGCATTGCTGGCAAAACCTTTGCCTAACACCAGCAACAAGCACAACCTGGGCCTTGGCGTGGTGCTCGCACACCTTGTGCCTCCTGTGGTACTGCTTGGCATCGCTCAGATCAGCCGCGCACTTCTCAGCCTGGCAACACCGGCTTGCCATATTATTATTATTATTATTATTATTATTATTATTATTATTATTATTATTATTCCCACTTGACAAGCTTTTCTTCCCACCAATACTACTACTTCCAAAAACGACATGACCTTTCTTCTTCTTATTATTGTCGTTTTCAGGAGTAGAACCCATTGTCTGCTCAGCCTCAGCAGAACAGTAATCCTCGTCCTGACCTTGGTCTAGTTTCTTCTTCACCACCATCCCCATCTTCTGCTTGGTCTTGTCAAGTTTGCCTAACTCCATGAATTGATCAGAGAAGAAACGACACAGGGAATTGGTGCTGGTAATGAAAAGAGCAACAAAAGGGTGTGGTGGAATTGGAACTGTGTGAGATGAATGAATATAAAAGTAACCCAATAAAACGAAACAAAACAAATAAATAAATTAAATGAAAACGAGGCAAATAGTGAGATGAGTGAGGACCACAACAATGTGTTTTCAGCGCCATATTTTTCCCGTCTGGTCTGGACCTTGCCATGGGGCCCTCTGTTTTTATAGTATGGTTTTCTACAAATAAAAACTAGATCGAAAACAAGACAAGATACCATTAGGAAGTCTAGACAAAAAACCGTATACGTACGTTATGTATGTGTAGATACTCAATTTTATTTTATTTTTCAGGAAAAACTGCTAACTAACGCTAGGATAAATAGAAATTATTATTAGGGTACTTTTTCAGGATGAAGATTTTTTAATTAATTATTTGAATTTAGGATAAGGATTTTGTCGTGATAGTGCGTGTTACTTTAAATCTTTTAAAAGCCAACATTGATACGTAAAAAGAAAAATTACCATGCTAAACTTCCATTTCTTCACATGTCAAAAGTATGATGAAAGCACCAAAGATCATTACATATATATATATATATATTGTGTTAATAATAAGCCTTAGATACGACTTTATAGGAGGAGATTCTTCTAACTAAATTAGTTTATCATCTACTTAAGAGTGTAGCAAAAGAGTGAACGGTTTTATTAACTTCCCTATACACATGATATAACATAGTAAGCTAGATTATCTAGTACAGTGTAAATATGCAAATTAGGAATTACCTTGCTACACTTCCATTCCTAAGGTTAGACATGTGACCTTATAATTTAGGCTTTGTAGGAAAAAAAAAAAAAAAAAAAAAAAAAAGACAGCACATTCATGCCTGGACATCGTACCATAATTTTGGTTGCTTTTGTCTATGTGATGAAGAAAGGGAAGTGGGCCATGGAGGATTCTCGTGAGTGGTGGTGGGCCCGATTCTGTTACATGCTCATGCGTGTGTGGGTCCCATTTGCTGAGTAGTGGAGTTGGGGGTGGGCTTTGGTGGGCTGGAGTTTGGAACTAGTGAGTGAGTGAGATTGGAGAGAGACGATTGGTGAGCTTGACGGGGTCCACGTGTACGGTGGGATTTTAGTGGGTCGTCCATTAATGGGAACTCGAAACGTGTTGCGGGTTCATTGCGGTTGATGGTGTTATTTGAGAAAGAAAAGAGTGGCTGAAGGGCCTTTGGATGATCTTGTCCTTGTTGTGGACCCATTTATGCTATTTATCATTTAACAGTGGTGGGGACAAAAGAGTACCACAATAACAGCTTCTCATCTGACCCCACCAAAAACCAAATTCTTTTCTTCTTTATCCCTGGAGCTGGGGGGTGAAGAATCCTACTAATCTCCAAATGGGTTTTGAGAATTTTGAGAAAAAAATGCATTATTATTCTTAACATAATCATTGCACTTCAGAAAGAAAGAAAACAAACTCAAACTAGAGGCTTTACCCATGGCCATTCATATGTTTGGACTGTCTAACTTTTCTTGATGCATGATTCATGCGGAAAAGCACTGAGGAATATATATATATATATATATATATATATATATTAATGTGAATTTTCCCATCCGAATGTATTGCTCTTGAGTTCGATCAAAAGTGGGGATAGGAAATTTTTTTTTTTTTTTTTCACAAGGTGTAAATATGAAACACAGAATAATAATAACAATAATAATAAGTTGAAATGCTCATAGATTAGAACATCTTGAACGTAATTGTAATTTGACATGTCAATGTTAAATGTTAATATTTGAGTACAAAAACTTTTCTCCAATACAATGTTTGATCTTCTCAGATGGGAAAAGTTTCTTGTTTCGTGTCATTATGTTGTTTTGTCATTTATGCACTTACTTAAAATAAAAGTGTACCTGTGTATTCATATAAATTTAAGAATGCCTTCTAATTTGGGTTAATTACAAAATGAGTTATTGTTGGGCCAATTTCTTCCCGTGTCTGGACAAGAGAATTAGAGCCCACGGGCTCCAGTGATGTCTGATGTCGAGCTGAACGTCGGATTAAGGTTAGGGATGACAACGACGCGGGGAGAGGGTGGGCCGTGGGTACGCTTTTCCCATCTCATCTCAAGACCCTAACCTCATTTTGCCCCTTATAGTTGTAAGTATTTAGGTCTCGTTTATTTTACTGATTTAAATTTTGTTATAATAAAAAAATTCTCAGAAACAGTCATATTTAACTTTTTTTTACTACAGTAAAAGTTTTCACGTAAAGTCACATCTCAACTCGAATTAAAAACTGAAATCAGCGAACTAAACAGGCTTTTAGAGTCCTTTGATTAATGCGCTCAAGTCAATAATTTTAATTCATTAGCTGGAAATTTGTGAGAGAAAAAAATTTTAAATTCAAATTCTTTGTGATTAATGCGCTCACGTCAGTAATTTTAATTCAAATTCTTTGTGAAATTTAAAATTCAAATTCAAAAAAAATTTATGTGAAAGTTTTTTATTGTAGCAAAAAAGTTAGATATGACTGTTTCTAAGAGCTTTTTACTATAACAAAACTCAAATTCTAAACTCAAATCGGTGAAATGAACAGGGCATAGTTTCCAAGCATCCCAAAATTGGTTCCAAGAATTGAAATTGAAAAAAAATTGATATTGCTACTTTTTATATAACTGACAGTGATGTGCTTTCCTATATAAATATAATATTGATATTTTTATGTGTCAATATGTCATGAGTTAATTTAATAAATAAAAATTGTTATATATATACATGTGAATATAATCTTGATAAAAAAAAGTTGGCCCCCACCAATAAATCTTGACTCCGTCACTGGTGATTGTCATTTAATTAATAAAGAAAAATAAAGGCACATAATGACACACAATTTGTTAGAATGACTTAAATAATAAACTTATACGAAATCATGACAAACCATCTACTGATCCGTTCATTTCGTTGATTCAAGTTTATAATTTGAGTTGAGATATGATTTTATATGAGAGCTTTTTACAGTAGTAAAAAAGTTAGATGTGACTGTTTCTGAGAACTTTTTACTGTAGCAAAACTCAAATTCTAAACTCGAATCGGTGAAGTGAACGGTACCTACATCTCTCTCTGTTTTTTTTTTTTGGTTAATTTTTCCCACTCAACTGTTCTTTTTTTTTTCTTTTTTTTTTTTGCACCTAGTAACATAGAATTTATTTTGACCTTTTTGTTGTGTTTTTGGCAATAATTGATAGGGAAATAGTAGAAAATAGGCCAATATGAAAAGCTTAAGAAAGGAAATAGGCTAATTTTTAGTTATAGAAATTAATAGGCCATAACTTGTCAAGTTATGGTTCATAACCAGATAAGTTATGGATAAACTTGTCAAGTTATGGTTCATAACTGAACAAGTTATGGACAATTATGAATAATAACTTGTCAAGTTATGGTTCATAACCAGACAAGTTATGGACGAAAATAATAATTTGGCCTATTTATTAACTTATGTAAACTATTGGCCTATTAATTTTAATTCATCTCAAATTTTGATCTATTTTCTTCTTTCTCCCTTGGTCTAATTGATATTGCCATTTTCATAAGTTGGCTTTTTTTGATGAATTATTACGACATTCAAAATGTGGTAGGAAGTCATGATTTTAATTTCATTTCAATATATGAGAGCATTTGACGAATCCTATTATCACGAATCTAAGGGTCCGTTTGGTTGGGAGATTCGTTCCCCGATTCGAATCATGATTCGTGGTTCGCTACAGTGGTTTCTCTCACAAAAAATACACGTAAATCGAAAATGGTTCAAATCACATGATTCAAATCCTTGAACCAAACAGACCCTAATAATCTATTCTTTTTATAGTTCAAATATTGTGATTGTGATGTTAGTAAAAAGAAAAAGAATACCTTTGAGAAAAAAAAAAAGGATGCTCACTTTGAGTTTGAGCTTGGACCAATTATGAAGGTCCCAAATTCTCTTTCTTTTATTTTTGCTACTTAAAAAAGTAAAAAATCTTTTTTATTCTAAAAAAAAAGGGGTTCAAATACTATTTGATTTGATTTAGAAGAAGAGATGCAAGAACGGGCTGGTCCGGCTCGGCGTGGCTCGTTCTCCTTAGGCCCACGCTGGCCGCGGCGGGGCCGGCCCAGTCTACGAATTTTGTGGGCCGAGCCGGGCCAGTCAGTATAAGAATGATCTCGGCCCAGCCCATACCACGGGCCTATTTTACGTGGGTCAAGTTGGGCCGTGTCATGGGCCTTGGCTGGGCTGGCCCAGTCAAGCCCCATAATTGGTTTAGATGGGCCAGTCCATCTAAGTATGTAATTTTAAATTATTTTATTTTTTATTTTTGAATTTCTAAACAAGTTAATAAATATATAAATTTGAATTTTCAAATAATAATATGAAAAATGATATTTCATTTACAATTATGTCTTTAAATAAAAATCTTTATAAGAAAAATCAAGTGGAACAAAATCTTGATAAGAAAAAAAGAGTACAATAATGATAATTATATATAAGATGTTAATAAAATTACTAAAAAAAGAAAAAAAATATAAAAATATTATGGGCCTAGATGGGTTGGGCTGGGCCGGGCCATTATGTGTATAGACGGACTGGGATGGGCCGGCCCATCATAGGTCTTGACAGACCAGACTGGGCCGGCCCAACCAGACTGGCTCATAATTTTTCATGGACCGTGCCGGGCCGATTCATGGGTCGATATATGTTGGCCAAATCCAACCCATCAATATATATGGGTTGGGCCGTATCGTGAACAGTGACAGGACGTGCCGGCCCGGCCCGTCACTGTGTCAGGATGGGTCTGGGCCGGCCAACGAAGCCCGGCCCATTGTTGCATCTACAGCCACTTTCCCGCTTCTTTCTTTGACCCCACTATTTGATTTGATTTAGAAGAACAGCCACTTTCCCGCTTCTTTCTTTTCCCCCCTTCCCCCCCCCTCCCTCTCTCTCTCTCTCTCTCTCTCTCGGTTTTCACTTCTGTTACCTGAAAATACCTTCTTCATTTCTCTCTTTGAGAAATCCATGGCCGTCCTCGACTTAGAATCCCAAGCCCCGAACTCTCTGCACGACCCTCTCTTGCCCTGGCTAAGGTAAATCCCTCTCTCTCTCTGTCTCTCTCGAATTTCGGTTGATATTCTTGAAGTTTATCGTGTGAAAATCCAGGTCGGTAAACCAAGCCCTAGGAAATTTGAACTCGGGAAACGATTCGGAGTCGAATCTCTCCAAGCTTCTCTCGGATTGCATTAAAATGTTCAAGGACAATGCCCAGTATCGAGACGACACCAGATTCCTTAAGATCTGGCTCCTCCATGTAACTTGCACTACGCTCAACATTATTTCTTTTGTGGTTCGAATTTCTTTCAATTTTGGATATTGGAAGTTTCGAATTATTCCATGAATTAGCCCTTTTAGCGCTGTCTCGTATTTGGCCCAATTTGATTAGTAAATTCATACATATGGTAGTTCAATAAATATCGACTCCTTTTTCTTGGTTTAAACATTTTGTTTAGTTAACTGATACAATTTGGTTGTTTGAAATCTATTTAGCAGTTTTGCAAATTTGTACATTTGGCTGATTAAAATCTATGCAGATGCTAAAGTGTGGGAATTTAAGGCCGTGTTTAGAATTGATTCCGTTTTTATTTTTCACGTTTTTTTTAGAAAAAAATAAAAACGTTTTTAAATCACCGTTTGGCTCAATAAAGATAAGAAATGAAAATAAAAATGATTTTTTAATTTAATGTAAAATGAAAGAGAAATAAAAAATAATTAAAAAGTCATTTTTCATTTTCTTATTTCTCGAATAGAGAGAAAAAATAGAGGTATTATTAAATTTTTTTATACTAAAAATAATTTTTTAATAAAATATTAAATATATTTTAAAAAATAATTTATGTTTAAAATTAAAAATATTTTTATTTTCATATAAAAAATAAAATTATTTTAAAACAAATTTTAAACGCATCTTAAGTTTTATTTTTAAGGTGGGTCTTAGATTGGTTTTAATAGGGTCTTAAAAGTTAATTCATACATTTTTTTTTAGCTTGGACTCTCTGAAGATTTTGGTGGCATTTTCAACGAAATGCTGGAGAGCAAGATCTGTGTTCGCCATTCTTCGCTTTACGTGTGGTATGCCGCTTTTCTTGAATCAAAGGGGAAGTTGTACGAAGCACAGATGGTTTACCAGATGGGCATTTTGAGGTCTGTATCTTCTCTTATGCCTCGTGGGTTTTTCCTTAATCAGTTATTTACGTTTGGTTTATTTCATAGATTTAAGTTTTTAATTTGAGTTGAGTTGTAATATTTTTTTAAAATTTTTTATTATAATAAAAAAAATTAAATGTGATATTTTTTAAAAACTTTTTACTGTAAAAATTTAAAATTGAAAACTCGAATCGGTGAAATGAACGAGTTCTAGTTCAATTCCTTTCGTTAATTTCTTACTCTTTATGTTTGTTTGCCTTTTCAAGTGTCATAGTTTTATCTGGATTATGCCCTTGCAATGTTATTGTCATACTAGGAATGCTGAACCGGTGGAGTGGTTGAAGAAAGCGCACGCCTTGTTTCTTGATCGATTGTCTAGCCTAGTGAATGATACTTCACTTCAAAAGGAATGTCAGAAAGAACACGATGAGACGAAGAAAACTAAAAGTAATGGCATGTTGCAGAACGATGATGGTGAAACTATTCAGTCCGGGGAGAGTCAAAAGGAATGTCAGAAAGAATATGATGAGACGAAGATAACTAAAAGTAATGGCATGTTGCAGAACGATGATGGTGAAACTAGTCAGTCCGGGGAGAGTCATATCAATCCATGGTCGAGCTCTACCATAAAAGATCTATTGATGAAGATTAATAGCCAGATTATGAAATATGAGGTGGGACAGTTTGGTTGTTACATTTTGAAAATGTTTGCCTTAATTGGTATGAAAAGTCATGGTTTATTTGTAATATCTTCTACTTTTTTCAGGGATGCCATTCAAGTTCTAAAGCTTACCCAAGAAAATTGGCTTTATCTTCTTTGCAGAATACATCAAGAAATAAGATTGTTGAGATAGGTGATTCTAGTTATTCTGGTTTACTCTTTCCTACTGCTTTATTCCCATGGTCAAACTAGCTCCTTTTTGAGTTTGCAGATTTGGAGAAAGGCTTTCTCTTTGTTTGGTGATCTAATTTAAGGATTAAGAAGAAAAAAGAGTCCAATGAGAATTTTGTTTGTTCGTTTATCTTGTTCGCTCAAGATATAGGCACGATACTAACTTAACCAGCTTCAACTCTTTTTACCTGAGCTCGAAGGCAAATCTCCGATAAATCATATAATTATAGTAATCCTCTGGCATGCTAGGTCCGGACAAATTTTAGGAGGCGGATTTTCTTATTGTCCTGATTATGATACACAGGTGGAATTAAGTATCAGATCAAGGGATGTGCGGGACAGGGTGGTTTCGCTCAAGTTTATAAAGCATACATCAACTCTAATCCTGATGACGTCGTTGCATTAAAGGTACGTATCAATTCAGTAGTCTCTACGTTGATATTTCGTCTGTTTATTTTAATAGCTTCAAAATCTCTTGCAGATACAAAAGCCCCCTTTCCCTTGGGAGTTCTATATGTATCGTCAACTTGATCGACGCATCTCAGCCGAAGAAGTATGCCATTTCCTGCTTCTGTTGAGTGTTGTGTTTTTTTGGTCTCTGCTGCTTTTGCATATTTACTCATTCTTGGTATATCATGTTAACAGAGGTCAAGCTTTGGTTTGGCACATAGAGTGCATCTTTATACTGACTGTAGCATACTTGTCAGTGACTATCTAGCTAATGGGACGCTTCAGGTTAGTTAATACTTTATAGCATGTGATATGTACGTGGGTATCTTGCATAGTCTATATCATAATTATGCTGATATGAAACTATTGTGTAGGATGCAATAAATTCTTATGTAGTTATTGGAAAGTCCATGGAAGAAGTATTGTGCATTTATTACACTATAGAGATGCTCTACATGCTTGAAGCTTTGCATGTTGCTGGTATCATTCATGGTGATTTCAAGCCTGACAATATGCTAATCCGTTATGCTAGGTAACAAGCTCTTCCATTGTGTGGAATGAAATTTGTTGCTCAGATAACGATGAAATTCTATGTTTAACTCTTTTCTGCTTCTCAACTTCCACTCTAGGTCCTAGAATCAACCTTTTGTAGTTCACATTTTAGTCGCTTAAAAATCTAAGTGCCTCTGAGATTTTCTTTATAATTTTTACACTTGAATACGGTTTGAAATCCGTTGTAAATGGCCATATTAGGAAATTCCTGATTCAGGTTTCCTATTTTACATTATGTGCACCACTGGAACTTGTTAAAATCTGTTGTTCAAGGAAAGAAATTCAAAATGAAGAGAAACAATAAAAGTATTGTGCTAAGAAACATATCTCTTAAGAGAGGTGCTGCCCTATGATTGTTACATTGCTGTTGACCTTCTATTTTGGCCTTTTATTAGACGTTAAAGTACTACATGCTTTTTGGTGATAAATAAGTCGAATGAACCCTAGTAGTAGGAGTAGTTGATATCTCCAAGTTGTTACTCAGTCATTCTGAATAGCTAATCATGTAGGAACCATGTTTGTTGGTTTAACGTAACATAGAGTTACTAGAGAATTAACTACAAGTTTAGGGAACCTTTTCATCTTTGTAATAATACTGAAACTTGGCCCTTGCGGTGTAACCATTTCTAATGAACTTATTAGTTTATGGTAGCTTTCTATCTTGTGACATTCACCTGTTTTTTGTTTGGCAGGGATGACCTAGTAGAAGATGCATTTCCTGACAGAAGTGGTCCTTGGCGTGATCAAGTTCGTTTTGTTTACATCAAATACCAATATTTAGTTTGAGCTTTTCTTTTCTTTTATTTTTTCTTTTTTTCATCTTTAAAGAAATTAACAAGAGCACTTCATGCAGGGTCTTTGTCTTGTTGACTGGGGAAGGGGAATAGATCTGCATCTTTTCCCTGATGGTACCGAATTTAAAGGAGATTGCAGGACTTCAGGCTTCCGTTGTGTTGAAATGCAACAGAAAAGACCATGGAAATTTCAGGCAAACTCAGACTTTTACTCGCGTTACAAATGCAGTTACCTGTGCCATACAGTATAGACTAACTTGAAACTAATCCTCTCTGTCACTTCTCACCAGGTAGACACATATGGTCTCTGTGCTATTGTTCATATGATGCTTCATAATTCTTACATGGACATTCAAAAGAAACCCGCACCTGATGGTGGCTATATTTATCTTCCCAAGTCATCTTTTAGACGGTATTTCATCCATTTCTTCATACATCACTTTCTACATCATGGCTTGTAATCCTGAAAACTGAGCAAGTACTGTATTCATGTTTTTCTCTCACCATAATCCGACTTATATTGTGCTCATTGAATTTCACTTTGTAGATATTGGGTGGTTGATCTCTGGAAGAATCTCTTCACTAAACTTCTCAATACTAGCGCCAGCGACAATGACACGCAGTTATTACGGGATTTAAGAGAGTCCTTCCAGGACTACATGTGCTCAAACCCTAAGCTCATAAAGAAGCTGAAAGAATTGCTGGTGAAACAAAGAGCTTCATTGTGTTCTGCTTAGTGTCATCTTTGATTAAATTAATCTCTAAAATGATTTCTCTTCCTAAACTTATGGTTGAGTCTCCTCTTGTATAGATCTACTTCGAGATTCGTGTACATCCCAACTAAAATTACAAACCCCTGTTGTAAGCTTCCTGATGTTTCTTTCTTTCTTTATTTTTTTCTTCAAAAGTAGGAATTAAAAATGTAGCGGGTGTATTTGAACCTATTGGAGATGGGCGTAGAATTCCACCTGGCTAGACCTGCCAGCACTTTCGATAATGTAAATCTTGACCATGATATTATCATCTCCAAAGTTTCCAAGTGTTAAACATTCACTTAAGAATTGATGTATGAACAATGTAAAGATGACAGCTATGACTGAGATTATACATTGTTTTATATCAATCACCAAATACATTATGCTATACAATGTAAAGACAATCTTATGCTTGCTGTCTTTTTTTTTTCCTTTGCCCCTTTTCCAGTTGCTGTTGTTTTCAAGGCTATTGCCTTCTCCTCTCTCTCTCTCTCTCTCTCTCTCTCTCTCTCTCTCTTTTTTTTTTATTTTTGTGGGGTGGGGGGTGGCGGTGGTGCTGGAAATTATATAACTTATATTGACGGGTCACGCTGTCTTTCGATATTGTTGTCGTTTTTCGATAATTGCATTGCACAATTCTTGTCGTATGTTTTGTTGTATGTTTGCTGTTGTTATCAATTATCGTTTCACAAGAATTTGCCGCACTATTGTCGTTTCTAAGTTTTACTCTCGCTTCTGTGTTTTTATTGTCATTTTTAAGTTTCGTTCACGTTGCAGTTATCAGTACTATCTTTCTTATAATATGTCTCTTGGAAAACTCTGAAATGGAAAACAATACAGAAATGGCAAAAAAAAAAAAAAAAAAAAAAAAGACTGGGGAAAGTACGATGGCATGGAAGCCCAAAAGAGAAAGTGTTAGTTTTTTTAAATTTAATGGAGGGGAAAGGCTAAATTCGTCATTCATGCAAAACCCTAATTGCCATTCCTAGCTCTGCTTTGGGATGCTTCGCCTCTAAAGCAGCTGAAGAAGAAAGGTGCGTTTTTTAAGCATAAACCCTCATGGTATTTTACTTATTTTTGTTTGGTTAATGGGAAACTGAATGAAAAAAGAAACTAGAAAAAAATGGAGATAATCGTATTTATTTGGTTATGTGTTTATTTATTTATTTATTTTCCTGTTTCGGCTCAAATAGCCTTAGATGAGTTCATTCCCTTGCCTTTGCGCTTTGTGACTCTAGAATTAATTAATTTGTGTTTGGCTTCTTGCAAATATGGTGTGTGCATATAGTTATTTATTCATTATTTTTATAAGGAACAAGTTTGATTAAAAAAAGAAAAATTTATAAAAAGAATTCCGAGTGCATTTGGCTTTGAGTTTGGATACAAGAAGTTGATTTTCTTTTGTTTTACTTTTTTAAAGACTTTCATTTTTTTTTTTTTTTTTTTAGAAGGTTGTGCATTAATTCATCATTTGGCTTAAATTGAAAGGCATAATTGAGGAAAGGTCCACTAAATCTTCATTTTGCACTGGCTTTTTATGATTAGTTTGTAAGGGAAAGAAAAAGGGTCCACTAACTCTTTGCTGAGTCCGAATCAGATAAAAATTAATTTTTAAGTTCATATCTTTTCTGAGAATAAGATTATTAGCAACAAAAATATTATATTCCAAATTATATTTGAGACAAGTGGACTATGTTAGACGTGAAACAAAATGCTGATTTTCTTTTTCCTAATTCATTTTCGATCTCATTTTGGAAGGACTAAAGTACAAAAATTACTAAACGTGACTTCTTGGAGCTTGGCATATGTTTCTGTACATATTTACTTATATGTACATTTTTTTTTATAGAAAATGTACATATTTACATTCACACCTTACAAAGCTATTAGAGTTGGGTTTGAAATTTTTCTGTAGATGGAATAGTAATTCGTACATATATAAGTCCTTATAGACTAAAGAGTTGGGTTTTGGTTGTATAAAACTGCAACACTTTTGTGTAAATTCGATATTTTATTTTATTAAAATTTTTGCTGGATTCTTTAATAAATGTAATGAACTATTAACTACAACACTGTTGTATAAATTCTATATTTTATTTCATTAAAATTTTTGCTAGATTCTCTAATAAATGTTATGAACTATTTTGTAAGAACTTGGACATAAATGATCGCATATGACTTCTTTGATTTTGTCAGCAACTCAAAGCAGGTAATTGATGTGAGATGAGATGTAGCCTGATAAGTTAATTTCAAAATAGAATTTTATATTTTATATATATTTTTTGAAAAAAAAAAAAAGAAACCGAATTCCAATGACCATCGCTGATTAATTGTGTTGGCCTTTCCTCCGTTTTTTTTCCCCTGGTCCCTAACAAATTTGTCTCCTTGTTTATTCATTTTAAAGAGATCATCTTTGCACTTATAAATATGAATGATAAGAGGTAATGATGAATTACTATATGGTGGTCATTTCCTTTTGAAATAAAAACAGAACTTAGATTTTCTACTCTGTATAAGCAAGAACAGCAGATGCTTTTATGCTATTTACTACTACTTCTGACATCAGTGAAACAATTTTTTTACCAAAGAAAACTAACCCCTTTCCCTTAATTTGTATGGATAACTTACAATCTCATTCCCCTTCAGGTGACCGGGGTTACCGCAGAATGGCGAACGCAAAGCAGCATCTATCAGTACATGAGAAGATATCCATGCACAACAGAAACCGTGGTATGAACTTTTCATATGCCAATGCTGCAGGCTTGAAGATTCCTTTGAGCCTTACAACATGCCAAAGCAGTACTGGCCTCCCACATTTCCCACCGGGAGCTTGCTCCGCTAGAGGCGTGAAAGGTCTTGGTTTGCCTGGTGTCGGATGGGAGTATTTTCGGCGTAGCAGCAGTTATGGCAATGACAGCAGTGGCTCCTTTCAATCGAGTTAAACTGTTGCTTCAGAATCAGAATGAGATGCTTAATTCTGGTCGCCTTTCGGGACTGACTGCTTTGCCCGAACTCGTAGGAATGAAGGCTTCCTTTCCCTCTGGAGAGGAAACACTGCTAATGTCATTAGATACTTCACCGCCCAGGTGAGCTCAAAATTAGCACTCGGATTAACTCTGTTTTATGTTCTCCTTGTACTTTTTTTTTTTGGCTGAATGTTCTCCTGGTCCTTACTTCTTACTTATGACTTCTTAAAAATTTTGGTTCCAAAATACAAATCTTTCTAACTTTCAGCTCTAAGGTTTTTTTTTTTTTTTTTTTTATTATTATTTTTCTTTTTATATAAGCTTTTGAATTATGATAGTGGTTTTATACACACACTTTCTGCGGGGCATTTTATTAGTATTTTATGTTTCTGAAGAGTTCAAATCAAAATCATGTCAAACCGAACAATATGTAGATCTAATAGTTCAGAACACAATAGAATAGATAAAACACATCTTTTTTTTTTTTTCGTGTGTGTACCGTTCCAAAGAATTCTCCATATATTGTGCCCTCTTATAATAACACTAGATTCTTGAAACTTGCTGGTCCCAACATTTGTTTTTAATGATTACTTAAGAAGAGTTTTCTGCTCTAATAAAGACAGAGATTGTCATTGGAAATCGTTTGCTCGGAACCTGGCAGCACAAAGTGCAGTTAATGTTTCATTCTCAATTCCTTGCCTACTCACTGGACTATGCCAACACACGTTTGGCTACTGATATCAAGGCGGCACTACTTGTCCCTCTATTGGCTTTGTTTGTGCCCTGGACTACGCCAAAAACAACAATATCAAGGTTGGTGAGAGGCAGTTTAATTGTTTAGTTGATGTTTACAAGAAAACCCTCAGGTCTGATGGTATTGCCGGTCTTTATCGCGGATTCAACACCGCATGTGTTGGCAAAATCGTGTTTGGTGGACTCTACTTTGGAATGACCAATTCACTGATCAAGCCTGTGGTTCTCAACAGCGAGTCACCGCAGGTCGGTTCAAATATTTTGAACTCAAAGCAGCTTCAAGCACAACTGTTTTCAACTTCTAGTTCGAGATTGTGAGAATAAAACATGACTGTTGATGGTAGGAGCTCAAATTTCATACAATAGATAGTAGCAGTCACAACTTATTAGTATTGTTTTCCCCATTATTAGGATCTGTGATTTCATGTGGAATATTCTCCGCCTTGATTTAACATACAATGCTTTGAGAGTGATCAGCATACTCTCCCTTTGGTTCATTTAGTCTCAAGAGGCTTGTTTATGTTCACTTCTGGTATTGTTTTGATTTCTTGTTTTCAGGGTAAGCACTTCATTGCAGAAGCCATGCTTCATGGGAGTTAATATAGTTACTTAAAAGTTATATTTTCACATAAAGCAAAAGAAAATAATCAAAACTAATGTTGTTCTTGAAATACTTTTTTTTTTTTTTTTTTGATGCTACACAATAAATTAACTCAAGTGATGATATATTCTCTAAAAAAAAAAGTTACGTCGATAAATCAACCCGAGTTTAAATCTATTAGACGATCAATTATCAATAGGTATAATGCTCGACGAATTAGCTTGGCCAATAATATTGCATGTTTTGCGAAAAAAAATGGGAATATTATCCCCATTTTTACTTAAAAGGGCACAATCGTTAAAACAAATTCAGAAACAGGCAAATTCGTCAGTACACTAGAGCCTCCATTTTTACGTGCTTAATTAGCTAGTCTCGTCTGCTTCGTTTTCCATATATACTAGCTCTAGAGAGCTTAGCTATATCGATCGTCAAAGTTTCATCTAAAACAGGTGCGTCTTTGATGCTCTAATGGCACTTGATATGTTATTCTAGCTACTCGATCGATCCTAATTTAGATATGAAATGTAATTACCGATTGATTGATGTATGAGTATTTATATTTGATTTCATCTTGTTTGTTTGGCTGCTGAGAAAATAGCTTAACAAGAAAGAAAATAAGAATTCGGTCTTGAACTTAGAAGCATTACTTGCATGATTACTTGCATGTAGTACATTTGTAGTAATAACGTCCTTTTGTAAATCGGCAAATAAATCTCTTAAACACAACGTCCTTTTTATTATTATTTGTTTTATATAAACGTTATTTTACGATCCGAAATAATTTATTATCTGATGATATGCTTTTTTGGTTTAATTATAAGCATTTTACTTTTCTCTTTTTTACTTTGGACCAGAATTTTCCGAAAAGTGGCATTACGTTAGTTAGGATTTTGCAAGAAGTCCCTTAAACTCGGTCTTTTTGAATTTTTTATTGGATCTCTTAATTATATGCTGTTATTAATTTGATCTCTCTTGGAAGGACTAAACAAAGATTATATAACTATTAAAAAAATTTCTCTTGCTGGAGTAGGACATATAGAAAAGTAAAAGTAATTTTTCTTTGGCGAGTTTATCATAATATTAATTAGTAGCTTATATTTGGTAAAGATTTAGTACAATTGTTTATTTTTTGTTTATTTTTTTATTTTTTTATTTTTTGCTAACAATTGTAATTAGGCACCCTGTTTGGCTTCGTTGTTTTTTTTTTTTTTTTTTTTTTTTTTTTCAACATATAATTTGTTCCTAATTTTGCATTTCTAAATGATGTTTAATATTGAAGTTAGATGCAAAAATGTTACTTGTTTTCTGTGTCTTTGGATCTGTAACCCAAAATAGGCATTTTATATAATGTTTGAACAGTGTCCGACAATTAGCCTGAGAAAACATTCCCACTGATGCATAATAACAGGGGAGATTTTGAAAATAGTTAAGGGATAGTGTTGTTAAAAAGTTTAGCCATTCTACCAATATATATATATATATATATATATATATATGATTCGAATTCAATATTTTCCAAACATAAATTTATTTTTGAACTCAAATTCCTGAACGAGCGAAAAGAACATGGAGTCTTTCCATATTTCATCTTTTAGACGTGTTAATAAATAATTGGCTGTGAATTACATCTTATCGGGCTTCTTCTCTGCTTAATTTTACCTTATGAACTGAGATTTTGATGCTTGGATATATAATAATCATATATTTTACAGGGTGATCACCTAGGTTACACAGCATGGCGAATGGGTCGCAGCATCCATCAGTGCATGAGAAAATCCATGGAATTGGAAAGTGTTACCATTATTCTTCTAGGCTTTCCTCTCACATATCTTATCAATCTAGGCCTGTTCCGTAGTCTTCCGCAAAACAGTACTACCAACCGGCCAAATGTGCAGGTCATTTCCGCCGAAGCTCCATCGGAGAAAGGCGCAAACGGTCTTTGGTCTTTGTATTTTCCCGGCATTCTCACAAGAACGGTAGTTGCTCCAATTGAACGTGTCAAATTGTTGATTGAAAAGGCGGCTTTCGGAGCCATACAAGGGAATTACTAACTGCTTTGCCCGGACTACGAAGAACGAAGGCTTCCTTTCCCTGTGGAGAGGAAATTAATCTCGTCAGATCTGTCACAATCATGGTCAAGATATACTAATCTCATTTCATCTCACTTCCATGCACGTCATAAATTATTATTATTATTATTATTATTTTTTTTTTTTTTTTTTAATCATGAACGTATTCGTGTATAGATTTTGTAGAACTAAAATAACTGTTTTGTTTCTGTCTTTTCATTTTACCTTTAATAACTTAATTTCTAGTTTCATGATTCGTTATGAAAATTACTTTTATACGGCAAGGCTTGGATCACCTGTACTATGATTGGGACTATTTCACAAGGCATTTTCGATTCGCGACTGGAACCGTATTGCTCGGAAAATGGCAGGAGAGAGTGCTCTTGGTGTTTCATCTCTTTTTATTGTATACCCCTTGACACGCCTACACTCCTGAGGCCTCTGGTTCTCGTTGGCAACTTGGAGGTCAGTAAATCAATATATACCCTTCTGAAGACAACCAATGTACAATACTTGATAGACCAAATTCATGCACAATTTTTGTATCTACTATTATCGTGACAGCTTGAGTTACACATATAAAAAGATCTTGTACATTGTTTCTATGTGCGATTAATTGACTTGTGAAGTAGCAAAATAAACATATAAATGTGAAAATTCGGGTAAGGAAGAGGTGGCGTCGTTGAGTTGGAGTGATTTTTAAAACGGAAAAAAAGATGTGAGGGATAAAATCTCATGAGGAACCACACTTTAAAAATCTCCAATTTTGGAGACAAAAGTGAGGATAAAACTTTGGTAGAGGGGGAAAAAAAAGGTGGAACATTACATGATAAAATTTGGAAAAAGGAGAAAAACGGTATAGGTAAAATAGCACTTTAATACAACCGTTATCCCTCACTTGCAATACAAGGTATATAAAAAAAAAAGGTCATTTTAACTTTTTTTTTTTAGTTGTTGGAAAAAGGTAATTTTACTTTCTCTTGTATAATCTTTATTATGCCAAACAACAAAAGAAATAAATATATTATTAGCAAAATCGTTCCTTTCTACCAAACATAGTGTTAGAGACCGAGTAAGTCGATCGATATGGGATTAACTTTGCTTATACTCAGGACATGTGTTACTGATATATAATTGTTGATACAGGATAATTTCTTTGCTGGGGTCATGGTTAAATATAGGGTCATTTTTGGTGCTGCATTGGCTTGTTACCCTTTTGACACTGTGCGGAGAAGGAATATGATGATCTTAGGAGAAGCCATCATGTACAAGCAGAATTCTTGGGATGCATTTAACCAAATCATAAAAAATGAGGGCGCTAAATCTCTCTTTAAGGACTCTGGTGCAAAAATTCTCCACACTACTGCTATAACTGTTGCTTTTGTTGGCTGCAGACAATTCTACTTCTCAAGTATATAAGCAGCGGCAGTAGTGATCACTACTTACTGAGGGCCACAAACGTATCTGCTTTTATGAAGACAATAACACAATATTGAGAGATTTAATATATTGTGATTAAATTGTATTGAACATTTATGGATTCTGAACACCATTTTACAACTTTCAACGTTTTACTTGACCAAGCTTATGAGAAATGTAACAGTTGAGGATATGTGGTTGCTTCAATTCTCTCATTTTAAAACTTTTTTTTTAAAGATTTTTCAGATTATTATAGATTTTAGAATATGGTTGTCTGTGTCAATTCTATAGGTTGAAAATTTCTTCTTGCCTGTTGGGGGAAAAAAAAAAAATTAATGCATGCTATTCTTCTTTTGATGTTCTTCCTCCTACTTTTTTCCCGGATAAACTTCAAAAATTCTCTCTATTACTTAACCTATGCACCTGTGCCGTAGCCTTGAACTTCAACTTATGTAAATTTACTACCAAGTATAGTATCGCCAAATCTAGTATAAAAAAATAGAATTGCATTTCCCTTAAAAAAACAATAGAATTGCATTAGAGTGGTTCCTGGGGAAATACTTCAAATATTTCAAAAAAAAAAAAAGGATCCTTGAAGACCTTGAATTATCCAGCTCAACTAAATCAAGGCATTAAATATGAGAATTTACGAGGAAATAAGGAAAGGAAAAGTTAACCAAGAAAAATGAAAACTATCCAATCTAAAAAAAAGTAAAGCAGAGGATCTTCTCCTATAAATAATGGATGGAGATCACGAATCAATCATCTTTTGATCCCTCTCTTTATGCTCATACCCTCTCTCTCTAAATTCCCTTCTCCTCTCTCTCACATTCTCATACTTTATTGTAATTGTAATTTTCTCAAAATATAGCGAAGCCCTGAGACCCTATAATGGATATACTTTGTGATTATTAGGAGAATCATTATAAATCCGACGTCAATTTATTTTTCTGCACTTTAGATTCTCATTCCAACAACATATCGACTTAAATCGACCCGAATCAATTCTCTAACGCAATCGACTTTTAAAAACGGCCATTGATCCTCTAAATAAATTTAATTGTAGAATCTGACCTCTATAATGTTCTATTGTTGCTACCAAAAGCACCCTTTACTAGCTTGAGCACCAATTTACCACTTCACCAGTTATACGTATACTAATATTTATTTATTATTAAAAACTCTTGTAAAAAAAAAAAAAAAAAGATATAAAAAAACGTTTTTTTATTTACTATACTGCAAATCATATTCATGGTTATAAGTGTGCAAAAGTTAATTATTTAGCAATAAAAAAAGTGTGTAAAAGTTAATTAAACTCATGTGTTGATGCTAAATAAGGATAAAAAAGTCATTTCACAATTTAAAAAAAAAACCGTCATTTCAAAGACTATGAATGGCTAAAATCGTTTTCTGATATTTGGAGGGGCATTCCAAGCAATTTTTTTTTAAAGATTAACGGTCAAATATGAGTCAACATTAACAGCCATCTAACAAGGGTGTGTCTATGTAATTTTTTAGAAAAGTCAGAGATAGTGTTAATTGTCGTGTTTAAAATTGATCCTTTTTTTATTTTTTATATTTTTTAAGAAAAAAATAAAAATATTTTTAAAATGACGTTTGGTGTAATAAAATAAAAATAGAAATAAAAATAATTTTTTAATTTAGTTTAAAATGAGAGAAAAATAAAAAATGACTTTTAATTATTTTTTATTTTTTGTTTTCATTTTATCCTCTCTCAAACAAAGAGAGATAAAGAGAGACATTAATGAGTTTTTTTACATTAAAAAGAATGTTTTAATAAAATTACTAAACATATTTTTAAAAATAATTTATGTCTGAAATTAAAAATATTTTTATTTTTATTTTTATAAAAAAAATATTTTAAAATAAGTTTTAAACACGTCCATTATTATTTATTTTGGTCAACAAGGTGTATATGTTATTTTAATAAAGGAAAATAGTAAAAAATAGGCCAATATAAAAAGCTTAAGAAAGTATATAGGCTAATTTTTAGTTATAAAAATTAATAGGCTATAACTTATCAAGTTATGGTTCATAATCAGATAAATTATGGACAAACTTGTCAACTTATGGTTCATAACCGGACAAGTTATGGACAATTATGAATAATAATTTGTTAAGTTATGATTCATAACCAGACAAATTATAAATAAAAATAATAATTTAGTGTATTTATTAACTTATATAAATTATTAACCTATTAATTTTAATTAATCTTAAATTTTGACCTATTTTCCTCTTTTTCCCTTTAATAAAACACAGGTGTCCGTGTAAACGGGCGAAAGGGATACAATAGTTAAGAGGGCTGGGTTTAATTGAGCCGATGATACCCAACTCGTTCACAGTTCTAAAGCCCAAGCCCATAGTTACACGAGTCAACTCAACTGCCGATTCTTCGACGTTCAAATGGAGAATGGACAGTAGACTATTCTAATGGAGGTAGAGTGGCATAGTCGTTGAATAAGTCACAAAGCACGGGCAAACTCGTCATTCCGATCAAACCCTAGCAAATTCAGTTCAGCTTCCATTTATAAACCTCTCCTCGATTTGCCTCATTTTTCTCCCACTCTCCCCACTCTGCTCGCCTAATTTTTCCCTTCGGAGACCTTTTCAGGTTTGTGATTTTCTCGATCTCCTTGAAATTTTCATGTTTCGTCGAAGTATTTACTTTCCGTTTGTTTCCCGAGAAAATGGACCGTAAGGAAATTGTTGCGGCGCATTACTAGTACTAAGTGTTCTTGATCGATTTCATTTCATTGTTTTGTCTTCTGAATTTCGTGCAATTGGTAATTTTATATTTATTTATCTCGTATTTTGTTTTGATCAAACGTTTACAAGGATTTTTTTTTTTTTTTTAAAAGAAAAGAAAACTGTTTGTTGGTTTGGTTTTTAAAGTTCATAATGTTTTGATCTCTGGAAAACGGATAGATGCTTAGATGAAAAATTGGTCTGCTAGCTTTTGAACTGATGATTTCCATTAGGAAACTCACATTTGGTGTAACAATTTTTCATTGATAGAAGTAGTGTGAAATTGATAATTTCGTTTGTTGATGAAAGGGCGTATTTCAATATATTTTGTTCATTTTTATTGTAGTGGATTTAGATTACTTATATTGGAGAGAGTTGGGTTTAGTGGTTTACAAGGTTTGTAATGGTAATTGGGATGTAGTGTTAAATTGATGCAAAGGGAAATTGTTGTTTAGTATTTTCTGATAACATTTGCAGAAGTGTGCACTTGCAAAGAGGACTAATTGTAATTTTGTCTTGATGGAATATTTACCGCCTGGAAGTTTTATACTCTACATTTCGATTTCTTGGATGGTATAGAATCCTAGAGTAATGTTTCATTTCTTACTAACCTAAACTGATGTTTCAGAAGATAAACCCACCATTCATCTGCCCGTGTTTGTATCAAAAATCATTTTCTTTATGTACAGGTCACCGGCTTGGCTTACAAAACATGGCGGATGCATCACAGCATCCATCTGTATTTCAGAAAATACATGGGCAATCTTACCTGATTTCTAGGCTTTCCCCCAACATGTATGCTAGAAATTATGGTGTAGATGTCCAGGGTTCCTTGCACCCAATGTGCCAGAGCACTGGCCTCGCACATGTCTCATATATGTCTCCGGTTTTTGTGCAAGCTCCATCCGAGAAAGGTGCAACTGGTTTTGTTGTGGATTTCCTTATGGGAGGTGTTTCTGCTGCTGTTTCCAAAACTGCAGCCGCCCCTATTGAGCGTGTTAAACTCTTAATTCAGAACCAGGATGAGATGATTAAGGCTGGTCGGCTTTCTGAGCCATACAAGGGTATCACTGACTGCTTTGCCAGAACCGTTAAGGATGAAGGTTTCCTTGCTCTCTGGAGAGGAAACACTGCTAATGTTATCAGATATTTCCCCACCCAGGTTAATAACTTCCACTTTTGTGTAATTCTTAGGAACGGGTTCTTGATCCATTGTCGTTTTGTGTTTTTTGGTAGTTACATAAGGCTGTTATTGAAGATTGTTGCCATCTACCGATTACTGAGCCCTATTATATGTGATCTTCATCCATTGAATTGCACCACAGGCTTTGAACTTTGCTTTTAAGGATTACTTCAAGAGGCTTTTTAACTTCAAGAAAGACAGAGATGGCTACTGGAAGTGGTTTGCTGGGAACCTGGCATCAGGAGGTGCTGCTGGTGCTTCGTCTCTTCTTTTTGTTTACTCTCTGGACTACGCCCGGACACGTTTGGCAAATGATGCCAAGTCAGCTAAAAAAGGTGGAGAGAGGCAATTTAATGGTTTGATTGATGTTTATAAAAAGACCCTCAAGAGTGATGGCATTGCTGGACTGTACCGTGGATTCAGTATTTCGTGTGTTGGTATCATCGTGTACCGTGGACTTTACTTTGGATTGTATGATTCTCTGAAGCCTGTGGTTCTGGTTGGAGGATTGCAGGTATGCTGTATCTTTTCAACTTGTAATTGTCTTTTTCTGTGTACCATTTTCTCTAATAATATTTTGTTAGTTCTTTTGAAATAAGTGTTGACAATGATGCTTTTCACGAAAGTGGTTGTGCTTTTGGTCGCTGTTATGTTTTGGTCTTTGCAGGATAGCTTCTTTGCTAGTTTCTTGCTTGGATGGGGAATCACCATTGGCGCTGGGTTGGCCTCTTACCCTATTGACACTGTGCGTAGAAGAATGATGATGACTTCTGGAGAGGCTGTTAAATACAAGAGCTCTTTGGATGCATTTAATCAAATCATCAAGAATGAGGGTCCTAAATCCCTCTTCAAGGGTGCTGGTGCCAACATCTTGCGTGCTGTTGCCGGTGCTGGTGTTCTTGCTGGTTATGACAAGTTGCAGGTCATTGTTTTAGGCAAGAAGTACGGATCCGGTGGTGGTGGTTAATATGTAGTACGATGTTGATGACGAAATCAAAGAGTGAGGTGGTGTAAGTTCTTCTCGCGAGCTGAATAATTTTGAATGAACTGTAGTCACTTTTATGTTTCAGTGTTTAGGAACTTGTTAGAAATCATAGTTACAAGAGGTAAATTTGAGTTGGGTCATGGGTGTTATTCGTGCTTGGATTTTAGAGCGATGTACTATCAGCGTTCCCGTTTGTGAGAATATTTGGTCAGTATCTCGGTGATTTGTGCTCACAAACTCTGTTTCTTTCAAGCGTTCTAAGTATTGAAGTCTTTCACTCTATAATTTTTTACCTCTGTTCTTATTTCTTTTCCTCTTAACATTTTTCCCCACATTTCTTTGTCATTGTTATATTGGTTTATTGTCGCATAGTCCAAACATGTATTTAAGCTGTCTGAAATAATTTTCAACTTATCTTAAACTTTCCAACTCACTATTCCTCCTGTTCCAGCCTATGCCGCTGATCTTTCCCATTATTATGTTGTCCTTGAACGCTTAACATAATAACACAGATGTTGTTACTCTTAACAAGGAAACAAGGCTTGTCAAAAAACTTTTACGGAAAGACCGCTTTTGTTGGCCTAAAACTGTGAAAGGGGGACATAATTGTGACTTCAAAGTTTAAAAGCTCGCTCATGACATTCCACAGCGAGTTAAGATTTATATCAATTGCAAAAGCTTCTATTAAGTGGTGTTCAGATTCAGTGCTATTACTTAATTGAAGGGAAAGTAATGAAGGAGCTCTTAGCCCTATGTGTATGATCAAAACTGGAACAATTTCTTGCGCTGCTATTTATAAAGCTGAAGGGTTACTGTGATTAGTGTTGAGGTTCTCCTACAGTAGTGTCTATTTATGACCGGTGGATATGGTTAAATCACATCAAAATAAAAAGGAAAAAAGAGACAAATGTTCTTCAGAATATATGGGTCTTAGATTTTTAACATTTACTCTTAAGAACTATATTAGTCAAAAGAGTATTAATTAGAGTAAAAAGAAAAAAAATATTAAAATAATACATTCAAAGGATGAGTTCACCAATTTTTTTAAATAAAAAAATATACAAAATAAATAGCTTCTGACATAAATCTGACGGATAAAAAGAGATATAGTGTTTAGAACTCGTTCTAAAATGATTTTATTTTTTGTATGAAAATGAAAATGAAAACGTTTTTATTCTCAGACATAAATCATTTTTAAAAATGCGTTTGGTAGTTTTATCAAGAGATTATTTTCAGTGTAAAAAAATTCATTAATGTCTATCTTTCTCTCTCTGCTTGAGAGAAGAGAAAACGAAAATAAAAAATAAAAAATGACTAAATGTCGTTTTTCATTTTTATCTCATTTTATATTAAACTAAAAAATTATTTTCATTTCTATTTTTTATCTTTATTGTGTCAAATAATATTTTAAAAATGTTTTTATTTTTTTTTAAAACGTGAAAAATTAAAACAGGATTAATTTCAAATACGGTCATAGTGTCGGTCTATTTTTTCAATTATTGTTGTTCTTTCCTTTATTTCTGATGCTTTTGGTAGTTTGTTTTAGGTTATTGCCGAAGTAAACTTTGGCAGCTTTACTATTTCTAGTTTTCTACCGTCATTTTTGTCTTCAGGTGTTTCCTGATATATATATATATATATATATATATATATATATATATTTCTTCCTTTGTGAGGTGAGTGAAACATCAAATTCATACAGGAAAAGAGAGGGAGAGATTTTTTTTCTTCTTCATGAATTGGTCTAGAAAAAGAAAGCTACAACTGTTGACAAGTATATCAATCTACTTTCTGATCATTGAAATTTTGTTACCCCTAATCTCCACCGAGCCACTAATAAGTACTAAGAAGTTGATCTCTTAAATTTCAAGAAACTCCCCCATTTTGTTCTCAGGGGGGTTGAACTTGAAGCTTTCTGTCTTTCTCCAACTCCATTCCTAACAACTGCCAAGACTCCAAAGGAAGGAGCTAAGTCCTTATCATGCGCATGATCCTCCTCTTCATACTTATTCACAACCACAACAACGACATTCGATTTTCAACCACTCACAAATTCCTCTTATTTAGTACTAATGACCCTACTCAAAAGAGATCATAAAAATGCAAAATACAAGAATTTGAAAATCAATATATATATATGTGTGTGTGTGTGTGTGTGTGTGTGTGTGTGTGTGTGGGCGCGCGCGCCTCTGAAAGATCCAAACCTGTTATATATGAGAATATATGTCTTGTTTGGATTAGGATCAATTTCGGTAACGGTTAACTGTCGCTATGAACATGTCGTTGTAACATTTTCTTCCGGAGAATTATGATCATCGACATAAGAAAATATTTAAGCTCTTGAAAATCGGACGTGAACAACATGATTAAACAGAAGACAGAGAGAGAGAGAGAGAGAGAGAGAGAGAGAGAGAGAGAGAGAGAGAGAGAGAGAGAGAGAGAGAGAGAGAGAGAGATCACCTTACATAAATGTCATAAACAAGCAAACAAACAAATATTCACAAAGCTCAAAAAAACCATTGTAGTAGTACTAATATTACCAATGGCTAGTTCCTTTTCATTGGTTTCCATAACCAGCCACGCCTTGATCCTTCTACTACTAATCCACTTCTCTTCTTTCTTCAACAATCTCTCCGCCAAACACAACAACAACCACCACAGCCACAACCACCATGCCTCCGCTCGCAGCCACCGCCCCGCCGCCTCAAACCCAAGGCTGCACCAAGCCTTCATTGCCCTCCAAGCATGGAAGGCCGCAATCCAATCGGACCCAAACAACTTCACCACCAACTGGGTCGGCCCCTCGGTCTGCAACTACACCGGCGTCTATTGCGCCCCCTCCATCCACGACAACAAAACCCAAGTAGTCGCGGGCATCGACCTCAACCACGCCGACATCGCCGGCTCCCTCCCCGACGAATTAGGCCTCCTCTCCGATCTCGCCCTCATCCACCTCAACAGCAACCGCTTCTGCGGCGTACTTCCGTCAACTCTCTCCAATCTTTCACTTCTCTACGAGCTCGACATCAGCAACAACCGCTTTGTTGGTCCTTTCCCCGCCGTTGTGATCTCTCTCCCGATGCTAAACTTCCTAGATATCCGCTTCAACAACTTCGAAGGCTCCGTCCCACCGCAACTCTTCGCGAAAAAAATCGACGCCGTCTTCCTCAACAACAACCGCTTCACAAGCTTCAGCATTCCTTCGTCCATATCAGGCTCCTCCGCAACAGTATTGGTTTTCGCAAACAACAACTACGGAGGCTGTCTCCCACCGAGCATCGTCAACTTCGCGAACACTCTAGAAGAACTGGTGCTAATCAACACCAACTTATCGGGATGTTTGCCGGAGGAAGTTGGTTTTCTCTACAAGCTCAAAGTGTTCGACGTGAGTTATAATAAAATTGTTGGTCCGATTCCGTACAGCATGGCCGGGCTTTACCATCTGGAGCAGCTCAACTTGGGGCACAACATGATGACCGGAGAAGTCCCCGATGGAATCTGCATGTTGCCGAATTTGTTGAACTTCACCGTCTCCTACAACTTCTTCTGCGAGGAAGACGGGGTTTGTAGAAACTTGACGTCGAAGAAGGGGGTGAAGTTCGACGACCGGCGCAACTGTCTGCCGGAGAGGCGGCTGCAGAGGAGCGAGAAGGAGTGCAAGGCGGCGCTAGACCACCCTGTAGAGTGCATCCTTGGCGGTGTGGCGGCGGCCGCGGCAGCAGTGGCTCGGGCAGTGGCTCTACCAAATTCGCCTTCACTTGCGCCAACCCCTACGTGATATAGAAGTCTGCATGAGATATGTTGGGTTTGTGTTAATAATTTGGAAAATGAAAAACAATAAGGTCTATAGTTTTTTGTTTTTTGGTTTTTCAAGTATAAGTGGGTGTTTCTGATGGATTGCCTTTGCTGTGTATAAAAATTGTTGGATAAAAATGTTGTGTGTGATTTTCGTTTGAGGAACTGATTTCTAAAGCTACTGTTTCGACGTACATGGTATTAAAAATTCATGAAAATATGAAAAAGATACGGTCACGTGTTATGTATTAAGATCAAATGAATTTCAAGTTTTCAGACCTTTGAATTTTTTTAATAGAACTAGACCAAAGGAGGATTAGTTCACGATTAAAACAAGATCGTGTTCTTTAAAAAGAAACAAAAAACTATAGTAGTGTTAATGGTAATTCATAATTAATCACGAGTCACTGATAATAATTATTTTTTGTAACAGTTTTACTATATAAGTCTTAATTAGATTTATATTAATGAACAACTCAAAATCGCGACAATCACATCACTAATTCATGTATCTGGTCTAGACTGTAAATAATGAAATTAACACTTGAAAAACAATCTTGTTATACCTCAACCTCAATGCATTCTTCAACCTAAAATAGAAACTTAAGATTGTTTGGAAAAAAAAGGTTTGAACCCTGATTCTGGATTCAACTATAATATTTTTTTTTTTTTCACAAAAATTTAAATTTAGAAAAATTCTATTACAACGTTTTTTCTAAAAAATTTTGTATTCTGATTGGTTGAACTCGATCTTCTAAGCAAATCCTTAATTGTATGGTTTCTAATCTACAAATATTCTTGTGAACAGAACATATATATTTATTGAGCCGAATTGAGTCATGTGTTCTGATACACAATAGTGAAAACCAATAGTTTTAAGCAAAAGAATAAAACTAAAGATTAGAATAAAGTTTGTCACCCCTATTCCTAATTTAGGATTATTCCTCTTGACCACCGGGAGCCTTCCTGCCACTCTAAGTCACCTGCCACCTAATACTATCGTATTGTCCTCCAAAAAAGGTACATGATGATGATAGTATCCGACATGGCAACATCTTATCACTGTTTTCATCACGTATCTATTCAAGACGAAATCATTCTTCAGGTCTGACGAACATGCTAGTTTAACTTCCTCACAGGGCAGCAAAGGATTCTGCTCTTATTCTCAGAACAAGGCCCTCATCTGAAATTTCAACATATTTGGGAATTGCTACTATAGGAATCAATCTTTTTTTATTATCAATCGGTAGGAATTACTGTTTTAATTTTTAGATTAAAATGATTTGATATATGATTATGTATCGTGTGCTGTGAATTTTTAATGTAGACACTTGCAGATACATCGTTAAAAAATCAATCTATTGATAAACCAATAATTTCTACGGACTTTTCTTTACAGGTAGAATCAGTTTTTGATCGTTAAAATTAGTCAAAATCACAATAAATTAAAAAAAGTGTGCATAATAGACATATCGAAATACAGATCTGACGACTAAAAGTAAGAAATTATAAGTAATTTATTTTTGTTTGGACAGCCCTTTCTCCCTAACAAAGAAGAAAAAATAAATAAAATAAAATAAAGAATGAATACAATAACAAATAGAGAATGAAATGAATATTGAAGTAAAGAGGAGTGCACAATTCAAGTTTGTACAATGAAGATAAGAGTACTTTTCTCAACGGTTACCATACAAGTTCCATTTCTTGTTCCCGTTTTTCCTATTCTTAGTTTTGGAATTTACTCATTTACCACCTAAAGTAGAAATCAGATGGTACAATCAAATGATCAATGGACGGGAAGATGCATTGAGGAGAAGATCATGCGTTATATTATTGTTGAATGTGTTAAATTTACATATTACACATTACAGTAAATACAAAAAAAAAAAAAAAAAAAATCTCAACTATAAAAGAGTACAAAACTACTGCAGCATCTCTATGACAATTTGGATGTGGACTATGCTGTATATCACCCTTTATCTGAAGGTTTACTCAACTGAACGTGAATTCTACAGCCAACCTGAAACAAAGTACACATATGATCATAGCTGAAAATGGAATCAATACAAATAAAATATTTTCATCTCAATATTGCGGTACATATTCGGGACGATCAGATTTTCCAGGAAAACCATTAATCAAATGCAAGAAACACAAGGACCAAGAAAAATAAAATAGAAGGAAAAATGAAGAAAAAGAAAGGTTTTGATTGAATTATGTACGAGTCATTTACAAAATTCATGATACAAGTTGTCTATAAAATACACTAATCAATCAATAATTGGTATTCCTAGAGAACCCCCTCACAAATTCCCAAAAAACAGAATTAATAAAGTGTGCATGCCATCCAGCGTTTTACCAAATTAGTGAGTTGGGCATGTCAGTTGATCCTACAATATGGACATAGAAGAAGGATCAGGCCGGTGGTAGCGGCCGCCGGCAAGTCGGGCACTCCATCTTTATATCCATCCACCTTTGTAAACAACTGGAATGGAAGAAATGATCACACGGTGTCACCTGAAAGGAATTAGCAAATTAGGATACCGTACTAGTTGTGACAGTTGAAAAAAATAGAATAACTCATAACTATACCATGCAATCATTTGAACGTTGCGAGAGATCGATCGTGGTCATGCAAATGACACAATCTGTGGCATGACTTGTATCCTGATCGAACCTTCTGTAGTAGCTGTATTTCTCAGGTAAAATCTGCAGACCATAATAAAATACAATGTCCATAAAAGAACTAACGAGGAATGTCCTCAAAAGAAGAAAAGATCAGAGTCGCATTCAACCTGGCGAGGAATGAACCACCGTGACCCGAGATAGTGCTGAAGAATAAGAACGGATGCTTGTAGTCCAATAAATACTACCAACCAAGTGCACCAACTCTGATCAGGCTCAATGCGCATGAAGTTGTTTGGGCAACCAAATATGTACAATGGAATCGCTAGCCGAGTTACAGTCATGCCTAAAACGTAATGCGGATGCAAAGGTTTCCTCGAATCTCGAATGACATTGGTAACTATTTGGGGTATCCAAAAAAAGTACATAAGGAGAAGAATAGGTTTCAGGAAATTATGGAACTCGTACATTATCAGAATGCCACCCAAAAGGATCCCGTCTGCACAAAGAATTAATAGTCATATAAATTCATCCATAAAATTCTATTCATTCCATGTCATAATGCAAACAAAGAAAATAATTAAGGCTTACAACTACATGCCAACAGCTAGAGCAAAGTGATTAAGTCCTATTTTCTCCAGAATAAAAAATTGTAAACAAATTACAAGGTAATGTAAATGTACAACAGAGAAGCATTCCTTCCATAATAACATTAGTAGCTTGGAGAATAGAGCTGGACAGAAACTTTGCGATTTGCAAACTTAGTTAAAATAGATAACTTCAACGAGGTGACCATGCATGGATAAAACTTGTATCTCCAGCCATAAAAGTGCTTGTCACTTTAATTACCATAACTTAATAAAAAAAGAAAGAAAGAAAAGTGTCGGTACTTACAGAAACGGCTATATAGAACTGAAAGCTCACGCCTCATTGTCTCCCAACCCTCTCCATTATTCATAGGCCGGTTTGCCTTCCATATAGCAAGGAGATACCTCATCTCAAAAATTGAGAAGACTACAAACTTGAAAAAAGCAGCCGTTGCGAAGGCATTGAACAAGGACTCTGAAACAAGATAAAATAGAAATAATTCTGGTTACTAGGATGCAACAGAGAGAGTAAAAAACTCATCCAGGTGAAGATTCATCAATTCTCGTTGTGAATAAACGCGGTAATCTCTGATTATTGAGGATGCAGGTGCAATAAACGTAATACAAGAATAGTTTCACAATAAAAGTTGCTACCATATGAACATGACAAAATATGCACTCATTTAATTTGCAACAAATCGTAGGTGTCTTTCTACGACATAAAAGCAAATAAAAGCTTTGACATGTCGGCCAAGGAAAACTCAAAAGCACCAATTATTGCAAAAACATTCCCTTTAGCAGAACTTCGTTTTAGAAGCATGGTATCAAGTGATACATCAGTTTCAGCATGAAATGGCATATATGATATTGACTGTCACTAAATCACTTAAAATGTTAGTATTCAGGTTAGCAGGACACACATAAATGTCTCTCATTGCCAGTTCATACCACATGCCATTGATTAGAATCTTGGTAATAAGCATTCTAATTTTTGAACCAAAAGTGTCATACGGACATAGTATCAGAAGTACAACACAAATTTTCTACCTTCTGATTCAGGGCCAAGGTCTCCATTGGCATTCTTAGACAAATTTCTCCAGTTGAAGGCTGGGGCAGTGCAATTTAAAGTGATTAATCTTTAATCTTAGTTGAAAGGTCAAATGCCACAAAGCTACTGTACATGCATGTAGGATCAAATTCCCTTCAAAGTACTGGCAGCACAGTTCTAGTCTATAATCGTAGAACAGGTTGTCTATTAGCAACTGTTTTATGTTAAAAGTACGGATTACACGATAGTTTTGACCTGTTATCCCCTAGTTATTCCATGATTTGAATAGATATCCCATACTTCAGAGGTCAGAAACAAGCCAAAACTTCTGGAACCAAAAGGCGGCTTAAAACTAGCCATGGTAACGGAATACTATCTTACCAACTAGTATTCCTGCTGTCAGATGTATAAGGCAAAGATAAGCATCCATGATAGCCTGTTGGCCAATCATTAGAATTGAAACTTTGGCAGCCCCCTGAAAGAGGAAGATAAATACGATAAGGCATCTGTGTGAAAAAGCTAATCCATAAAACTATTGACTAACTAGTGCGCTCATAAAAGAAATGACGGGAAAGTCATCCATGCAAATTATGATTATTCTTCTAAAGGAATGCTTGCAGACTGGAAAAAAGGTCTTACTGATTGAGTGTTGCTATGTTCCATTTGCCGAATTAACAACAGAACTTGAAGGAAAGAAACCTGAAAAAGATTTTAAGGAATCTACCTAATGCTTGCATACAACCCTGTAATCACCCTTAAAGATTGCTATTATTTGGAAAGAAAAGAATAAAACTTCAAGATTGATGATGGACAAAGGATACAAAAGTGACCATCAATGTATAATTGACCGCCTTATTATAGTAGACCTCGATGTTGACTGAAGTTGCATTCAACAACAAAGGTGAGAAGCAGTCCCCATCATCATCCACTGCCGGACTCTCCATTAGCCCTTCCAAATGATATCTCTCTCGATCTCCATCTAATATAAGATACGAAACAGCTTAGGGAGGGTGGATTCATGGGAAACTAAGATCTTGAGATACTTTACGTTTAGCCAATTTTTGGAAATGGATGGGGAATCTAATGAAGATAGCAATCATAAAGAAAGAATTCATAAGTGGAGAGAGCTCAAATACCATTTTGGGGGGAAGAGATTCGTGAAATCTGGGCTGCAATTTCGATATTGCAATGTTTCTCCATCTCATAAATTGGTGCTGCAGCAAGAGAGGATTAAAATCACTCTACATAGAATATGAACTGAAGCTCAAAGTAAAGTATAGATGGAGCATTACAATGTTTCTTTCTCCACATTTTATCCCGCGGAGATTCTTGGAACACCTGAGATGAGAAAACTCCAAGCTGTTCAAGAAGTTAATGTAGTGGGTAAGTACTTAGACAATCATCAATAAATTAAAAAATTCCATTCGAATGATGAATAATAGATTTAAATATCGTTGTCCAAAATGGAGAAGAATGGCGATATTGAAATTGTAAAATAAAACTTAGCTTTAGTACAAAAGCAAAAAGCCGAGAAAGTTGGATTTAGGGATATTACTAATAAAATAGCCCAGAAATGCACCAAAGCAGGGCTCAACCTTTGAACATACTAAAAATTCACATAACAAAATTCCAATTTGGCTGTAAACAAGCAACAGGAAAGTGTATTGCAACATAAATACGATGCAAACTCATCCTAAAATACTTGCATTGCATAAGCATCACCAACTAGAAACTATGGAGAAGTTGAAAAATTACCAAATGATAAGGATTAGATAACATGTAGTCTTCTTCTTGATTTAACTCTCCATCTTTTGCACTGCAAAGTAATTGTAAACAGAACTATAGCATAAGAAATCAAATGACACATGCAAACCGAGCTCTGTTGACTAGTTAATAAATACTTACACATAAAGCAATGAATATCAGCAGTACATTGAGAATGAGGAATCATAAGCAAAGTTTGTACTTGAGATGAAAATATGAAATGGCAAGCATACAAAAACCTACAAATGTTACCTGTTAGCTACAATTCGAAGTTGTCTAAATGGCCATATATATACACCTTCCACTCTGATTTGCACACCACCAACATTGTGTTCATTGTCAAACACGTCTTGGAAAATGATGATGCCCTGTTGTCCACAATAGAGTAGAGAACTTATACAAAAGACTATGACACCGAAACAGAGTCAATAACAAAGAATTCATGATATTCAACAACCGAAAAATAAGATAAATGAATAACATGACAGATACGTTTTGATGTCGACTTAATAATTTGATAAAGGGCACAAGTATATCATTGACCAAGTGACCATGGCTCCAGGAACATTGCTTGGCATAAAATACCAAAGACAGCTTTAAAATACACATTATTGACATCGAAACAGAGTTAATAACAAAGAATTCATGATATTCAACAACCGAAAAATAAGTTAAAAGAATAACATGACAGATACGATTTGATGTCGACTTAATAATTTGATAAAGGGCACATGTATATCATTGACCAAGTGACCATGGCTCCAGGAACATTGCTTGGCATATAATACCGAAGACAGCTTTAAAATACACATTATATGTACATTCTTATCCCACAATGGAAGTCCTCACCATGAAACCAAGTCATGTCCCAAAGGAAACACCAGACCCTTCTTAGGGTTCATCTTTAAGTGAAAACGGTAATGGGTACCCACGTTCAAACTATTTCCAACATCAACCAGAAGGTATGATCCGCAAGTCAAGATCAACAGATTGGGTTAAACTAAACAATGGAGAAGCCACTTGACACAAATGCGGAAAATAACGGCACTACAGCACTCTGATGACTGGCTTGTTCAGAAAAGAGACTGTATGTTTATGTTTTTGGTACGCATCATCTAGCACTTGAATGTGTATTGTGCACCTTTATAAGACTTCTAAAGAATCAGTTGCAAACAAACATATTGGTAACAAAACAGTTTTACAAAGTTACAAATTGGTAATAAACGTCAGTCCTGCTTCCTTTGACATGATTGTTACTAGAAATAGTTCCAAAGTGCTCACCTGCACATAATGTACACCATTTATTTTAGTTGGTGTACTAACTAACTCGATTATAGAATTGCCTTTGGATTTCCTGAAATCTGGAAATTTGGAAGAGCTATTTGCGGATTCTAGAAACTTCCAAGTCCCTGGAACCAGACCAAACAAAGTACACATATGTGACAATGCAAAACACTTGGACTTAACTATGTAACGATAATGAATGCGTGAAATAGTATCACAAGAAATTGAAATCCAGTTTATCAACTTCATATAAAAGACATATAACTGTACCAACCCGATAACTGCATTAAAAATCTCTAATTTACTAACCTCTATAAGTTCCTGTTATATTCCATGCAGAAAATGGACCCAAGTCACTTTCATCTTTTCTTATGAATAACCACTGCATGAAAAAAATAGATGAATTTAGTAGGTTCACAGTAACTCAAACTTTTATTCATATTTTCAATCATGTACAGGTCTGGGATCTACATTTATTTGACAAATAGAGATTCTGATAAAATAACAGTTTTCGATCTTCTTTTAACTTTTGTACCGAAACTACTTCATAAGAGAATTTTGGTGTGCAAATATCCATGACTTCTGTTGCTACTTAGTCAACATATCAACAATGCCAAAATTTGTGAAGCCGTCTCAGAAAAATAAGGAAATGAAATTACCCTGCTAAATACGCATGAACCAACATCAACATACATATATCTTACTCAAATATAAGCAAGCGAAAACTTCTAAAAGAATAAAATAAAAATAAAAAAGGGATTCCACATAGGTCCAGTTGCAACATCAAGTTTTTTATGTTCTAACTCAGTTTCCTTCCAAATTTTTTACGACCGTTTCAGTTCTGCACATTGGACACTGGTAAAGCTGCGTGCAGAACTACATGACGCGTGCCCAATGCTAGCAATTGCCAACAACAGCTTTAAGCATTCATTTTTAACTGCTAACCATTTCTAAATTTTGACATGGAATTATTCTCTACCTTCAGTACCATACAACCAATTAACTAACTTAAAACACAGAGCAGAAACTCCATCAGAAAGCATACAAAACTCCCTTCAATACAACCTCATGAAAATGAAGTGCATAGAGCTACTAAGCTACCTCTCTAAGCTCCCCACTCTAAGAAATTCATCTGCATTCCTCATTGTTCTTTACCACAAACACCATTCTCACTAACATAACAAAATGATATACTTTCTTTGCAAATGTAAACTATACACCATTCTCACTAACATAATTCAAAGTCACAATCTTTATATGCAAAATCATAATAACTGATCAAGTAATCAATCAAGAAACGACAATAAATAAATAAATAAATTCAACACCAACCTCATCGCCCCACGAGCGAGCCCTCTCTCTCAAGGGTCTGAGACCCACCACCGGCTGTAGAATCAGCGAACCAATATACAATCCGACGAAAACCCACTCCAAAAAACCTAATCTCTTCCTCCCATGGCGGCACAGAAAACCCGAATTCCTCTCCGACACCATATCGAAATCCGGGCATCCCATGTCCCAAAAACAAAAAACAAAAAACAAAAAAAAATCAACCCCAGAAGAGTTTGACCAGCGAGCTCAGTCGTTTCAATCGAAAGCGAAGAAGCCAAGAGGAGGGAGAAAAACCCATTAGAGCAGATACAGCTTAAGGCTTAAGAGAGAGAGAAAAGGGGTTGCTTGAATTAGAGTCAACATTTGGAAGGAAGGAAACTACCCAATTGATCTGAATAAGAAAAGGAAAGGCCAGCGACTAATTGACCACTTAAGCAACAACAAAATACAACAACAACAAAATAAAACAACAAAAATAAGAAAGATTTTTGGACTTAGAATTTCACCAACTAACTATTATATCTAATTGATTTGTATTGATTTAAACTATTGTAAAGACACACTAGACATAACATAAAAATGAAAAAGGAACAAAAAATAGAAAGGTGTTTTTGTTGCGGTTGTTGATAAAATAATAAGTTTGGGATTAATTAAAAAAGGGTATGATTGGGGAGTTGAAGAGCGATGGAGAAGTGGTGGTGATGATGTTCGTGGAGGAAGGTTGACATGTCTGAATGAAGGCCGCCTTTGGCTTCGTGCTTTGTCTTCTCTCCTCTTCTCTTCTCTTCTCTTTGGTAAAATCAAAGTCAGAGACTCAGAGAGAGAGAGAGAGAGAGAGAGAGAGAGAGAAGGTTCTGTGTTTGGTGGGGGTGGAGGCACGCGCTGTAAAAGAGGTCGATATCACGCTCCTATCACGAGCGGGAACATAAACGACATGTCGTGTTGGATAAAATAAACTAACATGTCGTTTTTTATTTTCTTAACACAACAGATTTGTGGGCTGTAAACGACATGTCGTAACGGTTTTGATGCTTTTGTTTCCGCAGTCTACTTTTACTAGCATTACGGGTTACGACATATCGTCTCACACTGAAATCTTATATGAAAAAAGTTATTCTCCTAATTATGACTTTGTTATCTTTCAAGTAGCACAAAATAAATAAATAACATTTTGTCAATATTCTATGTTTTCTTATCTTTTTAGCGAGGAAAAAAAAAGTTATTTTTATTATCGTTTATGTACTTCAGCAGCAGCAGACTATTTGAATAAAATATTTTGATCATTTACAACAACCAACGTGTCGTTTCCAAGGTAATATATTTGTTGTCGTTGTTTACTTGTGCAGAGAGAAGACGGGAGCTGCATGTCGCTTACTCATAGGAACGACATCAACCTTATAACAAGCAAACATGTCGTTTACGCTAAGGGACTACCCCTCCAAGAAAACCTTGTCTTTAGCAAAACGAAAAAAAATAAAATCAATGCACCTGATTTCATTTTTCCAGCTGAATTTTGCTATAAGAAAATGTAGGAAATATTACTCCATGGTTAATACACACTTTATTCGAAAGAGATGAATCTCCGTGGTGTGTTTGGTTTATAAATTTAAGTTAGTAATCTTCATTATAAATTCAAATTTTGTGAGAGAATATATATACTTTTTTAATTCAATTTTTTGTGAAATAGTAGAATTAGAATCATAGGTTCAAGTGACCTAAAAAAAATCATGGCTCAAATTACTGAACTAAATATATAAAATAATTGTCGTTTTCCTCTTATGACTTACAACAACAGAAGTAATACTAGAAACGACATGGAGTGATGGTTAAAGTGATTGCCTGTTAACGACAATTGGTAATTCAGTACGTCGTTTCATTTTCAAACGACAACAAACTTTCGACAGGGTCGGGGAACGACATATAGAGGGTTTTTTATTTTTTATTTTTTATTTTTATTTTTTATAACTGCGGAGAGATTTGAACTCTTCACTTCACTGTGAAAAGTTCAAAAATAGCAAAATAGATTCATCTTTCCTCAAAAACGACAGCAAACTTTCGACAGAAAACGACATAACAGCGGTAGAAACTTCTCCTTTTATTTCCCTTCCAAAACCGACTGGCCAGTCGTCACTCTCTCGCTCTCTTTGCCGATCAAAAAATGGAAGGAAAACAGGGCGTGAAGGGCACAGTGACGGCTTTGTCGTCGCTGTACCCGACAGAAGAGGCCCAGAAGGCGGCGAAGCGCGTGCAGGACACGATCGCCGAAAAACAGCAGGAGCTGGAGCTCCTCCATGGCTTCATCTCCGACAACACCAACCTCATCAACCTCGTCCAGAGACTCCCCGACAACCTCCACCACGACATCATGGTAATCCCTCCCCCCCTCCCCAAAGAAAAAAAAAAACCGAAAAAAAATGCTCTGAAAAAAAATGGAACTGAATTTGATTCTGTCGTCGTTTGTTTTGGGCTGCTTGTAGGTTCCGTTCGGGAAGGCGGCGTTTTTTCCCGGGCGTTTGGTACACACCAATGAGTTTCTGGTATATTAGAGAGATGATTTTCTCAGCCGCTAAACAGTGCCACTAGCTTTTGAGTTATGCCAATGTTGTGATTCCATTGCAGGTTCTGTTGGGAGAAGGTTACTATGCGGAAACGACGTCGAAAAAGGCGGCGGAGATTCTGAAAAGAAGAGGGAAGGCTTTGGAAACCCAAGTTGATTCCTTGAACGCCATGATGCAGGACCTCAAAGCTGAGGCTTCGTTTTTCCATACAACCGCTTTCGAAGCCGCGGTGGGTTCCGAAAATTTTGTGATTTGGGTGTTTTCTAGTGTTAATTGCCTTTGTAGATTCATAGTCGAAATGCGATTTGCGAAATGATGTGCTTATTGTTTTTGCTTGGCATGTGCGTAGGAGGGCATTGTGGAGATAAGAGAGGATTATGAGGATGAAACTTCCGTTAAAAGCGGATCCGAACCGGGTTGGTTATTTTCTTTCTGACTTGGTATTGTAAATGTGGACTGATATCAGATAGAATCAGGTTTGGTTTTTGTTTGTATTGTGTTGTGTTGATCTTGAAGTACATTGTGGGTCCAACTCCATTCCTCATTAGCTGAAACATTTAGGACAATTGGTAGCTTGACATGGTAACAGAACATATCAATTTGAAGTGTTTTAGGGGTTCATTGATCAGGGCTTAACGGCTGAACAACTTTATAAGTTTCTGAAAATTGAAGATAACACAGGTCAAGAAAATGAATTTCAATTGTTTGTGGAAACATATAAATTGGTAGAACTGACGATAAAAGAAAGAGATGCTGAATTCTTCGAGAAAGATTTGATCTGGTTTGATTCCTATTAGAAGTAGAAGGCACCTAGTGGGATTCTCATGCGCAGACAGAGAAATTTCCAACTTGTATCAGTCAATCGAATTTGTTGAAAAAGTAGTATTATTAACCATACAAATTAGAATATTCCAATGCGTGTATACATAATGTATGGTGTATGATCGTGTTTGCAAAAATATAAGAAATAGAAGTATCTTCGTTCTTTACCTGACTCGATTGGGAAGTAGATTGAATACTTCTATTGGTGCTTTTTGCTTTACAATAAACCCAGTTTTTTCTCTGTAGAATTGGAGCCATATTTTGTGACCAGACCAATTCTTCGATCTTTTTTCTTTTGGTTTTGCATGCATAAATTTATTTTAATTAGTGTGTCGGAACTTTTCTTTTTGTTTGGATTTGTCAGTTTATTTTTTACCCTGAACCAAGTTCATGTTGGGCCCATTGATGCTATATTTCAGGACTGCTTAAGCAAGTTTCTTCTAGCTTTTCTGAAGCAGACAACAAAAGGGTTGCGGTTGAAGATAAGGAGTTTGCTCGTATTTTGTCCAGGATGGATGAACTTGAGAAAGAAGAACTAGAAGCTGTAGGCAATGATGAGAGTGATGAAGATGAGCCAAGTAAAGCTGATATGGATAGCATCGCGGAAAAACTATCTCCTCAGGAGATAAGAAATGCAGAGGTAATATCTAAAACTCTTAGCTTGAGAAATTGAGTAATGGAGCTCAAATGCATTGACTTTTTTCTTTTTTTTAATTACTTGCTCACTTTTCTTGGTCAAATAGAGGCCAGAGTCAAGGAAACCTCTGGAGCAGGCAAAGAATAAAAATGTGGCTACTGAAGAAATTAGAAATGCACAGCACCATGCTCATCAAGATATTGCTGATCAGTTAAATGTAAATAATTTATGTTCCTTGTTTGTCTTTTATTGATTATCAGGACGCTAGATATGATATAATACTAATATAGTTCATGTACTTTTTACTATCAGTGTACAGGTTTGACAGTGCAGTCCATACCCAAAGGTTATTCCTTTAGCCAATGTTACATTGATCCGGGTTTGGATTTCGTTGGCATATGTGCCAAAGTGAATTTTTGTTTGTTTACTAAAGTTTCTCAAATAATTGGGGTGCCCATTTTAGAAGATGATTCGAACTTTAGGTGAAGGCTATCACTATTTCTTTTTGAATCCTCAAGTATTTTTACGTCATTGGTTATTTGAACAATTTCCTATTGTCTGTTCTATTGGTCTCAAGATAGTAATGTAATATCTTATCCTTTTGAGAAAGTAGAATGTATTGTATGTGGGCATTCCTAGAAAACAAGGAAGAAAACATTAGTGCAAGTCTGAACTTGTTTTATCTGCTCTCATTTTCGCATATCTTAGGTGGCATATCAAATGACTATACTTTGGCTAGTGATGTGAAAAAGCCTGCAGAGAAGAGTGTGATGCCTCCAAAAGCGGAAAACAAGGTTCGAGCATTTACTTCTCCACAAAGTGAGGTATTTAAGCCTTGTTTCTAACCGTCATTCTCGCTATTGTACTTTCAGATGTTAAGAGTCCTATACTGCCTTTCATGCCTGAATAGAAGAAAAATGATTAATTTGATTTGAAAGTCATTATCTTGTTTGTAGAGGTGACACGCCAAGCCTTGATTATGAGGCAGCAGAAAATTTCTTTTTACTCGGTCACTGAACTTGTTAAGATGTCAGATTGTGTTTTGAAATGCTTTCGTGCCCTAATTGCATGATGGGCCTGTATGTTCATCATTAGTGTTATTTATATTCTCTCATCTTTGGTATGACGTGCATTGAAATGCGTTCTTCTGACCATTTTTTAGTAGAAGAATGTTCTTTTTACCCCTCAAATGTTTCTGATGGTTGAGAGAGTTTAGAAGTATGATTTTACAACTTTACATGCTATGATTTTTGAGCCATATTACTGTACCATCAAGTTTTTGTTTTACAGGTTCCTCTGGAGACTCCAAAGCCAAATTTTGATAGTAAACTAGTAAGTTTCAACAACACTTTAAGCAAACTGTAGAATCCATATTTGTGAACCTTTTGCGATGCTCACACGGTACCTGTTCTTCCTCTTATTTGTCTTTGTTTTTTGTATTTTTTTGCTAAAATCTGTTCTTCCTCTCATGCAGGCTTTTACAGGGTCCATTGTTGAGCACGCTGACAATATAGAAACAAGTTCAAGAAAACAGACTCCGTCTCAGGTAATTCTTGTGTAAAAAATAGTCAAATGCGGTGTTTATATTGTGGCTGATGTGAAATAGTGAAGATGGGTTTTGGCTGGTGCAGTCATCTGGCTCTCAACCTTCAAAGCCAGTTTCAAGATTCAAGATGCATAGAAGATAGTTAGCGCTACTAAAAGTGGAAGGAGATATGAGAAGGATACAACGAGCAGCTGCTAATACAACTCAAGATACTGATCTGCCTTGGTCGATAAAGGCTGGTCTGAAATTCCAGTTAAAAGTTTTGAAGAAGTTGGTGGAAGGGTGAACCAAAAAATCTCCCAAGTTTTGTGTAAAGCAAATCTTTGTTTAGCTGAAAAACATTGATTAGTTATTAATACATGAAAACTAGGTTTAGTTTAATGTGAGACATGGAAGCCAGCTTTTCTCAACTTCTTTTCAACAATAAAATTTATTAAAGCCTCGTTCGTTTCATTGATTCGAGTTTAAAATTCGAGTTGAGATGTGATTTTATGTAAAAACTTTTTATTGTAGTAAAAAAGTTAAATGTGACTGTTTGTGAGAGCTTTTTACTGTAACAAAACTCAAATTCTAAACTCGAATCAGCGAAACGGACGGAACATGTGTGTCAATAGATACATTCCTAAAGAAATCTTGATTTGTTCAATTTTTCTTTGAACTATTTTGACTTCTGTGATATAATTCTCCGAAAGGTAGAAATTTTGACTAATATAAAACAGCTATACAACAATATATACAAGTAGAGTTAAAGATAGTGTTCTAAAAACCCGTCATTCGTTGGGTATCTCCTTCGTCTATTGTAGTCTCTAAGCACTTTCTCCCTCTCTGAGGGAGTCGCAGATAATAGCCACTTACTAAACTCAACCTCTCCCATGCCCACAGATTGAGCAAGGAGGCTATATTGATTTCTTTTCCTGTCCATGGAAAAAGAGGTAGAAGAAACATTTTCTTTCCCATCTCTGTCTTCTGGTTTCTTTCTCCAAAAGACGGGCATGGAACATTTCGGACCATCATTCAGAGGGACAGCCTCCTCCAGCTTCCCTTGTGTTCCAGGACCGAAGTTCACAATATCCTCATTGCGATGAGCATACACAATACCTGAAAGTAAAAGTTGATAAATTCAGCTATTCTATCAACCTAAGGGCAATTGATGCAGTTGCTAAAACCTTTGGCTTCTTAGCAGTGCCTTATTCTTCAAGGAAAATGGCACACGTCATAAAAAAAAAAAAAAAAAAAAAACAAACAGTTTTATGACACATTATGGAGTGAAATAGTTGAGATAAAAAATCATTTTTGCCGATAACAGAGAATCTTGTCACGTATGTATTCATGACATTTGTAATAAATTTTTCATTTGATCCATGTAAAATAAACGTTTAAAAATGTGACAAGTGCCCTAAAATTTCTCGACTTACCAAGATCTTCAAGCATTGGGTTACTTGAAGTTTTCTTGGAGTCATTTTCAGATTCTGGTGACGGCACTGGACTGGGTTCTTCTGGAGGAGCGGAACTGTTTCCAAGTTCGGTTAATTCTTGTTTTCTGCTGGGGGGATCCTTGTCTTGTTGTCCTTGCTTTTCATTCAATTCAATGATTTCACTCGTAAAGAGCTTATCAGAAAGATCACGGAACAAATTACAAATCCCAAAAAGTTCTCCTTGAAATTCTTTGCAATCCTGAAAGAAACCAACAGAATGAGTGGAAGACATTTAACGTTTAAACACAAAAGCCAACAGATTTATTTCTCTACCTGAACACCTTCAAAATATCTGTTTTCCATTTTTCCAGAAACAGCAATGTTTGCTAGCTGCTGCTTGTACACCTGACGTGAGTATACAAGTTCCTCCAGTGAACCAGCAGCGATAAGGCGGAAAACCACCACATGACGCTTCTGCCCGAAACGAAATGATCGGTCCTGAGCCTGCAAGTCTTGAGCAGGATTCCAGTTTGGATCAAATATCACAACACGATTTGCACTAACAAGATTCAGTCCAAGCCCACCAGCTCGAGTTGATATCAGGAAAACCTAAAAGGATAAGCAAGCTATCATTTAGCCAGTAAAATACAAGTCATTTAAACCATCATCATTTGATTTGAAATTCTTACCTGTTTGCTAGGGCTTATGTTGAAGTCATCAACAAGACACTGACGCAGGTTGGTCGGTGTCGAGCCATCAAGTCGTGAAAAGGAGCAGCCTTTTCGTATAAGGAACTTTTCCAGAATATTCAGCATCCTGCAAAGTATAAGGAAGATCACTGACATGTCGTGGCCATAAGAGCAAGTCAACTATTATATATGAAAAGAAAAGAAAGAACAAAGGGTAAACATATTGGCAGAGTATCAAAGTTTTCAAAAGTCACCTAACAGAATAACTGAACAAAAGAACTTTGTCACCCTGTGAAATCCAAGAGAACAACAGTTTCTCCAATGCGCGCATTTTGCCACAATGTTTAACATCACTAAGGCCCATAAAACTCTCGTTCTGGGTGTACCCTCCTACCAAATCCACATCGGAGCCAAACACAGCCAAGGCAAATTCTGCATCTCTCTTTTGCTTATCTGGATCATCTTTAGGATTGGGCTTGATCAGCTCCGGGTGATTGCTTATCTGCAAAGCATACCCAAAATGTAACATGCCCATAAACAATGGCAATACAAAATATGATTCCATATGAATATATACATGTGCATGTATTACATTGTACTAAAACAACAAGAACAAACGTTTGAAATTCATACTTGTTGGAGCTTGACGAGGCAAGGAAGAACAATGCAAAAGGGGCATGAATCACAACCATCAGGACTATCCCTGTGAAGGTAGGGCCAAATTAATCCATTTGGCACAATCCTTTTGCAACAATCGGATTGAGTAAGGGGACTTCCACAGCTACATGGAAGGTCCTTATTTATGAGGGCCCGGACGTCTGGTAGCTGTAACATTCTACGATATGCCCGTTTCTGCAATTCACTCATGGCACAGAATACAACATTATCTTCCTTTCCCATCATGAGATGCCCAATCGTCTCTTCTTTGGTCCTTCTCAACATATATTTACGAAGAACAACCGCTAGATGTTGTTTTCGCTCATCAGCAATGTGGACAAATCTTTCGGGAGCTGTTGACCTTTGACCATGCTTGAGGGGCTCGTCATAAAACTCCCGGAAGTGTTCCCGAGTTCCCAGAGATCCTGGTGCAACCCAGTCAAAGAGATTGAACAGTTCCATAATTTTATTCTGCATTACGGTTCCCGTGAGACCAAAACGTTTTAAGGTTTTAATTTCAAGACATGCTACATAGAGTTTCGATCTCTCATTCTTCAGCCGGTGCACTTCGTCAACAATCACAATCTCCCATTCAACTCCCGACAAAATGTTTCCTTGGATTCTGTATGTGTCAAAGCTAGTAATAAGTACTTCAACTAAGTGTGCTCCTAGCTTATCATAAATCAGATCACGGTTTGTGCCATGGTAAATAGAAACGCTGAAACTGGCCCACTTAGAGAATTCACTTTCCCAGTTGTGGATGACTGAGGAAGGGCAAATTATCAGTACAGGGCCTTTCTTTCCTAATTGATTATTCTTCAATGTTGTAGAGTCCACAAAATCTTCATCTTTATCATAAACAGCAGCCAAGAAGGCAATTGCTTGAATGGTTTTGCCCAATCCCCTGTCACACACACACACACACACACACACACACACACACACACACACAGAATTCACCCTTCAATACATGGCATTGCAAAAAGTAAACGGCTAAGAAATACAGAATTCACCCTTCAATACATGGCATTGCAAAAAGTAAACGGCTAAGAAATATTATAGGTAAAATTCAAAAGACACTAAGAAAGAAGATGAAAAATAATAGATAAAAGTTCAAGAAAAAACTCATACATGTCATCTCCAAGAATACCTCCATGGTTGTTCTTGTATAAACCATACAAAAACTTAACACCCTCCCTCTGATGCTCAAGTAACCTGCAGTTTATGGACGCAGGAACCTGCAACAACAGAAAAGAAACAAAAGAGAGAGAGAGAACGACACATTACTCACTGTCTACGGATACACGAGTACCTATGTTACAATACTCAACAAAAATGTAAAAATGTGAAACATACGTAGGGGGAACTTAGTGGTAGGGTATTTTTTACTGGCAGAATACAGATTTACACCGTCAGATCACATCAGAACCACATTAGATTAAAGGAAGTAAGATAACTTAACAGAACTTGACGAAAATTTCACGGATAAAAACTGCATCCTCTGTGGGGATTTTTGTTTCGTTTTTTACCTAGCGTTCTTCACATACTAATTTATTTCCTTTTCTACCTCTTGTAAGTGACATAAAGTAGTAATTAGGATTTTCCATAACGATTAAGCCTCCGAACCAAATTCAGCCACCATGTATTCTCACGATTCCACAATACTCTTATCAAAGTGATGCGCACAATTCTTTGCGCTAAATCCAACCACTTCACACCACCAAACGACAGAACAAGACAAAACAAATCAAAATCACCAATTTGCCTCGAAATCCATCTCAACACATCATTCAGGCAAATAGGCATCTAAAAAAAACAAAAAACAAAAAAAACAAAGAAAAAATAAATGAACTGAGCAAGTATGAAATCACCTGTACGACAGGAATTTCTCCCTGCGATGACAAGGCCAAGGGTTCGTAGGGTCCCGTATGATCAAACTGAAATTGACTCACTTTATGAGGCCTCTCGATCACAAACGCAAACTCTTCCGCTTCTCGTTGCTTTTCCTCCTCTCCATTATCATCTTGTCGGACACCGCCATTACTTTCGCGGGTTTTGGGGGGTTCGATTAAGGGCAGAGAGAGCGGATCTTGGAGGCGCAGAAGCTGCTTCGACACAGAGGATTTCGGGGGCTTTCTTGGGATTTGGGCTGTGGAGTCCGACTTATGGGAAGTCGAGGTCTCTGTGCGAGCTTTAATGGAGGTAAAAGAAGAAGAAGAAGAAGAAGAAGAAGAAGAAGAAGACGAATTTGTGCATGGCTTCAGAGTTTCTTTCAAGGCTCTAAGCGACATGGGTGGCAACCGTTCTTTTTGAAAATGATTTGTTATTTTCTGTAAATGCTTTTGAAAGTGGTTTTGTACTTTCGTTGTTGTTCTCGGTTGTACTGAAAATGATTAGCCGCCCAAGGAGTTTTGGGAGGGCATACGTAGATTTAAATTTTTAATTTAAATTAAGACGTGTTATTTTTTAAAATTTTTAATTATAATAAAAAATTATATGTAATATTTTTTAAAAAATTTTAATTATAAAAATTTAAAATTAAAAATTTAAATGTCTTCAAAAGACATAGTCGTATTATTAAATAATTCATCTCCAACATTAGACTCATTGTTAAAAAATATATCCAGTCTTTTAGACTTGATAAGTGTTTTATCCTCAGTACTTCTTAAAAATAATATATTGATCTTGAGATTCCAACTTATCACCCAATGGCTTACCGAAGGCCATGCTCATCTCTATTTTGGGGCAATAAGACTTGTCTAACCCTCAATGACACAAAAGGTTTACCTATCATTGTTCGTCTAGCACTCATGGATACCAGATACACTAGATACGAATATGCAGTAATAGGAACTACACTTTCCACACTCCATGCTGGTAGTGTCCTATTGACCTGTTTCCTAAACTTCAATATTCCACTGAGAGATCCACACTTGTTCACGTGTCTCAAAGTCCAACTCCAAATCATTGGTGCGGAGCAAGTCCCATCTTCGTACATAGCTACATTCCACCATCAGTTCAACTACAGATCACAAAGCTCATGCCTCTGGAATGGTTAACCAACTATGAAAAGTTACACCAGAACTATAAGCCCATCTATACAACTGATCAAACTTTCATCCGGTTTGAAGATGGACAAGTGAAAATTGTCTTTAAACTCCCTGACGAGAGTTCCAGCACAACTCTGTCCATGATGATCAGACCAGTCACCACAGAAGAAGAAATCCTTGTTGCTTATTTTGCAACAGATGGGTCTAAGATTTTCACAGATAAAGTCAATGGTCACTTCATGTGGGATATTGATCCCTCTATTTGTGATCCAAACTGCAACTGCTGGATGGACCTCGAAGAAGAATAAGATGATCGTCCGAGTAGCAGAAGGAGGAAAAAGAAAGGTACTTGCACACCTCAACCTTAAACGACAAGAAGACAATATCATCCAGATGATCCAGATAGTCCATGGGTTTTCAAGAAAAGCCCTGAAAATTCATCCACTCCAAGAACTGCACCATGTATGATGTTCTCATCATATGATCAAGACTTCCCAACCTTTGAAAGACATGTAGACCAGACAACCAAGGTGGTCTCCAGACCATATGTGAAGCCAACAGAGATGCAACTAGACGGAAGAACAAAGTCTCCAACTCAGGCAGAAGAAGTTTTGAACTGGCAGACTCAAAATGCTAGAGTACAAAACCAAGTTCTGCAGAAGATCGAGACTAAGATTGACAAGGTCATAGCCTAGGCTAACCTTGCTGACAATAAGCTTGATAGCCTCACCGATGATGTGTGAAGGATCTATGAGAATCTTCAATCTAGGATCAAACGCTTAGACTCAGACTTAAGAAGCCTTATTAATCAGAGTTACTTTGGTCCAGAATTCAATAAAAAAGAAGCGAAGATCCAAAAGCTGAAAGCTGAACTTAAGCAAATTGATGACGACTTGAAACGAAGAGAAAGAAGGATATTTGATCCTCCTTCTTATCCACTTCCCCCATTCAGTCCTTCTCTGTTCTCGTCATATTCATATTCATCTCAGCCTAATTATTCAAAGGTCTTCAAGATGACCCATGAGACCTTTAAAGATCCAATATGGTCAAAACCGTCTACCTCAAAACCAACTGTACCAACAAGGCCAACTTCTTCAAAATTAAAGACCACAAGAATGAGTATTTCTTCCGAAGAGGATGAACCTGTCTCATAGAAGGCTAAGCCTACAACAGAAGAAAAGAAGAAAAATCCGGAATGCTCTCTTGCATGCATGGCACTCTCCTCAAAACCATAAGTGTTCCCAGAACCAACCTCAGCCTCTGAATCAGAATTAGAACCATTTGAGTTCTCAGAAAGTTCGTCTGAAACAGAAACAAGTTCAAAGGAGTCCGAGGAAGCAGAAGATACCATGGACATCATGCAATTGCTGACGGCCACCTCTACAGGGTCTAATGATCACTAGACTTATACAGAGATGAGAGAATCTACGAGGAAGATAAAGGAAACATCCCCTATAATTGAAGAACCACCAGACGCTCAACAGTGATCAGAAGGTACATTCTCTAAGCCAACAGCTGGTCCTTGGTTCACCTTTGATAAAGCTCCTCCAAATCAATGGAGAGAAAAAATGAATGAATTCGGAGCATGGATTGACCTGCAGATGACAAAGCCTAGGGTAGAACTCCAAGCTATTCTCAAAGAGTTTGCTTCCAGATTCACTGGCACTCTAAGAGATTGATTCTAAAGCCTTGGAGGATATAGGCAACTCTAATTCATCAAAGCAGACACTACAGTAGGAATACTTGGACTCATATACCAAGAGTTCATCAGAGACTATAATCTCATTGATAAGCAGATGCACTAAGAGTACTTTGAAATTAAATGTTGTTCTTTAAAAAGAAAGGACATCGAGTTTCATTATCAAAGAATATCCCGACGATATTACATACTAAATGGGTTCAATGATCCTAATCTCTGACAAGTGTACCTGTCGTCACTACCACAGGAATTGTAGTCAGAACTTTAAAGATCTCTCCTGGCCACAAAGAAAGAACTGAAAGACATCTCCATTGGAGAAATTCATCAACTGGCATTGGCGACTCTCAACCAACTCTGTGAAACACAAGAGCTATTCTCCTCCATGATGAAGGAAAGATCTAAATTCAAGAAGGCATGCAAGAAGCCCTATTTATAGATCAAATGTAAAGACAACAAGTGCTCCTATAGCCCTTTGAAGCACTCTCATGATAGCACTCCAAGATGGTATCGTAAACCCAAGAAATTCAACAACAAAAAATGAAGGAAGTTTCAGTTTTTTGGAAGGAAAAGACGTGGCAGTCCGAAGTCAGACCGTTGTTTTAGTTGCGGAAAAAAATGTCACTATTCAAATAATTGTCCTAAGAAATCTGTCAAGTCAACCAAAATCATCCAGCAGCTACAAGCCCATTCAATAAATCAGGTTGAAGAGGATGCTGATCTGGAATCCCTGTTTTCTAAACAAGAAGATCCAGACATGGATACAGTCTTCGTCATTCCAGACTCAGACTAAGAAGATTTTGGTTCGGAGGAAGAAGACGTAGACTATCATATTCTAGTCTACAATATGGAACAATGTTCCTTAACTGTTCCAACTCATCCTCTACCAAACGTTGAAGTCCAGGTCCTAACCTCGAAGTATGATTATCCAATAAACTTGATTGCCTACATGGACCCTGGTGCAGGAAGAACAATGATGAATCCAAAAGTTCTCTCACGAGACTTTTGGATACCGCACATTGAGTACTTCAAAGCTGCAGACAATCAAGTGTTCAACACATAACTGATCACCAAACACAAGATTGGCATCAAGTTCTTCCCTGGATGCATCATATGGACAAGAATCCTTGGAAGCTCATTACCAGACAACAATGGTGAAACTTCGGGCGGTGGGCATGCCCGATGCTTAAAATTTTTTGGGCACTGTGGGCAGGTGCCATTCGTCACTCGTCTGAGTATTTTGGTCGGGCACGGGCTCAGGCAGCCCGAAAAAAATCCATTCCGGCTGCCCGCCGTTGGTGGAGAAGTCGACCTCGCTGGCTGTCGATTTTTTTTTGAATTTTCCCGCGTAACCCAAATTTGAACCTAACGATATTTTTTTGTTCGACCCGACCGCCGTCCTAATTTTGCCCGAAATTTCAAACCCCAACGGCTATTTTTTTGACCATTGCCCGAATTGCCCGAACCCGACCTAAATGCCCAAATTCCACTTAGCCATTGGAACCGAATTTTTGGGGGAAATTTTTTTTTTCAAGCCAAAAAATTTCCTGTAAATACCCCCCATCCCCTAACCATTTTCCTCACTCAAAAACTCTCATTCTCTCTCAATTTCTCTCAATCTCCCTCAAATCTCTCTTAATCTCTCTCAAATCTCTCTTAATCTCGCTTAAATCTCTCTCAAGGCACTCTCAATCTCTCTTATTTTTCATAATGGTTTCTTTTGGTTATGGTGGTGATATCCCTATTGATGCCCAGTTCAATATCGAAAAAGGGCAATTTCCTAATGTTTTTCAAATGCAGGAATCGTAAACTACAGAAAGAGTTGCTGAGGAAACTGTAAATCTGAGCCCTGGTGAACGTACTATAGGTCATGGACGTAATGGTGGTGGCACTGGTGGGCGTGGAGGAGAGGCAAGCGGTAGTGCTAGTGCAAGTGTTACAAGTTCTAAGAAGAAATGCAAGCGTACCTCAGCAGTTTGGAAGTACTTCAACACATTTGAAAATGTCAACAATAACGGTAACATTAAATACATAGCTCAATGCAAATATTGTGGTATAAATTATAAGATAACACTATTCACGACACTACACAATTGAGAAGACACTCTGAAAAGTGTTCAAAGTAATGAGGCGGAGCTGACCTCCGCCAAACACAATTATCGTTTGATTGTCAAACCGGCGGTCTAAGCACATGGAAATACGATCTACAAGTTGATCGTATGGAAATGACACGATTAGTAGCCATATTAGATCAACCACTTAGTTTTACTGAACAAAGGAATTGGCAACATTACATTAAAATTGTATATAATCCTAATGCACAATTTTTTTCTAGACCTACTCTTAGAAAAGATGCATTAAAATTATATAAATAAGAAAAGGAAATATTAATCAACCTTTTACACTCTACTAGTGGTTGCGTTGTGTTAACAGTGGATATTTGGTCCGCCGTTGTCAACAAAGATTATTTAGCTGTAATCGGACATTATTATAAATATTTTGATTTGGATAAGAGAATCTTAGGTTTTAAATGTGTTATAGGATCACATATTGTCAATTTAATATATAACACAATTTTATCTGTCATTGATGAATATAGTTTAAGAGATAGAATAATGGCCATAACATTAGATAATGCAACTGCAAATACTAAAACAATAAAACTTTTTAAAAATGATTTAACTTTATTACGTAATAATGATATATTTCACCAACATTGTGCATGTCATATAATTAATTTAATAGTAAAATCCGGTTTAAAATCAATGTCAGGTCATATTAAAAGAATTAGAGATAACATTGCTTGGATTCAAGGTAGTAATCAAAGAATACAAGATTAGTTTAGATTTCTACAAGCATGTAATCAAAATCCTAGAGCATTAGCCTTAGATATGCCCATAAGATGGAACTCCACTTATATAATGCTTGAACAATGCATCCCATATAAAGATGTTGTAACAAATTATGTTAGTGCAAAATTAGAACCATGATTTATAGGTGAAACTGATTGGCAAATTGCCGAACTCTTGTTTAACTTTTTAGGTAGATTCCACGAAGTTACCTTAAAGCTTAGTCAAACTTATTACCCAATGTCACCATTAGTGTTAGGAGAACTTTTAAGAATGTCTATTTTATTTAGTGAATTTAAGATACACGAGATTTTAGGAGTTCCTATCGTCTCTATGGAAAAGAAGTTTAAAAAATATTGGTCTAAATTACTCATGTTGTATGCTTTCAATGTTATTTTTGACCCTAGATTAAAATTAGATGGTTTAGAAAGTGGATTAGATAACTTAGGTGAATTTTTAGCTATTGACACTACTGATCAATTTCCTATTATAAAGGAAAAAATATTTTCTCTCTATAGCTCTTATAAAAGTAGGTTTAGAAACACCCCTTGTGTTGAACAACCGCAACAACGAGATAACAATCTGTATTCATTCTTAAATGTTTTCGGGTTGTCTAAGAAGAAGAAGAAGAAGACGATGACGACGACTCAAGGTCAAGAAGAATATCTTTATCAAGAGGTGGCAGCAACAGTGGCGGCTTTAACGAGTTAATGGCGTACTCGAGTGAGGGCTTAGTTGTAGACAATAGTGAAATATTTGATTTGGTTCAGTGGTGGAGGGCACGAGCATTAACTTGGCAAATCATAACACGACTGGCAATGGATATTTTTTCGATCCCGGTCTCCACTGTTGCAGCCGAATAATCATTCAGTACAACTGGCTGAATACTTGAAGAACGGAGAAACGCATTGCAACAGGATATTGTTGAAGCTTTGGTGTGCATTAAGGATTGAGATCGTTCCGGCCAACGCTTACATGATACAATCTCACTGGTAAGCTAAGAATGGATCGACGAATTTAATAGATTAACTTTTAATTTTCAAGACGATCCTTCTGCTTCAAATTAAATTTTATTATTGTAATTTGTAAATATTTATTTACTTGTAATTTGTATAGTGTTATTGTAATCTTGTATAGACTTTGTAAGTTCGTCAAATTTATAATTCATCCCACAATGATTGCACTCTTTTTTCCTTACCAAGATTTTATCCCAATTGGGTTTTTCTTGGTAAGATTTTTAATGAGACAATCATGAATTATAAATTTAAAAATCAATAAAGAAATAATTTTTTTATATAGTTCCTGTGTTCATTTCAAATTTCAAATTGTAATATATATATATATATGTAATATAAAAAATATTAAAAAATTTTAGGCATTTTCAGTCGGGCAACTGGCAGCCAAAGGCTGCCTGATGCCCATCCAAGGTGAAATTCGGGCCAAGTCGGGCAACCTGAAAATTCAGGCAGTTCGAGCTCGGTAATCGGGTAAAAATTCAGACTTTTCGGTGGTACGGACGACCCGTCTAAAGTTTCAGCACTACCAAACAATGATTTGCTCATCGGAATGGATGTGTACTGCCAAGCAAAGAAACTTCAAATCCTCTCCACAGGACTGAAGTATAAAAGACAATTTAAGCCTTACTCAACCATCCCAAAGATGTTCTCAATCAAGGAAGCTCCAACTGGTTATGAAGAAATCATGAATAAGCTTATGAAATGTTGTGCTGCTAGCCATGATCAGTTTCAACATCCCAATCTTCTGTGGAAAAACTAGAAGTTCTTCATACAGTTGCCCTTCAAGAAGAATGAAGACATCAATTCGACAAAGGCTACTCATTCAGGAATGACCCCATCATATCTAGCCTTGGCCTGAGAGGAATGTGCTTAGTTGCTCAAGCAAGGATTGGTTGAGCTCACAAAATCAGATTGGGCTTACCAAACCTTCTATGTAGAAAAAAGATCATAACAGATCTGTGAAAAGAAAAGGTTCGTGATTGATTATAAGCCTTTGAACTTGTTCCTGAAGGATGACAAATTCTTTATTTCAAGAACTAGCTCCTTGTTCACCCACCTAAAAGAAACCAAAGTCTTCTCAAAGTTTGATCTCAAAGGAGCATTCTGGCAATTGAGAATTGATCCAAAGGATAGGCCCAAAATAGCCTTCTGTATCCCATATGCACAGTACCAATGGTGTGTCCTCACATTTGGACTTAAGACGACCCCGTCACTATTCCAGCGAACAATGGGCTAAATCTTTGAGCCCATTTTGTACAGTACCTTGATCTACATAGCTAAACATCCTTCTCTTCTCAAAAGAAGAAGAAGCCCATAGAGTCTTTCTGGCCCAGTTCCATCAATCGTGGATCAGCATGGTATCAGGCACTCTAAAAAGAAAAGCCAGATAGGACAAAACCAAGTGGAATCTCTAGGGATGCAGATATCCCAAGGAAAGTTTTAACCTGGCCCACACATAGCTCGAGAATTATTGATGTTTTCAGATAAGAATCTCACTGTTAAGCAGATTCCAGCGTTCTTAGGAAATCAATTACTCAGAGACTTTATTCCACGCGTGATTGAACATACCAGCTAGCTGTAAAAAAATGTTGAAAAAGAATCCCTCTCAGTAGGGAACATAGCAGACAGCCGCTGCCATTACCTTGAAAAACGTAGCCCAGTCACCTTCACCTTTAAAGATTCCAAGCATAGGAAAAAGAGTCCTGCAAGCAGACACAGGTGACCACTATTGGGGAGCCATCCTCATCAAAGAAAACAAGGACAAGAAACACCACTGTGGTCATGCCAATGGCCAGTTCAAAAAATCAGAAAACACTATCACACCATCTACAAAGAGATACTTACGGTAAAGTATGAAATTCATAAATTTGATTTCCATCTTAGAGGTTATAATTTTGAGGTCCGAATGGATAATTTATCATTTCCAAAGATCCTTGATTTTAAAAACAAAACTCTCCCTGATCCGCAATTACTCAGACTTAAAGAATGGTTTGCTAGATACGACTTTTTTGTCAAGCATATAAAAGGCCATCACAACCTCATCCATGACTTCTTAACCCGACCAAAACCAGTTCAAGTCATCACACCCTATAAAACCCTCCCTCTCAACTTCATGAATACCAATGTCCATACACGACTGTGTTTCCTTGTGACACTAAACCATCATTTTCCTCCCGACCTAGATAGTACATCTCAACGTAACCAGATCCAGTATTATGCTAAACACCATCTATTTTATTACCTAACCATAATCTGTAATAAAACTAAAAACCCTCAAGCCAAGTTTCTGTACAATATAGAACAACCATACCTAGTCATCTACCACTTTCATCCCTTCGGCGAGATCAATGAAAATGACATTTGGTACCTCTGGTGCCAAACAGCTTTCTACATAATCGCCTTGAACTGTCCACTCATGCAACTGCACACACACCTATGATCCTAACAATGAAGGATTAACTCTGTGGTGACTCCTAGAGATGTTCAATCTACTCATGTGGAAGAGAATGGAAGTCTCAAGACTTCTTTAGCATTACAAAGTCTAGACCTTCCCGTATATAGAGGTTCCATCGGTACACACCATATTCTTCCTACATCGTCCATACCTGCTCAACTCAGAAGTATACGCTTGGTATACTGGCTTTGCCTATCCCTGGTCACTCATAGACATCACAGATCACCTTATCAAGGTTCTGTGTAGAGAAAATAGACACCAGCCAAAGCCTTATCTACAGCTATCCATCAGCTCTACGCTCCACCCACAAAAATCTATGGATTATGCAATATCTTCACTGTCAACAACAGTCGATACTTTGAAGAAACTGCTATAGCATCCACTGCAGCACCATCACCATCCACTGTGCCACCACCATCACAACAAGACTCACAGGGTCAACATGATTACGACCTAACACTATTCCAGGATTCTCAGGACCCAGACGATCTAGAATACCATTCACCCAGCAAGACACAGACAATGGTACCCACATGATCATCCATATGAGCGTGGTTCAACAAACTCTAACTCATCATCATCAGACTACAACATTCTCCACAATGGGTCCCCTTAGCCAGGAAAGAATTACACAGCTGTCCTTTTTGTACAAAAGTCACAAGATCGTATCCGAAGATCTTATCTTGTAAAAAGTTTTTGTTTTTATATGTCTGAGTTAAAAGCTTAATAGTTTATCTGCCACTTTGTCAAAAGTGGTCTCATCCCTTGTATAATTAGTCACAAGCAGAATAGTAAGGAATCCGCTTTGTCAAAAGTCTTTTGTCCTTTGTACAAAAAGTCTAAAGATAAACAATGTAAATCTTATCCTGTCGGATAAGATCAAAGTCTTGTGTGTTGAGCCTCAGCATTATATAAGGCGAGGCATTTTCTCTTGTTGGGGCAGAAGTCCTCCAACCAAGAAAACTTTGTAAAGAGTTTGGTCAGCAATAAAAGTATGAGTTTCTAAATTCCCCTTTCTTCCTCTCTGAAATTTTAAGTTCCCTTCCTTATATCATAACTGTTCTCCTCCTAACTAGTATGCTCTGTGCTTGCCTCTAGTAGAGGATCTTGCATATCAGAAAGTTTAAGCTAAAGATCCTTGCTATGATCTCCATGACCATGAGTAATGAGCACCTGCAGCACTAAAAGCCAAAAGTCAAGGTGGACGCAGTGGCTATACAGTGCACGGGTCCCTTGTTGATTATGGTCTGTGGAGCTCTCGGCCAGTGATGCTTAGATTCTTTTTTTTTTTTTAAGAAAAAATAATTTAGATAATTTACACAAATGGTCCCCAACCTTTTTAAAAGGAGAAAGTTTGGTTCCCAACCTTTTTTTTGACGAAACGAATCCCAAATTATTTAAAATGGTGCAATGTAGTCTTTTACGTCAAATGTCATCTAAAAAGGTAACGATACAGTGCACGTGAGATATCACGTGGCCCATGTTTTGACTGGAAAGACAAAAATGCCCTTAATTACTGTTATCTTAATTTTTTCTGCCCCAATCTTCGAGTACTCAGTTTTATTTTTTTTATTCATTCCGTTCATCTTCTTCATTTGGATAGAACAATTTAGGGTTTCAAACTGGTGTTTGGGGATTGCGTTTTCGAGCAGATCCATGCATGAGACAATTCTGATTCCGAACCAGGCTTCAATCGGCGACGACGACGGCGAAAGGCAAAGTTCAAAATTGGGTCGACGATGGTAGTTTGACGGAGAAAAGCCACTGATATATCGTAAGTTTCTTTGTTTCTGGACCGGAGTTTTATTCCTCTTTCTTGGTAAAATGAATAACCTAAATGAGACCATTTTTTGGGGATTTTTTTTTTTAGGAAAGTGTTGTTAGGGTATATGGTTTAGTTTTGGAAATTTTTTTTTTAGGGACGTGTTGTTTCAACAAGTTTTATAAGGGTTGATTCAGTGGTGGTTGTTTGTATTATATTATTTGGTTTCATTGCACGAGATAGTAGATTCTTGACTTGGTGTTGGTTTGCGATTATTTTATTCAGTGAGGGAATATTATAGTAATTATCTTGAGTAACTGTTTATTTTATGCATTGATAGTCTGATTCAATGTTCATTTTATTTATACACCTAAAAAATTTGCAGCTCCTGATAATGCTGATATGTGCACTTTGAAAGCCTACCATGATGGTGGCATATTTGACGAGGATGACATTATATGTTATGTTAGAGGTGAAGTAATTTTTTTTGATTGGGTTGACAATGGGTACCTAGCATACAGAGAATTGGAAGATCTTGCAACTGAGATTGGGTACAAAGGCAATATGGATTATTATTTTAAGGATCCAACTAGGCATCGCTTTTACCCCATAACAAGTAATCACGAGATTGTTCAAATGTTTGATAAATATTATCCTGGTACAAAAATCAATGTTTATTTCAATGAGAGACCAAAGCCACTACAAAATTCGGTACTGGTTTTTAACAGTTCCTTCCACAATGGCACAATACTCACAATCTTAAACGCCAAATTTTCCTGAAGTTGAAACATATATGGGCCAATACATTACAAAATAAACAATCTAGTTCCTCAAATTTTCTTGATTGCTCCAATTTAAGCTTACAAACAAGAACCATCATTACAATAATAAAGAAATATTTACATTCGCACACCCTGCATTCTGTAGGATTAATTAGCTTTTGCATTGCCTTCAATTGATTCTCTAAAAAATTCTCTCTATGCGTGGTTTGCATTTCCTCAAGTTGAGCCTCCAAATCATTTACCCTTCTTAGCAACCCAAGTATGACAATCTTTGATCTTCTACACATAGGTTGGTCTTTCCAAACGAAATATTCACATCCATCGTGCTAGAATACAGACGAGAAAAAGGAATTTCAATCGAAAATCTATGTTCTTTTGTCCATAAAACTAAAAAAAAAAAAGACAACTTAAGTTTTAACTTTATTCAAGTTCACGTTCTTTTAAGTTTTAACTTTATTCAATTTTACTCAACTTTATTCAAGTTCTAACTTCAACTCAAGTTATAACTCAAATTTAACTCAAAAGCTACACTCAAGTTATACTCCAAAAGAACAACCCCTTAAAATTTCATACTTTTAACAACTGAATCAACCAAAATCATAACTTACCCCATACAAATGGCACCTATAGAATCTGCATCCAGGGTTCAAGTCCGTCCATGAAGTCATCACCTTCGTTAGCTTCATAATCTTACAATCATGTTTTCTTCCATTGCTCCCTTTGCAGCCCAACAGCCCTAAATCAAAGATAAAATTTCACAAACCCTAAATTGTACGCAATAAAATCAGCCCAAAATCTCCCAACATGTGATTTTACCCCAAAAACATGGGTAACGTGATATCTCACGTGCATTGTTCTGTTACCTTTTGGACGATATTTGACAAAAAGGACGACATTGTACCTTTTTAAATAGTTTGGTAAATTCGTTTCATTCAAAAAAAGTTAGGGATCAAACTGTCTCCTTTTAAAAAGTTTGAAAACCATTTGTGTAAATTACCCAATAATTTTGATGCCTTGTATTAAAATAAAATTGGACCCTTTTATGGTGCTCTTTTGAGTACCCGTAGAACATGTAAAAAGATTGTTGTATTGGATATGAAGCATCGGCTGCATGATATTAATGTGCAACATACCGCGGTATAGTGGAAAGGAAAGTGGATTATTTATGAAATTCTAGTCACGTGACGCTAGATGGTTTTAATTTTTATTAGACACTACACATTGCAGGGGCCAGTAAATTAATAAACATAAAGTCCCGTTAATTTTCACTGATTTGAGTTTATAATTTAATTTTTATTACAGTAAAAAGTTCTTTAAAACAGTCACATCTAATTTTTTTATTACAATAAAAAGTTCTTATATAAAATTACATCTCAACTTAAATTAAAAATTTAATCGGTGAACTAAACGGAGTTTCAATGCAGACTACCCAAGTTTGTAATTCTCTCTCCATTTTTCTTCTTCTCGGCGTCATTATATGAAAATTTATCTTTCTCTCTCTCTTTTTTCTCCTTCTTCCATCATCGATTCTCTTTGTACGCAAATGATGGTGTGAAACAAACATGTGGTCGGCGGTTAGGGAAAAAATAAAGAGGTTTTGAGTTGTTCTTTTAGAGTGTAATTTGAGTGTAGTTTTGAGTTGAATTTGAGTTATAACTTGAGTTGAAGTTAGAACTTGAATAAAGTTGAGTAAAATTAAATAAAGTTGAAATTTAAAAGAACGTGAATTTAAATAAAATTAAAACTTGAGTTGTATTTTTTTAAATTTTTTGGACAAAAGAACATGTTTATGTTTTGAAATTGAACTTCAAAAATGGGTTTGGTGGGATTTTATTTTATTTTTTTGCATGAAACTTCAAAAGCCATTTCAGACCACTTTTTATAATAATTATTCTTTCAAATAATCAGACTTCGCACTCTCTTGTAGTGAAATAGGTGTTCAATAAAAAGAAGCAATCTACCGCGACTTTCCTTGCAAAGTTTTCTTTTTCACTTGAGAAAATTACCAAATAAAAGAAAAATCCCAGTTGTAAATTCAGGTTTATAGTTCTTCCATTGAAACTCTTGGTCAATCAATCTAAATCACGTGTATGCTAACAACGTCTAATCATAAACTAAACTACAGCACCAATTTTCAACTCTGAGTTCTCGTTAATTTTAGATGTGTCACAATACCATTTCAAATTTTAAGAGAAAAAGACTTTCGTATAGAAAACCAAATGTACGATTGAAGACTTTCCTATAGAGAAAAAGACGTTCCTTCACTTCACCGCATGCACAGAGGCTCAAAGCAGAGGGGAAAAAAAAAAGATGGGCATGAAGAAATAGAAAAAGATAGTCAGAAGAAAAAAGAAAGGGAGAAGATAGAGTGATAAATTTTCACTATGGTACATCGTCTAACCAAAACAATCCCCAAACAATTTGTATCAATTCGAATGGCAACCAAACGCAAACCCAATGGAGTAAGAAAAATAAAAATTAAGATACAAAGAGCAAAACACGTTGGAGAAAAAAGGATGTCAGGAAGAAAGAGAGAGAGAGAATATGAGAGAGTGAAGTTTTTATTAAAAGAATAGAGAGATAAGAATATTTTATGACGATAAAAACCAAAAAATAATTACAAGTTTTTTTATTAAAATAAAAATTATCATATAAAATTATATCTTAAAAAAAAAATTTTAAATCAAAAAATTAAACAAGTTTAAATTTAACAAAAGTGCTTAAATTTTGATATAATAAAAATAAATTAAAAAAAGTCTTTTTCAAAAAATAATCCATTTAATTTTTTTTAGTCGGTTATAATAAAAATTTTTTACATAAAATATATTTTGATCTTAAATTTAAAATTTAAATCAAAAACCTCGATTAAACAAGTCTTTTTAAAACCCAAAATCGTAAAAAAAAAAATTTTGCTTCAACATTTGCACAACATGATCATGTTCAAACATAAATTGTAAAAAACAAGTTTAAAAACATTTAAATTGGTAAAACAAAAAAAAATACCCCAAAAAAAAAAAAAAAATCATCTCGGTCGAAGGACCCAATAAAATTAAACCGTCTTTTGAGGATGTCGGTCATATAATTTTGAGCGGTGCTGTTTCAAATTTATAACTTCATGACCCAATAAATTCTCAAAAATTTACATTTTAAATTCAGGTTAAATTCTTATTTTTTTAAGTTAAAAGGTTTAATTTAACTATGAAAAGTACCTAAATCTCTTTTATAGATTTCATTGTTTACTTTTCCTTATTTTCCTTATTTTTCATGGGAGAAAATACGGTAATTTTGAAATTACTAAATTTATTTATGAGATAAATCTGGAGTTTTATCAAATTTTTGTCATGAGTTAAATCTGATCAATTTTGAAACTTTCAAATTGATAAATAGTAAATTCTGATTTATCAAATTTTATTATAAAGTAAACATAATAGATTCTAAATTTATCAAATTTAATTATGGCATAAATATAGTAAATCTTCAATTTAACAAAATTTAGCTATTTTATTAGATTTTCAAAAAAGAAATCCGTGATTTATTTTTGCTTCTAAAAAAAAAAAAAAATTATACTTCTAAAAAAAAAAAAATTAGACTTACCTTCTTCTCCCTTTTGTTTTGTTTTCTTCTTTGACAAAATTGGAATAGAAGATTCCTAAATCCACCGCAAGCTCAAAATAATGGGTGCGTTTAGAACTCGTTTTAAAATGATTTTTATTTTTTGTATGAAAATGGAAATAAAAACGTTTTCAATTTTAGACATAAATCATTTTTGAAAATGTGTTTGGTAGTTTTATCAATAGATTATTTTCAGTATAAAAAAAAACGAAAATAAAAAGTGAAAAACGACTAAAAGTTGTTTTTCATTTCTCTCCATTTTTCACTAAATCAAAAAATTATTTTCATTTCCGTTTTGTTAAAATATAAAACTATTATTAGCCCACCTCCTAACAGTTTAAGCTTTTAAGATGAATTAGTAAACTAACATGGTATCAAAACAGGAGGTCCTAAGTTCAAAACCCCGTAATTGTACTCTTTATTCCCATTTAAAATTGTAATATATTGGGTCCTTAATATATATCGGTCTTAAATATTCACATGTTGAGCTTTTTAATTAATTTACCCACACGATTACTTATTGTCCAGCCCACACGTGAGGAGGAGTATTAAAATATTAAACTATTGTTAACCTACCTCCTAACAGCTTAAACTTTTAAGATGGATTAGTAAACTAACACATTTTTTGTCTTTAATTCTATCAAACGTTTTTTTTTTCTTTTTCCTTTTTTTTTTTTTCTCAAAAACATATAAAACAAAAACAAAAACAATTCCAAAGGCAGCTAATATGCCCATATAAGTGAAGGACACCAGAAATGAATGACGACACTAAAGTAACAAACGACTAAACGTGTAAAAGGATAACAAAGGAAAAGAGACAATAGATGAACGACAAAACAAAGGAATAACGGCAATTAAAGTAAAACAAGACAAGAAAATGAAAGCTTACGAAAGAAAAGGATTGTGCAAAGTAGACTGCAAATCGTTGGATCAATTCAACAGTTTTTAGACTACCGATCTAGTTCTACATCATAGCCATCTTTTGACGGTTTGAAACCATATTTGTGAAACTTGAAAACGGTCAAAATTGTTTCCGGTTTCGAACCCTTTATGTATATAGACACTAAATTTTGTAACTAATTCACACAAAAAAATTTTTGGCTTCTACATTTAAAGTTTAAAAAGATCACAAAAATCTATATCTATGCATACTTTTAAAGAGCCGTGAATTATATCTATTTTATAGATACTTTATTGTATACTGAAAAAAGCCCGTTGAAAAGTTTTAATTTACATTCCGACCTATCAAACTATTTTACGGACTTGTTGAACTCAAACGTGCTTATTAATTTGGATTTGATGTAGCCCGATTAAGAGTCTCAAACTTAATATACATGGTTCACAGCTGAGCCAACCAGTCATTTTTGGACAGGTCGGTTTATGGCGGTTCGGTTTTAAAGAAAAAAGAGAAAACAACACCGAACTATTCTGGCTTGGCTAACAGGTAAAAACCATGCCTTTATGACAGACAAATTAGGTTTGACCATAACAACTTGATGAGCTCAATAACATTAATTTTCTCGATGAAGACATTAACATTTCTAAAAAAGTCATGTATCAAAGGATGCATAAAATTATTAAGGAGAACAATTTTCCCACGGAATAAAAAGCTTAGAAAAACAACAAAAATAATGATGTGAGTTCCCCCTCACCAAGCCAAAATTCTTACATTTGAATTAAACTCACTTCACTTGTTTCCAACTTAAGCCTTTATTTACCCAAACCCAATCAAATTACTACACCACTCCCACAAAAGCTACCAAAAACCACACTCACTCCAACACTAGCACAAAAAACCGACCAATTAAACAACACTGAACCTTGGCCAAAACCCGCCGGAGCACCCGAATGCTCGGTCGGAGCGGGCGCGGGACCATCGATCTCCGACGGGTTAGCTCTTTGTTCAGGAGACTCGCTCTCGGCCGCAGGCGTCGGTACAATGCTACTACTTGGAGGCAACGTCGCTGGGGAAGGAGACGGGGCATGGTGTCGTTTGTTCCTCACAGCTAAAACGACAACGTGGAGTTTCAGACCCTTCTGGCATTTCTCCGCATCGCCGCTGATGAAGAAGAACGGACCGGACCGGTCGAACTTGAAGTCCGAGTCGCCGTTTGTTAACGACGTTGTCGGATTCTTGATGTTGCACGAGTTGTAATCGTCCTTGTTCACCACCAAAACGGAGTCTGACCCTTGTTTGTACTTGAAAACTGCACCAAAGCAAAAATCTTAAAACTATGTCCATGCAAACGTTTTATATAAATATATATATATATATATATATATATAATTGGATACATATGTTTAATGTTTGTGAGAGAGAGAGAGAGAGAGAGAGTTTACGTAGAGTATCATTGACTTGAAATCTGTTTCTTTCAGCCCAGTGATTGAAATTCTCAGAAGGGTTCAAAACCCAGCCATCTTTTCCACCAACAAAGAACTTGTTCGCCTGAGAGACGCTAACAAAATGTAGGAAAATGGTGAACAGAAGAAACCCAGAAATTCTCTTAGAGAACCCCATTAATGTTATTGCAGAGAGAGTGAATGAATAACGTTTTCAAAGTATGAGAGAGAGAGAGAGAGAGATAGAGAGATCAGAGAGAGAGAGAGAGAGTGATGGGAATTGTGGGGGGGGTGAGAATTGGTCTGAATATATAGAGTGAATGAGGAGATGACCGTTGTAAAGCATGGAAAATCAATGTGGTAATTTTGGAATTTTTATATTATATATATAATATGCCTTTGGCTTGAAATATTTCTATTACGTGCTATAAATTCAGGTAATAAAGCGGACGTTTTCTGAGTGGCTCTTTACAACTAAGCCAGGAGGAAGTAATTTACACGTGGCAGCATGCGAGAGACCTAACGGTTTCAAAATGCACTAATACTTGCGATGCAAAAACGCTTTACAAACTTCCATACGTAAAGATGAACAAAACAAAGGGGTACTTCAAGTTTCATGTTGGAAAAGTACTACTGTTTCAGGTGTCGTTTTTCTGCTTACAACTTAGAAGGAGCCAATTTTGTGATTCCCATACTAACATATAGAACACATAATAATAACGTATATAAAATACAGCTCAAGACAGGCTTGAATGGAGGATTTTCATTACCGTTTTATTGATCGTCTCTGAGACTGGTAAAACTTAAAAGCATGCATGTCTTTTTCTCTTTCTTTTTCCTTATCATTAAGGAATAATTTCATGAGAGGTTCTTGAATTTTTTTTTTCTTTCTGTAGTTAAATTTGTCTCATAAATAGCTCCGAAATTGAAAAAGTATCTCATAAATGGTCCCTCGATTAAATTTTTAGATGGAAACCATTATATTAAATGGTACGTAGTTATGATTTTTTTTTAGTTATTTTTGAGTTATTTCTTTTTTTCTTTTATTTTTTTTTTTTTTTTTTATGTTATGAAATATCTAAACCATTTTTCATGTAGATAGAATTTAAACTCTTCCTTCTTAACGTTGGGATTATTGTGAGGGACTACTGTCATATTTTTTTTTTTTTTTTCTAGTTTTATAGATATTTCCACCTTCACTTCATTCTTATCAATTGAAAAAAAAAAAAAAAAAAAAAAAAAACTACAAAAGAATGCCACCCTCTTTATCAATAAATTCTTCTATTTTAATATTTGATTAATAAGCGGCCATAACTTAATTTGACCATAAAGCATTTACCTAAAAAAACACAAAAGAAGAAGACCATAATGCACGATAAATATAGTAGAAGTTCCGAAACAAAAAGAAAACCATCAATTGCAATTACGTATACGGATACAAGTGCATGAGAAAAGAGGTAAGTACATATATATACTATATAATGCTTGTACAATTGATACAATAATAATTTTCAGAATAATTATCTTAACTGTGTAAAAAGTGTTGCATTCGTTTAAAAGCGTCTTCACCGGGATAAAATTTGATTAAAAAAAAATTAGAGATTAATTGCAGAGGCAAATATTAATAACCAATTTTAGACATGTAAAAAATATTTAGAGATCTCAAATAAGACAAAAGTGTAAATAAAAATAATGTCAAAATAATAACTACCATCCAATTTAACATATTCCGTCTAAAATTTTAACAGAGAGACTATTTATAAGATACTTTTTTAGTTAAGGGACCATTTATGAGATGGATTTGACTGTAAGAACTAATTTTAGAGAGAGAAAAGAATTGAGGGACTTTGATAAATTTATTCCTATAATTAAAGTTAGAACTGAGAACGGTTTAGTTTTTGTGTTTTTGAAAAGAACGTAAACTATTGTAATAAATATTTCTCAAGAAAAAAAAAATTATCAACAAATTGAGGTTTGACGATAATAAATACATGTAAAAGAGCTTAATTTATCTTTTTTTTTTTTAAAAAAAAAAAAAAAAAAAAAACCTCTACAGTATACACGAGATCATGAGGCATACATATTGATATTGGCTTGAGGCATACAAGAATTAACATGAAGAAACTTCCTCGCCATCAAGTATGCATCCCGAGCTTGTTTTCAACCAAGGGCATGTTTACTTTGAGCGATTCTCTTTTCCTTTAATGATTTGTTTGCTTACAAAAATTAGTGAATATCAATTCTTAAACCTTGTTCAGTTAGTTAATTTGAAATTTTAATTTAAGTTAAAATGTGATTTTATGTATGAACTTTTACTGTAACAGAAAAAATTAAATGTGACTTTATATGAAAACTTTTAACTATAATAAAATTAAAATTAAAAACTCAAAATAATGAAATGAACAAGACCAAAAAAATAAAATGAGACTCTTTCTCATTGCACCGTTAAATAGACAAATAAACACTAAAAAGGAAATAAAAGATCCTTATTTTTATTATTTTACTTTACTATCTAATCATATTACCTTTTCCATTAAATTCCTTTACAGTTAGAAAAACGCACTCCAAATGTGACTAGCAAAATGTTTTCAATTATTCCAAAGTCTGTATTATTAGATAAACATGGTGTCGCTTTCATATAAAGTTAATGAATATTTGGTAGACATTAACTTAATATTTAATTTCACTTCTACATGCATTTGATTGTGAAGGTGACTTGATGCCAAAGGCTATTTTGCCGGGGAATAAAAAAAAAAAAAAAAAAAAAAAAAAAAAAAAAACGTTGTAAAAGATGAAAAAAAACAATAGACCTGACACGCAGATCCGGATGAATTCCCCAAAACACAATTTTCATAAACAAGGACAATTGATACTGGAATTCTGTGATATTTACAATAGTGAATCAAAATTTATGTACAGCTGAAAAATTATAAACGATCATGACCAAAAACAGAGTTTCATATTTGCAGCAAGGACTCGATTGTTCTAAATCCATGATTCTCTGGAAGGGTTCCATTGCCCGGCCGGATGGATATTATTGCTTCCAACCCTGCAACATTCACCATAATGCATTTGGTTTAAGATGGTACTTACTGATTTAGCAAGAATTTCAAAGAAACCTTAAATGAAGTGGAGCTTTAGAGAAAACTTTTCATGGTTGCAACTTTGTTGCAGTTTGAATTTTTCGCCTGCATTTACGAACTGCGACGCTAATTCTCTAGAAGGTCTATGTGTCAAGACTACTGCAAATTGCTTACCAAAACTCAAAGAAGAAGAAGAATTTCTCAGTCTTTGTGGTAAATTAGAACTACACTTTTTAGATGCTAATAAAATGATTAGTGTATGATGTTAAGGGTTCTAGATTAATAGAAATAAAAGTGCATGAAAATAAAGGACTAAAATAAAAAACAAAAAGGAAAACAACAAACATGACAAGCTAATTGAAATTAGAAATGAATTTAAACAACAAGACCAGGAAATTGGATTAACTAGAAAAAAAAAATTTAATAGAGTCAGATAACTGGATTAATTAAAAAGTAAAATAACAGGACATGATAATTAGAAATTAAAAAAAAAAGTTAACAAGATTATTCAACCAAAACTAAATAAGCAAAAATAAATAGATCATTTGACACTTGTTCTTGAAGTTGTCAGGTATCAAAGGCTGTTTGACACTTATCCTTAAAGCAGTCAAAGTGTTGAAGGGATGTTTGAAACTTGTTTTTATGGTTGCCCAGCTGATGTGGGCTCACTTGGTTTTCTTCAGCAACCATCATTCTTTAACCTTCTTGTGGCTGACCTTTTTTTAGAGGCAGCTTTTCAGTTTTCAGATTTTTTAAAATTGGGTTGTTAATTTCAGCAATAATATAAATTTTATCCCAAAACATTAAGTTCCCTGTGTTATAATGAACATTTTATTAGCATCCAAAAAGTATAGTTCTAATTTACCACAAACACTCAAGAAAATCGAGCTGCAATAAGTGTGGTATCTTTCAATCTTGAGTAAGAAATTTACCCGCAGCCCTTGCAGCCACGGCTTCTTGAAGAACATCTGTAATGAACAACATGTCAGCTGGCTTATCTACTCCCACTGTTCGCAAAATCTCGATGTAACTATGTATTTCATTTTTGTTTCTGCACTTCAAGATCAAGGTATATGATTCACCTTTCCTAACTAGAGTAACGTACAAATAAAGAAAAGATTGCAAAAAGAAACCAAAAGACTAACCCGATTGAGGTATCAAAGTATCCGCACAAGTACTTTCTCAAGTCCCCATAATTGGAATTTGCAAACAGAAGCTGCTGTGTTTCTCTGCTACCACTGGAGTATATGTACACCTGAACGCGGGAAAGAAGAAGAATTCAACCAACGTATGCCGTGTTAATTTTCCACAATGGGGTAACGAAGAACGAACTTAAAAAGGTTAAAATGAAATTCTCTATTCTCCAGAATTCCAACAATTGATAAATCTTGCTAAACTCCCAAAAATAATATTACCAGTTATTACTTATTGACAATTGACTAGTCCTTATTCTCCAATGCGTAACAAAGTAGGGGGGGGACATTGAGACTCAAAGGGAAAAGAGGGATCAAAACAATCTGTTATTACTCGGAAGAAACAGCTTTGTTTCCGTTTTGTTCTATTTCGTTTTTTTTTTTTTTTTTTTTATTATTTTTTTAATTTCCATGAGGATATAAGAAAAAGAAATTGGAAAAAAGTTTAAAAGAGCAGAGTTTCAATTTATGTACCTTAAAGCCCAAACTATGCCATCTCTCAAGAGCTTCTGCAACATCATCAAATAAAACACCCACCAACTGATTGGTTTGGAATCCAATTCTCCACACGTGATCCTACATACATTTATAATCTTATTCAGAATAGTAGCCAAAAAAAAGCAATTAAGATAAAATCTAGAGATAACTTACTTGCAGTTGTTTTAGAGAAGGAACACTTCTGTCAGCACTAATCATTGCGTCTATATTAGCAACTAAAGAAGCAATAACCAACTCTTTTCTAAGATAATCTGGACAAATAGGCAAAGCACCAATTATACCTTGTTCCAAATCATTCTCAATCTGCAAAGGAAAAGAAAGATATTTTCACGTCGAATTCACAGACAATCGTCCTTTTCCACAACCTTAAAGATGTACATTGGCAATAATAGTCTCACTTGAGAACGTAGAAAATCAATATCGTTCTGAGTTTCTTCACTGTCATAAGTAGAAGAAAAATGCTTTCCAACATTATCATGGGCATATGGTACAAGAACATCGGTGAAAAATGATACAGGAGTTGTTGTCCCTTCAATGTCAAGAAGTACACATCGCTGCACCATAATCAGTGTACAATTATTAAAGAAGATTTATGTATAGCCCCAAAACTCACACACACACACACACACCCAAAAAGGAAAACACCCTTCTAGCATGCCTCATTAAAAAGGCAATGACATCACTTTTAGATGGTTAACAAAATAACTGAAATGAAAAACTATGAACTAAATTATATATTACTTCTTGGAGGTAGAGAACACCATGAATTTACTTGGGAAGGCTCGATCACGTAATCTGAACTCTGAGCCCCTGCCTTTGGAGCGCTGTTGAAATTCCTGTTACATCCCCAAGATACTCTAGCATTCTGAAGAGGACCATGACTAGGTGTAGACCAATCTAATCCCAGCTGATGAAGCTTGATAGCAGCATCGAAGAGATAGTGATAACATTCAGCCTGAATAGCAACTTAAGAATTAGAGAAAAAAATGACAAAAGAATCCAACAGCTGTTCATTTTCTGAGACCAATTTGAATCCTGATAAGTATGAATATGTAACAATTTAAGCAGATAGAAAAGCATTACGCAGAGTCATAAGTCTAATTTGCAATAGAGTTCAATCAATTTTATTTGTATGTCGATCTTGTGTACAAATATTACATGTTCAAACACTTGGAACTACAGATATGTAATGTTGAAAGCTGAAAAATGACTGAAAGATTTAGTCCATTATTGTTTTCTTATAAAGGCAACACTGATCTCTCTCTCTCTCTCTCTCTCTCAAAATTAATTGGGCAATTTTTATTTTTTATTTTTGGCTAAAAAAAAAGTTAGGGGTCCATATGTGTTGTGAATATGGCAATAAATGATAGTGATTTGCAGATAAATGAATTTACTACGTCCAGGTTATATTTGTCAATATGGTTCAGATAAACTTGTCCAGTAAAACTGACCTGAGTTTTTGCGCTGATCCATGATTCACCCCATATATACACCCCGTGGTTACGAACAAGTATTGCTGTTATTTTGGGGTAAGCACTGATCTGTACCACACAATTTACATATCACTCTTAATGGATCGAATCTGTTTAATAAATTATAAATCAGAAACTTTATATTAACAAAGCATTTTCTGTTCAAGGATAGGCAGCTCTCTGTATGGGAGGATGTCTCCATTCAGTGTACAGGACCTTTCCCAAGGAACTTCTCCACAAAAAATATACGAATTTTAGTTTCATCCGTCACAAAGAATACTAAATAATGGCGTCAACAAGAAACTGTCAGAATATTAATTGGGAGAAAAAGTAATTCTTTCATACACCCAATAGGTTACAATAGGCTGAGATATATACACGGTACTGCAGCCTAAAGAATAGGAATGAAATCTCTACAAAATAGGAAACTATCTAAACAGAATATACACTTAACAGAATCTCTTAGAAATCAAGAAATCACACATAATCCTCTACAGTCACGGTTTCCTAATAAGGCCACATAATTCAACACTCCCCCTCAAGTTGGTGAATGTAAATCCTTCATTCCTAGCTTGCTGACAATGTCTCGAAATGCTGTGCCAGGCAATCCCTTTGTAAGCACATCCGCTAGTTGATCTTTTGTTAAAACAAACGGAGTGCATATCAACCCACTATCAAGTTTCTCTTTGATAAAGTGTCTATCAACTTCAATGTGTTTCGTTTGATCATGTTGAATAGGATTATGAGCAATACTAATTGCTGATTTGTTGTCGCAGTATAGTTTCATTGGTCCTTCCTATTTTATCTTCATTTCATCAAGAACTATCTTCAACCATAGCAGTTCACATATTCCCATTGCCACAGATCTAAACTCGGATTCTACACTTGATCTTGCCACCATGTTTTGCTTCTTACTCCTCCACGTTACAAGATTTCCACCTAGGAAAGTACAATAGCCCGAAGTTGACCTCCTATCAACCAATGATCCTGCATAATCCGCATCTGTATAGGCCTCTAGTGTCATATATTCTCCTTTCTTGAATAAAATACTGAAGCAGAATATAATAGGAATTTTCTGATGATCCGTTAGAAACAATTAGGTACATATATATATACAAGCATCTGTGGAGATTGAGGGGCTAAAAATCTGATACTAACAGAAAACCCTTCCAGCTATATACAATAGAATAATATCTACTAGTAACTATAGATCCACAAAATCAGGAAACTAACTATGCACTATACGGCTAGTTTGAATTCCTACAAATACTTTTTCCGGGATTGCCCTTCAAGTATTGCAAGATTCTATGAACAGCCCTAAGATGGGACTCTTTAGGATTGTGCATGAATTGGCTGACAATACTCACTGCAAATGCAATATCTGGTCTAGTATGTGCCAAATAGATCAACCTCCCAACAAGTCTCCGATAGGAGCCTCTATTCACTACGGGATCCTCTGGAGCATCACATAGTCCATGATTGAATTCAATGGGAGTGTCAACCAGCTTACAGCCCAACTTCCCTGTTTCCTTCAGTAAATCAAGCACATACTTCTGTTGAGAGATAAAGATCCCTTGCTTTGAATGTGCCACTTCAATGCCTAGGAAGTATTTTAATTTTCCAAGTTCATTGATATCAAATTTTTTGAGAAGACATCGCCTTAAGTCGTTCATCTCTCCCGCATCATTTCCCATCACTATAATATCATCCACATACACCAACAAAGTTGTCACTCCCCCTAAGTTAGAGTGTCTCACAAATAAAGTATGATCACATTGACTCTGTTTATACTCCAAGGTAGTCATTACCTTGGTGAATCTTCCGAACCAAGCTCTTGGTGATTGTTTGAGTCTATAGAGAGCCTTTTTTAATTTACGCACCATGCCCTCTTTAGATTCAAACTCAGGAGGAACCTCCATATAAATTTCCTCTTCTAGGTCACCGTGGAGAAAAGCATTCTTGACATAAACTGTTGTAGGTTCCACCCAAAATTAGCAGCCAACGATAGAAGAACTCGTATTGTGTTCATCTTTGCAACTGGGGCAAACATCTCTACATAATCAATACTGTAGGTTTGAGTGTGCCCTTTGGCAACCAACCTTGCCTTGTAAGAAAGGCTCTATGGCTTTGGGATATGTTTTGATAAATCATGAACAGGTATAGCGGGTGTTTTATGCAAGTTCTGGTTCCTTTCCTAAGAGCAATTTGTAGGTCAGCATCACTTGGTTCTTCATGTTCTTTTACAGGTTCACTGGACTCAACTGATGGTGTGACAATTTCAGTATGTATGGAACGGATTTTGAGAGTCAGAACAGTACTACAAATAGGAGATTGTACCTATACCAATTGAAAGACTTGGATTTTCTTCCTGGAATAAACCTGCAATGATTGAATATTGTCTTGTTTTCCCTTATCTTTCATCATTCCATAAGACGTGGGTGACTCAACCAATGGTGTAGACTTAGAAAGAGTGGACTGAACAAGTGGCTCTACAGGTGGTGAAATAGACTCAACTGGAGACTCAAGAAAATCGGGCTGACTAGGAAAATCAAGGAGAGAGAGGTCCTTTGCTCTATCTTCACTTAAGGTTTCCCCTTGAAGATAGGACTGCTGGAAAAAGGACTCATTCTCGACAAAAGTAACATCAGCCGAGACATAAAATTTCCTAATAGGTGGATGGAAGCATTTGTAGCCCTTTTGTGTAGAAGAATATCCTATGAAAATGCACTGAACAACACGAGGATCAAGTTTCCCTCGGTTTTAGGAGTGGACATGGATAAATGCAACACTGCCAAAAATTCTAGGAACAAGAGTATCGGAAACGTTGAATTGCAAAAAATTTAGTGATTATTGTAACTGGACTTTGGAACTCAAGGACTCAAGTTGGAAGTCTATTAATAAGATGGGCAGCTGTCAAAACGGCTTCTCCCCAATATTGTTTAGGAACACTTTTGTGGAACAATAATGCTCTTGTAATATCTAAAAGATGACCATTTTTACGTTCGGCTACTCCATTTTATTGAGGAGTACTAACACAAGAAGACTCATGAATAATCCCTTCTTTTTGAAAAAATGAGGAAAGAACCTGATTGAAATCATCTCTGGCATTATCAGAACGAAATCGCTTAATTCTCACATCAAACTGAGTTTTGATCATGTTGTAAAATTGAGAAAAACACTACCAACATCCGATTTGTGTTTCAGGAGATAAATCCATGTTACTCGGGTACAATCATCAATAAACGAAACAAACCACTTAGCACCAGAAACATTTAGAACTATAGAAGGTCCCCAGATATCACTATGAATGAGAGAAAAAGGAATAAGTGTTCTTGTATTACAGCAGAACAATTCTATTAGATCTAATAAGTACCTTATGTTAGAATTGAGAAATTTTATGGTTCGAATCTTTAGTATTCTATTATTTATTACCTGTGTCTACTATTTAGGCAGAATACCGTCACCCATTCTTACTAAGAAACTGAAAGAAACGGAAGAAAGGGGGGAAAGTGAGGAAGAAAGAGATGTAGAAAAAATTTCAGAAACGATGGGGACTAAACAGGAACTTATTGGAAAGGAAGCACGTTTATGCTTGGCAAGTTCACAATCATTACAATGAAAGATTTCAATCGTAGACTCTTTGAATAACATAGGAAAGATCAACTTAAGGACACTAAAAGACGGATGACCTAGACGACGATGATAAAGCCAAACTTTTATCTTTATTTGACATAACTGACTTAGAAAGGAATGATGTAGATAAGGAATTCTCATCATTAGTTCTTCCACTTTCGGCTTCTAGGTAGTAAAGACCGTCCCTCTCACTAACATGTCCAATCATCCTCCTCGTGCCCTGTTCCTGAAATGCACAATATGATAGAAAAAATGTTACACTGCAATTGAAGTCTTTGGTAAGCTTTTGAATGGAAATGAGGTTTACAAAAAGTTTTGGGACATAAACATTTTTAAGTGTGAGAGAGTCGTTTATATAAATGCCCCCCTGACCGGCTACAGTAGTAATAGAACCATCAGCTATAGTTATTTTCCTATTACTAGAACAAGGAGTATAGGAAATGAAAAAACTTAGGAATAGGTCATGTGATCACTGGCTCCGGAATCAGTCATCCACATCTTTGAAGAAATTTTTTCTGAGACATTAGCAACGCAAGAGGAAGAATAGATACCTGAAAACACCAATGAACATGTACCTGCCGAGGAAGATTTCTTCTCAAGAGATCCCAACATCTTCAACTTATCAATCTCTTCTTTGTCGAATCCTGAAATTGAATTCTGTGATCCCTCCATTGCCTGAATAACTGTGAGCCACATATGCTTGTCCTTGCTCGTTTGTAGCAGAATTCATGTTCATATTCGGAGGTCTCCTATTCAATTTTCAGCAATTTTCCTTAGTTTGTCGATGTTTCTTGCAATACGAACACCACAAAGAATCTTTGTTAGATTGTCTCAAAGATACAACTATATGTTTTCCTCTTTTTGGCGTTGTTCCCAGCCAAAAAATCGTACAGCCTTTCTGTTATCCTCCTTTTGGCGTTGTTCCAAGCCAAAACTCCTCGTGCTATTAACTTTTGACACCAAGGCTGAACTCTCTATAGTGTGCGCTTCAATCTTAACCCCTCTTCTTCCTTCCTCAGCAAGAACAAGAGCAATTGTCTCGTTCAATGATGGCAGATCATCCTTTCCAAGTATCTGTACCCGTACAACATCAAACTCCACATTCAATCCTGCGAGAAAATCATAGATCGTCCCTTTTCAACAAATCTTTTAAGAATGGCTGCATCTTCACTGCACTTCATTTGAATGCATTGGTAATGGTCCATCTCTTGCTAAAGACCTTTCAAAATATTAGAGTATTCTGTGACTGACTAATTTCCATGTTTAGTGGCTGAGATTTTGGTCTTTATTTCATAAATCTGAGCAGCATCGTTGACTTTTGAGTAGGTTTTTTTCACGGCATCCCATATCTCCTTCGCCGTACTCAAATACATACATGTGTCACTGATTTCGGGTAGCATAGAGTTCCATAACTAGGACATCACAAGTGAGTCATGTTCATCCCAAGCATCAAACATAGGGTCTCCCTATTTAGGCCCATTACCAAGCAAATGACTCAGTTTGCCTCTTTCCTTCAAAAACGTGCGAACCAATTGAGACCACTCAAGATAATTCTTTCCATTTAATCTGTAAGCAGCCTGAATATTCTGCAAATCCCCTGTAGAAGAGTTGATGTTGCTCTCGGTCGAGGAAATCACAGAAGACTCGATCGTGTTGCTGGTTGTAGATGCGTCTGTCATGGTGCTTGGATAAATCGATCACGTTTTAGAGGGTGATAACAGAAAAGAACAATTAAAGGGTTGGTCTTACAATAAAAATGATTCAAGCGGACAACGAGCAGTAACAAGGCTGAGAAATAAAGTTGAAATCGTAGATTGAAATAGGCTGAAAGAAGCATAAAGAATCAAGAAGAAACAACCCAGAAAAGAGCCTAGGGCTCTGATACCATGTCAGAATATTAATTGGGAGAAAAAGTAATTCTTTCATATAGCCAATAGGTTACAATAGGTTGAGATATATACACAGTACTGCAGCCTAAAGAATAGGAATACAATCTCTACAAAATAGGAAATTATCTGAACAGAATATACACTTAACAGAATCTCCGAGAAATCAGGAAACCACATATAATCCTCTACAGTCACAAGGTTTCCTAATAAGGCCACATAATTCAACAAGCTTTTAGGATGGATTGGTAAACTAACATGGTATCAGAGTAGGAGGTCCTAAGTTTAAACACCCGTAATTGCACTATTTATCTTCATTTAAAATTATCATGTGTTGGGCATTTAATATATCTCGAGCTTAAATATTCACGCGTTGAGCTTTCTAATTAATTTACCCACACGATTGCCCATTGTCCAGCCCACATGTGAGGGAGAGTGTTAAAGTATAAAACTATTATTGGCTCACCTCCTAATAGCTTAAGCTTTTGGGATGGATTGGTAAACTAACAAAAACAATAGAATTATTTGGACAGTTGTAACTGAAGAGATTTACAGATTCAACAAGAGCCTCCATGAGCCCCTCTTCATGTGCAGTGTTCTCAATTATTGGGACGACAAGTTCATCATGATAACCATGTCCCGGAATTCCTTTTATCATCTCCATATGTGTGATCTGAAAAGTTTACAAAGAAAGATCACAAATATCAGATAATAACTATAGTCAAAAGATTAACCAAGAAAAAATAACGAAAGACGAGCAACTGCCTCAAGATTTCTACTTTCAGAGACAAAAACAGTTAGCATTTGGAAATCCCATACAAATGGAGAATTTGTAATATGTATCAAAATTTTGTATCTTTCGTTGTAGTCAAGTTTTAATACTAGTACATAGTCATATAGATTCCACAGAACGTCTCAATACTTTGCTTAACACTTGCTTGCACATTTAGTTTAGCCTATAATTGAATGAATAATTTTATGCATAAGAGCCAGACACATTCTAATTTGTTGTGCACGGAAAATCTCAACTTAATTCTAAAATAATTAACAAATACTTGCATTTGCAAACAGTTAATAAATATAAGACGGTGTTTGCGTAAATCTATTCAAAAATCAACCTGATGGAAGTAGGAATTTCACAAGACTGAAACTTGAGAATAGCAAAATTTAAACTCCACCCCACTAAAAATTTCAATAGCAGAGAAATTTACTCGAAACTCCTTTGAGGATGTGTTAAGCATTGTTACAATACAAGACTGCATCCCAAGACTGTGAACAACAGCCCCTGCATTACACATCTCAAACACCTGAAGAACAGAAAGAAAAAACTGGATAATAAAGGGATCACACCATATGGACGTAGAAGAGTACATAATGTAAGTGAAGTTAAAATTAGTACCGATATCATTTGGATTATATGGTGCGTGGCAAATAACCTTATTCTAAACATTAAATGAGAAATAAATACCTTCATGAAGGGAAGAAGATCACTACATTTCGTGGGCTTATGAGGATAAGGATTAAGAGAAGGTGTCGACAATATATATCCATCTGAAGATAGCACATACATGTCCTCTGCATCCAGATGCATTCTTTCCTTCTGAACACCTGTATGGAAAAAGTGAAGCATGCTATAAATAGCACAATATCAACAAAACTCATTAGTTTAAAAAAAATATATGATAACTAAAAGCTGTTTGTAAAAGAGCAGCCATGAGAGGGTTAAAAAGTACAGGTTGCTAAAGAAAACCAAGGGGCTGTTCGTTTCACCTTAAAAACTCGGGTAAGGCCCACTCAAGTGAGGCTTTTAGCCCAAATTCGTGTTCGGCCGTATTGTAACTCGAGCATTAATTCAAGTCACCAACCAAAACTCAAGTTCACCCTCCCCCCTTCAATTCGAGTGAAACACGAATTAATATCTACAGTGTTTAGCTCTCGCATGCAGCAACAGTGTAAAGAGCTTATTAATTCCTGCTTGTAGCCGTTGGTTGTCCTCTTCCTTCTCTAAACCAAGATTCAAGCATTCCCATTTCTTCTCTGCCATTTCACGTGATTCTCACTTACATCTGTAAGTTTTGATTCCTGAGCCTCGTCTCCTCCTTTTGAGCATCGTGTAAGAGCCCCGTCCCCTCCTTCAAGCCTTGTCTCCTCCTTCAAGCTTTTATCCGTTCCCATTTCTTCTCTACCATTTCACGAGTTTCGTTGCAAAAGAACAACCCAAAAGTTTCCCCCAAATATGAGATTGTGAAACCCTATCCCCAAAATCATCATCTCCTCCTTCAAGCTTTTATCCGTTCCCATACCGAGAAGAAGTAGGCAAATCAAAAATTTCCCCCAAATCTGAGATTGTGAAACCCTATCCCCAAAATCATCACTCATTTTGCATGCTTTCAGTCCCCGGCCAAAACGGAAAAATTCACTCTGAACCGTTCTGTTCAGCGACCTACTTGGGCATCCCTCCTAGGTCGATGTAGGAGGAAACGCTCTCGAGCTAGTGCTCTTCAGTGGCGACGTCAAAGCTCCTTCCCCTGGCATTGTCGTCGCCGGTACCTTAAACACGGTAATTCCTCCTCGAGTTTTGAGAATCTCAAAGCTGCTTAAAGTTCCTCCTCTGTAGGCTCAAACTCGGTAAGTACATAAATCCTTGCATTTATTTCCTCGGCGTGTTATGTTATGGTTTAAATCTACTTCAATGTCATAGGTTTGTGTAAACCCCTTTGCAACCAACTGAGCTTTGTATCTTTCTAGAGATCCATCAGAATTGTATTTTATAGTGAACAACCACTTACACCCAACTAGTGTTTTCCCTTTTAGAGGGTCAACCTTTTCCCAAGTCCTATTCTTCTCAAGAGCTCTCATCTCCTCTAGGACTGCCTCTTTCCACTCATGAACTTTTAGAGCATCCTGTATATTCTTTGGAATGACAACACAAGACAATTTTAAGGTAAATGCACGAAATGATGGAGACAAACTCTCATAGGATAAAAAGATATACAATGGGTGTTTTGTACATGCCCTAGTGCCTTTCCTAAGAGCAATGAGAAGATTTAAATTTTCATCTGACTCTGGATCAGAAATTTGTTCAAAAGACTTTGGCTCAATAGGAACAAGACTAGACTCACCTGATTGGACCTCAACCTCTGGATTTGTCCTCAGGTTGGATTCTTGGCCATGCTACAAGTTGTCGACCTTTCTCTGTTGTCCTAGATACTTCCTTGTATAGACTTTCCCTTTATAGCGATGTCCACCTTGCCTCGCACACATCTCGCTTCCTTCTTGAGTTTGATTCTGTAATGGCACAAAAGGTTGATCCGAATTTTCATTATTTGAGACATCTCCCTTTTCAATGTTTACCATGATTTCAGATTCCTTATTAATGGTTTCAGATTCATCAGTTTCAGTTTTCTTAGGTAAAAAATCTTCCAATAACCAATTAAAAGTCGAATCTTCACTAGATGCCTCCCCCTGAAGATGAGGTGCCATGAAGAAAGGTTTATTTTCAAAGGAGGTTACATCCATGGATATAAAAAACTTTTTGGATGTTGGATCAAAACATTTGTAACCTTTTGATTTGAAGCATAACCAACAAACACACATTTTCTTGCCATGGGATCAAGTTTTCCTCTATTGATATCATGAATGTGAACAAAGGCAGTGCAACCAAACACTTTAAGGGGAAGATCATATGAAAGCCGAGAGGAAGGAAAGCATTTCTGAAAGCAATTTAAAGGGATTTGAAATTTCAAAACTTTTGAAGGCATTCTATTAATCAAATATGTGGATGTAGGACCGCCTCACCCTATAAATATTTAGGAAAATTCTTGGAGAGCATTAAAGACCTAGTTACCTCTAGAAGATGTTTATTTTTCCTTTCAGTTACTCCATTTTGTTGTGGAGTATTGTTGCACGAACTTTGGTGAATAACACCATTTTCCACGAAAAAATTTCCTAAAATCTCATTGAAATACTCTGTCATTGTCACTTCTAAAGACTTAAACCCATGTTTGAAATTGTGTTTGAATCATTTTTATAAAAAAATTTAAACACATTCTCAGCCTCTGATTTTTCATGTAGTAAAAACACCCATGTAAGCCGAGTATGGTCAACAATGAATGTTATGAACCATCTCTTTCCAGTTATTGTTTTTATTCTTGAAGGTCCCCACACATCACTATGAATTATAGTAAAAGATTTTGTGGCCTTATAAAGGTTGTGCTAGAAAGTAAGATCGACGGTGTTTAGCAAGTTCACAAATTTCACATTGAAATGAAAATGGATTTTTATTCAAAAAATACTTGGGAAACAGATGTCTCATATAATAGAAACTTGGATGTCCTAACCTAAAATGCCATAACATAATCTCATTCTCATTAGGAATTGAAATAAAATTAAGACAAGTTTTCTGGGATTGCCTACTCAAGTCATATCCATCTTCAAAGAGATATAAACTTTTAACTTGATTAACATTGCCAATCATCTTCCCCATGGTCAAATCCTGAAATTGACAACCGGAAGAAAAAAAGGTAGCTTGACAGTTTTGATCGACGGTTAATTTACTGACTAATAATAGATTACAAGACAACTTGGGAACATGAAGAACATTATGGAGTGTCAAAGGAGAAACAACAATTGATCCTTTCTTGGCTACTACTGAGAAAGAACCATCAGCTATTTTTACTCTTTGATTTCCTGCACAGGGGTTATATGAAGAAAACAGTTTTGAAGAACCGGTCATAAGATCCGTCGCTCCGGAATCGATTATCCACAAGTCTTTTGAATTGACACTAAAACAGGACACTACTAGATGATTACCTTTCTGAGCTAGAGAACACGAAGGGTTTGAGTTATTGAAATTCTGAGACTGAAGAATTTTACAAATTTGCTCTATCTGCTCCTTTGTGAACGGTTGCACTCCAAGGGAAGTTTCGGGCCTTGATTCTAAAATATTAGCTTGAGAGGCACAGTTATCTCCAAATGGTTTTTTCTTCCCATTGTTTGGTTTACTATGGATTTTCCAACATGTCTCCTGAGTATTGCATGGTCATTTACAGTAATCATACCAAGGCTTCATTTTGCCATTCTTCTTCTCTCCCTCAGCCTCGGTTCCTCTAGATACAAATGCAGAGCCTTCCACCTCTGGATACAAATCAACTTCTGAGGTGATTCCCTAAAAATTTACAAATGTATTCATACTATGGACGGCAAAGGCTTTCTTCCCAAAATTCTGCCTCTAACTTCATCCAATTCTTAGTGTAGACCTGCAAGAAAGACATAAACACGATCGCTTTCTTCCCTCTTCTTGTACCGGATGCTATCATTCAGACACTCCCACTCATTTTCATAACAAGGTTTAATTCCTGCCACAAGGTTACTAGTTCATTATAGAACACAGTAACATCTCTATCTCCTTGTTTGGCCTTCCATAGCTTGGTTTTCAACTCAAATATCTAAAAGAATTCTCAATATCTGAGTACATCTCCCTTATTGCCTCCCATATCTCCTTGGTTGTCGGCAAAAACATATGAGGTTTTCCAATGGTTGGTTCCATTGAGTTAATTAACCAGGCCATGACTAGGGAGTTCTCAGATCTCCAAGTTGCCATATTCCGATCAACTACAGCCGGCCTAGTAATTTCTCCAGTTAAATAGTCTAGTTTATCTCTACCATCAATAGCAAGTTTCACCGATTGAGCCCACTCCAAGTAGTTCCGGCCATTTAATTTATGGCTGGTCAATTGGAAGGACTCGTTTGGACTGAAGAGATCTTCGGCACTGTTCTTTGATCCGCCATTAGCCGCTGGCCCTCTTGCTCCTGATTGCACATTCTCGGTTGAACTCCGATCACTCGTAGCGCTCGAGCTATCACCAGCAGCGGAGGAATCCCTTTTCTGACCGGTCATTTGCCAGTCTATAATTCATTTAGGTTGTAGGAAAAAAAATTGACAAAAAGGGGTGAACGGCTGCAGAAGGAAGGAAAAATTTCAAGGAAAGAGCCGAGGCTCTGATACTATGTAAGAATTAAGCAAGGAGAAGAATAATCTTTATTCCTAAAAAAACATACAGGAATTATATAGGCCAAAGGAGGCCGAATCTCTTCCCTAAACTAAGGAACAAAATCTGTAAAATAAGGAAACAGAAAAAGTTAACTATCCTCTAATATTTTTCTTACCTAATATCCGGTGTATATCTAACCATACCTGGATTACACTTATTCCCTATTCTAATCCCTAATTTACTGACAATAATGCTTTCTAAAAATTATTGCGTTATATAATATAACCAGCGGAATTTTTGTAAATGTGAAGGATTGTGTTGGAGCACTTGACGATACTCATGTCCCATGTGTTCCTCCTCATGAAACTGCTAAATTTTACAGAAATAGGAAGGGGTTCTTTTCACTTAATGTGCTTGTGGTGTGCTCATTTGATATGAGATTTACTTACATGTTATCTGGCTGGGAGGGTTCGGCACACGATGCGAGAGTACTCGCATCCACCTTAGATACCCCAATCAAAAGATTTCCGACACCGCCACCAGGTTAGAGAGCAACAATTTTTTCTATGTACAATGAGATTCCAAATACTTCATCCGTACGCTTATTTGTTAATTATTGTATGTATACGTGTAGGAAAATTTTACCTCGTCGACTCATGGCACCATATCGGGGGACAACGTACCACTTGCAAGAGTATAAGAATCACCGTGAAAGAGGTTTCCACAATGAATGTGAGTTGTTCAACTACACCCACTCCTCACTAAATAATATCATTAAAAGAACATTTGGTGTGTGGAAGGCTAGATTTCGTATTTTGAAAACCATTAACCGTTATCCTATGACCAAACAAGCTATGATTCCATTAGCGTGTGCTATAATACATAATTTTATCCATATGTACCGTAATGAGGACAACCTATTGGAGCAGTACTCACAAGATGGCATTCTGGTTGCGGACATTGATTCACAGAATGTTGATGAGGACATCAACAATAATACTAACCATGAGGGTCAGCCATTGAATTATAGTGCAGAAGCGGAGATGAATGCTTTAAGGGATGCAAGGGCACATACAATGTGAGCAGTGTACTGTCACTGTCGTGCGCACTAATAGCCCTTGTTCATAAGACGTTGATGTGCTACGATATGATATTATATGGTGTATGAATACTTATGTTATAATTTATGTATTTATTGTTGTCCTTTTGAACTTTGTTATAATGGAAATTGATCTTCTACTATTTATTTTTATTATAATTTTTTTTTTTTGTATTTTTATATTTTTTAAAATTACCAGATTACCCATTATTCATAATTATTTACAAATAATTCCAATTATTCATATTCAATTACAAAAAAATTGAATAAATTCATAAAAGAAAAAAATTGCAAAAGAATTGAATAAAATTGAAAAAGAAAAAAAAATGCTATCCACTATTCACAATTCAAGTCTTACCACAAACAAACACAAACTCAAAAAGATTCTCATCTCAAACCATAACTCAAATGTACACAATCAACCACAAACTCAAATTACAACTTCAACTCAAGTTATAACTCAAACTCAACTCAAGATCTTCACTCAAGAATGCCTAACTCTAAAATTCAAAAGAACAACCCCCAAATATTTTAAGACCATATCAGCTGGACAACAAAAATCAAGTTTCAAACAACCCTTCAACAACTGGATAGCTTCAAGAACAAGTGTCAAAGGGTCTTTGACACCTAACCAGCCCCAAGTGTCAAAGGATCCTTGACACCTGACCAGCCTCAATTTTACTTCCAAGTTGATCCAATTAGTTGATCCTGTTATTTAAATTTTTGTCTAATTCCAGTTAGTCGGTCCATGTATACAATTCTTTAGTTTTTCATTCAAGCCCTTTATTTTCATGCACTTTCACTTTTATGAGTTTAATGCCCTTAATATTTTATGCTTAACACTTTTATTAGAGCCAAAAAAGAGTAGTTCTAATTTTACCACAAACATTCATTTCCTACACTGAGAACGCTTCGATGGAAAACTCAAAATTTAGACAAAAAGCTGTGTTTCCCCTTACAAATGCCTAAAAGAATGGTGTAAACGAGTAACAACTTCTGTACCAATTACTAAGTTGGTCGTGTCTATCTCAAAATGAGATTATATACTACCTTCTATGCAAAATATATGTGTGAGTGTGTGTTAATTAAAGTGATATTAATGAATAAATAATAAAAATAAAGAGAGTATATACCAGTAGGGGCCATGATAATGAGCTGCGCAGGCTTAGGAACGGATTCATCATGGACTTTGATGGCAATGCTACCTCCAACAACCGAAAACCATCCAAGAGCGTAGAAGCGGCAATAGAGCTCTGCTGCTAAAGCCTTTGTATCAGTCACTTTCGCACCATTCTGGAGTACCATTGGTTGTTGTTCCAATGTCATGAACCTCCTCAACACATCATTTACGGCTGATGATGGAGGCGATGACGATGACGATGACGACTCCATTGTCTTGCCTTCAACAGAGAGGAAATGTATAAAGAATAATTACAACATAACAAACCTAAGATTTAATCTTCATGAGAAAAGTAATGAAGAAAACAAATGGAGCAATGCAACAAACCTTTTACATTCCTCACCTGACAAAATTTCTCGACGGATCTTAGCTTTAACGTTGTAAACAGTCCTGGAATCAGACACAAGATTTGGATTTCTTTGCTTCAAAGCCTTGAGAATTTGGCGTGGCCTTTTACCAGCTGAAGTCATTTCCCTTATCAACAGCACCTCTTCTTCACTAAACCGACGACAAGAAGGGTGGTCAGAAGTGTCCTTCGAAGGCTCATGGTTGTGTTCTCCATTCTTAATGGTAAGTGTCCATGAATCCTCATCCTTTTTGCCCACTACTTCAAAAGGGCAATTTGTGAGACGAGAGTTATTCTTCCTTTGTCGCATACCCTCGCCGGTTTTGAGCCTTTTACGGTAAACACCACTTCGGTCACAGGCAATTGTTACATACCTGTCCTTTGCAGAATCCTTAATGGAAACCATGTATCCCTGTGTCAAGGCAAAGTCTCGGACGTGTTTAAGAAGCTTTTCACGGGTCAGAAAGGTTCCGACCGGCGGTGGAAGCAAATTCTTTTTCAGGCTACGTTCTTCATCCTGATCCTCATGAACTTCCATCCTCTGACAACCTTTAAGAAAGCAAGAATTCAGTCATAGATGAAGAACACCTCAACTCAAAAGAAAAATCCTTGCTTGCCCACAAATGAATAAAGAAAGAAGGAAATTAAGGGGTGGGTTGTTTGGTACATGTATTCAAACCCAAACCATGATTCTGTTATAGTGTGTTTCCTCTCTCACAAGAATTTGAATCAAAAAAATTCCCACCAATAGTTCTCTCACAAAGAATTTGAATCAAAACCCAAATCATGGTTCAAATACACCTTCCAAACGAGCCCTAAAAGCTTAAATGCAAACCAAAGTTACATACATCAATCCAATTTTTACCTGAGAAGCTTAAGCAAAGTCATATCTAGTGAAAATCATTATGCTAACATTATTACTCATATCTTGATCACATTAGATTGAAAAAAAAAGTCGGGAAAAATACTTCCCCACATCTATCTATGCATGATCATGTTCTTAATCATCATAAGCATCTATTTTCTCATTATTACCATTATAAACCGCTTATATGAGTCAAGGCACAGACTAAAAATTCTCTCTTTAGAAAACTTGTTAAAACTCAACATTGAATATTGATCTCAAATGTTTGTCACCAGTCTAAAAACGATCACTTAAGCAAATCAATAAAAAATTAAAAAATGTACAAAATAACCACGCAAACACATAAATCAACTCTCCATGCAGGGAAATTCAATCTCAATCAGTCTCCATACCAGAAAAAGTAAAGAAAATGAAAAAAAAAAAAAAAGGAGAAGATAGAAGCGCTTACGGGACGAAAAATGTGTGTTCAGTATTGATTGATAGGCGATGGCAGTGAAATTTGGTAAAGAAAGGTGAATGAATGATTGCCAGAGGAAAAGAAAAAGGAGGGAAAATGTGGGAAAGGAAGATGAAAAAGAGGGATTGCTTGATTCTTCCAAGGTGAAGAAAGGAAAGGAAGTCAAAGTTATACAGCCAAGGAGGGTTTCTGAGATTACAAGGATGATTTTTGCGGCCCAAATCGGGTTTATTAAGACCCGGAACGGATCTAACCCAAAATAGGATATCCGAATTAAACAACATTTTCTCGTCTAGGATAGTTTCGTAGCTGTAACCAAACAGTTGGATTGCTAATCTAGGGCTTACACCACCACCGCACTATAAAAACGATTGGAATCGATAAAACTGAGGAGTGAGGACCGACTTCTTTTTTTTTTTTTTTTTTTTTTTTTTTTGTGGCATTTTTCATCTCGATCTTTATCATTTTTTTTTTTTTTTTTAACATCACTTCTCCAGTAGCAAAATGATGAAGAAATGTGAGTGTGATGACTACTTTGTAGTTTCACGGGATCAAAAATCTACTCGCTACGTTCTTTCTGATTCTTATATTTATTCAATTCATTTATTTATTTTCTTATTCATTTGCCTTTTTTCTTTATAAGTTTCGGAAATTTTAGAAAACCTCTGAGGTGCATAATGCAGAACGTTTCTTTACTGTGATGTAAAGCAATTTTTCTTTTTTTAAAAATTTATTTTTTCTTTTGATGGTTTACTAATTTTCAACTCTTTCAACGAATGATTCTTATATTTTTGGTGTTTTGCCTGTAATTATTATTATCATTATTTTATTATTATTATTGTTATTTTGAGTTCTCGTCCTTTCAAATTCATTGTAAATCTAATTTCCTTAGATTTGTGTCTGTCGTTTCACGTATATTGTCGTTTTCTGGATGCTGTTCTTAGTTCTTCGTCGTTCTAAGAGCGAGCTCTTTAAATTTTAGTTAAAATGTTTAGAATGCTATTTTAGGTAACTTTTTGGTGAAATAACTAGTATGTTTGTTTTAATTTTTTTTTTCCTGATCAGCGTATTTGTTTGTGTTTTCTATGTTGTCCTCCGTTCATACTTCTGTGTTTTCATGTTTACTGTTCTATTACTTGTCGTTTTCCAAAGCATTTTCTAAATTAGAAAGAAGAGTGCCCTCTTTCTTTAAATTAGAAAGAAGACAAATTTTTAAAGTAATTGATTGACTTATTGAATTAGTGATATTAATTATTTGTGTTTGAATATATCAAAGAAATAAATGAGTCCTATTTTACTAATGCTTCATGGTAAATCACTACCGATCTTATTCATTAATGCATCAATCATTTTAATGGTCACCGGTCATTAGCTAATTCCAGAAACGTGATTAATGATCTATAAACCAAAAAATTTTAACCATCTTAAATTACCTTCTAAACATATTCATATTCCTCCTTTTCTCAGGACTTGAACTTTTGTTTGGGCATCTCGAATGGAAACTCTACATAGGGACATGGAATTCAAACGACGTGACAAAAAAAGCCATAAAAAAGCAAAATTTTTGAGTCTTATATATTTAAATTAAAATGTGATATTTTTTAAAAATTTAATTATAATAAAAAAAAAATATTCGAATCATATTTTTTAAAAAAGAATTTAAAACAAACGGACATTAATAAAAAAAAAAATTTAAAATAAAAATTTAAAATTTAGGAGACTTCTATAACTCGTGTCAAGTGGTAAAAGTACGTGGAAAATACTAGTGAAGTTTAGTCAACAATAGAGGCGGGCATTTATTTCTACGTTGTGGTTACTGGTTGCCAATGTCTTCATGGGATTGGTTGACCTCAAAAGTCAAAATTCAGAATGACATTCTGAGATTCAACAAATAACTTAAAAAAAAAAAAAAATATAGAGTAGCAAATCTTTGCAATTCTCAAAACTAGCTTCCTCCCTCTCTGGTGTAATAATTTGAACAATGAACGTCACTTCCAAGTACCCTTTTGTCTTTGATTCATTTCTGATTATCTTACCTCTGTTCTCCCATTTTTTGGCTTCATGGGATCAAATAGTAAATCTATCCAGGCCAATCTCTTAATGGAAACCAAACACTGACCTCGCCAAGGGGAGTTTTTGAAATGGGCTTCTTCACACCAGGTAACTTTCTAAACTACTATATAGGCATATGGTACAAAAAACCAGGTGATAAAATTGTAGTTTGGGTGGCAAATAGAGAACGGCCTGTTTCTGATTCATCTTTCTCAGCATTGAAGCTTTTAGAAAATGAGAACTTGACATTACTGAGTGAGTCCAAAGCTGGAATATGGTCAACTAATTCAAAGTCAAGAATTTAGCCAATATTACTGGATAGAGTACGGCAGAAGTTGGGCGTCTATTGACATAAAAACTAGAGGGCATTGTGATGCTAATTGTGGCTCATTTGGTGTGTGCAACCCGCATAAATCAATCACCTATCTGTGCTTGCGTTGAAGGATTTGAACCACGCGAAACGCCAAAAGATGTATGGGAATCGGAAAACAGCACTGACGGGTGTGTGAGGAAGAGTCGCTTACTATGTGCTAGTGGGGCAGATGATGGATTTGTGGAGGTGCCTGACGTGTTCTTTCCATCGTATTCGGAGTATCTAGAGGCTCGAAACACCGAGGAATGCAGATTAGCGTGCTTGAGAAAACTGTTCATGTAGTGCTTATGCTTATTATGATTGTCAGTGTTTAATTTGGAAACGTGATCTGTACACTATTATGCAGCATACTACTTTTGACGAAACTGACCAGACATTGCACATAAGAGTTGCTGCCTCTCATTTGGAAGAAACTAAGGCAACAGATAGAAAAACTTATTGGATTGTTGTTTCAGTTCTTGTGGGTGTTTTATTCTCTTAGTCTTTGTTGTAGTAACGGTGAAGAGATACTTTGTGGGGGAATCTGTTTTAGTGGAGGATTATCTGGTGGTCTTCAGATATAGAGATTTGAGAGGTGCAACGAAGAACTTCTCAGAGAAACTCGGTGAAGGCGGTTTTGGCTTCTGTTTTCAAAGGGACATTACCGCCCAATTCGACTGTTGTAGCCGTGAAGAAACTCAAGAACCTGAAGCAAGGAGAGAAGCAGTTCCGGGCAGAAGTGATGACTCTTGGAACAATCCAACATGCCAATCTCATTCACCTACGAGGATTTTGTGCGAAAAAATCGATGAGATTTCTTGTCTATGATCACATGCCAAACGGTTCTCTCGAATCTCTTTTATTCCAAAAGAGTCTCAATATCCTAGAGTGGAGAGTTAGATATCAAATTGCGATTGGAACCGCGAAAGGATTGTGTTATCTCCATGAAGAGTGCACAGACTGCATCATTCACTGCGGTATCAAGCCAGAGAACATCTTGTTGGATGCAGAATACAGACCGAGACTGGCAGATTTTGGCCTGGCAAAGCTGATGGGCCGGGACTTCAGCCGTGTTTTAACGACCATGAGAGGCACTATAGGCTACCTGGCGCCAGAATGGATTTCAGGCGAGGCGATCACACCAAAAGCGGATGTCTTTAGCTGCGGAATGTTGCTTTTTGAGCTCATATCAGGAAGAAGAAACAGTGAATTTGATGATGCAACCGAACATTACTTTCCTAAACAAGTTTCGAATTCGATGCAAAAAGGAGAAGATGTTCTTGCTTCGTTGGATTGCAGGCTTGAAGGAAATGCAGATATAGAAGAGCTCACTAGAGCATGCAAAGTTGCTTGTTGGTGTATTTAAGATGACGAGAAAAATAGGCCAAGTATGAGTCTTGTTGTTCGAGTTCTGATGGGAGCTGCTGAAATTGGTGTGCCTTCTGTTCCATTGTTCATTCAGCGCCTAACATGATGGCCCATGGAAGCCATGAATTATGATGTACCCAAATCCAAGTACTTCTCAACTCAAAAGCTAAGAAACTGTTTGATTGAGTTCTGGTTACTAAACTTCCAAATAGTGTGGTGATTCTATTTCTTTGTTTGCTTTAGACTAGGATAAACAACGTAGTCCTTTGTGTTGTATTATAAATAGGATCTTTTGTGTTGTACTAATATCAGTATCTTTTAATTGGCTTCAAGAGAGTGTCTTGACTTCCCTCTTCAAAAGCCTCATTGTTCTAGAAACTATTCTCATAGTCCAGTGCCTCATCCAATCTATAGACCAGTGCCAACCCTCATTATTGACCAGTGGCCTACATCATTGCATACATGTCACTTAATTCTCCAACTCACTCACCATGCCTCTTAAACGAGTGTCGTGACTGCGCCCTTACATTCTCATACCATCCATAGACATTAGGGGTCTATTAGGCATGGTGCCCGTATGTTCCCCCCAACCCGGAAACACACTGGATGAAACTCAAAGCTCAAAAGTTTTTTCCAAATTTTTTGTCACTTTTCAAGTTGAAGTGTCGTTTTTGTTGACGTTTTCAAGTTTCATTCCATTTTCACGGTCGCCTTTCGGTCGCCTTTTTTTTTTTTTTTTTTATAAAAACTCACATCTCAGGGAGCTTGCATTTAAACAAAATCAGAATAACAAACACAATAGAAAACTAATAACCCAACAGAGGAACGGACATACACCTGAAACCAAAAAAATGAGAGAATACATCAACACACTAAGATCGAGCACATCTAAAACTATTTGATAAAATCCCTCTCAACAAGATAAACATTTGAGCGATTGAGGGATAAAATATCGTAGTATTAAAACTACACTAAACACTACTAAGACACTAGTACAACAGACACCAAAAACAAAGACAATGGGTGAAAACTCAAGTTATTACAGTAAAAACACACCAAAATCAAAACCCAGGTTATTATAGTTCAACAAATGAGTTTTTGTGATTAAAATGAATAAGTCTTTACGGGAGCGAGTTGATGAGCTTATCAAAGAGAATGATTTGCTAAGAGGGCTATTATGAGCTATGAATTTCAAGTTATTGAAAATGAGAAAAAAATGCAAGAGACCGAGAACTGAATTGGAGCACACTCAAAAGTCATTGAAGATGATGAATTCTGACACCGCAAAACTAGATCACATTCTCTCGATAGGAAAAGCGAGTGGTGATCGTCATGGCCTTGGCTATACTGATGAGAGCTCAAAATCCAAAACAATGATTGTGAAGGAGATGCCTGCCCTTAAGCCTCCGACTATCCCCAATAAGAAGGTTACTATCTCACCTTCTCGACATAGAAGGTTTGTCCCCACATGCCATTACTGTAATTTACTTGGCCACATAAGACCAAGATGCTATAAGTAATGCTTTGAAGAGAGGTATGCTCTCTAGTCCACTGAATTCCGCGAGGACACCTAAAATGAAGATTGATGTGCAAGACAAATTTTCTAAACATGTGTGGGTAAGGAAATATGATTTGAAGTGTCATAGTGTTAATACTTCTTCAAAAGCATGTACTACTGACAATGGGTATTGTGATGGTGGTTGCACTCGAGCGATTGACAGGTGTTTAGACTATAATACATGGGAGAATGTTACATTCGGGGGAGTAAAACACAGTGAATATTCAAGGGGAGTGAGCTACAGACATCAATGCCTTCGAAGATATCTGGTGCGAAGTGTTGCATCGAGTGTTCTAATAAGTGTTAGAACATGATCTGCAACATTAGCTATTGAAGACGTGTCTAAGGTGTTAATTTTTTTTTTTTTAATTTTTTTTTTTGTCTTTAGCTTATTTTTGACAAAAATGGGGAGAACAATGTAATTTCTAATTTTTTCATTTTTGAATTTTTTTAGGGTCTTTTTTGAATTTTTTGTCAAGGTCTTTTGTTAATTTTTGTCAATCGTGTAAGAATTCAAAAAATAGATTCAAGAAGATTTGAAATTGTCAATTTATTGACAATTTATTGAGTTGTGATATGTGGAGATAAAGATTAAAAACAGTGATTTGAATTTGAATGGAAGATGGCTTATATGCAGATAAAGTGATATGGATTTAGTTTTAAATTTAAATGAAGATATAGCTTGCAAGTCAAGATTAATTTGGATTTAATTGTTTTTGTGAAATAATCCGAATAGGATGTGGAGAAGATTTAAATTCAAGTTCAAATGTTGCATTTTTGAATTTATTGGAGATGATTTAGCAACATTTAGTTAGTGGTTTGCATGAGATAAGCTTTGAGATTTGAATGTTGAAATACTACCAACATGGAGGTGTGGTATGTGAGTAGATTAAGGCCTCATTCATTTTACCCATTTGAGTTTTCAATTTTAATTTTACTAAAGTTAAAGCTCTCACAAAAAGTAACATTTAACTTTTTCTGCTACAGGAAAAAAGTCCTCATATAAAATCACATCTCAATTCAATTGAAAATTTGAATCAACGAATTGAATAAGACTTAAAGCATTAGGTTTGGTTTAAAAGTTCAAATGAGATTTGGTATTTTGAATTAAAGGGAGGCTTATCTTATCAACGTGTTTAGAGGAAGCCTAAGTGAGATAATAAAACAGATAAAATCATAGAGATTTTATTTTGAAAAAAAAAAAAAAATTGTAAAAAATTTTCTAGAGAGATTTTCTTGTGGAGTTATTTTGAAAAGAGATTATGTGTGATTTTTTTTGAGGGAATCGGGGAGATTTTACTGGTGAATTGCGCAAATATTTTGAGAAGAAGATTTTGTGAAAATAATCTAAGAAAGAATCATGGAGAAAAGAAAAGATCTTTGGGGGATAGATTCTTGAGTAGTTTTAAAAGCCTTATTTTAAGGACTTGTGTTTAGTTCATTTGGTACGGATTTAATAGAGAAAATATCTAGAAAAAAAGTTTGTGAGTTTGAGAGTTTTTATAGAGAAATATTCAAAGAGACTTATGTGCTTTTGAGAGTCTTTAAATGTTAATTATTATGCCTTTTCGGAGAGAATCTTGTTGCTTTCAGGAGGAAGTTCTGTCGGTCGAAGGAAGTTTACTATGTGAATAGAAGATGTGTGATGCACGCTAAACAGCATCACTGTAGAGATTCGTCACAACGGCATCATTGTCTAAGAGGGAGTCTTATGTGAATAAGTCCATCAGTGTCTATAATTTTGAAACATAGTGAACTGTTTATTGTTTGGGCGTGACCCTGCAAATGTAAGTGTGCGTCATCGAACTGTGATACTATATTGCATATTCTTTTTATTTCTGTACTTTATTATGTTCCAGAAATTTAACATAATTAATCTAGATCTTATTAATTAAGCTGTGTCCCAGACTATATTACAACAACCATCTAGAACACAGACGTACAACATATCTAACAAACACAAAGACCCAGGTTAAATGTTATTGTTGTACTCTCAGTTGTTTGTCGTTTTTACTATTATCTCCTATTTAGATAACGTTATTGTTTGTTGTGTTCGCGTTGTTTTCTTTCTTCTTGTGATTTTTAAACTTCTAACATGTTTATTTTTCTGTTTCATCTCTTGCTTTCTTCTAAATTTGTCAGTTCTAATATTGTTCTCATCTTCGAAGTTCAATGTCCCTTTTCATTTTTTATTTATTTATTTCTGCTGTCGTTTTATTTTATCTCGTGGTTATAGAGGTTGTCGTTCCTAGCTCCATGCCAAAATGCCCTAAATAAGTATCAAAAGCCACTCCCGGAATGACGTGTTTTTAAGAATGTTTTGTACCATGTTTTTAGGAGTTGTTCTTTTAGAATAAAATTAAAAAAAAATTTAAATTCGAATTATAATTTTATTTAAGTTCATGTCCTTTTATAAAATTTGAGTTTGAACTTGAATTTAAACTCGAGTTCAAGTTTTCCCTTCAACTCGAGTTTAGAAACTCAAACTCAAATTAATGAATAATATTTTTTCTATTCTTAAAAATATCATAACCTTTTCGTTTTATTTCTGATTGAGATATTTTTTTTCCTATGCATTCATAACGAAAAGACGAATAAAACCACACCTATATACCCTATTAAAATTTTTCATCACCATTGATTTTTATTAAAATACTATTTAAATATAAATTTTAGTTTTAACTCACTCAAATACAAACTCAAAAAGATTCTCAATTCAAATCATAACTCAAATATGCACATTCAAACACAAACTCAAGTTACAATTTCAACTCAAGTTATAACTCAAACTTAACTCAAAATCATTACTCAAATCACCCTAACTCAAAAATACAAAAGAACAACCCCTAAGTTTACTAAATTTAGTGGGTTGTTCTTTTGCAATGAAACTCAAAAAAAGTTTGAACTTGAGTTATAACTTTATTCAAATTCACGTTCTTTTGTAAAACTTGAATTTGAACTCGAGTTTGAGACTAAAACTCGAGTTCAAAGTTCCCCTTCAACTCAAGTTCAAAGTTCCCCTTCAACTCGAGTTCAAAAACTCAAACTCAAATTAATGAACAATATTTTTATATTCTTAAAAATGTTATAATTTTTTCGTTTTAATTCTGATTGAGATGATTTTTTTTCAATGCATTGACAACAAAAAGGCAAATAAAATCCTACCCATATACTTTACTAAAATTTTCTATCACCATTGAGTTTTTATTAAAATACTATTTAAATACAAATTCAAGTTTTGACTCACTCAAACACAAACTTAAAAAGATTTTTATCTCAAACCATAATTCAAATATACACAACTAAATACAAACTCAAGTTACAACTTCAACTTAAGTTATAATTCAAACTCAACTCAAGAATTTCACTTAAGAATACCTAACTCAAAAATACAAAATAACAAGTTTCCAAACAAAAACAAAAATGCTAAAATTAGTTAAAATGTTAAATTAATAGGTGGAAAAAATTAAATATGAATAGTCGTAAAAATGTAATCTCTCAATTTAAAAAAAAAAAAAAAAAAAAAGAGTGATTCTATTCACACTCGTTAAGTTTCTATACAACCCCGTAAGAGCAAAAATATTTTTGTTTTTTTATTACAAAACATAAAATAATATATAATAATCGTAAGTGTATATTGAATTGCAGTTTGCAGTTAATTGCTTTTATTCTTACTTTAGGGACCTTTTTTTTTTTTTTTTTTGCTTGCTTGTATTTTTGTTGATGGCGTAATTTAGAAAATGGAAAATTGCCTATAACTCCTCACAGTATTTCTTATATAAAAAGAAAGTAGTTAGGATTTTTGTGTATAGTACAATGCGTGTATAAAATTATTTATTTTTTTAATTATATGTTTTTAAGATAAAATAAAACTGACATTAATTTAAATATGTATGCATATTTTAAATTGTTCAGTGATGATACGTAACCCCACTAACTTATATGTAATGGATATAATACAAAAAATATTTATAAAAGTATGTATTTTTAGAGATTATTATCATAGAGTAATAATTTTAGAACATTTATTAATATAGTGGGACAATTATAATCGCTAAAAAAAAAAAAACTTTATAAAAGTTACATACGTGAATAAATAGATAAAAAAAAATTGAAAAAAAATGTATATAACAAAAAAACTAATTTTGGCATTTTTTTTAGTTTAGGAACTACATATAGTACAACTTTTCATATTTAATATTTTCAATTTATTTATTTAATAAAGGAATTATTTTTTATTTTTTTAATCTAGAAATTAAATTTAGTATAACTTTTAATATAAGGACTATTTATAAAGAGAAGATCATTTGAAGACATTTTATAAACTAAAATTAACTATTTTCATTTAAAATTTTGCAAAAAAAAAACTATTCATGAGACCTTTTTAGAATTCAAAAACTGTTTATAAGATAAAATTGACCGCATGAACTAATTCTGGAGAAAGAAAACAGTTTGATCCTTTTTGTAATTGATCCTTGTTTTTGGTTTTGTCGTTCTCGTTTATAAGGCTTTTTGTCGTTTACAGGCTTATTTACACTTCACACCGTTTCAGGTTGGCCGCTCTCTCGATCTCTCACTCCAGATCATCTCCGTCAATATCGCCATCCGTTTGCCGCCACAGTCGCCGGAGCTCAGCCATTGCAGCTACATTTCGTAAAACCCTCGCCAGCCTCAGCGACAATCGTCGTCAGCTCCTGAAGTTGACAGTAAGCTCCTTCTTGGTTTGGCTCTTGGTTCACAGTCATGATGCCCACTGACTGTTTGAGTAATTGCCTGATTCATATAGTTATAGTACAACAAGGAGTTCTTTTTTTTTTTTTTTTCGCGAGACAGTTATAATTTGTGCAAATTCAAAGGAGGCTTTTTTCTGTCTTCTGGTATTTTGGCATGATCAAGTCTGCTGTTCTTCCTTGCAAGGTAGGTTATTTGACCTTTTTAGATATTTATTTTGGCTTTCTTTTTTTCCTTACATTTTGCTTGCATAACGCTTTTAATTTCTCGGAGCAAAAAATAAAATAAAATAGAGTAAAATTGTACAATTATGAATAAGAATAGGAATATAACTAGAATATGAATAGAATAGAATTGGAAAAGATCATCAGGTGGGTTTGGTTTGAAGGAATGGGCATAGAATATGAATTAGAATAGGAATAGAATTGGAATGTGAGCCTGGGTTGGGTTTAATTAACTAGTAGAAAAACACGTGCTTTGAAACGTGTACGGACTTTGTTACAACTCATTTTGGATTTGTAATGAATTTTTATTTATGATGGTGTATATTTTTTCAAAATAAAAAAGTACATAATGGGGTGGATTTGATTCTAATAAAGGATGTAATGGATCTAAAAAAATGAAAAAATAATAAATAAAAAAACTCACTACAAGACAAAATAACTTAACTAAATGTTTGAATAGTGAATTACAACGTAGATAGTAAACCACACTCTCTTTCATATATACATATATATATATATATATATATTGTATAGATCTATAGATATATCTAGATGTATAGATTAACTACCCTCCATAAACTAGATACAAAATACCCAATTCTTTTTTTCCCCTTACAGTGTTGAAATCATGTTGTGAAAACAGGCTTCGACATTTCCCCCGGCAAAGTCTGAGGGGCCTAACGTGTTGAAGTGCAAAGGAATAAGGATGGAGCTCACTATAACACGCCCTGATGATTGGCATCTTCACCTTCGTGATGGAGATCTACTCAAAGCTGTTATCCCTCACAGGTAAGTTTATTTTTACCAAAAAGAGGAAAGCAAAAAAAAAAAAAAAAAAAAAAAAAAGGAATGACTTGCATAATTTCCAATTATGTTATTTCTCTTATATCTTATAAATCATGATGACCAATGTCCATAAAGCCCAAAATGTTAAACTAGTTCATTTTGATCTGGTGTCAATTGTTTCCTGCAGCTCAAACCACTTCGGTAGGGGAATTGTGATGCCAAATCTGAAACCACCCGTCACTACAACAGCTGCAGCTGTGGCTTACAGAGAATCCATATTGAAAGCACTGCCTGCCGGTAGCGACTTCACTCCTCTCATGACACTTTATTTGACAGATAAGACAAGTCCGAATGAGATCAAGCTTGCTAGTAAGTTCAACAATAATAAAGCCTTATTCTATGCCTATTTTAGAGTATATCATTTTCATTTAGGATTACAAAAATTGTAAACATTTTGTTTTACATTTTGATATTGTAAGCATTTGCTAAAATGATTCTGTACGACAATGCTGATTGCAACCACAGGAAAAAGTGGGGCTATATTTGGTGTGAAGTTGTACCCTGCTGGCGCAACAACAAATTCTCAAGATGGGGTTACAGATCTTTTCGGGAAATGTCTACCTGTCCTTGAGGAAATGATTGAGCAGAATATGCCTTTACTTGTAATATTACTACCCCAAGCTAAGTGACAAGAATTAACAGCATTTTGATTTTTATATATGCAAGAAAACGAACATCAGATGGATCATACATTGTTTGCTTTCTAGGTTAAGTTTTGGCTCCATTTGGGTAAAATATTGTCTCATATTCAAACTTTGTGGGCATGGTCTTTTTAATTTCAGGTTCATGGGGAGGTTACAGATCCTAGCGTTGATGTATTTGATCGTGAAAAAGTTTTCATTGACACTGTTTTACAACCTTTAATCGAGAGGCTTCCGCTGCTGAAAGTTGTGATGGAGCATATAACCACTGCAGATGCCGTTAGATTTGTGGAGTCATGCAAAGAAGGTTTGTTCGACCATTTAAATCTGCTTTAAGTGTATTCTCTTTTAATAAATAATTAATCTTAGTTTTATCTATTGTTATTTGTAGGCTTTGTGGCAGCAACTGTCACACCACAACATCTCCTACTTAATAGAAATTCTCTCTTCCAAGGAGGATTGCAGCCTCATAATTACTGCCTCCCGGTGCTTAAAAGAGAGATACATAGTAAGTTTAGCATCAATTTAATCAAAATAACTTTTAGTTGTTATAATGGTAGATGTCATTAACTAAGATACTAAATTATGTCATTAGCAAAAAGATACTAAATTTTGTTAATCTACTTCATGAGAAGCAAGTTATGTCAAGTCATCAACGCAGGATGAATTTATCATTTGGACATTTATTTGATATAATCGTTTTTCCCCGGTCATTTGCTAATTATCTTTTCTCATATAGGACAGGCTATTGTGTCTGCTGTTACTAGTGGAAGTAGAAGATTTTTTCTTGGAACTGATAGTGCTCCTCATGAGAAAAGAAACAAAGAATGTTCTTGTGGGTGTGCTGGTATATTCAATGCCCCTGTTGCACTATCCTTATATGCCAAAGTATTCGAAGAGGTAATAATTTAATTTCTTAAATGTTAGAATTTTCCTCAAGATTGCTGCGAATATATGGACAGAGTCTCAACTCAGCTTCCTACCTTGTTGTTATCCGTGAGATTCTTTCAAGTTTAACAGCGGATTTTGTAATGTAGAGTCAGTCAAGTAAGATATTTGATTTGCCTATGAAAAAAAAAAGTAAAATGATTGATTCACTGTTCTTATAGTATGTAAGTGGAAAAATTAATCAGTTGATCCAAAATTATTCTAGAAGTTTAAGGACCAAAATGAGACGTCTCGTGGACTTTTCTAGTGAAGTTAACATTCTTGTGATGCTCATAATAGAGTTACAAGCTATTTAGTTTATTTATGATCATTCTCCATTAAATTGAAATGAAAGTTCTATAGGACTGTAATCCGCCTAGCTATATTATATAGTAGTGAATGTTGGGCCATTAAGAGACAACATATATCTAAGATGAGTGTGACAGAAATGCGTATGTTAAGATGGATGAGTGGCCATACGAGAATGGATCGCATAAGGAATGAAGTTATTCGTAGTAAAGTAGGTGTAGCACCAATAGAAGATAAGGTGCGCGAAGGCCGCTTGAAGTGGTACGGGCATGCCCAACGTAGACCGCTAGAAGCACTAGTTCGTGCTTGGGAGGACATTCTTATACCTAATATTAGGAGAGGGAGGGGTAGACCAAGAATTACGTGAACCGAAGTCGTTAAGAAAGACATTCTAGATTTAGGCATTCAAGAAAGTTTAATTTCGAACAGAGTTGTGTGAAAAAATTAAATCCATATAACCGACCCCAAATAAGTTGAGATTAAGGCTTGTTGTTGGTGTTGTTTTTATATGATCATTCTCTACTGTGTTTTGTTCGTATTTGTATCTGCTAATAAATAGGTTAGGCGAATTACTTCAAAGAGATATGTTCTCTGATCACATTTTTTCTCATCTTAGGCTGGTGCTTTAGACAAGCTAGAGGCATTTACAAGCTTTAACGGTCCGGATTTCTATGGGCTTCCGAGGAATACTTCAAACATCAAACTGAGAAAGACTCCTTGGAAGGTTCCAGATTCTTACTCATTTTCGTTCGGAGAAATTGTCCCAATGTCCGCCGGTCAAACACTCGAGTGGAAACCATCTTTCGTCTGATTCACCTCTCAACTTAAGAGAATAAGTTATGTCTTCTTTCTCTTCAGTGATTTCTATGTAACAGCTTTTTGCTCTCTTCTATGAATTAACAATACAATATGAAGCTAATAACCATAATTCTCAATTGCCCATTTGTATCACCAAACAATATGCAAAATTAGGCTCCAAATCGGCCATGTCTTTGCTTATGTTTAGTGATAATTTAGATTTATTTATTTTGTAAATTGCCTCGGTGGGTCTTAATTTGGCAGCGCACACCAAGTCCTGCAACTAAATTCCTGGCTAATCAATGCGTTAATGGCTAAATAGGCCCCTGAACTAAAAATTAAAATTAAAATTAAAATTTAGTTGAATACGAAATATTGTCACCAATGGTGTGGTATAGTGCTAAGGGACAATTGTTCAAGAGGATACGATTATGGTAATAACTGTCATTCTGAACTGATAAAAATATTTATTATTTGCTGCGGTAAAGTGGGATAAAGTCCTGCACTGTTAGATGTTCATCACATTATGATAAAATACCATACTTGAAATTTTTATGAAGTATTATATTAAATGCAAAACACACGCACACAATTAAAGTTCCAATCAAGTTAAGATTTTCACAATATCTAGATTACTCACATCAAAAAAGAGGATAAACAGAACAATTACGATAATAACGGCATAGTCTGGTTTCAGACCAAAGTAAGAAACCATACATAATTCTCCTCTATCTGCACTGTTATATTTTGCTGCATGCACACATACATAATTCTCCTTTCTCTTGCCTTTTTGCTAGTCTTCAATTGCTGCGCTGTGAAACCTTTGAATGGTGCCGGCATTGAAAGAAACCCTTGTTGTTGGTGCACCTTGTGGTCTTGAACTGGCTCAAAGAAACCCCGTTTCCTACTAAATAGTCCAAAATTTTCTTAGTAGTCTCTCTTTCCACAATCCTCAACTCTATAGGACCTATTGAGTTACTTCTCCTAGAGACAACATAGCTATGATCAACAAAAGAGGCGTCCATTTCTGTGCAACAATCCTTCAAAACTCTCTCATCAACTTCTCCTTTGATCTCCCAATAGATTACGCAGTGCCCCGGTTGGTTCGTCGCGTCAGCATGGCTTGTGAAGTCGACCGGTTCCGCTTTGGCCCTTCTGACTAGCAACTCAGAGCCCTTCACCACTACCTGAAGGTCTTTCTGTGGTTTTTTCAACCGCTACACTTACTAGTAGCTTTCTCCTGCATTTGTAGTTCACCTTTGGTGTTCCATTGTGGAAACCAACCACTTCCACTACATCCCCTACAACATAAGTTTTATTTTTTTATTTTTTGCAAAATATGAGTAAATGACACAACATTAATATCCCTTCTTTACCAAAAAGATATTTACTTAATAAGATACAGGAGTGGGAATTCATTGATGTTGTGAAAAGTACTAAAACGAGATAGGCAAAAAATAAATAAATACCGAAAAGCCGAAAGAGAAAGTTTGCGCTATTATAACCCACAAGATAAAATCTTAAACATGTCAAAGCTTTAAAGTCTCAGATGGTTGAATGCATATACATTCACAGTTTCTAGTAGTACTCATGCAATTATATTTTAAGCCAAGAGCAAAACCAAAATGTGAAGAGTTAAATTATGGAGGGACTACTCCACTTATAAAAGCTTCAAACTGAATTATAAGATTGGTGCGGAAGTACTTGTTGTCAAGAATTAGACATCCTGGCTCTACTAAAAGAGCAATAAAATCACAGAAGATTCAGACAAATAAGAACACAAGATTTATAGTGATTCACCCTTGATATGAAAGTTACGCCCATTTTTAGCCATTGCAAAATTCACCATGTATGATGATGAAGTTTATAAGAGAAAAATTGCACATCTCTGTCTCACTGTCTCTGTAGCAATAATTAGCGTCCACAACTTAACACTTTTAACTTAATTAAGAAAAATAGGTACTTCATAACTAATTAATGACCTAGCAGTGAATGTGGTGAGGACAATTTCGTACTCTTGTCCAACCTTGACTTGGGAGAGCGGAACTGGCTCGTCTTCTATGAAGTCATCACTCATGGAAATGAAATTCTGCTCCTTTTTATGAAGGTTAGAAATTCAAAGTAAGAAATAGTGGGAACTATTGCATAAGAGACACGTTCGGAGGAGAACAAGGATCGAAAATGAACCCAAGATAACTCTCCAATGATAAGTAGTTGCCTCCGACTACGGGTAAATCCATTGCATAGTGTCTTAGGTGACGTTTGTTTGAAGGGTTCTGCCTGATTTAAGATCATAATTTTTGGTTATATTATAGTATTTTTTTCTCATAAAAAATTTGAACTTCAAAAATTGAAATCATGAATCATGGTTTTGAACTCATGAACTAAACGTCAGTTTAGTTTTTCTATGTATGGTTGCATTGATCCTGTGGTTGCACAACAGACGTACTTGGCATTTGGCCAAATCTCAGGATTTAGGCCACGCCAATCCAGATTGTCTAATTTCTTGCATTTTACTTCAATTTTCGAAGCCAAACTCGGCTTAGGGGCGATAATCTCTAAGACAGCCTTCAAAAGATTTGGACAACTCCTTCTTGTAGTGCTCAAACTGCCCTCTCTGATATCACCGCACAACTTTTTCCAAAGCTCTTCAAAAGCAATAAAAGCTTGCACTATGATAAAGGCATAAGTGGAAATTATGAGTTCTACTCGTTCAGAGAAGAAGAGACCAAGTAGGAGATGACATTATGTTGCTTGTTTGTAGTCAACACTAGAGATGACTTCCTGTGGGCTGCAGGCCAATGACTTCCAGTGGCTTCCTTGTTCGTCTTTTCGTGCTTAATTTGGAATTCTGGACTGTCAAAGTAGTTGGTTGAGACTGATCCGGCTCTTAATCCACCCTTAGTTTTTTAATAATCTTTCTCTTTCCTAATGTTCTTTTTTCTTAATTTACTGTTTAGTTGAGTAATTGCCCTAAATACGTTCCTATCAAATCTTCATTGTTAATTAATTTTAAACAATAACATACTTAATTATTTATCATAATCGTTTCTATGCTAGGAAACTTATTACCTTAAAACTCATTCTATTTTATGTTTTTCTTATTATAAATTTAAAAAAAAAAAGAACACAAAACCTTTTTTTTTTAATTTGGCAGGAACGTGAATTGAAAAAAAAAAAAAAAAAAAAAAAAAAAAAAAAAAACCGAAACCATGGGAAGCACCAACAGATAAGCAAATAATTATGGAGTGGTTAGTCCTTTTTTTTTTTTTGTCTTTTTAGCAAAATGATACTGACATACTTTTTTAAGAAAAATATTGGATAAATTTTTTTAATTTTTGGGAAATAAATATGCGAATTAATTGATTTTAATATTAATATATATTTTTTTTGTTTAATATTAATATTAGTAGTATTTTACTACTACTTAATACAAATAGATGCCACTCATAGTTTTTTTTTTTTTTTTTTTTTTTTTTCATTATACCAAATAAAAAAGTTGTTAATGCTATTTCATGTCCGACCACCTTTAGAAGGTGTTATCAGTTTTCTAAATCAATTTAAATAATTATTCAAGAAGTTTTGGAACTAATTAATGAAGAGTTTGATCGGAGTATTATGACTATTCTAATAAAATAAAATAAAAAGTAAGAGTAAAACACATTATTATTTGGAAAGAGAAAAATCATTACCTAGCGTTGACATAAGTAAATGAGACAAAATGTTAAAAATTTATTGGATGGGTATACCACATCACCAAAATGACGTGGTACACCTGATATTTACTGAATAATTTCTCATGTAAACTTTAGATTGTTGCATAAGCTGCCAGCTTTCTCTCTTTCTTTTTTTCTTTTTTCTTTTTTTCCTTTTATCTCTTTTTGTTTATTGGTTGCTAAGTGTATTGTTGTGATGTTCAACTAATTCGACTTTCTTCAATAAAATTCTTATTACGAATATCTCTTCATTTTTAGGTAGATATTATTAGTGCGTAATGTTAGTAAATTAGATAATAATTTTATATCAGTATGAACCGAATTCATTCTTTTATATGATTTCAAAATTTTAGTATGCGATTAATATATAAATGAATCTGTAAAGTATGGAAATTGAAAAAAATAAAAATAAAGATTAAAGAGCAAGATACAATATAGTAATAAGAGTCAAGACTAACTTAAAAGACAAGTAGTTTATATTGTGTATTAGATGATGATCAACGTATATATCTATATATAAGTATCATTAATAATAAAACTTACAAACTAATAGATATTTACATTCTTGATTACAGGTAAAAAGAAAAATTCTGTTCCGTGTGCTTAAACTTATAAAAACTAAGGCATATAGTAAGTTATTTTAATCGACTAATATTGATTTAAGCAAATTATTCTTTGAGAAAACTTCTTTAAAGTTTATAAAAATGGTTATAACAATATTGCATGTGGGTGAAGATCAACGTATATAGACTATAAGTATCATTAAGAAGATAAATTACAAATTAAAAAAATTAGATTCTTAATTACAAGCCAAAAAAATAGATTCTTAATTAACTTTTGTAAAACATGCAATAACATGCTTATATAATTAGCCTCTTTAATAAAAAGTATTACAAGTTTTATTCACATTTTTTCTTATGTGTAGTTGCATATATAATTAAAACATAATCTTGTTGCTTCGTATTTTCTATTTTAAAATATATAAACACATCAAATATTTCCAATTTTTTTTAAAATTTTTTTAAGTGCGTTTTAATGTGTTTCCCGAAAAGGAAAAACAAAAAATTGACAATAGGAATTTATTCCATGATATGTATGGAAAGAAAAACTAAGATTTTCCCCTCAGAATTTTATATAACAAAGAAAAAATTACAAGAGAAATATACCACTCTATATTTTTTATCTCTAAAACCCTGACATCAAAAAATAACGCTGTCAACATAAATAAACACTTATCAATAAAAAAAAAATGACAATATTCTTACGTTGTCCATATGTTAACTATGCATGAGACAATAATTATTCTCCATGCAGGGACAAACAAATGAAAAAAAAAAAAAAAAAAAAAAAAACCAACTACAACGGTTTGTTTAACTAGTACTTTATAAAGCTGGCATCCGATACTGAACGAATAAAATAATAATAATAATAATAATAATAATAATAATAATAAAAATAAAACATATGTACCATGTTATCGTGTTTATATGATACACATGTTTAATTAATAATTGATATATTTAGATGATTTACGACCACTAAAAAATATTCCGCCTCAATGCCAAATTATTAAAAGCCAAAAAGTTGAAAACCAGAGGAGCATGCTGTTCTTACCGTTTTCAACGCGTAATGTCGTCTATAAGATTATCGTAGTTTTTATTTTGATGTCGTTTTCTGATTCTCGTCTAACGTAAATATTATCGGTTTCTCCTCTTGTCGTTTCTCATTCTTTTTTTTTTCCTCCTGTTAACATCGTAATTAATATTATTAAAAAAGAGAAAAATAGGTTAAGATTTGAGATGAATTAAAATTAATAGATTAATAATTTATTTTAATAAATAGATTAAATTTTATTTTTTTCATAATTTCGGCTATGAATAATAACTTGTCCGTCCCTATAATTATTTATAATTTATTTAGTTAAATCATAACAATTTTATTCATAATTTATCTAATTAAAATCAAACTTAATAAATTATGACTTATTAAAATTTATAATTAAAAAGAATCTTATATTTTCTTAAACTTTTTAATAATTTTTTCTACTTTTTCGTAATAAAATTATATAATAAAAGTTTCATAATTTTAGGCCCATTTAATTTCAAAATTTTTATAGGTCCGTCCCATTCATATACAGTTTTTTAATATAAAAGCTGTCTTTCTAATAAAAAGTATTTTTAATTTTTAAAATTTTTTATAGTTTTAAAAATACTAGAATAAAATTTATAATTTCTTAAAAAATTTTTATATAAATTTTAAAGTCTATTTAAAAGTATTTTTTAAGAAGTCGTATTTTATAGTTTTTAAATATTTTTAAAAATAATTTTTAAGGTCAGACTCAAGCCAAAAACAGCTTTTAGAAAGTTATCCCATGCAGGCTGCAGCCCTTTGTTTATTGATAATATTCTTTTTTTATTCAAACAAAGTGAATGTTTTGGGTTTTTGCCGTTTCTTTGTTCCTGTCGTTTATTCTTTTCGTTGTTGTTGTTGTTGTTGTTTTTTTTTTTTTTTTTTTTTTTCCATTTCCTGCCATTTTTGGAGGTCGTTAATTCTCGCTTCTTTGCTATCGTTGCTTATTATCATCATTTCTTTGTTTATGTCGTTTTCTTATTACTGTCGTTTCTCGTCATTTTCTTCTTACTATCTTCTTTTAACTTGATGTTTTCAACATAGGTTATTTATTGCCGTTGTTTTCTTCAAAATGTTGGATTTTTCAGATTAATCCACTTTATGCTGATGTTTTCGATTAAGTCGTTTTTTCCTTGTGAGGTCATTTCTTTATCTCATTGTTGTTTGTTTGTTCATGTCGTTTTCAAACTTTTATAGTTTACCCGCTTGACATTTTTACCGGTAAACATCGACTGTAAAGTTACCGCGGTCAGGACGGTGATTTCGTTATTAGGTTGCTATCTTTTCTTTGTTTATGTCTCTTCCTTGTTATTGTCGTTGTTTCCTTTTTTTTTTTTTTTTTTGCTTTATTGTCTTGTCTTTTTCTAATGACCTCTTTGAGGATTTTTTTTTTTTTTTTTTTTTTTTGGGTTTATATTAGACCTTTTGATGTTATTTCGTGTTTTTTTATTTAATTTCCATCCTTTATTTCGTTTCCCCATCAATGTCATTTTTAGTTACTGTCCTTTCCTTTTCGTTCTTGTTTTCCTTCAGATGTCCCTCGTAAGCTTACTGTCGTTTTAACTATAATGTTGCTTTTTAAGTCATTGTGGTTTCTCTTTTAGGCCGTTTATTTCGTTTTTCTACCCGAGGTCGCTATTTCAGGCTATTTTATGCCTTTGTCAACGTTTTTCGCGTCGAAGTTGTCGTTTATGATTCCTATCGTTTTATGAGTTTATTGTCGTTTTCCTATGTGATGTCTCCTTTTCAAGTTACTGGTAAATCTCTCTCTCTCTGCAAACCAGAACCATTGCTTAAATAACTCAGCATCGTTTTTCCACCTCTCGCCATGAACTTCAAGTTTTTTTTTTTTTTTTTTTTTTTTTTTTTTTTGGGTAACTGGTCGATCTTTGTTTGACCATATAACTAAATGCAGAAATGTAATAATAAGGGAGATTTAACCCCCCAAAAAAAAAAGTAAGATAGAATTGTGGAATAAAAAAAGTAGACATCTTTTGTAATCAAAGCATGCATAATTCTTATCTTAACTTTAACCGACCCCAGCACGTAATATAAAATGGCAGTTTATTCGTTGAGTGGAAATAATATCATTTCAAATCATTGCAAAAAAAAAAAAAAAAAAAAAAAAAAAAAAAAGGATTTTGTGATTATCTTTCCTCCCTTTAATAATTCAATATATCACTTTACTCTTTGTAACGAACTTTTAGCTAACCACGGTGCGACTTGCAGCCCACGCCAAGTCATGCCACTCAATTCCTGGTCAATCAAATACGTTACAAAGATGATCACTAGTATTGCACGTGACTACAAATGCCTTTGAATAAAAAAAAAAAAAAAAAAATAAAATTGAAAGTTGAGCACAAAATATATATAGTGGAATTCATCACGGTCCTTTGATTGAGATCAAAGTCAACAGCGGTTCTTTGAAACTAGTATCGAATTCCTTTGTAGCGTTATTAATTCCAGTAATTTCAAGCAATAAATAAAACAGTAAAATTTTGAACACGCATTTTCCTGTTTTAAATTGCTCGTTATGTCGAGTTTGGTTCTTGAGTTATATTGTTGAAACTTGAAATCAAACAAAATATTCTGGAAAATACTTTAGGCGTAGGTAAAAATCTACTTGGTAGTCTAGAAGGCGACCAAATATGTTGTCCTCATTTTCGCTTCTCGTTGCAATAGGATTAGCAGATGTTTGATTCACCTAGTGACAACAAAGGCAAAAATTAGTAGAGGAACAAAAAAAAAAAAAAAAAAAAAATGTGAAACATTTGACACAGGAGAAAATGCCAAACCTCACTATGAGATAACCCCTCAAGGGCTGCTACATCTTTCTTCTTAGCAAGTGCCATAACATTGTCCAAGAGGATGCGGTTTTGGTAATAACTGTCATTCTGAATTCACATAAAAAGTTTTATTATATATCTCATGTAGATTTGAATATGAGAATTTGAAGGGTATGAGGACAGGTCTTCATCAAATTATGACAAGTTGTAATGCATTTTTTATAATTATAATATGATATGACGGTTCAAAATTATGTTCTACTGATAAGGTATCTTTTTCACACCTTACCACAAAATTCTCCAATTTGTAAGGTAAAAGTACTAAGTACAAAGTTGATGTCACATATTATTTGTGAAGTGCCTTCAAAGTTTTGAGATGAAATTTTATCATATGTGAACATACCTCTTCACCGTACTGCTTCCTCAACTTAAGAATGAATTCACATGCTTCCTTTTTTCTCTGGTGTATATCAATCAATTTCTTCTCTAAGCAATCTTTCACTTTGTCACCTCTTTTGGAGTTTTTTCTCAATACAACCAGATTTAGCTCTAACTTCCAACTGTTCTTTGATTAACATGTCAATCTCACCACCTATAAGCTACAATCAAAGATAACAAAATCAGAACGGATTAAAGGGTTATCAAGAAGTTGAAATCAATATCTTGACTTTTCATGAATTGATCACAAGGTTCTCAGGAGTGATTACTTCGAGTTGATTTAATATGACTTGTTTTGACCCAAAGAATTCCAAGTTTTTCCCTTCACAGCAGCATTGGAAATACTTTTCTCTGCTTCCAATTCAAGCCTTTTATTCTCTTCATGTACTTCAGCCTTCGTTTCAGTTATCCAATTATTCCGCCCATGATACATCCAATAAGTCTGCTGAAAAGAAAAGTAGAATATCTTGATTATAACAAAGCAAATGATTATGCATAAGAATCTGATGAGACAATTTGCATTAGTATAATATATTAATGTAATCTTACACTCCTGTCAGTCTCTTCCAGAGATATAGTACACATTTGGTCACAACCTCTCCTTTTGCTTGCTTTAACATCTCTTATGAGTTGCTTTTCTTCGGCCAAGCTTATTTTGAGCCCATGCATCATTCGAAATTGCAGTTTCTAAATCCGTTTCGCACAGTTTTCATTGAACGCCAAATTGGAAAAGAAAAAACAGAACACAAGCAGCAAGAGGAGGAAGAGAGTATGAATTTAAAACGTTGTGCCATTCATGATTATGGAGCTGATTTTCATCCTCTGATGAGAAGAATGGCTGTGTAGTTTTAGATTGATATGCCTTATTTGCAAAGCAAAGCCTGTCTAGGGACACTTGTAGACCTTTCTGTTTATTTCTCTTCCAATACAAACCCTGTCCAAGCCTGATATCTTTCCTCTCTAGGCTTCTAATATCATACAATGCCCATTTTTCAAATGACTGTCCAAAAAAATTTATTGAAGCAAAAATTAACAGATATTTGTTCTAACTGATAGCGCTAATATAGCGGTTCTATTATAGACAGGAAAGGGAACTTGGAAATAGGAACAATGAGATTTTTCCCCCCCCTAATCACCTCTTTTTCTTCTAGTTTTCTTGTGATCCAGAGTTGATCATGATTCAAACAGTCAGATCAACTTTTCGGTCTTTTCAATTTCGGGCGCTGCGCTCGGTTCTTGGTATGGCCTAAACTTGACAAAAAAGAATTTTAATGCCTTCGTCTAGCTCGTCAAGTTGTTCTGACCCTTGATTTTCTCCTTCATAACCATTCTTACTAGACAGAATGTCTTCTCTTTCACTTTCAAGTGTAAGAGGTGTTGGTCTCCAATTAACTTCCATTTCCTCTGGCTGGTGTTGGCTTGCCATGACCTGATTTTCACACATAAACAAAAATTGTGAATGAAACTAATAATTGACAGTTAACCAATTTATGACTTACCTAATTTTGCCAAACATAGATTTTTTGTGCCCAGTTATCAAAGATTAATTACCATTGAAGAGATTAACTTTTTTATTTTCTCTACTAGAATAGGTAAGAAACTCCTAGGCAACAAGTGTTAAGAGTGTAAAACTCAACATTGATTGTCTACCTCATACGCCCCGCTCACTTTATTGATTCGAGTTTAGAATTTGAGTTTTATTACAGTAAAAAGTTCTCAGAAACAATTACATCTAACTTTTTTGCTACAGTAAAAGGCTTTCACATAAAATCACATCTCAACTCAAATTACAAATTTGAATTAGCGAAGTGAACGGGAACTTTTGAGTTGCTAAAAGTTGCATGGTAAAAGGAGATGATCAAATTGTGAGCTCAAGCTTTGCTCAACTTGGCTCTCCTATTTGGGGTCACTTATAGAAAATTTCTTAATTAGCATCTCTAGTTAATAACAACAAGATAAAAAAAAAAATGATTGAAACAAAATAATGAGACACTAATTTACAAATGGCTAATTATGCATCTCTAAGCAAGGTTGGAACTCTAACCTGATGTACAGAACCTGGTACTCGAGCTATTATATTCCAATGGACTATAATAAGCTGATCCTAAATTCCAATATATGGCTAAAATATTATAAATCAAGTGATATAAAAATGTGTGTGTATATATGACTTCTTGGTTAAGCATACTTGCACTTGCACTTGCACCTGCACACTCAAGGAAGTCAGAAGAACTTATTCAATTTTACTTAAATTAAGATACTTTTATTTCTTTGTTAATAAATGATAGCAGGTTCTTTTATATGGTACCTTTAATTTCACATTTTCTATTCTATTTACCGTTAATTTCACTTTTATTTCTTTGTTAATAAATGATAGCAGGTTCTTTTATAGGGTACCTTTAATTTCACATTTTCTATTCTATTTACCGTTAATTTCACTTTTATTTCTTTGTTAATAAATGATAGCAGGTTCTTTTATAGGGTACCTTTAATTTCACATTTTCTATTCTATTTACCGTTAATTTCACTTTTATTTCTTTGTTAATAAATGATAGCAGGTTCTTTTATAGGGGTACCTACTCTACATTTTCTTTAATTTCACATTTTCTATTCTATTTACCGTTAATTTCACTTTTTCTATTTCTTTGTTAATAAATGATAGCGGGTTCTTTTATAGGGTACCTTTAATTTTAGGGTTTTCTATTCTATTTTCTATTCTATTTACCGTTAATTTCACTTTTATTTCTTTGTTAATAAATGATAGCAGGTTCTTTTATAGGGTACCTTTAATTTCACATTTTCTATTCTATTTACCGTTAATTTCACTTTTATTTCTTTGTTAATAAATGATAGTAGGTTCTTTTATAGGGTACCTTTAATTTCACATTTTCTATTCTATTTACTGTTAATTTCACTTTTATTTCTTTGTTAATAAATGATAGTAGGTTCTTTTATATGGTACCTTTAATTTCACATTTTCTATTCCATTTATCGTTAATTGCAGCGTACTTGGTTTCTTGGCTTTTGAGTTTTTCCACTGTAGTATTTGTGCTAAATATTGACTTAATTACAAAAATTTTCCCTAATTTTCACTGTAGTATTTGTTCTAAATATTTGATTAATTACAAAAATTCTCCTTGAATTATACTTCATATAACATTTTGCCTCGTGACCTTTAAAATGTAACATCTATTCTCCCTTAACAATAAAATGTTAACAAAAAAGCCTTATCCGTTAGATTTTTAACTGAAATTGACATTTAATTTACTATTTTGAGGGCATTTTGATAATTTTATGATTTAAAATTTAATTTGCATCTAAACTAATTTAAATATTTAAAAAAAAAAACTTTAAATTTTTTTATTCTACCAAAAAAATTCATAAAAGTTTTTACTTACATTCATTCAATAATATATGTATCATAATTAAAAGTTCAAATATAAATTAGTTTTAATTTCAAACTAAATTTTAAAGCATAGAACTAATAAAATACCTCAAAATAACAAATTCATTGTCAATTTCTCATTAAAAACCTAACGGATGGGGCTTTCTTGTTAATATTTCATTATTTATGGAGAACGGATATCACGTTTCAAAAATTGTGAGGTAAAATGTTATAAGGAGTATAATTGATGAAGAGTTTTTATAATTAATCCAAATATATTTGATCGCTCAAATTCAATACAACATATATTGCAATAGTTACACACACAAGAATGAAAATAAAAAAAGGTTAATTTCAAAAATGATCACTGAATTTTATCATATACAGCCCAATTTGTTAGAAAGTAAAATGGAATTTTGATTCATCTTCTACAAGCTTTAAGCTTTTAAATTGTACAAATGTGCAAATCTGCAAGCTTTTTAGGTTTTTTTTTTTTTGTATTTACTTTTATGTCCTTTTTGATTGATTATATTATTCTCCAGTTGTTAGAGCAATTCCAATCACGCTAGCTATTTCTTTTTTTTTTTAATTTTTATTCACTCTAACCATTAGCTAAATGGTTAGCTATTTTTTGTTAAAGTATTTTCCACTAGCTAAATATAGCTAGCAAGAAGTGGCTAGCTATTTATTTTTTGTTTTGACATAAAGTAAAAGTTAAAAAAAATTATTTATATTTTAAACTCAAAAAAAACATTAAAATAATCTATGTCTAGCTAAAATAGAGATTTTAATTAGAGTGATACTAAAAAGTTGCTAGATAAAATAGCTTTCTAGCCATTTTAGTTAGAATTTAGCTAAAATTTAGAGAGCTCTCTTGGAGATGCTCTTAGTTGACTTTCTATTTTTATTTCTGATAAATTAGTTCTTTGATTGGTAGTAGATCCTAGTCTTTAGGGATTAGTTCTGATTTGTAGTAATCAAAGGTCCGCCCTAGTATCTTATTTTTGTCCATGAGCTTCTAAAAATTGCTATTAAATAATAGAACTTAATAAGCAGTTCAAGAGTTGCTTTTATATAGCAGCTTATGCTGTCATTATTTAAATTTACTAAGATAACCTTAATAATAAAACTTAATTCTTAATCCACCTACTTTACTTTTTTCGTGCCAAATTAAAAAATACATATTTTTAAAATAATTATTTGAAAATTAAAAATATTTAACAAGTATATTATGCTAAATTTTATTCAAATATTTTTATGAATCATCAAAATGTTTAAAAATAACAGTAATAAATAAGAAATTTAGTAGAGAATGATTTTTTCCCTTAAGTAAAAGCAATTTATCTTTAAGAAATATCTTAATTAATAAAATTAAAAAATTATATTTTGAGTGGTTCTATTAACACCCATTTTTTTACTCTCTACACCCTCCTTCTAACTACACACCCCACATAATTTTCAAATATTAGATTTACCTTATACACACCCCTACTATTTCAGAATTGACCTTAACTATTTTGATAAGATTATTAATTTTTAGATCACTTCATTTTTTCTCTTTACACCAACCATTTTATTTTAATTTGTTATTTAAAAAATTGGCATAATAAAAAAATAAAACAAAAAAAAAACAATTAAAAAATGAAAGCAAAACAACTTAAAAATATCTAATAAAAAGTTAAGCAGAATAGCAACATAATTATATCATATTAATATATATGATCAGATAAGAAAAACTAATGAGAAAAAAAAAAAAGGAAAACTTGTTAAAAAGCATATAACCACAAGGCGAAAAAAAGAATGAAATGGAAAATATGCAATCAACAAATCTTTATAAAAAATAAAAAAAATTATATGATCAATCTTAAGAAAATGAAATGATTAGAAAAAAAAAACACAAAATGAAAAAAGGTAAATGACAATTTTCATAGAACAAATAGAAAAAAAAAAAAAAAATAGTATACTGCTGTGAAATTTTTAGAATAGTAATTGAGTCTTTTTTTTTTTTTTTTGCTGGAAAAGGATTCAAAAATTAGGGTTTCATTACAGATTGCAAAATAGTGCTAGTTTATAATTTGGGGATACAATATGTGGGGTGTGGGAAGAAAGAAAAAATCATTTATTTCCTTTTTATTATAAAATTAGTTATGTAATTAAGTGTATCATTATTTTCTTTTTTTTGTCATTGTGAGGGTCTTTTATAATAAAAAGTTTTGATTGAAAGGGGGTGTGGAGAGAAAAAGAAACGTGTGAATAGAACCACTCTTATATTGTTTATATTCTCAATATTGATCATAAAAATAAAAATAAAACTAACTATAAATATGTGTACTAAAATATGTCTACTTTTATCATTATATATCTCCACAACAATTTTATAAACAGTTTAGAAAGCACCTAAATTTCTATTTCTGATATTCACAGCAGTTTTGTAAAAATATTATATGTTTGTAGTCACAACTTATTATTAATAACACAACATAAACAAAAATTTTCAACATCACATGTCAAACTGGCCCTTAGTCAGTGTGTACAAAATAATAAAGAGTTTTATTGCCTCTTTCTTCTATACCTGCTTTCAACAAGAAACATGCGAGCATAAAAATGTTGACTTCAAATTATGAAAGTGTTACGCCTAACCAAGTTATCTTGTGTGCATGTTTTGTTTTATCATTTTTGAGCAGGCATATTTTCTTTATATTTAGTTTACTTATTTACATGTGTAGATGTACTTAAGGGATAAAAAGAAGAAAACTAGTCCCATATTTTGTTGTGAATGAGATCTTTTGTCATTGAAATCAGTATAAGATATCTTTATACTTTTGCATACTTTTCATTCAAATTTATAGTTAGCGTACATTTGAAAACACTTATAGTTATTTGTTTTATGCTTATATATATTCGATGAAAGGCATATGTATGGCTTGGAGGGACATTTTTCACACCATAGATCGAAACCTTTTCACACTCAAATCATGTCGTGATATTACAGAAGAAAACACTGCAATATTCGATATAATTTATTGCATTTAATTACTTGACATATTGGTTAATCATATTCTATGTGTATAATTTTTTTTTTTTTTTTTATCATTATACAAGATGTTAGGAATTAGAGAGAAAATTAGATATAACGATCTGTGAGTTATCTAGAAAGCGGGGCACTAGAGTAAGATATCGAGAAAACAAGAAAGATGCAATGATAAATTTTCTTATTTAAATTTTTTTTCTCACCAATTTATACTTGTTTATTTCGGTTACAAATATACAAAAATATAATCTTATATGTATTTTTCTGAGCTTTAAAGTTGCTTAATTCTTTTCTCCAGATTTTAACATTATGGGCAATTATATATTATATGCATTCTACACTCTCTTAATATCCTAATCCACCATCCAATTAAGATCAAATGTATGTGTGTGTGTGTGTATATATATATATATATATATATATATATATATATATATATATTGAATAAGGAGAAGTTAAACGTTAGCTGCCATGTATATGTTATGTATATGTAGTAAAATAACAATAATATATGTGTGCCTTTCTTAATGTCTTCATAGAAACGATCAACCTTTATCATGTGAAATCCATTTGTAATATATGTAACAAATGAACTATCGGATATAGGAAGCAATACAACTGAAATTAACTTATCATATAATACTAAAAAAAATTAACTGCTTAGAACTTCAACAATTCAGGATGGATTTCAAAGTCATCCCACCACTGATCTGGCTGTAATTCTATATCACTGCTTGATCCACTGACAAATCTCTTTAGCCTCTCACCTATTTTTGTGGCCCCGAAAATGGAATCCGCAATCTACATACAACAAAAGATAGGCAAATTATATATATATATATATATATATATATACACATATATATCTATATATATCCTTATACAACATTTTCCAGAGAAAAAACAAACATAAATTGAACATAAAATATAGACATATATACCTCTGCGTGTACGACATGGAAAATTGAGTCTCTGGAGACTGAATATTTGGCGTCTACAACATCAGCTCGTTCTTCATGGAGTATGCGAATCAGCTCGTAGAAAATAAACTGATTATCTAGCCCCGTTATCAGAACTACCTCGATAACCGAGCCAATCTCATGGATTTCAATCTGGGGTGATCTTTGGCTCCCCACGCTTTCCAAGCTGTTCACGCATGTATATGATCTCTTTCTACCCAATAAGCTCTTCTTCTTTTCCTTGTATTTCTTCAGCCTTGCCTCTAAGCTTTTTATGTGGTTTATGGCTTCGTCTACTTGATCTGGTAGTGTTTGCACCTCCTGCATTTACATATGTATTCATCACCATAAATTAATGTTAATTTATGTATGAAAACTACTAACGAAAGCTTAATTGTTGGAGTTAAATGAAATTATATATATATATATATATATATATTTGTCATATGTTTTTTAGTAAGAAACTCTAGTAACTTAATTTGAACTTAACTTTGGCCAAAGGTGAGCTTAATTAATCTCCAAGTACAGTAATAAAGAACCCACAAAATTTGAATTAATTGTTTGATCATCACCGTCAAGATTAATATTAATTAATGCATGTCATGTATATATAGCTAGGAATTTTCTGCTAATCATGTTGTCGTGTGTTAATAAGCAAATCCACAATGAGAAACACAATCACACATAGTTAGAGAGAGAGAGAGAGAGAGAGAGAGAGAGAGAGAGAGAGAGAGAGAGAGAGAGATGAGAGAGAGAGTGAACTGACCTTAGAGTTTTGGGGTGGGAGTAGAGAGTTAAGCTTGGAGTAGAGAACTTTCATTTGATTTCTTCTGTTCTTCTCAATGATTCTTCTTTCGATCTTGGTCGCAGAAGATTGACTTCCCTGATCCATGGCTTCTACTTGTTTGTTAGCTCCCAAGTCTTCCACCACAAATAATCCCATGAAATATTTTTCCCTCTTTTTTCTTTTTTTTTTTTGTTGTTATTGTTGTTTTCAAACTAATTCTGTGAAGATGATGAGGTCTGTTGAAAGCTAATATATACCATACAAAAAAGGCTAGCATTAAAGGACGAATAAAAGCCAAAGTGACCGAGTGACACCCCATTTGAGGACGTCATTTCACACACGTCAGCGTTACCGAGTAACCATAAATTAACTAGCCGTCAGATTGGAAAATTCATTTGTAACATTTTGTGCACGTGGGGTTTTTTTTTATATGTCGAATTTTCCTGGGAAAGAGCTTTCCTTCATCTTTTTTTTTTTTTTTTTTTTTGATTGTTAATTTCACATCACTTTGATCGGAAAAGACACCATTTAATGGAAGGGTCCCCAGGTTTGTCTGCTCAAAATAATGGATGCTCCTAAATAGTAACTACACGTCTACAGTGCACAAACTATTTTCCGCCTACAGGGTTTATATTAATTATATTTTCTTGGTTTTTTCTTCTTTTAATTAAGTTAATCTCTTTGCAAATTATATGTCGATCTAATTATAATTTTGAAAATTTTTATGGTAGTGCGCGTCCATAAACGATAATTCCATGGAGATTTAACTGCCGAACAATAAAACGAGTTTAAACCGGTTTGAGTTGGTTTACACTGAATCACAACTTCATTTTAAAAACATCCTTTTATAATTTAGGAATGTGTGGGGCTATTCCTGTCTCTTTATTTTAAAAAGTAGTGTTAATAAATATGACCGGGAGATTAATAGACGAGGGTTTTTAATTATCATTCTAATTGCAAAGAAAACACAATCAATTAAAAAAAAACTAATATTACGAACATTGTCGTTCAGAAATCTAATGATTCAAAACTAGAAAAGTAAATAGCTAGTGGAAGTTTACTTCTCTCATTTAATTGATAACCTTTTGGTATAATGGCATTCCAAATAAAATATATATATATATATATATATATATATTCAACTTTGTGCCACTTTGCTTACGTTTAACTGTTTCAGTTATAGAATATTCCATGCAAATAAAATAATCCTCGGCCCGTTTAGCTCACGCAGTTTACTTGAATTCTAAAGTTATTCTCACGCAATATACATAAAACTATTGCTTTATTTGTTATAACTAAAGCAATGTTGCCCCTGAGATCATAGAGTCGGGAATATTGACCTATTTCTTCCTAACCAAACTTTTTGAGCGTAATGGACCTAAGACTTTGATTTCTTAACTTTACCGAATTCTAGCCAGCTCCATGTAAGAAATCACAAAAGTCCTGGAACTAGCTTTCTTTCTTTTTTGGCCCCTTAAGCATAATATAATATTTATTTTATGTAACACTTATGACATTATGATGACATTATCATGATCATTATTATATTACATGTATAGTACAAAATATGACATTATCATGATCATTATTATATTATTTTTGCTAGTTTTGCAATATTCTAAGGCCTCGTTCACTTCGCGGATTTAAGTTTTCAATTCAAACTGAGATGTGATATTTTCTGATAGCTTTTCACTGTAACAGATAAAATTAGATGTGACATTTTCTGAGAACTTTTTACTGTAAAAACTGAAAACTGAAAACTTAAATCGGTGAAATGAACGAGCCCTAAAAAGTTATTAATTTCAAGTCAAGGTATAAAATTTTGTGTAATTATCTCTATATTTGGCATGTGTAATAACAATATTACTTTTTACACATTTCAAATATTAATATTACGTTGAAAAAATGCCATACATTTCTCACTTTTATATTTGAACAAATATATATATATATATATATGTATATATTTATTATGTGTGTGTGACGTAGGGCTGAGTCGAATGAATAAGAAAGTTTAATTCCATGTTTATATAATGATACGTACGTATGGGATTTTTCTTATCTCCTTCGTTCTATGAAAATGCGCCCTCAATTTGCTGCGGAAAGTTTGATGGTGTGGCATAAAGCATGTGACGACATGAATTAGGGCTATATCGATCTCTTAACCCGTTTTTAATTTTTATGATGGAGTTACTAACAATTATGGCTAAAAAAAGGTAAAGCACGTGATGAAACCAAGACAAAAGGCAGAGTAAATCATTTTGAAAGTACTCTACATTACAAAATTTTTTCAAGAATCATCATTCTCTAAACAATCAAATACTCTTCATTTTCATCAAAAGAGAAAAAAAAAAAAAATCAAATACTCTTCATCATCACTTAATTTGTTCCGTACATGAGTCACCAAAAGAAATAGTCCGTTGAAGCTAGAGATACTAGCCCTTTTTTTTTTTTTTTTTTGAGTATAATATCAATTCTCTCAAATTTGTGCTAACCCAATGTCCTATAAACACTCTCCATACACTAATACTTACAGGTGTTTATGATCACTTTTGAGAAGAAACTACCAATCAAACAAGAAACATTACTACATATACTTTCAAAAAAAGAAAAAAAAAAAAAAAGAAATATTACTACATATATTTGGTCGATTTGAAGTTTTAAACAAAAAAACAAATCACATAACATGAATTTGGTCAGTTTGGTCGGTTTGAACTTATAAATATAATATTTTTTGTCATGTCGAAAATTTGAATCAATTAATTGTTTAAACTTACCTAGTAAATTTTTTTTATTTTTATTTTTTGTCTTTTACTAACTAGTTGAACATTTTATTTAAAGCATAAAAGTGTATACAAAAATAGAGAAAAAATGATAAGTCTAAGAAAATATCAAAAAAGAAAAAATCAAAAGAGTTTTGGTCAGTTACGTGGGTTTTGCGGTTTAAACTTTCTAAGACCCGCTAACCAAATCAATAAAAAGAAACAGAGACGTTTAAACTGATCAAATTAAAACAATTATTAAAAATAAAAATCGATCAGTAAGGTTTAGTTTAGTGTGCTTTGATAATATATACCCCCCATCAAAATATATTTTCTATAAAAAGTGAACCTGCTTATTTTTTTTCTTGAATCTATTCTACTATTTTGAGTTATTTAACTGGTTTTCTTACTTAATCTCCTAATAGCCACTATTCTTTTGGTCGAATAATCTTAGACGATATTTAATCTCTTTTTATTTTCCACTTTTTTTCTTCTACGCTTTTATAAAAAGCTTTGTTTGATTTTAAATTAATATAATTTTAACAAAATAAGTTTGTATTGATTAATCATGTGTGAATTTTATTTCGTAATCTTAGGGATTAGGTTTGATTTGCGGATTAATTTATTTCTTAAAGAAAATTGCTAGTAACTATAAGAAAAAAATAAAAATGGCAAGAAATAAAATAAAAATTCTTATAAGTACTCCCACTGAAATAAAATCCTAACTCTCTCCCTAATTATAATCCTTTTATCCTTTATTAGAAAATTTTGTTATCATTTTGACCTATTTAAACTCCTTTTTTAATAAAATTTAAACTCTTTTAACAATATAGTTTCAAATACTTAGAGGACGTTTGATTTATGTATTTAGAATTATGATTCAAAATTATTCTCATTTTACGTGTGTTTTTGTGAGAAAAAATATTATAAAGAATCATGAATCATAATTTAAAATCAGAAATGAATATAAAAACAAAACGCTTTTCTTAATGAAAATAGGGGACTAGAAATATGATGTCAGTCAATGATATTGGACGTGGCTTGACCTTAGTGAGAGGTCCCCATGAAACTCAATTATCAAAACAACACTTGATTATAGCCTGCCATGCAATAATATTGCGTCAATTGGACACGCGGTGACGCGGATTACATGGTTTGGGCTTTGTAACTATCCCATTTTCATTTTCTCAATGGGAACAAGTTGTGTAGTAGACTGTTTAAATTTCGGCCGGTTCACTTTTATTTGTGACGATTTGACTTGGACTTGAAGTCTTTCCACTATTGAAGCTCCACCACATTTCGAATGAATCCAGTCCAATAGGTCAACAATCGTGTTTTTTTTTTTTTTTTTTTTCTGCTGAAGAGTTCAACTATCATGGTTGTTAGCGTATATACATCATTATTACTATATCTCGCTAAAGGGTCCCACAATAACACACGTCTAGTTTCTCTATCTGTTTCCTGGAAATGGGGTTCTCTTTCTTTTTGCCCAAAGGCCAAAATATAGCCCTTCAAATTTTTTTGTCAACTAGAAGATAAGTACTAAAAATTTATCATATCTTAGTGTGTTTTATGTACGAAACACTATCGCCGTAATGATTATACGGCATGATCTGTTTTTTTTTTTCATAACAAGGTGTGTGGTATATGACTCACTTTATTCAAAAAAATAAATAAATAAAATTGATAGTTTAAATCTTAATGGAACCACATAAGTAAAGTATAAAACTGATAGAGTTTAAACCTTGATGGACCCACACACACTCACTCACGTAGCCCAACCACTTGAACTAGTATTACATGATCGGTTAATAAAAGAAGAGGAGATATATCACCCTCAATTAAATAATAGATTGAGAAAAATATGTTAAGATTTGAGAGAAAAAAAATTAATGGGTTAATGTTTAAAAAAAGTTAATAAATAGGTCAATTTGGTGTAAATCCAAATTATCTTCTTAGTAAATTCTGAATTTACCGTTTATATTCATAATTTATCATTATATTTTTCACTTTTTTCTAATAATATGAAGTTAGTAAATCTGAGATTTAGCATGTATATTCAGGATTTACCATTAGAATTTGTTGTGTTCTTTTCCCCTACCAATACGAACTTGGTAGATCTGGAATTTACCATTAGATTTTTCACTTTTTTTCCTAGTAATATGAACTTGATAAATCTGGGATCTTCCGTTAGATTTTTCACTTTTTTCCTATTAATACGAACTTAGAAAATTTAGGATTTATGAGATTTACTAAGTATATCTGAGATTTACCATTAGATTTTTCACTTTTTTCTAGTAATACGAACTTGTAAATCTGAGGTTTACCAAGTATATTTGAGATTTACTATTAAATTTTTCACTTTTTCCCTACTAATACGAACTTAGTACCATTAGAATTTGTAATGTTCTTTTCCCTTAGTAGAATGAACTTGGTAAATCTAAAATTTACTAGGTAAATTCAAAATTTACCATTATTCAAAATTTACCATTAGATTCTTCACTTTTTTGTTTTAATACGAACTTATATATCAAGTACATCCTAAATTTACTATTAGAATTTGTACATTTTTCTCCTAATAATACGAACTTGATAAATCTTGAATTTATTAGGTATATCTGGGATATACCATTAGAATTTGTACTATTTTTTTTTTCAAGTGATTCTAATTTAGTATATCTGGTAAAAAAAAGTAAAATTGGAAAATAAAAATTAAAAACATTAACTTATCTATTAATTTCTATGCATTGATAAATTAGTTATTTACTTTTATAGTTTTAAATATAGGCCTGTTTCTTAAAATTTCACAATTAAATTAACCTTTCGTGCTTAAAGAAATTTGGGATTTTGGAAAAGAATCCAATAAAATTAAAGATAGTATAGTCACCGTTACCCCTAATGCAAGAATTTAAAAGCATGTTACTTCGGTCCAAGATCATAAAAGTACATACGATAAAGTTATGCATGACTAGGCACTTGGATCTTGTTCTATAATGAACTTAAGAAGATAAAAAAAAAAAAAAAAAAAAAAGAGGAATTTTCATTTTAATATCTTGTATTATATTAAAATATGAGTTTAGTATTCTCCATTTTTAAAAATTTTATACATATACTTTGGCTTTTTTAAAAAAAATATTTTGCTACTTCAGGGCAATTTTGAGATAAAAAAAAAAACAAAATTGTCCTTATTATTAAACATATAAAAAAGCTTTTTTAAAAAAAAAATTTTAACCTGTAATCAAGATTTTTACTTTATATTTAGGGTAGAATGAAATTTAGGTCTTTAGTTATAGGTTTAAGATTTTTTTAAAAAGCTTTTTTTATATATTTAATAATAAGAATAATTTTATCTTTTCGTGTCTTAAAAATCACTTTAAGGTATCAAAAGAAAATTTTTTAAAATGTTTAGATACCGATGTAATATTATTAAAAAAAGAAAATATTAAACTCATATTTTGATATAACATACCAAAATAAAATTTTTCCCAAAAATAATTCAAACTTTTTCTTACTTTTTTTCTTTTTTAACTTTTTGACTCATCGATTGGACCACATGGTTTTTAATTCTATCATATAGCTGTTGCGACAAGTTTCCGGCAAAGTGTGAAGAAGCAACCTACTAAATCTAATGGTTTATTTTGAACCATTAAATTTGTATTATGTTTTATTAATTATGTTTAGTTCTTTACATTGTAATTTAAATTGCATTCAATTTTCATAAATATATTTTTTGAAATTTGTTTGATTTATGAATTTAAATTATATAATTAAAATTATTTTTAATTTATGTGTATTTTTTATAAAAAAAATACTATAATAAATTACAAATTATAATTTAAATTAAATAACGAATTTAAATATTAAACGGACCCTTTATCATTTTCTATGGTTAATACGACAACGCTTTTTTTCGAAAAAGAACGAAGAAGGAAAAGGAAAATGACTTTTAAAAGGCCGCTAGCTTTTTTTTTCCCCCTAATTTCTTGAAAGCTAAAACATTTGTCATCTTGCTGTCCAAATAAACGTGTCAATAAGAACTCTTCATTTTAATTCTTTTCAAACGTAATCTGTGTGCAATACTAACACCGGTGATCATTTTGTTTCTATTTCTATTTTTTTTTTTTTATTTTTTACTCATAGTCGAATAGTAAATTAACATTAGGATATCAATTAAACAATTTTTATTTATTTTCAAACAAAGTTTATATACAACTTGTCAACCTCTTTTGTGGGCGACTTTAACACAAAAGGCTTCAACTGAAGTCATGCATTGAGATGTTAATCTGGGAAGGATAATTTTTTTAGGAATTAATAAGGGTAACTTATCATTCATATATTACATTTAGTTAAAGGATTTATACCATGATTTAAATCATAGTTCAAGATTCATTATAGTGTTTTCTCTCACAAAAAAATATACGTAAATTGAAAATGATTATATTCTCATTATTTTAATTTATGAACCAAACGTCTCAAATATTTGATGCAAAATCTTGAACGAATTCATGTTGTCTGAGTTAAAAGAAAAAAACACTCGAGTTTTCGACACAACTAATTCCATTTTCTAAGGGATCTAAACTTTCATTTTTTTTTTCGAAGGGAACTAAACTTTTACGATCAAGTGTTTTATTTTTTAAATTTTAAAAACCATTAACGAAATTAGGCATTCACTTTGAATAAGAAAAAAGTTAAGGAGCTGGGAGTTGAAACTTTGAATTGAAATATGACTAGAGTAAGCTATGATCTGATCATATATATCCTATAATATTGTTTGTGATTATACTAAGAGTCCGTTTAGTACATAGATTCGTTCTCTGATTCGAATCATGGTTCGTAATTCGCTACAATATTTTCTCTTATAAAAAATACACGTAAATCGAAAATAATTCTAATCACATAGTTTGAATCTATGAACCAAACGAACTCTAATATAAATTTGTCACAGCTTGCTGGCATGCAAAGCAAGATGTCCGTGGCCTCCTCATATTATTTAGCATGATATAAATAATAAATTTATATAAAATCATGATAAATTATGTAATTTTCTCAAGGGAGAAAGAGGAAAATAGGCTAAAATTTGAGATGAATTAAAATTAATAGGCCAATAGTTTACAAAAGTTAAGAAATGTCCAAATTATTATTTTTAGCCTAACTCATATTAACCATAACTTGACAAGTTATTATGATATAAATAACCATAACTAAATTTATATAAAATCATGATAAATTATTTTCTTTTTCCCTTTTCTCAATATAATGCGTCGAGCCAAACAGGTTATGTTGCGACCCATCTTTTTAACTTGATGCTTGATCTAGTCCATACAAAGATTGGGATGGGCCTGGTTGGACCTAGGATGTTGGCCCACGGGTGGGCTGGTCCCGACATCTGCCCATTTGAGTTCAACGTGTGTGCATACAGCGACGAAGCCATAATTTTTTTGTTAGAAGGGGCTAATAACTATAATAGATATTTATCCTCGGATAGGTTTTCAGGTTTTTTTTTAGAGTGTAATTTGAGTGTAATTTTTAAATTAAATTTAAGTTAACTTACTATAATAAAACAATTTAAGTGCTTATATTTTTTTTGTGGGGCTATTAAAAAATTTGTGCTTTTTGGGGGCTATTCATAATTTTTGAGCTTTTATGGGGGCTTTTCATAAATTTTATGTGAATTTGAGTTAAAGTTAGAACTTAAATAAAGTTAAGTAAAATTGAATAAAATTGAAACTTAAAAGAACGTGAATTTGAATAAAATTAAAACTTGAGTTGTTTTTTTTTTTTTAGTGTTTTTGGACAAAAGAACATACATGTCTTAACATATTGTATAAAAGCTTTATTACTAAAGTCATTGAAAATGTCTTTCTCGATGTACACAAGTAATTGATTCTTGATTTATAAATTAGAGAAAAAATTATATTTTTTGTTTAAACTAAAGCAAAAAAAAAAAAAAAAAAAAAAAAAAGAGAAAAAAACTACGATCGAAATAAAAGGAATAAAATGTTATGGGGATATTACAATCATGTCTAATTGATAACACTATGAGTTATATTTTTCTTATCTAGAAATTTTAATTGTTGTGTACACTTTTTATTTAAGACATGTACCCAAGTGAAGAAAATCAAGAAACTAGAAAATAAGAAAAAAAAAAAGTATACTTACTATAATAAACAATTTAAGTCATTATTAGGGGAGAAGACCTTGCTAAGTGCTTAATTTTTTGTGGGGGCTATTAAAAAAATTTGTGCTTTTTTGGGGGCTATTCATAATTTTTGAGCTTTTTATGGGGGCTTTTCATAAATTTTATGTAAATCTATACATGTAAGTGCAAATAAAAAAAATTAGTAAGTTAAAAAACTTTAGGGTCCGTTTTTATCATAATTCGAATCATGTGATTTGAACCATTTGATTATTCTATTTTTTGTGAGAAAAAAAATGAATCTATCAAACTTTTTTTGAATGGAATTAAAACCTATGGGACAAATATGAATCATGATTAAATCGGGGACGAATCCCCAACCAAACATCCCAAGGAAATAATGTGTTTAGTCTCTGTGTGCATGGCACTTGCAAGATCCAACATGGCCAATCTGACCCATTAAATTGATTATTTTAATATATTTAGAATTTATTTTGTTCAATTTTTTTTTAATTATTTTGCTCTCAATTTAACTTTTCATTTTATCAACATCTAAAATATAATTTTTGAATATTAATTATGAAGGGTATTTATGTTGGGGTTATATTTATAACTCTTTTGAAGAACTTAGAGGAAAATCTTTGAACAATTTAAAAACATGAAGAATACTTTTTGAATAATCAAAAATGTAAAGACAAATGTGGTATTTTATAAATAAAAAAAAATATTAGACATTTTTTCCGAAGGTCTGTTTGAGCCACGTTCAATGTGCACACATAAGAAACATTATGGTTAAAAAAAATTTATTTGATTTCTAATTGGTCCCTAAAATTTTACATGCGTTGCAAATCGATCCTCAAACTTTTTTTGTGTTTAATTTTCCAATGTCCCCTTTCCATTACAATTCTGCTTACTTCTCCATATTCCGAGCTCATAACTTATTTTTAGATCGTGATAAAACTACGCAGAAAATACTATATAACTTTATTCCTACTTAAAATTTATTCTTTTTAAGTTGACGTGTGTTTATGGGTCCTTTTTTTTAGTTGAAAAAAAAAGTGTTATAGTCTATCAAACTTTCATACATTTGAATGGAATTAAAACCTATGGGACAAATAAAAGTGCTTAAGTATCGTACAGCTCAGACTATATTAAGATACTATTTATCATTGAATTTTTACTTGTGTTTTATACTTTTCACAACTTAAGTCACAATTTAAATTTTGTTATTATAATATCTTCTCTCATAAAAATTTAAATTTAAATTTTTTACTATAATAATTTTCTTTTATATACACAAATTAAGTTCTTAACTTGAGTTGAGTTCCAAAACAAACATACCCTGACTATTCACTCCATTCATCTCTTTTGCCCATTGAAGACATCTTAGCAATCGACAACGGAAAAAGGGTAACCGTTGTCATCAAATGGATTGGGATGGGTCAAACCACAATCATTTGGGCTTTAGGACCGGACAAAGCCCTTGAACCCAAATCTGCAGCGAGATAGGCTAAACCCTGGGCCCAACTAGCTGGGCCAGGGATCAAACGAACCCCATAAATTGGAGGATAGCGAACAAAACTAGAAGAGAAGGTTAAAGGCAAAGGAGCTCAGCCATTTTTGCGTAGGAACTTCACTCGCAACGCTCAAAGCAAAACCGATTTTCTGGTTTCTCGACTCGTAAATGTGAGTACTCTTCGTCTTCGCTTAATTTCCTGAGTTCAGAATGTTGGATAAGCTAGCAAAATCGTTAAAGACGATAAAGGAATGGAGAATCTTTATGTTCTTATATTCAATTCCTAGGGTTTTCGTCCTTTTTTTTTTTTTCCTAAATAACATATGTTCTTGATTGATTTGATATGGTGTATTTCGTTTACAGCAATCATGGCGGACGAGAATGAGGTGAAAGAGGAGGTGGCGGAGGTAAGTTCGCTGGCTTTTTTTTTTTTTTTTTTAATAAATTGGAAAGTTGAACCTTTAATGGTTGATTTTTATTTTCTTAAAGGATTAGGTGATTTTTTACAGCAATCAGGGATTCGTGATTTTTTTTTTAAATTTTTGGAGTGGCCTTACTCTAATATTATATATATATATATATATATATATATATATATATATATATATATATATATACATATATTTTGGTGCAGATTGCGCCATTTGATCCCACCAAAAAGAAGAAGAAGAAGAAGGTTGTTATCCAAGATCCTGCAGATGAGTCAGTGGAAAGTTTGGCTGAGAAAACTGAAAACCTTTCAGGTTTTAAAAGATATTCATGACTGTTTCTTTTAATTTTTGTGAATTTTTTTAAAGCATATGCTTCAATTCAAAGGGTTATCTCCATTAATCATTCAGGAAAATATATTCCATGATGGTTTCTTTTAATTTTTATGAATTTTTTTAAAAGCATATGCTTCAATTTAAAGGGTCATCTTTATTGCTGTGCAGTTTCTGAGGGGATTGAGAGTACATTTTCTGGCTTGAAGAAGAAGAAGAAGAAGCCAGTAAGTAATTGTTTTCCATCCCAGTATATACTTTTTTGCCCCTTATATGGATTCTTTTTTAATGGTTGGAATGATTTTAGGTCGAGAGTAGCATTTTGACAGATGAGGGTGCTGATGCTGGGGAAGAATTGGAAGGTAAAATAATAATAAAAAAAAGTTTTGTAAGAATAATTGTTCAATGAAGAGTGTGGAATTATAGATGGATTAAGGGTTAGTTGAATTCTGTGTAAAATATTTGAGACAAGTATTTTGGCCTTCCAGACCGGGTGGGGGATAACGAAGAAGGAGAAGGAATTGATCTACAACCCCGCTACCCTTGGGAAGGGAGTGACCGCGATTATGAATATGAGGAGGTACAATCATTATTTTAAGTATTACTAATTTACTAGGGTTCCTTATTCTTTGGTTTGGTCTTCTTTACTGCCAATGTGCTTGGTGACTTATTTTATTTTGTAATATGATGTTGTGGAATGTGCTATAAAAGATGCTTTTATCTGCACTAGATTGTGTCATTTGTTAGTAAGACCGAGTCAGCTTATGTTATTTTTTATCCCTTCAGAATTCTTCTTTTACATTATCTCTTCGGTTGGCAGGGGTTTGATTTGGTCACTTTAGCTGCTCTGAAAATATATCTTCAATCTTATGACCGCACCTTCTTTGTGTTATAGTTCCTAGAGTAGTTTGGTTTTGCTTTACCATGTTTTTTAGCCATGATGATTAGCACAGTCTTGGAACTGTAGTTTGCAGACCAAAAGCTAAAAGGGGCTTGATATGGATGTTCAATTGATGACTCTAATGGTCCTTTTAGCTTCTTGTAAATGCCATTCTAAATGTTTTGTATTTTTCTGTCTAGTGTTTAGACTTTAGATTACTGGTTCCTGGATTGGCATTGTATCTTGTATCTTGTATCTTGTTTATCCCTCTCAACTCATTACTTAGAACTTCATAGGTTTTTGCTTCCTGATAATTATCTTTCTTATGCAATGGCTGCAGCTTCTTGGTAGGGTGTTCAACATTCTTCGAGAGAATAATCCGGAGCTGGCAGGGGACAGGCGTAGGACAGTTATGAGGCCTCCACAAGTTCTTCGAGAGGGAACAAAGAAAACTGTCTTTGTGAATTTCATGGATCTCTGCAAATCGTATGCTCTGGTTCCTTTTCCTTATCAATACTAATGAATTCTGCATTTCAGCGTCATAGGAAATACTGAGTGCTATTTACTTCTTAATACACACACACCTTGAAAAAATCTGCTGATTGTTAAGAGCAATTGTAGTCCTTTGTAATATTGGGTCTTGCTTTTCAATTTTTGTCTAATTTATGGACTTGGAAATTTGTGAATTCATTGTTGGCACGTTTTCTCTATAAGACCTGCAGAAGACCTATTTTCTGAAGCCTGAAGTAATGAATATTTAGTCCTCAATAACGGGGAATATGTTTGTATTTCGGTTTTTGTTACCTGAAATTATGATTGTTGCCTCATTATGTTTCTGCTTTCAGACTTCCTTAGAAATGATAATCAACTTATTAACGTGAAGGACAATGCCAGGTTTATTACCTTAACTATGGCTTAGACTGTTTATGATATATACTTGTAAAATACTTCTTCACCATGATTATCTGGTGTTTGATGTCTTGTGTAATTTGGGCAAATTGACAAATAATTATCTATTACAAAATATGCTTTCTTATGGCTGATGGTTCTTGATGCCATTACTCCTGAATTTTGTCACTGTTCTATGTATATTCTGGTTCTAAATTGTTTCATCCATGTTTCTCTGGACTTCATTTACACCTCCTTTATGATTTTCAAGATGTGCTGATGTTGCGTACTTGTGAAAATGAATGGAAATTTTAGGATGCATCGACAGCCTGATCATGTCATGACTTTCTTGTTGGCTGAATTGGGGACAAATGGATCACTTGATGGGCAGCAAAGATTAGTTGTGAAGGGGAGATTTGCGCCCAAGAATTTTGAAGGAATCCTGCGACGATATATCAGTAAGTACCTCGTTAGTAGTGGCTTGATACATTTTGCAGTGCACTTTTGACATTAACATGAACGGAATGTTTCTTTTTCTGCAAAGGGTAAAAATTGGAGAACTTGACATCCATCTTTTCATGTGGAAAGTGGAAGTGCTTTTGTATCTGTTGAATATTTATGTTTCCTAACGGTATGTAATGTTTGCTTATGGCTGCTTCCTCTTTCAGACGAGTATGTCATTTGCCTTGGATGCAAAAGTCCAGACACTATACTTTCAAAGGAGAATCGTCTCTTCTTTCTCAGATGCGAGAAGGTAATATCTTGTCTTACTTTTCCCATCTGCTTCCAGACCACACACAAAACGGACTTAGGTTTCTCTGATAACATTAATATATTTTTGTGTTATGTGAAAGCATGGCGGTCTGAGGTTGCTGTAAATTTCCTGTCCTCCTATCAGATAGTAGTTGTGCCCCCAACTTTCCAGCGTTCAGGGACGCCTTTTTGTTGTTTTTTTATGTTTCAAATATTTCATACATGTTTAGCAAAAAAGAAAGCAAGGAAAGATGAGTAATAAGTTATTTTCTTTCAGTTTGTGGAAATATTCTAGGAGGCCAATGATGATTCTAGTATTGCCTACATTGTCAGATTTGTCTTAATTATGATAAGAGTAACCTAAGTTCTGAGGCCTCTGTAAAAAAGCCTTGCTCATGCATTGGTTGTCATTTCAGAAATTAAGTCCTTATACGTGTGTTGAGATTTTTCTTCTTTGCTTTGCATTTGTGTATATCTTTTCTCTTCCAAAATAGATTATTAATCTGATGTTTATATCCATGCAGTGCGGTTCCGGTCGATCAGTTGCCCCGATTAAAGCTGGTTTTGTTGCTCGTGTTGGTCGTAGGAACGCCGGAACTTGATTCATCACATTCCTTTTCTCTTTTGGAGGCTCTCAGTGTTTTTTGGTTTGCTAGTTTTTTTCTATTTTATACTCTCAAACTCATCAATTCGGCGGTTTATTGTTCACTGAGTGTTACCAGTTTTGTTAGTTTACCTAGTATACCAAGTTTGTTATGAAGTTAACAAAATGGAGATGAAAGTTGTCTTCTTGTTTGGGTTTATTTATTCTGTGCTCCTGCTCAAAGATGTGTGGTCCTTGCATTCCTTTTTAGCCCAAAAAATAAACTGCATGATAATGAGTCGAGAAGTCCAGTAAAATTGCCCATTGCTGTATCATGGGTCCCTCATAAACTCATCCAACTTGGTCCACTGATTTAGCCCAAAATTGTTTAGCTCGCTCCGTAACTTCTTGTATCAGTCTCTAAAAGCCGCATTCTATGTTTATCACTTTTTTTTTTTGTTTTTGAGCTCGTATTTTTTTTCGTTGTTGGCAGACTTGAGGAGTCTATAGACTTATACAAGGGTATCTTTAATATAATATTATAATTAATGTGTTAATTATAAATTTAATATTTGAGTACAAAAAATATTTTACAATATAATGTTATTTATTGTATTAAATTTTTCATATAATATGTTGTGATAAATTTTTCACTAAATATAGCATAAGAAAAATTTAATATTTAATTCTTATTGATTAAACTGTTTATTTTTTTATATAATCATTATAACTTATATTTTTCTAATTATTTTAAATATAAAAGTTTACTTTTACTTTTTTTTAAAAAAAAAATAACAAACTTAATAATTATAAGAAAAATTAAATTTAACATTTCAAACAATATTTTGTATCAAAACAAAAATAAAAATAATATATCATGTCATATTTTTTTTTATAATAAATATATAATTAGTATTAATATTTACATTAAAAATAGTCTAACGGCTAGAACTGTGTTGAGTCTGTTTGCTCACAATTTTAGTAATCTTTACATTCTGTTACTAAATTTAATCAAGGTAAAAAAAAAAAAAAAAAAGAAGGTAAAAATTTTTGGTGGGTGGTCATACGAACTTCTAACATTTCAATTGTGTCTATCGTTGTGCAGTATTTCTTTGATCTTCGAACCTTTGTTTTTTTTTTTTTTTTTTTTTTTTTTTTTTAACAATATATGAACGTTTGTTTTGAATCCAGGATGCCATTTTAAAAGTTCTTTAGCAGTTGTTGTTATTATTATTATTTGTTCTTTAGTAGTTATTATTGTTGTTGTTGTTGTTGTTGTTTTTTTTTTTTTTGTTGCAAATTTTGTTATTTCACTTGGCCTTGTAATAATTCTATATCCAAATCTTAAAACCAAACTCGTATTTCCATTAATACCTCTAATCGCCAATTTCACTAAAGAAGAAGCACCCATATTTTTACAACTCAGATAAGAAGACAAAAATGAAAAAAGAGAGGAAAAATGAAAAAGAAAAAAAATCAAAAGTGGGCAAAATTTCTCTTTCTTCAATATTTCTCAACAATTAAATCACACTAACTTCAACAGCGGTGCGACGCAGACCAGGGATGGGCATAGCCTCCAAGAGATCAAAGGTCAACATGGAGGCCTTTGACTTCGCCGTCCGACCAGAATTCCCGACTGGTAACGGCGCCGGCGCCGACCTCTCGCACGTGCCGAGCCACTTGGCCTGCATGTACTTGTGCTTTCTCCACGGCCCTAAGTGCATGTTCTTCTCCTTCATGCACTTCTTCGCCGCCGAGCACAGGATCTTTATCATCCCTCTCAGCCTCTCCGCTTTTCCGACGAAAACCTCCGGCAATTGTCCGATCAACAGGTTGTACTCCTCGCTTGCCCTAGCCATCTCAAACTCCCCTCGGAAGTTCAGCTCGATCACGACTCTCATTTCCCCTCTCTTCGCACTCGATCGATCCACAACCTCCAGATAACTGTGTTCCCCTGAAAAAAAAAAAAAAAAAAAAAAAAAAAAATTCAATTGTCCGTTCTTCATTTCGGAAATTGAATTTGTGAGCGAATTTCTCAAGTTTTGAATTTACCTGATGGAATACTGGACGAGCTCCGCCACTTTGACTTGCAGATCGCGCAATCGTAGCCGAGATTGATCAGCCGATTGCAAACCTCTCTCCGCAAGCAGCTCCAGCAACCACCGCCAGCCACAGCCGCCGCGAATCTCGCGCATCCGCATTGGGAATTTTCCGCGTCCTTCAAGACCTCCTTCGTTGCTTGTCGAATCTTCGATTCGATCGAATTCGTTCTGTACAATAATCCCTGTGAAAAAAATGAAGAAAATCTAATCTCCATTAGAAAATCACAAAAACAAAAAACAAAAAAAAAAAAATCTTTCATCGGAGTTTCATATTTTACTCGATTAATAATCACCTGGAGGAGTTTCTTTTGCTCATCCCAAAACGCCTTGCTCTCTTCGACATCGAAAGTACTCCGCTCCTCCTCCTCTCCGTTGTCGTCGTAGGAAGCGTCGCCGGAGCTGAACCTACTCTCCGGCGACGACTCCTCGCCGTATTCTAGATATTCGAAAACCATGTCGTCGAGGCTCGTCGCCGCTACGCCGCGTATTTCAACCATGGATGGACTTTTTTTTTTTTCCTTGTCTCTGCAAAATGTAGAGAGAGAGAGAGAGAGAGAGAGAGAGGGAGGGAGGGAGCACGGGACGTGGGTTTTCAATTGGATTGGTAGAATAATGTGAGGGAATTTATAGTACGGGGATATTTGGGGACTCTCAAATGTGGGACCCACAGGGGAGGGTGAGTTTCCGAGACGCCGCGAACACCATGATATCTGTACAGGTGATGACGTGGCAGGCTGCAGTTCAGGTAAGTGTGACATAGTAGAGTTGTTGGGGTAAGTGGATAGGACAGCTTGGCTCCACGTCACAATGCAATAATTCGGCTCTTCATCATTAGTTTTGGATATACTCGAATATCCCACCGCTTTCTTAATTTGAAGAAATGTTTGTTTTATGTATCTATTTTTAGTTTTAAATTATAATATATGAATTTTTATAATATTTTTATTATAAAAAAATTTAAATTTTAAAAATCACATTATTTTAAATTTATAAATTAAACATTACCTTAAAAAATTTTAATTTCCAACGGATAGTAAATTTGTTAATTTTCAAACCCGTAAAGAAATGATTCTGAAATATTCACCATAAATTTTCAAACTCATAAAAGTAAAACTCAAATCAGCGATGAACGAGCCCTTAATTGTTTATTAAAGTTACCCAACGAGACAGTTAAATCGTTTTCCTTTTGTTGAATAGACAAAAACATTGACGATATTCATGTAGAGTTTGTTTATTTGTTAATTTTCAACGCGTTAAGGAAATGGTTCACAAATATTTATACTAACTATAAATAGAATAATTCATTAAATTTTGTCCTCTCTAGAAGAATAGTGGAAACAATTTGTTTATTCATTAAAGTTAGCTAACATAACAGTTAAATTGTTTTTTTTTTTTTTTTGAGAAGAAAGGTTTTGCCAATATACAAATAGAGCTGGTTTTCAACTCATGAGGAAATGGTTCAGAACTAAACCATTTCCTGCAAATTAGGTAAATTTTGTTTTCTATTGAAGAATATTGGAAAAAACTGGTTTATTTATTAACTAACAGGACGGAAAAATTGTTTCTCTCTCTCTCTCTCTCTCTCTCTCTCTCTCTCTCTCTCTCTCTCTCTCTCTCTCTCTCTCTCTCTCTCTCTCTCTCTCTCTCTCTCTCTCTCTCCTTAAAAGAAAGTTCCATTTCAGTAGCCATTTCAGTAGCCAACAAACGACTAATGAGTCAGTCAATGCAGTATTTGTAACACATGATATAGGTGTTTCAGTCAGACAAATACAGCGAGAAGATGAATTGTTTCCTTTTAATTGACAACACACGAGTATATTCAAAATTAAATTTTTTAAGAAGTGATATAATTAATAAATTATTCGATTCAATGTTTTAGATATTGGCATGAATTTTGTCCTAAACATTAAAGTGAGTCAATAATTTATAATTTTTTTAATCAGAGGAATGATTAACAAATTAAAATGATTCGTCTCATAAAAAATGATTAAATAATGTGATTAGCGAGGTTTATCCTAATAAGTTGTCAAGGTGGGGACCACTAACTGAGATGAAATGAAAATCAGACCGACTGATGGATTTGCAGCCACTAGCCGGCATAAACTATGGCAAAAGACATATGAGCCTCGTGATGCTTATGGATGAACTTATCCGATCCAAAGTGGGACCTACCGACTCTCCAAACCCATGTATTAGTGGTTGGCATATTCCATCGTGTTTATACCAGAGCCCTAAATACAACTAGGGAGATTATGATAGGTCTCACGTATGATAAGTTATTTTTTTAGTTATTAAATTTATATATTTTTTAATTTTTTATATAATTTTATGTAGATTTGATGAATAAAAAATTAACTTATTAATATATTAACGTACTAAAAAAGATCTTACACAACAAAAAGATAATTGACAAGGAAAATTTTACATTTTGCTCGTGTTTTTAATCGTTAAATTACTTTTTAACGGTTAGATTTATACAGATTTGTATAAAAAATTTATAATACACTACATAAAACTGTTCATGCTGCAGATTTAACGAATAGTTTTTCCTATCAATAAAAATAATTTATTTTTAAGAAATATTTTAATTAATAAATTAAAATTATACTTTTATATTTTGAATATTGACCATAACAAAAGAAATAAAACTAATTATAAATATTTGTTAAAATATGTCTACTTTCATTATTACACATCTCCATAATAATTTTATATACAATTTATCAAATACTTAAATTTCTATTTATGGTATTTACAACAGTTTTGTAAAAATATTTATTAAATATTTATATATTTCTGATCACAACAACTTATTACTAACAACATAAAAATAATAAAAAAATTTAACAGCACAACAATATTAAACTGAACCATATTACAGGAATACCCATACACCAACCACTAGGATTGATGAGGGGTGTTAGACCCATTTTTTTTTATTTTGAAGATGCACAATTTCAAATAATTATTAGAATAATAATATATATGAATGGCTGACCAAATATTGTTGTGGGAGCTTATTTTTCATGTGGCAATTAATGAGGTCCATTTTATATTTAGTTCTTATGATCAAAATTTGACCAACTGAAAATTAAAAAATTTATTGTTACATATGAATTGGCGGCCAAAATATTACTTATAAAACTGTTTATTCAATTATTATTAACCTTTGCAAATTGCATAGCCCAACTAGGAGTAACTAATGTTTGAGTGATGATAGCTAACTTTTCATAATCATCAAAATCTGTTACAAGGTCAGAAGACCACAACATAAAATTTGCTTGCCTCACCCATTTTTAGTGGTGATTGCCTGATTTGGTTCACATTGACATTAGCAATCTAGTGAAGGTGCATTCAAAGTTTCAAACACCTCTTGGTTGTAACGAAAAACTGTTGAAATGAGGTAAGCCACATCATTAAATTTTGTGCAATTATAAAGGTCCCGTTCATTTCACAGATTTAAGTTTAAAATTTGAGTTTTATTACAGTAAAAAAAACTTTCAGAAACAGTCACATCTAATTTTTTTACTACAGTAAAAAACTCTCATATAAAGTCACATCTTAACTCGAATCAACGAACTAAACGAGCTCATAAATCTCCCTTGTATTTAATCAATAATATTGAATCTACCAAATTTTGGGTTCAAGAGACTAACTTGGAAAGTTGGAACTCACCATAACATAAAATTTGCTTACCTAACCTATTTTTGGAGGTGATTGCCTAATTGGGTTCACATGGAAATTGGCAATCTAGTGAAACTGTATTCAAAGTTATAAACACCTTTCGCTTTAGCCTGAAGAGAAGTTGTTCAAACGAGGTAAGCCACATCATTGTAATTTGGTATAATTATAAAAATGTTCTTTGTACTTAATCATATTATAAAAAATACCACGTTTTTTTTTTATAAAAAAAATGGAAAATCATTTTGATGTTTTTCCAAATCAAACAAAATTCACCCCGCGTATTTTTCAGATTGCACAAAATCTACCTCAATAGTGTGCGATTTAGATAAAATTAACCTACGAATAATAGGACCAAAAGTTCCTTCTCAGCCTTACCAGACACCAGTACTTTAAAAGAACACTAGGGAATTATAGGTACTAAATATTCCTTTTCAAGTTCACCATCAATAATGATCAGAAAAATGAAAAATACATAAAAGAACGCAAAAATATCTCGCCAGCTTTGAAAAGGAACAAGAAAGGGAAAAGAAAAAAAGTGTGTATTTTCATATATATATATATATTTGGTAAGCTGACTATGATTGATGTTATCACAATTATATAACAATATAATTCCAAGACATATTCTTATACGAAGCAAGGTAGCATCTTCTGATTAATACCATTCTAATCGTGTGATCATGTGAATCCCACATGATTATATTATGAGTTTTCAACACAATCCAACAACAGATGAGAGAAAAAATCTTTTTTTTTTTTTTTTTACTAAATAGAGAGAAAATATATTGGATTATTTTGACTCTTGCCAACAAAATTCACTGCATATTCGCACATTTTAAAGCAACTCTAATAATGTTAGTTATTTCATATTTTGAGCTAAAATAATTAATGATTTAGTTTTTTTTTTCTTTTTTTTTTTCCACTCCAACTATTAATTAAATGGTTAACTATTTTGAAGGGCATTTACACTAACTAAATATAGTCAGAATGGAGAGGCTAACCATTTAATTTTTTATATTATTTTATTCTTTAAATCGTAATAAATGTAAATATTCTTTTTTAAATTCAATAAATATTAAAATAATATGTATTCAGCTAAAATAAGATATATGATTGGAGTGAATCACTTAAAGATTATTAGCTAAAATAATTTTTTCGTCATTTTAATTAAAATTTAACTATAATTTAGAGAGTTTCTTTAGAGATGCTCTTACAAGCATATTAAATCTTTTTGACTCTTGCTAGCAAAATTCACCTACATATTCGCACATTTTAAAAGCCAAAATCCAATATCCGTTTTATAGATCAGAAAAATCATGACCCTTTTATGCCAAATGATCAATAATATTCTTGCACTATTGGAGAATTTGAGTGTAGCGGATGAAAACAATGCAGAAAATTAAGAGAGTTGAGGTGTGTAAAAATACTTTCCTTTAAGATTTTATTTGCACTCACTTCTCAAAGTTTATTAATGAGTTTCTATTGCAAATTACATCCAAGATACAACAAACCTTTAAACACAATATCTAGCAATTATATTGTGTTTCAGAATATGAAATAATTTTTTAAATTTTTTGGAAAATTAATAAAGATAGAGGCACATTTCATGAATGAACACATCATCTTCAAACATCACAACCATTTTAAAGGTAAATTTTTTCTTCAAATTAATAAAGATAATAGTTATGTCTTTTGTTAATATGAATAAAAACATATCATTGTTCAACAACCTCAAAATCACGAAAACACACATAAAGGGAAGAGAGAGAGAGAGGGAGAAGAAGGGATTTTATAGGTATATCTTCATTGATGAATTAATCTATTATAGAGTTATAAAGAAAAATGGCAGAGAGAGACTTAAAGAAAATAATAAAATGAAGAGGAAAAAAAAGGGTATATTAGATCGATTGATTATTTATAGTGTTTCCAGCTTGGTTTTGGTGAAATCTTGAAAAAGATTATTTGCGATAAAAAAAAAACATATCATGAGAAATGTCGTCGTGAATAATCTATTTTCCCGCGTTTAGTTTTTGGTGAAATCTTGAAAAAAATTATTTACAATTGTTCGGAACGTTTTAGACCTCAAAATCACATGAAAACACTGATTTCTGCATTATTGGCATTGCAGCGGATTTTTTTTTTCTGCTGCAACGCATATTTTATTATTTGCGATGACATTTATCGTCGCAAAAAATGTTGTCGCAAATGGCCTTTTTTGTTGTAGTGTGATTTCTGCATTATTGGCATTGCAGCGGATTTTTTTTTCTCCTGCAACGCATAATACAAAGAAACATCCCTTTGGGTAGGCACTGCAACGCCCTAAACAGGCACTAGCAACAACAAACAGGCATTGGCAACAACAAACTGCGCTCCAGAGCGCTGCAGCGCTTGTCCTGCTGCAAGCTGCGCCAAATAAGCACAGTGCTGCAGCCCCTGCACAGCCACTATAAATACTGTGGTACTTCATAACAACTCCATATTTGTGTGATTTAATTTAAGAGATGTATTACAATCTCTTTAACATTCACTACAAACAGAAAATCAAAATGGGTAATTTGATTATATTATTTTATGAACTCTACACGTCCTAACACTAGATCAGCTCAATTAAGAATAGAAAATTATCTTATCTTGAGATGATAGTGAATGTTTAATTATTAAAATAAGTAACTTTTTCACTTTTATCGTGGAAAAGGTTAGTGTGTGAAAACAACTTCAATGACGATTATTGATAAGAAGAATTTGTATACACATATTTATTTTGATTAATATATAGAAACGTTATTATCGTGATAAATAATATGCTTTTTTGTAATATTTATTGAGAAGAAGATTACAAAATCCGGTAATATTCTATGGAAAGCATACAAATTACAGATAAATATAAAAAGCCAGCTTGTCTATTAATTAACAACTTGCAATAAGTAGAATTTGCAGTGAAACCACCACTGGCCATATATTTTAACTTCTCAAGGGATACATCACACATTAAAGAAAGCCAACTTTGCAGTTCAAAGAGATCATAAAAGATGATGTATTCCTACTAATCACAGATGGGATCTTTTTTTTTTTTTTTTTTTTTTCATGAATAAGATAAAAGTGGAAATCCTATTGGAAATTGGAACCAAATAATACAGGAGCCTTTACAATTTCTTGGATTATACCACACAAATTAAGATGCAAATGAAGATGAATTTATGAAGGGAGAAGGTACTAAATAGTAGATTTATAAAATTAAATTAAGTAAATAGCAGATTTAAAAATTATTTGAAGTAAACAATGGAAAAAATCTTTATTTATATAGAAAAAATCTCTTTATCAGCCCTAAAAAGAAAATTTAAGTAAGAAAAGAAAAACTTTTTTACTTATAATCGTAAAAGAAACATTTACATGATAAAAACTGTTACTTTACATAATTTTAAAATATATTATTTACTTAATTTAGTTTTATAAATTTATTCACTACAATTTCTCATTTATGAATGGTTTTTATGTATGTTCTCTAAATGTTTCATGAATATGGATAAGCAAAGTCTCGGACGTATCATCAACTTCCAGATTAGTCATTAAGAAGATCCATAATGCTGAGTTAGGATAATTAATGGAAAGCCTTGCTACGTAATTAGAGATAAGATCAAATAATACATTATTGACAGTCACACAATTAACGAATAAACTAACACAAATGGCCAGTTAAAAACATGATTATAAGCTGATAAACATGTTTATTACTTAAGGATAAGTTTCCACTTAAAGTTATCCTGAAAGGATTGCTACAAAAATAAAGCTCCAATGAACATATGAATCATTCACGGACAAGTAGAGAGATATGCTTAATTAATTAGCCTGATTGTTGGTAAAGAATAGCTTTATATATATATATATATATATATATATATATATATATATTTAAAGTTTTTCTAAAGGCTTTCAAATTAAAATCATATTTATCTTTCTTACCAAAAAAAAGAAAATCATATTTTTCTCATCCTAAATTTCCATCATTAAAGTAACCAGTATATAACAATGAAATTTCCTTCATAAAATGAAAGCGAATAATTTACCACCAAGTTGTTCATACTTCACATTTATGACATCCGAAATTTGTATTCCAAACTCCAAGTTTCTCTTTAATTCAATATTATGATGATCGAGTATCATAACAATGTTTGATTTTGTGGCAAGATTGTCTCCCAATAGCCAATAGGTTCCTCCCACTTCCAATTTGCTACAAGAAAAAAAAAAAAAAAAAAAAAAAAAGCCCTGTTTTATTAACCAAAAAATGGATCCTTTTGTACTCACTAGTTTTGATAATATTAAAAGAGTACAATGATGTTTCAGAAAATTTTGTTTTTGTATTTCTGAAGCCCCTTTTCTCTATAGATAATATAGCTCCCGTTTATTTTATATATTTAAATTAGTCTCATAAAATTTAAATTTTTATTCAAATTTTTTTATTCAAACCTACCAAACAAACAAGCTAATATAATCTCACTGATAAGATATGAAAAAGGAAAAGTGCAAAGGATAAAATCAAGTGCATGTTTAGAATCGTTTTTAAAAATAATTTTAATGTATTTTGGGAAGTAAAAATTGAAAATAAAAACAAATGACATTTGTTTAGTAAATGTTTTGAAAATAAAAATAGTGAAAATGATTTTTGTGAATGAATTAAAAAAACAGTTAAAAGTTATTTTCACTTTTTTGTTTCATTTTTTAATACTTATCAATAATATTATAATATATTAATTTAATAAACACAATTTTATTTTTTTATTAAACTCAAAACAATCTCTTACAAAACTAACAAAATACAATTTTAAAATCGGTTCAAAATAATTCTCAAAATAATTTCATTTTTATTTTTTATTAAAAATAAAATCATTTTAAAATTAATTGCAAACACAATCCAAATGTTTGAAAATGATTGCTAGTAAAATGTCAAGGAAGTGGGGCGAAAGTAAACCATCCACGTGAATGTGTCACTATTATTAACAAAACAATGGTTTAAATATATGCCGATAGTGATATTAAGATAAAACTTTAGTAAAAAAACAAACAATTAAAATGTTATATGCCGATAGTGATATTAAGATAAAACTTTAGTAACAAAACAAACAATAAAAATGTTGACTACAGTAAGATAACAATAAAAATGTTGACTACAGTAAGTATAATGTATATCTCACGTACAGTGAAGCTCAGGTAGTACCTTCTCCCATGAAACAATTATTTTTAAGCCTGGGGTCAACTTATTTTGAGTGAAACTATAGGTTCGTTAGCCCAATGAGTTATTGATATAATAATAATAATAATAATAATAATAATAATAATAATAATAATAATAATATTCCTAAACCAATGAGAAATTGAGGCAGCTGTTTAGTAGGAAGTGCACTAAGAAAATCAGAAACATTCAACTTGCGTTTAGAGTAAAAATTTATAACATAATTCGGATCATAATTCGTGACTCGTTATAATATTTTTTCTCATAATTCTAAATCTATGAATCAAATGTCCTCTCAATAAAAGAGAGACAAGGAGGTAGAATTTAAAATTGTCCAAAAATGCAATTTGTGCGGTGAATGTGGATAGAAACACGACCTTCATATCTTCAGTCTGACGCTCTCCCAACTGAGCAATCCCGGCGTCTATGTTGTGTAAGAGACGAAGTATTTTTAGTTTATATCGACAGAACAAAGGATTGATATGCGATATCCATTATTTTTTTGGCTGACTAAAACGAAAGAGACAATTTACTTCTTTTATTTTTTTCCGTTAATAGAAAGAGACAATATACTTGCTAGTTTAATCAGTTGTGTACTTGGTATCGCTGATTGGTGTGTGTATTCCTCACGAGTCACATGAATCCATTATGAAAGAGTATTCTTGAGGCCTCTACTCTTGCAACGATTGAGTACTATGAAGAAGTCTGAAATCAATGCTTAGCCTTAGGCCCCGTTTGGTAGGAGAGATAAAGAGGAGGAGAGATAGAGAGAGATAGAAGAATGGAGAATGTAAAGGATGAGAAAAATTATAGAATTTTTTATGTTCTTTAATAAGAGGGAGAGAGTCTAAGGACGAAAGAATAACTATTTATTTAATTATTATATTGTTTTTTTTTATTAATTTCATACTAAACTTTTTAAAGAAAAAATAATTTTTTAAATCTTTGATAGGAAGATTGCATGAATTCTTTTTATTAGTAGAGGGATGCAAATTGATGGGCCTACATGGATAGAGTCTCTCTCCATTTCTCTTTTCCTTTCCCCTCTTCTCCCAACTAAATAAGAGATTGAGCCTCTCTCCCCATCTCTCTCCACCCCTCTCCCTCCCTCATCCTCTTCCTTCTATCAAACATACTCTTATAGATAATATATTAATTGAAAAAAAAAAACGGTGAAAATGAAGGAAAAAAAACTAGAATGTTATGGACCCATACATGGATTAGAACTGACTACTTCTATTGGGACTCACCCTGAACAATAATGTGTTTTGATTCAGCTTGGATGTATGGAATGGGTTCATATGCTCCATTTTCCTATTTTCTTTGTGTCCTTTTAATAATATCATGTCACGTCATGATTTTTTAATTGACGTGATAAGAATTTTTTAATTGACGTATCATAATATTATTAGAGAGACATGAAAAATGATAAAAATAAAAAAACACATTTATTAATTTATGTGGAGAGTCGCCACTCGTCAATAAGAAGAAGGTGTTAAAAAGTTGAACTCTGTTTAATATAACCCAGTTGGAGTTGAGGATTATCACCATGGTTATGATGAGGAAAAGTGGACATTTCGAGGCAAATCAATGCTTGTGTTCTTTTGGTAACTAGAAGTCCACATTACCAACGTAATTGAAATTCTTTCACTGACTTTTTTCAAAACTTCACCCCTGCTTTATTTATAACAACACACAAGTTTTGACAAAAGCTATACATATTTTTGCATCCTTTTTGAGAGGTAAACAAATAAAGATCACCAAGGAATTTTTTTTTTTTTTTTTTTTTTTTTTTTTTTGGACCAAAAAGGATGGGAGATTTAGGGCCAAAGTTTCAAAATGATTTTATTGTTAATATAAAAGTAAAAATGAGATTGTTTTGAGATTCATTCTGGGACTGATTCTAAAATTGTGTTTGATTATTTTTTTTAAAATATTATTTTGAGTATAATAAAAAATTAAAATCGTGTTTGGTTATAATTATTAATTAATATTTTATAACATTATAAATAAGTAATAGAAAATGAAACAGAAAAGGAAAAATAACTTTTAACTGTAATCTAATTCATTCACAAAAACTATTCTCATTGTTTTTTGTTTTTATTTTCGTTTTCAAAACATTTACTAAATAAACATGGTTTGTAGACCGTTTTCATTTTTGTACCTCAAAAAACATGCAAAAACATTTTTAAAAACAAGTAAAAATCAATTCCAAATGTACCATTAAACTCTACACGACAAGATTGAGTCAAGTATAAAGTTACCGCTTGAATATGTTTGTAATCCCAAGAACCACGAAGTTTCACATGTTACCTACGTATAAATTTTGTAATAACCACTTTGCATACAAAACCACTTTGCATATCATCGCATCTTCTTTCACTAGAACTTGATACCGGGCAAATTACCATTAAGATGGTTTAATGGACTCTTTTTTCCCGAACTCAAATTTTCCACGTATGAACCTCACCCCCTCAGAATACAATCCGACCATGTTAAACACATCAACTAAGTCCTGTTTCTTAGATTAAACACATCAACAAGTTCAACATGTTTGTACATTCCTTTAGACACAATTTCTCAACGGAACAACAGCCTGTCAAGATTGTAGGGTACCCGGTTCATAGAATCGAATACGACAATTCAGAATGGGCGCTGAGGATTAATTGTTCTGTCGCATAAATCTATTCCTTCGCGTTAAAAGGAGACAGAAAAGACAGCACAACAAGTCAAAATTGCAAGGACATACCCGCCGAGTTTCACTCTTGTTTGTTCAGCATAGATTTATTGCGCAGACGTAAACGAGCGCGTAAAAACTTGAGGAGCTCTTGTCGACCAAAAATGGTGCCATTCGGGAATTCAGAGCCACGTGTATCTCCAACGCAATGAAAGGAAAGGAGGCTCACTTGGACGACATCAAAGGTGGGAATGAAAAGAAAACTCCGATAGCCTGTCCAAAGCCATAGTGTTTTCCTTCACCATGAGCCTATATTCTATTGCCGTTTTGCTCTTTTTGCACCCATGGTTTCATTGATGATGAGCTTTTAGAAAGAAATAAATCCTACTAGCACTTTAAACAAACACCACATATACATATTACAAGAGGATTCAAAAAGTGACCATTCGACTTTTGTTATTCTTCTCAGCTCAAATATCAAGATCGCTTCTTGTAATGGTACATTGTCTCTGGAAATTTATATAAAAAAAAAAAAAAAAAAAAAAAAAAAAAAAGACAACTTGTAGCCAAAGTCACCTATATTTTGTAAATAGAATTAAAATCTCTTACGTTAAGCTTGATGGAAGTTTTGTCATTTTGAGTTCTATAAGAATCAAACTTGGACGTTGTTATATATGGCCCTCCCATGGTGAATAAACAGGAAAATTGATGAAAACAGTGGAAAGTATTTCTCATTTAGTTCATTGACAGCGCACATACTTACTAGCGATTTAATGGTTTCTATATAATTGTTTTGTGCCTAGTCAGGTATCGCCAAGAGTAAAATTAGAATGAGATGGTATAATTCCTCAATGGATTCATTTGGAAAAATATCTTTGAGGCCTCATATGAAGACATAGATTGCAATATTTTTTAGGCTAGCTAGAATGTTTACTTTTTGGGTTGTATGTAGATCAGTGAATCTATACAAGTAAAAGGCAAAAGCAACATCCACAATGAGATGAGATGAGCCAAAGTGAAAAAACAGAAAAGGTCCAAAAGGGTAGGAGGACATCTACACGTAAAATAACAAAAACTAATGTTAATGCCATCTCATTGTGCAATCTTATATGTAAAACAAGTAACAATTCCGACATTGTTACCAGCCCTCGCAGATAATATCCGAATCATCTAGGGATACCGATGAGAAAGAGAATGCCTAATCTCTTCAAACGTAGAGTGTGTTTCTCTTCCACCAAAGCACCAACGAGACTTGTTTGTTGCCTCCATTCTTCCTTTGATCAGCGCAGCTTCCATTCCGTTCTATTCAGCATGATCTGTGGCATCAAATCCAGTCTCCAATATCATCACAACTTGCCTCATCGTTGGCCTTCCCCAAGGCTCAGGATGCGCACACAACAATCCCAAAAGAAGAAACTTCTCAACTTCCTTCATGTCACATTAGCCTCTTGTCAAGAACACAAAGTAATTCCCCTGTCTCCATTGGCCTCCTTACCCAATCGACCAGGATTGGCAAGCACTGCTCAATGGATCTTCGGCCGCAAACCACTTCAAGAACCAATACCCCAAAACCAAACACATCAATTTGAGCGGAGATTCGCCCATTTGAACCAATTCTGGCGTCATGTATCCCAAGGTCCCAACCACTCTTGCGTTGCTCGCTAATTGACCGTGGTGCATTCTAGCCAATCCAAAGTCTCCCAGCTTAGCATTCATTTCCTTGTCAATGTCCCTATGTAAAACCTTAGCTTCCCAATCCTCATGCAAATAGAAAATCCCACTAGCCACATCTTTCAATACTTACCCTCTATTCTCAAGCTAGGAACAAACTCTCATTACAGTCAAATATCCTCTTGTCCAAGCTTCCATTTTCCATGTAGTGATAAACTAATACTAAGCTTCCTGTCTCTCTCTTGCACCAACCTTTTAGTCCTACCAAGTTTCTATGCTACAATCTCACTAGGCTTGAAATCTCGGCTAAAAACTCTCCCATTCCGAGCTCGCTTTCCAGTAAATTTCTCTTTACTGGAACTTCTAGCCCTCTAGGAAAAACTCCCTTAAAGATCATTGCACTTCCTCCTCACCCAATTAAATTTTTCTCTGAAAATCCATCTGTTGCGGTTTAAATCTCTCGGTAATCAATGCGGTGTGGCCAATACTCTGACTCCCAATCTTCAGCTTTCACTTCCTTTCCCTTTTCCTCTTTCTCATAATTACATATTAACTACAAACCAACTACTAACCAGTAGGAACATGCCAAGAGAACTAACCCCTATAATAAACCATTTTGATCGAAACACTGACCTTCTGGATTCAGAGATTTTGGAAGACACAAAAGAAGGCAAGTTCTCTGTCACCAAAGCATCACCAATTGAAAAGTTTGTATTACTAAAGATCCAGGCGAGAATCATATGACCCTCATCAATATTTGCATTTGATCCCGAAAACCCAACATACATTTCGTCCAGAAAAACACCGGAAAGATTAAGAAACCCGCTTAGCAGCTGTGTATGAGGCCTTCTCCAACCTAAACTCGCTTAGCAGCGGCGTATGAGGCCTTCCCAACCTGCAGGACTATAGTCACATTAATGTGCGAATCCAAAAGGTTGATCCACGCCTGATAATTATTCCCATTTCGAAGGTTCACAGTTATGAATGGTTGTTATCTTCACCAACCCAACACCCTGCCTCATGATAAACGCCGGGAGTAACCGAACTTGAATCCAAACCAACAGTGCTACGATCAAAGTAAACGCTACCTGAAAATTGGACAGAAAAATTGCGGGTAATATTGAAGAGATCAAACATACCAGATGATCTCAAATCCCGTATACCCGAAACGGGCAAGAACACAAGGGCAATACCGCTATCACGGTGTCCGGTGGGATCGGTCTGGGTGATGGAAAATATGAAAGAGGTTGAGAAGGGAAGCAGGTTTGAAGAGTTGGCAATTCTTGTGGGAATTTTGGAAGGGCACAATGCACGGCCTGTTGAGATCGGATGAGTAGTATCAACGATGTGAAATGATGGAAGATTGAATGGTGGAGTCACCAACAAGGAGAAAATTGGAGGAGTTGAAGTTGGTGTTGATTGTTGAATATGAACTCAGTTGTGGATGAAACCCAGTTCAAGTCTAGGGTTATTATCACCATGGTTGTGGTGAGAAAGAGAGTAAGCATTGGCAGAGACATTTGGGAGGCAAAGAAACGGTGGTAGATTATGTCAAGTCTACCAGATAATTTCTTCTGTCAAAGTATCATATAATGCACATATGACATATCTAATATAGTCTAATATAGGTTGAATTTTGCGGTGAGATAAATTTGACAAACTCCACAAACTTATTTATTATATGTCCCGCTAGATAGATACAAGAAGTTGAAAATGTGTTGATAACCACTTGACATGATCGCTAGCAGCATGCCTTCTCTGACCTCTTAGTAGTTTGATTTTAGAATTTAGACCAAATTTGGGGGTCTAGACCTGGTGATGACCAAGAAAATTTCCTTCAGACAGATTGCTCTACTCTGTGCTTGAATTCCATCTTTCCAAACGGGCTTATCATCCTAGAGCAAGATGCACATGTACCCTGAATCCCTATATATATATATATTGCTTAAATGTTTTAGTTTGGTATCTTTGTTCTGTAAATGTTTTATAAACCTTAACAAAAATAACCTCTTTTTTTTTTCTTTTTTTTTTCCCGTTTTTCCTATTAAAATAATTTCCTCATAGTCAAAAACTATGTCACACCGATAGGGTATATTTTGATACACTACCTGAATTTTTCAAATAAACACGTACTGACATGTGGTTTGCATTTCAAGTATAATTAATAGTTCTGTATTGAATGAATTGCTCACTTTTAGATCAAGAACAGTGATAATCTTGCCAAAATTAACCAAAAAAAAAGCTACTTCCATTCTATGTTACTCAAATTCGAAACCAAAGCATCCTTGATCCGATAAGTAACAACTATGGTATGTGAAAGCTGCAATCAGAATAATCCTAGAAAAAAAAAAAAGAAAAAAAAGGGTCCACATAGTAAATGCCACGACTCTTTTGTCTCCATCAAAATGCTTGAATGGAAAATGAGCTTGGTTTTGGCCAAAATTATGATCACTCAGATGCCCAGGAAAAGCTATATCAAAATTATCAGCTACCCCTCAATGAATTAACATATACAGAATCAGACCTAGAATCATTATAGACATTTTAAGAAGATTATGAATTACAAACTGTTTCCCGTGTCAAAAAAGTAGCCGATTGGAAACTGGAATGCAACCAAAAAGACCGCAGAACATAGTCTAAAAGCAGGATTACTCGCATATCTCTCATCTCCAGTGTAATTTTTAGGCATCCTCATCTAAGGAGAAAACAACTTAAATATTAAAATCTTAATCTAGTTCTGAAAAGAAAAATAAATCCTAATGAAAATAGAAATTCAAACTAAATAAAATCCTTATAGGACCTACTGGTTTTGTTCTATCAGTAATGTCTCCAAAGATGGTGAAGCCCAAAGCAATGCGCGTCTCAATTCAGCTTCACTCGACAATGGCAAATCAGTTGTTACCTTCAGATGCTTAAGAGTAGGCAGAGGCGACCAACTGTTCCTTCTAAATTCACGTGGAAAGATAAGAGCCTCCACATATTAACACATCAAATAAAGGAAAAAGGATGCAAGTTAGTGCACAGAAAATCAAAATGAAAAGAATGATAAAAAAGAAATATAGAGCATGCAGTCTAGTGATACCTCTTCAGAGTGAATTCCCAGGCTCACCATCTTTGAACCATCAACATACCTGAGAAAATCACAGAGACTAAAGTACCACTGTGTATCATAGGCCTCAGGACTGCGAAGTTGGATATCGGCTTGCAAGATATTCGGTGCAATCATTAAAAAATTGGACAAAAAATCACCTTCAAAGCTAAAAGAAACCAAATTTGGTGTATTAATTCTAGCCGCCAACGCATAGCCCCTTTTGTTACCTTTGAAAAAAAAGTGTTTCAAGTGCTGACTAAAGACTTGGATTAGCTCAAACTTACAGTTACAAACACTCAAATTCTGAAGAAGAGGCAGCCTAAAAATCAGGTCTTCGAACCACTGATCACGAAACCTCATATTTGAAAATAAGAGATGTTGAATTATTCCACAGGATAAAAGAAGATTAGAGTAGTAAGGAGCTCTATTGTATGCGAAAGACTGAAGATTCACAGATTCAACGTGAAATGTTGTCTCCAGAGGCCTTCTCCGAGGATTTGACGGCTGAGTAGCACCATAAACAATTTCCAAAAACTTAAGGGTTGAATTCAGAACTCGTGGATTCACCAAATTCGCACATTCTTTTAAAACCAATTTCTCAAGGGAAGAACAGCCTATCAATAGATTATTGAGCTCCACATCATTTGTTTCGACCTTCTCTAACGCCAAAGACACAAGCTTCGGAAGGTTAATAGAAGTTGTATGGGGCTTCAATATTCTCACACCACACAACTTTAGAGAAGTCAATGATGTTAAGCCAGATGCATCAAAGGGAAAGGAGTACATCACCTGAATTGGGGTGTGTTTTCTGATGCAGAGATCTAATTCCTTCAACTGACTACTCGAAAGCAATATAGCCAACCAATAATCTATGGTGGTATGATCCTCAAAATAAGCCTTCATATCAAGCTCGAGACTAGTCACATTGAGTATGTCATTCGTTCGTTGATGCAAACACTTCGTTACAAATGCACAAAACGTCTCTCGATCAAATTCTACTAGCCCGGTAGTACTATTAGTGTTGTGAAAATACAAGGCGGGGACCGAGCGCCACATCGCTCTCCAACACCTCGAAAGGAGGCTCATTCGGACAACGTCAAGGGTGGGAATGAAAGAAAGAATGTGATGGATGAGAGGATCAGGTAATTCTGATATCCTGTCCACACCCGTGGTGCTTTGTAAATCATTATGATGAAATTCTCTTCCTTTTCCCCCGTTTACTACTCTTCTTTCTACTGCCATGATTGATGAACTTCAAACAAAAATCAACGCTAGGAAGACATCCAACAAGATACAAGAATCGTTTCTATTCACTCTCGAACCTAGAAAATAAAAACCCATATCTTGTAGATCAAGACAAACATCTTCAAATAGTTTTAAAAAATTCGTAACAAAAAAAAAAAAGTTTTAAAAACAAATTTAACGGAAAAAAAAAAAAAAAAAAATGGACACGAATATTCTTCGCTTAGAACATACCCATTTTCATGTGCTTTCACCCAAAAAAAAAAAAAAAAAAAAAAAAATGAATGACGTTAAATCTACGAGCAATTTTGAGTCTGGCTAAATGAAAGTAATACTCATAGAACAACCCAAAAAAAAAAAAAAAAACTGTTAAGAGAAAAAGAAAGAAAGAAAGAAAACCTATCTCTTTTCTTTTTATTTTTTTGTGTGGTTGTTGAATTATATGAGGAAGGAATAACGGAAGTTTACCAGTCGTTATCGTCGGAGGTTGAACTTAGTCGTTCATGGATCGCTCACCCAAATACCAAAGCCGTCTAGAGAACTGGAATTATGCGTGTCTCTCAAGTAATGTGTAGCAATGTGTTCAGATTCAGTCTCCATAATTTTTCCCCCCTTCTTTTCTATAGCATGTATCCTGAGATTATCATAAACTATTATCTTTTGCTGCATATCAAAAGCTTATATCTTTAACTTTAAATTTGAACTGGTATCAAATTATATCATCACATTTTATCATATTAAATACTTGTCAAAAATTGATTTTGACTATGAAAATGATCTAAATGTCCTTTCGTACTATGAATTTTTTTTTTCTTATTTTTTCTTATTTTGTAGTTAAATCTTTTTATGATCAAAATTACAATTTTTTTAGGTGCGAATTGAGCATGATTATGAAATATGAATATATATATATATATATAATTCAAATTACACAAGATGATCTTTAATAAAAACATCACCTTTATTATACAAATGCCTAAATTTCACATTCCTTTAAAAAAGACACATGTATCCAAAATATTTTGAAAATAGTCTAAAATTAAAAAACCCCTACCGGACATTTAACGAGTCAAAATTTAAAATATTCGTAAATCATCTCTATTTTACAAGAAAAATATCTCAAACACTGCTTGTGTTCCGTTAAAATTCCATTTTTGTCCCTCCCTTATCATACAAAAGCATAAGACATCATGTGTGTTTGTAAAATCAGTCGCAAAATATCTCCTAAAGCGATAAAATTTAAAAATAGTAATGAACTAAAATATTGAACAAAACAAAATCTTCAAACTAAAAATACTAAAAAGAAGAAAAAATAAAATAGAAGTCGATAGAAAAAAAAAAATAATAAGTCTCCCGCATAGGCAAAGTAGCCTCCTCCCTGGAGGATCGTGAGGAATATCAAAACAACTCATCATCACCATAATTCATAATTTTATAATCAATGCTTCACTATACGTAACATGAGTTCGCGTGACAGTTGGAACTGTGGTTTGATGGAGCAGTGCAGTTTTGATAAACCGCAGCTTTAAAAAAAAAAAAAAAAAAAAAAAAAAACCTTAGTCAAACTCGTTTGATATGCATGGCGGGGCGAGTATTTTAAAATAATGATCAGTGATTTGATGTCGTGCAACATAAATAGTGGTGCATGCTGTTTCGCGGGTTTTTTGTGCACTCGCTCTCTAGAGTCTCGCACCAACCTTTTAGTCCTACCTAGTTTCTACGCTTCAAATCTCCCCCAAGGCCTGAAATCTCAGCCAAAAACTCGTCATTCCACGCTCACTTTCAAGTGAAATTCTCTTCCTAACATCTATTCCTCCTGGAAAGACTCCCTTAAAGATCATTCAATTTCCTCCTGACCCGTTTGACTTTTCTCCCAAAATCCATTAGTTGCGGCGCAAATCTCTCGATAATCCAAAAAATGGCATAAAAATGACCAAAAAAAAAGCTATAAAAGAACTCACTCGCGTAGTGGGACGCTCAGGAATTGAAATGGGTTAAATATTTACATTTTTATTTATGTTTTACATTTTAAAATTAATATATGATTTTTAAGAATTAATGCAATAAGTGGTACTATTTTTTTGATGAATATTATATTTTTTATAATTTTTTTATTTTTCATATTTAAAAAATATAACAAAATAAAAATAACATCAAAAAATAATGAAATTTTATAGACACGGTCCTTACATTTTTTGAGGCATGCCAGAAAAAAAATAGCCTCAAAAAATGACAACAAAAAAAAGTAAAACGTTATCAAAAAGCCTCCGGTTCTCGTAGTGGGGTGCCTAGGGGCCAGCTTAGGGACCGGGATGGGTAAAAAATTTACATTTTTATTTATATTTTGCATTCTAAAATTAATATACTATTTTTAAGAATTAATACAATAAGCGACACCATTTTTTGATGACTATTCTCTTTTTTATGATTTTCTTTATTTTTCGTATTTAAAAAATATAACAAAATAAAAATAACGTCAAAAATAATGAAATTTTATAGACACGGTTCTTACATTTTTCTAGGCATGCCAAAAAAAAATGGTCACAAAAAATGACAAGAAAAGAAATATGTCGTCAAAAAGCCCCCGACCTGTGTAGTGGGGTGCCCAGGGGCCAGCTCAGGGGCCAAGATGGGTCAAAAATTTACATTTTTATATATGTTTTGTATTATAAAATTAATATATGATTTTTAAGAATAATTTAAAAAATATAATAAAATAAAAATGAAGTAAAAAAATAAAGAAATTTTACAGACACGATCCTTACATTTTTCTAGGCAAGCCAAAAAAATTGCCTCAAAAAATAACAAAAAAAAAAAAGTAAAACGCTGTCGAAAAACCCCTGGCCCGCGTAATAGGGCGCCCATGGGCCGGGATGGATCAATAATTTACATTTTTATTTGTGTTTTACATTTTAAAATTAATATATGATTTTTAAGAATTAATGCTACAAGTGGCACCTTTTTTATGAACATTCTATTTTCTACGATTTTCTTTATTTTTCATCTTTAAAAAATATAATAAAATAAAAGTGATGTCAAAAAATAATTAAATTTTGCAGACACGATCCTTACATTTTTCTAGGCATGCCAGAAAAAAATGGCCTCAAAAAATGACAAAAAATGTAAAACGCTCTCAAAAAGCCCACGACCCGTGTAGTAGGTCGCCCAGGCGCCAGCTCAGGGGCCGAGATGGGTTAAAAATTTACATTTTTATTTACGTTTTACATTCTAAAATTAATATATCATTTTTAGGAATTAATGCAACAAACAGCACCAGTTTTTGAGTAATATTCTATTTTTTATGACTTTCTTTATTTTTCATCATTAAAAATATATAATAAAATAAAAACGACGTCAAAAAATAATAAAATTTTGTAGACATGGTCCTTACATTTTTCTAGGCATGCCAGAAAAAAATGGCCTCAAAAAATGACAAAAAAAGTAAAACGCTGTCAAAAAGCCCCCGACCCGCATTATGGGGTGCCCAGGGGCCAACTCAGGGGCTAGGGATTGGTCAAGAATTTATATTTTTATTTATGTTTTATATGCAAAAATAAATATATAATTTTTAAGAATTAACACAACAAGCGACACCATTTTTTGATGAATATTCTATTTTTTATGATTTCTTTATTTTTCGTATTTAAAAAATATAACAAAATAAAAATAACGTAAAAAAAATAATGAAATTTTATCGACACAGTTCTTACATTTTTCTAGGCATGTCAAAAAAAATGGCATCAAAAAGTGACAAAAACAGGTAAAACGCTGACAAAAAGTCCCCTGCCTGCGTAGTGGGGAGCCCAACGGCCAACTCAGGGGCCAGGATGGGTCAAAAATTTATATTTTTATTTATATTTTTTATTTCAAAATTAATATATAATTTTTAGCAATTAATGCAACAAGCGTCACTAATTTTTGGTTAATATTCTATTTTTTAAGATTTTCTTTATTTTTTTCCTTTAAAAAATATAATAAAATAAAAATAACGTCAAAAAATAATAAAACTTTACAGACACGATCCTTATATTTTTCGGCATCTCAGAAAAAAGTAGCCTCAAAAAATGACAAAAAAAGTAACACGCTGTCAAAAAGCCACCGGCCCGCGCAGTGGGGCGCCAAGGTCCAGCTCAATGGCGGAAATGGGTCAAAAATTTACATTTTTATTTATGTTTTGCATTCAAAATTAATATATAATTTTTAGGTATTAATGCAAGAAGCCGCACCATTTTTTTGATGAATATTCTATTTTTTATGATTTTCTTTATTTTTCGTCTTTAAAAAATAAAATAAAATAAAAATAACGTCAAAAAATAATGTAATTTTGCAGATATGATCCATATATTTTTCTATGCATGCTAAAAACAAATGGCCTCAAAAAATGGCTAAAAAATGAAACGTTGTCAAAAAGCCCCCAGCCCGCGTATTGGGGCACGCACGGGCAGGCTCAGGGGCAGGGATGGGTCAAAGATTTACATTTTTATTTCTGTTTTGAATTCTAAAATTAATCTATGATTTTTATAAATTGATGTAATAAGTGGCATAATTTTTTGATGAATATTCTATTTTTTATAATTTTCTTTATGTTTCATTTTTAAAAAATATAATAAAATAAAAACGACGTAAAAAAATGAATTTTCACATACTCGATACTTACATTTTTCTAGGCATGTTAGAAAAAATGGCCTCAGAAAATGACAAAAAAAATAAAACGCTGTCAAAAAGGCCCCTGCTCGCGTAGTAGAGCGCCCAGGGGCCAGCACAGGGGTGGGAATGGGTGAAAAATTTACATTTTTATTTATGTTTTACATTCTAAAATTAATATATGATTATTATGAATTAATATAACAAGCGTTACCATTTTTTGAGGAATATTCTATTTTTTATGATTTCCTTTATTTTTCATCTTTAAAAAATATAATAAAATAAAAACGACGTCAAAAAAAAAATTTACAGATACAATCCTTACATTTTTTTAGGCATCCCAGAAAAAAATGACCTCAGAAATGACAAAATAAGTAAATGACTATCAAAAAGCCCCATGCTTGCGTTGTGGGGCGCCCATGGGCTAGCTCTAGGGGCGAAATAAGTCAAAAATTTACATTTTTTTTTTTTATGTTTTCCATTCATAACTCTTGGATTCACCAAATGCGAACAATCAAATTCCTTTAAAACAAATTTCTCAAGGGAAGGATAGCCTCTTAATAGATTGTTGAGTACCTCATCACCGAATTTAACCTTATCCAACACTAAAGTAATAAGCTTCGGAAGGCTAATAGAAGTTATTTGGTGGTTCGATATTTCCACACCACAACACAACTTTACAAAAGTCAATGATGTTAACCTACACGCACCAAGTGGAATGAAGTATACAATCCAAGCCAGAAAGCTTCTTCTGGTTGGTGTATTCGTGCCATAATTTGAATCATAATTCGTAATTCCTCTACAGTATTTTCTCTCACAAAAAACACACATAAATCGAAAATGGTTCAAAATTATGATTCTGAATCCATGAACCAAATATCCACCTAATTCCTTCAACTAATCCCTCAAAAACAAAGTCGAAAGCAACATATACTCTGTGGTCTTCGAATCATCCACAGGATGACGTTGCATCATGTCAAGCTTAATACTAGTCACACCCGTATTTGTAACACCGACTATGTCATCCAATTGCTCAACAAAACACTTTATTACAAACTGATAAAATTGCTCCGGATCATCAAACTCCGCTTGTCCGGTAATACTATTGGTGTCTCGAAAACACAATCCAGTGACCAAGTGCCACATCTTATTCCAAAGCTTCGAAAGGCAGCTCCTCCGGATAGCCTCAAGGGTGGGAATGAAAGAAAGAATGCAACGGATGAAAGCTGGAGATAGGTCATGGTTTATAAAAAATGATACCACCTCCCAATAGAATGAGGCCTTTTAGGTGAAGCCCAAAAGTAAAAACTGTGCGGGCTCAAGCCCAAAGCGGACAATATTATACTAGTTAAGGGTGCAGGTCGTTACATATAGTATCAAAACCTCTACCCAGCCAGAAATGTGACCAACGAGGACGTTAGGCCCCCATAAAGAGGGGTGATTGTGACAGTCATCAGTCCCTTAAGCCACAAAGTCAAGAAATGGTAAGTTGTACAGCTTCACATCACCTAGGATGAAGATATATCCTGATTTATAACAAATGACACCACCTCCTAATGAAATGAGGTCTTTTAGAGTGAAGCACAAAAGTAAAAACTGTGCGAACTCAGGCTCAAAACGGATAATATTATACCAGGTGGGAGTGTGAATCGTTATATAAATCATTCAATTCTTATACATGAGGTGCTTTGCACTAATTTTGCTAATTCATTATTATGTAGCTCTCTTCCTCTTTACCGGTTTACTGCTTTTCTTTTAGGCGCCATGATTGATGAACAATGAAGAAAATGAATGCTCAGAAGAATTCCACCAGTAGTTACTATTTTGAACAAAAATATAATCGAACAACAGGATTATTCGGCTTTCGTTGTTCGTTGAAACATCAAGTTTCAAGAACCGTTTCTATTCACTCTCGAACCTAAAAAAATTAAAACCCATTAATGCACGTTTCTTGACAAACATATTCAAATAGTTACAAAGAAATAAAAAACTTGAAAATTAGCTTAGAACAGACCCATTTCCATATGCTTACACCCAAGAAAGAAAGAAAAGAAACAGAGAGAGAAAGAGAGAGATTTGAATGACGTGAACCTACGAGCAATGTAGAGTCTGAACAAATGAAAGTAATACTCATAGAACAATCAAACCAGTAATAATGTAATGAAAATGAAAAAACTATAACCAAGTCATTAGAGAAACATATTACGCATTTTTTCCCCCAGAAAAGAAGAGAAAATTGTTGAAACAACCATTCGAGAAAGGAATCGAGAAAGTTTACCGGTGGTCGTCGTCGGAGATGAAGTTTAAACTTCTCGGAACTGGAGTAATGCGTGTCTCTCAAGTAATGAGCTCAGAATTATTTCTGTCGTCGGAGGTTGAATTGAACTTCTACAGTCTTATATCCGTTCTTTTTCTTTATCTTTGAATCTTAAGAAAAAAAATAATACATTAAAATTGCGGTGAGCGTGGATCGAACACGCGACCTTCAGATCTTCAGTCTGACGCTCTCCCAACTGAGCTATCCCCGCAACTGTGCATAAGGTTGACAATCTAACTAATTAATTAATAATCTACAGGGACCCACATTAAATGGAACGTAGAAAATCTATTTTAACAAATCCAAATTGTAAATGTGCTAAAATTTTAATCTGTTGTAAGATGGGACCGGTTTAGAGGTCCCAATCTTATTCTTCGTTTACCCATTTTTTTAATTATATTCTATTTTAAATTAGATATATTATGTACTATATGTTAATAGGGATATTTACCATTTTATACCACATATTTTAGGTTTATTTAAAATATATATTTTTAATTTTTGATCTTATTAAATGTATATCTTTAAATTATATTTAATGTACAAATTTATGTCTTATCTGAGTTAGTAATTGATTTTAACTTTGAAAATGACTAAACTATCCTTAAGAAAAAGTGAAAAAAAATACTAACTTTCTAATATTATGCTAATTAAAAACTAGTGACACAAATTTACCTATTTGAATAGCATTTTACATATTTTAGAGGTTAAAATTATAAGTTTAAAGTTTTTTTAGGTTTTTTTTTTCCATTTTTATGTTTTTATTTAAGGGTATTTTAGATAGTTTCAAGATTAAAATTAAGGATTGACTGTGAAAATATATAAATTTGAGTATTAAATCTAATTTGAAGGTATGCATTTGATAAGATTAAAAACTGAAGATATAAAATTGTAAATAAACTTAAAACACATAATATAAAAATATAAATATCCCTATGCTATAATATATATATATATATATTTTTAAAGTATAATCCTACCTTTTTTATTTTTAATTTGATGTTTTGTCTAGTTGTATCATTTATTTTTTTATTTTACAATAAAAAAGTTAATCGAGTAAATGCAGCACCGTGAATATCTTGAACTCGTGACGGAGAAATCCACCCCGTAACCCATTAACTTATACGTGTTCATAAAGCTGGAATAGAGAATGCTTTTGTTCGCGTGGCGGGTTGGCAAGAAGATCAGCCACTGGAAATCCGCCTCATTCCATTCCTAAATGTGTGCAGTGGTTAACCCCATGAATTTTTGTCTTCCCATAATCCCATATATTCTCAATTCCACTTTTAACCACTAGTTTCTAAAATGTCCCATTTTTTGTTAGGAGTTATTTTCTTTTTCTTTTTTTTTTTTTCAAAATTTATGAAAACTAAGGATCAAAATTTAAAAAATAAATAAAATTTATGGATTAAAACAATACAAAAAAAAAGTTAATTTTCACAAACAGTATTTAAACTTGTGATGTTTTCAATATTAGTCTCTAATTTTTACAAATTTCGTTAAATATTTAACACTTAATTAACAAAAAGATCGAAATTAGAACAAAAACATAGATTAGGAAAACAAAAAAATGGATTAGAGACTAAAAATGATACATTTTAAAAATTAAGGACTAAAATAGAATTAAAGATAAAGCTCAGAAACCATTTGTGTGATTACCCAAAACTTTTACTAATATATTTTCACACGCCTAATTCTAAGTTAAAAATTATCAATAGAAATACATAATGAAATACATACTCAAATTATTTATTTCTGAAAACATAAATATGATATTATGATTTTTCTCACTGTAGTGTATATATTAGTGTATTTCATATGTAAAATATTTATTCTCCAAAAACAAATGTAAATATTTGATTCCTAGGATTTGGAGAGCTATATATTTTATGTGTTCTTTTATCATGACTTTTACTCTAATGGAGCTTAGTAGTTTAAGTAATTTATAGTAATCATTCAAAGGAGTCTTGAAGACTGCTGTAGACATAAATATTTTTGCTTGTCCAACATATTCGTCACACCATGTCCAACTAAATGTTATGTTTTACACAATGCCATCTTAGACACTTATATCTATTTTGAGAAAATACCATCCAAAGATGGCAATGTTAAATAATCAAGTACTTTAACGGGATTTTTTGAACACAAGAACAGCAATTTGATAGTGTGTTAAACTACATGGTACCAAAAGTGATTTTTCTGTCTACTTTTTGTCTTTAGTTTTAAAATTTCAAACTTGTAAAAAGAGATTTTTCATTTTGAAATAATTTGAAAATAATAATGTTGTAAAGTCAAAAAATTAACAAAAATAACCAATGTGCCACCAAATGTCAAATTTTAGCATATGCTATACTTGATACACATATGTCAAATTTGACGTAAATATAGCATTGTATTGGAGATTTGTTTCCTTATTCAAATGTCAAATGTAACCACTAAATAGGTGATGTTTTAAGCCTGCATTCATCCAAAGCTAAATGTGTGTGAGCTAATTAACTTCCTTCCATAATCCCATGAATCCAATTTGCACAAATGAATGAAGGAATAGTACTATAGATTGTTTGATCATAATACGAAAGAGCTAATGCATAGACATCAGTTATGCAATGTGCACATCCATTTACAACAAACAGCAAGCTACACTATAGTGTTACCGGCCAACTCGGATGATATCCGAGCAATCAGGGACTTTGGATGAAGAAATGGTGTTTCTGATCTCCTCAAACGTAGGGTGAACTCCTCTCCCTCCCAAGTTCCACTGAGCCTCCGGCGCCGACGATGTCATCGCGACAGTTCTCATCCTCTGTAGCAATTCCACTTCCATTCCCTCCTCTTCATACTCAATGTCACCATCATTATTACTCTTCGCTTCCAACACCTTCACAGCTTGCGCCATAGTTGGCCGCTTATTTGCCTCAGGGCTCACACACACCAAGCCCAAACAAAGCACTCTCTCAACTTCCTCTACGTCATATCCACCAATTTTCTTTAGCCTCACGTCAAGAGCAGAAACTAGTTCCCCTGTTTCCATTAGCCTCCTCACCCAATCCACCAAGCTTGGAAACCCCTCTTGAATTGGTCTTCTACCACTCACCACCTCTAGAACCAATACCCCGAAACCGAACACGTCGGTTTGAACTGAGGCTCGGCCGGTTTGGACCACTTCTGGAGCCATGTATCCGACGGTCCCAACCACCCTTGTGGTGTTGGCTAATTGCTCGTGATGGTGCATTCTTGCCAAGCCAAAATCTCCCAATCTTGCATTCATATCCTTATCAAGTAACACATTACTGGCCTTGATATCTCTATGCAAGACCTTAACTTCCCAACCCTCATGCAAATACAAAACCCCAGAAGCTACATCTTTCAAGACCTTAATCCTCTCTTCCCAACTTAACAACATACTCTCACTACACTCAAATATCCTCTTGTCCAAACTCCCATTTTGCATATAATCATAAACCAAAATCAAGCTTCCTTTCTCTCTCTTACACCACCCTTTTAGCCCTACTAAATTCCTGTGCTTTAATCTCCCCAAGCTTGAAATCTCAGCCAAAAACTCCCTCATTCCCTGCTCATTCTTAAGCGAAATCCGCTTCACCGCAACTTCAACTCCTGCTAAAACCCCTTTGTAAACCTTCCCATTCCCTCCAAACCCAATCACATTCTCTTCCGAGAACCCCATTGTTGCCTCGTGAATCTCCTTATACCCAATCCTGTGTGGCCAATATTCCCTTTCCCATTCCCCAATTTCCTCATCTTTATTAGTTTTCCTCCTTTTTCTCACCAAAAGCAAAAACCCAATCACCAACAAACCACAAACCACCACAACACAACCAACACTAACTCCCACAACAAGCCCTCTTGACCCTTCAGAAGCCGCCACAAAAGAAGGCAAATCTCGGGTCACCAAAGCATCACCAATCGAAAAATTTGTGTTGCTAAAACTCCAAGCCAAAATCCTATGACTCTCAACCAATTGCCCAGTTGCCCCAGTAAACCCAACATACATTTCATCCAAAAAAACATCAGAAAGATCAAGAGACTCGCTTATCAAAGCCCTCCTAGGCCTTCTCTTGCCTGCAGGAGCCATACTCACATTAATCCTCGGAACAAAGAAATCAATCCAAACTTGATAATTTACCCCATTTTTAAGCTCAATTTTCTTGAACTCCATATCATCATCATCATCTTCTTCTTCTTCTTTGCCAACCCAATAGCCGGCGGGCTCGGAAGCTAAGGAAGTGAGAGAGTTAACGTTCAAACCGACATGGTTATCGTCAATGTCTTGAAACTCCTGATTCTTAAAAACGTCGAACTCGACGGCGAAAACATGGTTGTCGGGATCGCCGTTGTTGGTGAAGTTGAAGAGGCCGAGATGCTGGGAAGAGCTGGCGCCGGCGAGGCCGGCGGAGGGTGTGAAGAGGAAGGCAAAGCCGTGGCCGTGTTGGAAGCCGTTGACGGAGGAGATTGAGAAGATGAAGGAGGTGGAAAAGGAGGTGTTGGTGGAGTTTAATGCGGGGATTTTGGAAGGGAAGAGAGCTCGGCCCATGGAGAAAGTTGTGGAGTCGTTTGTGAGGGAGAGGATTTTGTTGTTGTTGTTGTCCTTTGAGGAGGAGGAGTGTCGTTGTTGGATCGTTGCGTCGCCGAATAAGAGGAGGTTTGAGGAGTTGAAGTTGGCGTTGAAGACGAACTCTGTTGTGCTGCAAACCCAGTTGGAGTTGAGGATTGTGATGATTAAGAGAGGCAGAGTTTGCAGCAGAGACATTTTATAGAGAGAGAGAGAGAGAGAAAGAGGAGTGAGAAATGGATCGATGGATCGATGAATCGATGATTGTGTTTGTTTGGAAAACGAGGACAGTTTTCTTTTTTTCTTTTTGGGTTGTCGTTTTGCAAAACCAAGAACAGCAAATGGGGGCCGCCGCCATTTTCATATTCATGCATGCTTGCATTAGAATGGGCGTGGGCCGGCCCAGGCCCATCTTAACACAGTAACGGGTTAAATTAATACAGTCTGTTAATATTTAAAATACGGTTCAACTCATATTAAGGAGAAAAAGAAAAATATATCTGTGAGATAAATTAAAATTAATAGATTAATAATTTACATAAATTAATAAATAGATAAAATTACTATTTTTGTCTATAATTTGTTAAGTTATGAATCATAACTTAACAAGTTTATCCATAATTTATCTGGTTATAAACCATAACTTGATAAGTTATGACATATTAATTTTTATAACTAAAAATTGGCCTATATACTTTCTTAAGATTTTCATATTAACCTATTTTCTACTACTTTTCTAAATATTAGTAGGTTAGACTAGGCTAATATATCGATCCATGAGTCAGTCTGGCACAGTCTATGAAAAATCATAGGTCAGTCCGTCTAGGCTCATAATGAGCCAGTCCAGCCTGATCTGTCTAGGCCCATAATAGGCTAGCCCAGCCCAGCTTATCTAGACCCATAATATCTTTATATTTTTTTTCTTTATTTTAGTAATTTTATCTAACATCTTATATATAATTATCCTGATTGTACTATTTTTTCCTTATTAAAGTTTTGTCCAACTGAATTTTTCTTAGAAATGTTTTTGTTTAATAAGGTAATTGTAAATAACGTATCTATTTTCATATTTCCATTAACTATTCAAACTTTATATATTTGTTAACTTGTTTAAAAATTAATAAATAAAAATATAAAAATTAAAAATTACATATTTAGATTAGTTGGTCCATCTAAACCCATGATGGGCCAATACGAGCCTTGAGTGGGCTAACCAATTTAAGGCCCATTCTAACCCGCGGTACGGCCTAACTTGGCCCGCGTAAAATTGACTTGTGGATTGAACTAGACCGAGATATTTTTATATGGGTTGGGCCAACCTGACCTATAAAATTTGTGGATTGGGTCAGTCCGCATAGGTCTAAAGAGAACGGGACGGGTCAATCTGTTCTTACATCTCTATGAATAATATGAAGGATTCTTCTTTTTTCTTTTTTTTCTTTAAATGAAGGGAGATATTTTAAGAATATCTGACCGACAACAGAAAATAATAATAATGTCTGTTTATAATTAGAATTGATGAATATCCAAATCGTAGGATTCAGGAATATGATAAAACTTTATGGTTCTTGTCCGCCTCTCATTTTTTGCATTTAATAAAAAGGAAGAAGCAAAGTTCAAGATAACCGTGTACATTAGGAAAAGATGTATTGGAGTGTAACGTAAGGTCAGATTCCTTTCTATGCTGTTCAATCCTAATCATTGTACAAATTTTTACAATCAATTAGCTATGCCTGCATGTTGAGGACATTTTTGTCTCTGCATAAAGAATAACGCGCACTTGCGTTGAAATTTCCTTGCTTTTGTCATTGTTTCTCAATAATAAATGATAGCTGGGAGACAATTTGGACGGAAACTATTGGGAAGAGAGAGGAAAGTTGGGCGGTTTGTGATGTCGATATGGTCACTCATCCAAATATCCTCTTTGACTTTTGATTCACGGAACCCAACAGTCAAACAGATATTTAAGGTGCGTCTAAAATTAGTTTTTATTCATTTTTAAAAATATTTTTATGCATCTTTTAAGATATAAAATTAAAACGATTTTCACAACGTATTTATTTAGTAAGTGTTTTAAAAATAAAAATGAAAACAAAAATCTAATTATAAGAATAATTTTTGTGAAGAATTTAAAAAAGGTTGAAAATTATTTTTCTCTTTTTTATTTTTATGTTTTAATATTTATCAATAATATTATAATATATTAATAATAATTATAATCAAATTTTATTTTTTTATTATACTCAAAATAATCTCTTAAAAAATAACCAAATATAATTTTAAAATCAATCTCAGAATGATTCTCAAAACAATCTCAATTTTTCTTTTGTATTGAAAACAAAATAATTTAAAAACGTTACCAGCCCTTAAAATTTTCTTTTTTGTTGCTTGAAGCTGAAAGGGAAAAGCTGCTAGGAATTCAATTTTGATCAACATGACCAGGTAAGGTAGAGCCATTAAGGTTGATATATAAGCAGGCAATTTGGACGCCATCCATGAATACAACTATTCCATAGGCCGACGACAATAGAGCTCTCTCTGAATAAGACTGCCTCCAATTGGAACCAATCAGAGGGGGAAAAAAGTACAATGTCTCACTGCAGTAAGACGTGTCGTGTAGGTGACACTATTTAACTGTTAGATTAATTTTTTGACAGTCTGAATTGTGATTATAACAATTCTATGTCGCGTTATGCAAATTTTAATGTAAACACTCATAAATAAAACAGTTGAAATCCTTAATTTAACGGTTAAAACAATAGTTTTCACCCATAATTAAAAAGTACATTACAATCCCTCACCATATAAGTTCCCAAACAAAAAAAAAAATGAAAAATGAAAAATTTGACAAAGATATGGTGAAATTATCATCAGTCTAAAAATAAATTTTGCTCTATTTTTCTTGCTATTTTTATTAATTGAATTATGGCATGCCAGAATACAATGATTATGGCTTCCTACAGAATTCTCATTCTAATATTTTACGCTAGATCTCTACCTATACATGGAACAATCACACAAATATTACAAGGGGAGAGCTTAGAACTCTCACTCTTTCTCCATCTCTATCTCTATCTACCCACCATTTGAGCTATATAACTATCTCCACAAGAACTGTAGTAAGTGATAAAATGAAAATATTTGGATTGAATAATAGCTATCCAGCTACATGATTAGAAGCAGATGTTGGATTTGCTGTTCCCTGTGCCCCGGGTTTTGTTTTGTCGAGTCGTGTTCGTCGAGCAAATTCTTGGATCCGGCGATCATGCTCCTTAAGCATCTGATCGACGCTGTTCGATGAGACAAGCAATGGGCCAGAGACATAAATTTTGTTTGTCTTGGGGCCATGACCATGCTGAAGAAGAAGAACGTTGTGAACACGTGCATTAGAAAACTTGGTCCATAACAAACGATTGACAACATGTGAGTTTTCACAGAAGCTAATTGAAAATATGCACTAAATATTTGTATTTTAAGATCTTCTCAAGCGTGTATTGGGAAGAAAAAAAAAACATGTGAGAAATTATAAACCACCATGTTGGAAAGGAAGAAACAACACAATAATCTTACAATGAAATGCAGAGCAAACTGAAAAGTATGTAAAGATTAGTTAGTTTTGTATTATTTAAAAAAAAAAAAAAAAAAAAAAAAAAAAAAGAGAGAGTATCAAAGATTGCTTTAAATCCCAAAAATAGTATAAGAATGAATGGTGGTGAAAATTATGCTTTGCCAAATGCAACATCCAAGTCACATAATGGAACGAAGAAAGACGATACTAACCAGACTTGATTCTTTGGTACAAGGTGTTTCATCAGTTGGTGGGCGAGAATATCCAACTTTCTGCGAGCGATGTTTTCGGTCCTGCATTCTTGTAGACTCCACTTCATTCATTGAGCCCCGGAATCTTCCTAAGTCACTCATTGTTCCCGGATGTGGAGGATCAGGGTTCTCTTGCTGATCGTCGGAGGACACCGTCCTAGCTGCAACTAAACCAGATAATTTAGACAAGTTGGCTCTGGTTGGAGCCACAAGAGGATCATTATTGCATTCTCTCCCGGATCTTCTGCGTCCAGGCCCATGAACTAGTGGTCCTGAAAGTGAGACCTTCCTATTGAGATCATCTCCTGAATCTTTTCTCGAGTCTTTAACAGCACGCGATTGTTTGGTTGGATCAACCAGAAAACCAGAAACAGATTTTTCCTCCCTACGACGGTTGAAAATTTCGCTATGGCTATTTGTGCCATAATAGTCTTGTCTTCTCTGCAATTCATACAAGCACATCAAGATTGAGAAACTTCCCAAATGCAATGTGGTATGATGCACAAATGCAATGGTTTGAGGCAAGATATTGTATGTAGTATTAATATTAAAATTTAAATGTATTTTATGCAAAACTGAGACATGATTACCGCAGCATTAGTATTCGTTGTTTGAATTGCCTGAGCTTCTCTTTGTCCTCTCCTTTCCAGGTCAACCTTGTGTGCCCTTCCACCGAGTGTTCCTTGCCTGTAAGAGTACTTAAAAATATTAACTTGGAAACAACAAGAATGACACCGTCCGACCCAAATAGAGGTGTCAGAAAGACAGATTAGTAAGTAATGGTCACACACTAGAAGCTGAATTGGAAGCTCCTTAGCACAACTTGAGCAACCATTCTTTTCAGAACCAGTACCAAATTATGCATGCATCTTACACGTACCTTCTAGCTTCTTCCTCTCGGAATTTCGCATCGATCTCCTTGCTGGGAGGATACTTGGGCAAACTTGACGGATCACAAGCAAGAGGTTTCGTCGTGAAGAACTATCAAAGAATATCCATAATTAGAACATATAATGATTCACCCAATAATTCATGTTAATCTCAAAATACTGACTAAACCTTTCTGATTCTTTCTCTTTTCCTGACATAATCACTATATATTACATTCCCCATAACCAATGCATGTATTACCAATGAACATTCACAAAAAGACGTGCACTTTTGTAGTTAACAAATAAAAGCAAGCCAAGATAATCCCGTATTTTATTCTGCTTTCCTCACAACAAAGGGCAATGCATTTTTGTTGATATTCTTTAAAAGAGAAAAAAAAATGGATGAAGTGCTGAAACATGTTAGAGGTGCCCTGCAAACCTTAAAAAAACATCTCAATAAGATAGTAAAATTAATACTTTTTAAATTTTTCTGAGAGACTGCACACCTCACTCTTGACAGCAAAAGCTGCAGTTCCTCGATTGGCAGGATCTACGGCAAGTAAGGTCTCCATAAGCTCCACAGCAGGAGCAGGAAATTCTTTGAATGTCTCCGCAACACATCGTCTATAAGGTTGTGGAGGCTTCATCACTATTGAGCGCCGTAAGTGCAATTTACTCCAATAATCATCGGATGGTGAGCCACAGAGCTTAAAGATTTTATGGAGCTGCTCAACCTGAAACATAAAGTACATAACTTATAGGTACCATCTATAATTTTTTAAGAAGTATCTTTATCTGTACTAAAAAGAGAAAATCTTCAGTGGATTTCACATGAACAAAGCATCTGACGCTGAAAAATGAATTCCTAACTTCACCTCTGTTTTTCCAGGCAAGATTGGCTTGCCAGCATATAATTCTCCCAGAATGCAACCGGCACTCCATAAATCCACAGCAACCCCATAATGAGAGGCTCCGAGTAGAAGTTCTGGGGGTCTATACCAAAGAGTAACCACCCGACTCGTCAATGGAACACTATGATGAGGATCATAAAAACTTGCCAAACCAAAATCCGCAATTTTCAATATGCCATTATTGTCAACGAGAAGATTTGAACCCTTTATGTCACGGTGCAGAACACCGTGACTATGGCAATGATCAAGTCCACTAAGAAGTTGCTGCATGTAACATTTGACCTGAATAAAAGAAAGTGCAAAATTAGATAATAGGCAGTAAAGCAAAAAAGAAAACATGAAACATGTATTTTAGTTAACTGCAAAAGGGAGAAAATCCCATATTCCGCACTGCTAATGTATATGTTTTACTAAATAACCATAAAAAGAGTACTCCAGAACAAACAGAATTCTATCAATACAAGTACCTGTGGCTCAGTGAATTTTATTCCCGGACGTGATGCAAGGCCTGTAAGATCATGTTCCATGTACTCGAAAATCAGATATAAACTGCAAGAGGTACGAGAAGTGATCAACCCTTCCAACTTGATTATATTAGGGTGATCAAGCCGTCGAAGAACGAGGATTTCCCTAGACATAAACTTGACGCTCTCAAGGTCAAGATTATCAAACCGCACTTTCTTCAAAGCAACAAATTTATTGTTGAGGACATCACGAGCCTTATAAACATTACTATAAGTTCCTTGGCCAATCTGCAAAAAAGCCATGCCCTCACATGTCAAAAGCAAGATATGAGAATATTGAATTGAATATACTAAATAATGAACGACATTCTACGGAACCATAATTTTATACACATTTGATTTACTGGTTACTAGATAATTAATAGCATTAGTTAACTACAAGATAAAGGCAAATGGAACATACTTTATTCAACTTCTCAAAAGTATCAGCACGCCGCGGCAACCATCCTTTGATAGCTTCGGGTGCCGCTGCGGATAGCCACCCCGGCCACCCTGCAGCAACCTGCTCTCCTTGAGTAGCCTTCGGAATTCTTCCGACACCTGGATGATTAGGTACAATAACTTCACCCTTCTCCGCCTTTTTTCTCTCGGTCTCGTGATCCCCATAACTTCTCCTTGAACCATTGGCTTTCTTATCGATCAACATGACTTTCACATCACCACCATCCAATCTCTCTTTTATCCTAACCCCTTCTTCTCTTCTTGAAGAATTGTGTCTTGAGACCTTCAGCTCTGAGTAATGTTTACTTGAAGAGGATGATTTCTTCCTGGGACTTTCCCTACTGTCTTCAACAGCAGAAGTCTTTGAACACGCACAACCCATATTTCACTACAAATTGATATACCCACCAAAGGTTTAAAACACCTTTTCACAAGCAAAAAAATTAAAAAATAAACAAATAAAAATGATCAGTACCCAAAACCAATACCAAAGTTCCCCAAAACTTCTCCTTTCCTCAATTCCATTAAAGGGAATCTCACCAATTGATCAGCAACCAATAACCACGCAAAGAATTCATGCTCTACCTTATATCCAATTCACAGATTACACAATTCTTGAAATATCAAGATTCAAATGCAAAAACATACACATATAAATTCCCCAACCTCAACATCACCACTTACTGTAAAGACCTCAAAATAGAGCATGAACCCAGAAAAAATGAAGATAATATTTTGACAAATTCAAACATACCCAGTTCCAAATTTGCCAAATTCAATTGTCCCCGTATGTTATTATGCAAAAAAGAATGAAACCCAGAAATTCCTTTGCCTTGTTTTTGATGATCAGGGACTTTAGAAACTAGAATTTCTCGAAAAGCCCAGATAAGTAATCGAGAACTGGGAATTGAGAAAGGAAAGTCTCATGCTGATGAGGCATAATTACCAAGAAAGAGAAAGCTGAGTGACTTGGTTTGGTTTGGTTTCATCGTTCAACGCGTATTCAAAAGATAATTTTATTTCTTTTTTTTTTTTTGGATTATAATGTTTTATTTGTTAATTTGGGACGGCTTTTTTGCCGGCTATTTGCTCAGTCAAATAAATATTTTATTTTTTATCCCTTCTTATTATTTCTCTGAACTCAAACAGTAACTCCACATTTCTCTCTCCTCCTCTTTTCTCTGACTAAACAGTTGGAGTTGGTTCTTTTGTTCAATGAAGGTTGTTGGGTTCTGTTTGACATTTCAATGCTTCATCAAGCCATTAAACCCTTTTATTTCAAGCCAAAAAAAAAAAAAAATATGCATTAACCCCTTTTATTAGGGGTGTAAATTAGCCGGATAGGGTAGGGTTGAGCTAAAAATTGAGCCTACTTGATCAGTGCGGGTTAAAAAAATTTTAAGTTGCGACACTCTCTTAAGTCTACAAACCCGCAACCTTTCGGGTGACCTCGGGTAGGGTCAGGTTATTCGGGTTGGTGAAAATCTATGACTCCATCAATTTTAATCTAAGAGGCTCTTATATGCAAATAAATGATAAAATACTATTGTAGTAAATGAGCAATAAATGATATATGCAAATACTATTGTAGTAAATAATCACGCAACAAAATTACGGCATAATAAATATAAAGACTAGTAACTCATAGTTAGGGGTGTAATTCGGCTGGGTCGGCTCAGGTTAGGCTGAAAAATTTGGCCGAGCTGCACTGTGCGGGTTAAGAAAACTTTAGGCCACAATACCCTCATAAGCCTACAAACCCGTAACCTGTCGGGTGACCTCAGGTTACTCGAGTTACTCGGATGAAAGGCTTGGTGGATTTTAATGGGCTGTGGTGATATTGGATTTGTATGGCTGGTACTCTAGTTGAAAAACTCCATTATTGAGCCATCTTTCTAGCCGAAAATACTTTTCATCTTCTCCCCAAATGTAAGCATGACCAAACCTTTTCAATTATCACAATATGCATAAAGCAAGAGTGATCTCAAAGACCACATGGTCACTTTTTAGTCAATTAATTTGTGCTTGCTACAGAAGAAATCATTATCAAACAAAACATGTATTTCCTTCAAGAGGGGGTCTAAATGCGATGTGAACAATTAAAACACTCACTTTGAAATCAAACACTTCCAATATAAATAAAGAATGTCCTCATTCAACAACTATGGCATACAAGCATTTTTTACACAAACTGTGAATCCAAAACATAAATAATTTAATAGTTTAAATGCATAAAGTCCATAAATTTATGAAAGTAAGAATTTGAAGTGTTGCACATTATTTTACCTACTCTGAACATGTTCGGTCGTGTAGGGTTACCTCGGGTTCATGTAACCCCACCCTGCGTCCCTACCTGCACAGTGCAGGTTAGGCATAATTAAAACTGAAAATTAAATAAAAAATTAGAAACCCGTGATTTTCGAGTAGGGTCAACTCAGCTCGGCCGGGTTCGTCGGGTTCAGAGTAATTTCTTACAGTCCTACCTTTTATGAAAAAAGACCAAACGTTTTTATTCAAAAACAATTTTAAAACAAAGTACCAAAAGAAAAAAAAAAAAAAAAACTTTATATGAATCTCAATAATTTGCATCATTTAATTCAATTTTTAACTCGAGTGGTTTCTAATCAATCTTTGCACTACTATATTGAAACTGGATTGCTTCACTTGCCAGCCAATTTTGTTTTCTTTTTTCCTAAAAATTCCAAAGTGAAGTTAAAAAGTTATTGATTGAGAATAATGAATAAGTTGCATTACAACTCTCACTTCCACGCGTTGGTGATTTTCATAATTATTATGATTAGGGGCATTCTTCTTTCCTTTCTTTTTTTACTAGTTGAGAGATTCTAAATATGTATATAAGAATAAAAACATATTTATTAAGGTTTTATTCATCTAATCACTTAAGTCATAATTTAAATTATATTGTTACAGTATTTTATTTCATATAAATTTAAATTTAATTTTTTTATTATAGTATTTTTCTCTCACATACACTACCAAATCATGACTTGAGTTGTGTAAATAAACACACTCTAATCATTTGAAGAAATAAAAAATGTATAGTAGAATAAAAAATAAAAAAAAAGACAAAAAAAAAAGGAAAAGAGATAGAAAAAGAAAAATTAAAATAAAAAAAAAAAAAAAAAAAATCCCACTTACGAAATATTTTATTAGGTGGACATGATTTTAAAAAATATGGACATGGATATGTATGAGAAAAAATTGTTTAAATAGAAAATTTAAGAAAAAAATATATATTTATATGAATAAAAGATAAGAATGTAAAATGAGAGGAAAAAAAAAAAAAAAAAAGAGAAAAAAAAAAAAAAATGTAAAAAGTTATAAAAAAAATAATTAAAAAAAACACTATAGAAGCGTTTCGTTAGCGCCACTAAAAAATCCATTTTGCTTTTATATGTAGGTATAAGGTTATGAAAATTATAGTAAATAGCATATTTTTAAAATTAAATTAAATAAATTACATATTTTAAAATTATTTGAAATAATTAATAGTATACGTGGTAAATGAATTATTTATTGTGTAAATAATTTATTTACGACTAGTAAAAAAAATTTTAAAATTTTTATTTACGTAGAGAAAATCTATTAACCAGTTGTAAAAAGAAGTTTACAAGAAAAAAAATATGTTTACTAGTTGTAAATGAATCTTTACGTGCTAAATTATTTATTTACTGTTATTTACTCTAAATAATTTTAAAATCTACTATTTATTAAATTTAATTTTAAAAATCTATTTACTACCTCCTCTCTATAGATTAATACTTCTATAGCTTGTAACTTGTGTTTTAAGGGCATCAAAGAGTATAGCAATCTATACCTTTAGATTTCAAATACATGTTGAAAAAATAAAATGTGATTTAGTTGATAATTAATTCTTTTATTTTCTCAGTGTGAAACTGCATATTGAAACAAAATGCGAAGCAAAAATTAATAGTAACATATTAATTATCATGTGAGGCAACTCACGCTTGTCTTCTCTTATTGTCCTTTTTAAACATTCTAAAAAGAATATATCGTATTAATAAAATTCAACAACAAACATTATTTTTTCATGAGAAGTTGATGAACTTGAAGAAAGAAGAGGTGGAGAAGTCGGAGAAGTTGTTAAAGGTTTCAACTAGAGGGCAGAGATGAAACCTAGCCATCCAAGGACGTCAAGGCTCGGATTTCTACTTTTAAGTTCAAAATTTTGATATTTTTGTGAAAAATTTTCCAATATGTTAGAATTTTATATTCATGTGGCATATTCTTGTTGGACCGATGAGAAGGCGGTAACGGAGCTGAGTGCATTATTATTAACTCTGTCCATACCACTGGAGTACTAATTTTTTCTATAAAAAAAAAAAAAAAAATTACAATTTCAAGCTAATGTGAATGTTTTTCAACATGCAAATGACAATAATTTAGAGGAAGCTTTGATCAAATAGCTAAAAAAGGAAGAAAGTGAAAAACAGCATATTTAAAAAACTTATTTGAAAAAGTAAATAATATATTTTAAAATATTCAAATTAAATAATATATTTGCTGGTAAATAATTATTATTGAAATAAATAATTTATTTACTAAGGGTAAATAAATTATGTACCATTACTTCAAAATATTTCAAAACCCGTTATTTACTTCAAATAAGTATTAAGAAAATGATATTTACTGCAATTTCTGTAGAAAAATCTTCATGACCAAACACATCAAGAGCAGCTATACAATCCAACCTAAGAAAGGCAAAAAGACTAAAATAATAAAGATAAAACAGAAATCAGGCAACACATAATGCTAACATTTTATTTGTGACCAACCCATGAAATGGTTAATCAATATCTATAAAATTCGTCCTCATAATTGTTGTGTGTCACTCTTTGCTGGCATTAGTCTCACTACCTAATGATCACATCTCTAATAAAACGTAAATGTTGCCCATGCATCCCTAAAGAAGGATATTAAAACTTAACTTACTTGTATCAATTTATTCATTTTATTGGTTTCGTGTTTAATTTATTGGATACAATAATGTGGTTTCAAAGTATACAAGTCAAGTAAATTTTACAAATTTTGGTTTTCTTTTTTATTTTTTCTCGTATTAAGCATGTGTGTGCAAGTGTATATGAAAGTATAAGATTACACCTTCAAAAAAAAAAAAAGTATTGAAAATTGCGGTTTCGATAATGGTCATTGGTCAAGGTCAATATTCTGTTGCCGATCATGGTGGGGTGTGATTTTTTTTTTATTTTATTTTTATTTTTAACTAACTGTAACTTTTTCTAGAAGGAGAATTTTCATTTTCATATACACATAAGTGACATAAGAAACAACTCAAGCAAGCTCTTCGTATTGGCAGTCATCAATAATTTCCTTAATTAGCAATATTTATATATATATATATATATATTGTAGAAAAAGAGAATTTTCTAGAAAAGGAAAAAGGAGAAGTTAGTCAATTTTGGGTTTCCCTAACCTTGTTACGGAAATGAATAAACTAGGAGTAATGACAATCATAGTGAATTTCTTAATGTGTTTCATACTATAGTCAATTAGATTTAGTTTAAACGAAGAAAGCGTGTCTAACGCACTGAACACATATGTATACCTGTTTAGCCAATTTTGGAGCAGTTTTGTGATAATGGAACCAACAGCAAAAAGCATTAAGGCTGCAAAAATCAATGCACTAATTACAGTATAATAGAGTTATTATTCATTAATTATTCCAGATGCTCGTCAAATCTGAAAAAAAAAATCAGAGGTTATTTAAATTCCTCACGCTTACATCACCATTTAATATTTATTGATCCACTATTGGCCAAACCACGTGGGCACTAGGTCCAATGTGAGTAGAATCGTTTCGGTTTAGCCATGCTTCATAATTACGTTTATATATTGCGTAGGCTATTTTGTACCAACAGTGTATGAATTTTTAAAATTTTGCAATTTAGTCTCTAATTCTTTTTCCTGGCAATCAACATTCCGAATTTATAGTTTTTGACACTTTTAAATTTATTAAAATTTTGACCTTTTTTTGCACCTAATTTGCAAATAATAACTTAATAAGGGCATTGATGTACATTTTTGTCTAGTTTCAATATAAATACATTTGAAAACCTGAACTAACTTAAATTTTAATCTAAATTTTAAAATGAAATTTTATTAATACCAAATAAAAATATCATTAATGCGCTTTTTAAATTGCCACTTGTAAATCTAGCACAAAAAATCATCAAAAATTTAACGAATTTAAGCAACAATGACTGAAAGTGTCAAAAATTAAAAGTTCTAAAGGTTTTGGGGTGTTCATACAAAATAGGCTATTGCGTAAGGATTTCTTCTTTCTTTTGCTGGAAATTTTGTCTAAGGTACTTGCTTAGAAGTAGTTAGCTATATGTAAATTGTATTACTATTATTTTAGATAATAAAAGATTTGAATCTTCTAGTTGTAATATCTATAACTTTTTACGTTGAAAAATGCCATAAATTACAGGTGAAATATTTTATAGGAATTAGTATAGTGTAAGGAAATTAGGAAAACAATCTACTGTTTGGCGTTCATGAAAAACGACATTTACTTTTTAGTATATATCATTTTAATTGAAAATTATATGTCCGACGAAAGAGACACATTGTTTATCATAAGATGATATCACTCAATCCTAAACATTTACTGTCGCTTGAGTTGAAAAACGACGTTAAATCCCACCTATATTCTCTAGTTCGTTGTCGTTTATTTAAGTCCTGAAAGACGGACTTGTGTTTTTTCAAAGGATTTCTGTTAATAAAACGGCAACACTCGACATGTCTCTCTTTTTTTTCTTTTTCTTTTTTTTTTTTTCGTCTGAAATCGTTGCCACTTGCCATGATCTAAAATATAAAAGACGTGACGAGTAGACGACATGTTAATTAATTTCCTAGGAAGCATGATTTCTCTATCAATAAATGGACGAAGAATTTATTCAAGAAATAAATAATAAAAGAAAGAACAGTTTAACGTTTGTTACCGCTGTAAGATAAAGCAATAATCTAAAATCTATAAACTATAACCTACATGTTGTGTGTTTCCCCAAAAAAAAAAACTACACGTTTGGTTGCAGTGAAGAATAATAATGGAAATAAAAATAAAAATGGTAATAAAATTGAATGAAAAGAAAAAATGATTTATTTGTTTTATTCTTCTTTTACAAATGCAATGAAATAAGATATAAATATTTTCATATTAACAAAATTACCCCTCATGCTAATATAACTAATATCATATATATTAATATAATCATTGAATAACTAATATTATATGTATAAAAATATAAAAATATAATATATATAATTTTAATTATAGTTATATAATATTTATTATTATAATACAATCATAATATATAATATAATAAAATAATGATATTGTGATTATTTTATATTATACTGTTACAATTATACTATATTATATTATTATAATTAGAAGTATAGTATAATTATAAAAATGTACTAATATACTATAATATAACTTATTATAATTATAATATAGTATATTATCATTTATAATTATAATATATTATCTATTATCTATTATAATATAAATTTATATTGTAATTATATAAATACTTAATTATAATATTATATATTTAAAATAATAAAATCTTAATTTTTATTATAACTATTATATTATTAATGAAAACATCACATCTATATCCTATAAATTAATATAACATAGTATAATATAATATCATTATTCATAAATTATATAATTATTATATTTAATTTTATAAAAAATACTACTATCTTAATTATTATTATAATTATTTATTACAATATCACAACTATATTATATTATATTTTATTATATTATAATGATAAATATAATTATTATTAATTACAATATGATGATTATATTGTATATTATATTAATGATAAATATAATTACAATGTATAATACATAATATAAGATATTATTATAATATTAAATATAATATATTATAATATACGATATAATTATAATATATATATTATATGTTATAAGATATAATTAAATTATAATATAAATTATTATAATATAATATTAATTATATTATAAATATTAATATTATAATATTTATACTTATAATATTTAAGAGTAGTAATAGAAAATAAAATTAAAAAAAATTGGAATTGACATTCTTCTCATATAAGAAATGAATGATAATTCACTTATTTGATGAAAAAATCATTCTATTTTAAATGATCATTCTTTTTCTAAAAACAATGAACATTAATTTTTTTTTCATTATTTAAAAAAAAAAAAAAAAAAAAACTGATGATTACGTTTATTTTAACGACACGAATATGATACGACAGCGTTTCTACAGTCGTTAGCTTTTCCTAACATGAGATGTCGTTTCTACAGTCGTTCGTTCGCTTGCAATAAACATGAGATGTCGTTTAGGTGCTTTACAACCATGAGCCTCATCGGGCTGCCTGTCAAACCCACCAAATCCCCCCATCCCCCCCACCCCTCGCCCCCCAAAAAAAAAAAAAAAAAAAAACCCGCCAAATCCAACCTTCATGCACGCACTTCAATAAGCCAAATACATCAACTCCGACTGGTCGCCTTAGATTTTGGCTTCCACTCGCCATTCCCAATTCCAGATCAGATTCTCTTTTCATCCTTCATCGAAATTCGCAATCTCATGGGTCTTTGTTCTTTTGTCTCTTCGCAAATCTCAAGGTTGTCTTACCCCGATCTATAATTTCGAATTCTTGATCCTCCAAGGCCGATCGGGAAAAAAAAAAAATGGGTTTTGCTCTTCGATCAATGAATTCATCTGGGTTGTTAAGATTGTAATGACCCACATTGTAAAAAAGGAGGTCTGATTAATTTCTGAATCTCTTGATTTTGTAAATTATAAATGGGATCTTTGTCTATGTTCTCCATTATTTGTATCCTTCACTCTTTAATTTCGTTAACTTGTGGATCGCTGATAATGTTCTTCCTCAAGGAGATTTCCGTCTTCGGTCACGGCGTCGAAACGGCCCGGAAACTCTCGGGATCAACGCCACACGACCAGTTGTTGATCCAAACATCTAATTCCTTCGCGGGTATGCTTCTTTTCGTCATTGGGTTCTTCTTGTTCATGGTGGCCTTTGCAAAAGAGAAGGAGTTTCAGAGCTTTTTCGCCAAAGGTTGTGTTCTTCTTCACGTTTCAATGGCGCTTTGGAGGGTCTACTTCGAGAGGAGGCTCGAGGTTTTGGCTTGGGATTGGCCTAAACAGGTTATTGGGGATTTGATCTTGGCTCTTTCGTGGGTTTTCTTTCTTGTGTATTCTTGGAGAGAAAAGTATGATTGAATTTAACGTAAAGTCATTGTTCAGAATTTGTATCACGTAATATATTGATGTTTAACATGTTCTAATAGATTTCAGATTATGTTTCCCTGTGAAAATGTTGCGTCCTTTCTTTACTTTTGTGGTAGGGACAACACATGAATAGGGATTGTTGAAACGGCATTTGTTGAAAGGATGTGTTACATGTAATCTCATTGATATATTTTGAGTGAAATTGTACCTTGTATTTCTTCCTCTAGATCATAATTCGTGGTAACTGGACTTATATAGCAGCTCTCATTGAGAATGAACCACGATAAATTTACTTTTTCTTCTCATTTTTTGCCGATTAATAGGAATTAGGACTTCTAATTCCTGACAGAATTCAGAGCGTGATGTCTCTAAGATTTCACAGTAAGAACTAAAGACATGCAACGTCAAAATATCACATAGTTTTTGTTCGAAAGAACTTTGTACTCGAATTTAAAGTACTTACTTTGTTTGGTTCTCTCTTATGTTGGTTTATCATGATATGAATCATGATGTGTTGATTGGTCACTATTGAGAACTAGTTGAACAACCATGATGCTGAATTATGGTCTCCTCTCAGCAGCTTCTTGCTTTTTCATGCAGAAAAGTAGAAATTTATGGCCTCCGTACTAATTGTTCTCCCCCTTGGGTTTAGTCCTGCATAAGCTTCCCGGTCAGGTAATATCAAAGTTAAATCTGCAATATAAAGTTTAATGTGTTTTTTCCCTGGATATTCATTAAACTGCAATAATCTTTTTTCCTGCAGATTTTGGTGGTCTTTGAATAGATTGACAGGTTAATTATTCTAGAATGATGCCTATATTTACCCTATTTCATTCACAAAACTTTGCCTTAGATCAGATATGCTCCAAACTATAGACTTTCTTATACACACAGCATAGAAATCATATATCAACATTCATTCTGACTTAGAGTACATGAGAACGTGACCGACTCTGCTTAACAAAAGAAACAAATTGTTTTACTAGCAGTATAGGACAATAACTTAAAGCTGGCCTATAGAGATTATGATGCATTTTCATTTCTGATCAAACCGGAAACTTTGTTGCAAGTACTGCCTACTACCAACCCTCCTATATAGAATTTGTTTTCCAAGCTTATCGTGTTTTGTTAATATAAGATTGAACAAACGTGCTAATTTTTAGCCCCATTGCAAAAAGCTTCATTGATTCAAAGAAATTCAATAAAACGATATAATAAAAGGTTTGGATTGAGGGTCAAACCGCAAAACAAAAGGGTTCGAAAAAACTCTAATTAAATTTGCTATGCGTCTACCGGGATTGAACAATGGGGCTTAAAAAAAAAAAAAAAATCCTCACGTGTATGGAAGGTATTTATAAGACTACCAACCGTATTGTAATTTAAAAGCTCTTCTATGAGTTCACTCTGGATTTACCAAATAGATTCCTTTCTTCTCAAGAGATGAGATAATAAGATTACTTTGTCATTTTTTTAGAGGAAAAAATGGTGACAAATAAAAACAAGATAGAAAAGTAACTTTTTTGCGACCTATAATGAATTGATCTGAACATTAAATTTAATCAAGATCACATAATATAATAAAAATATAGAAAAATAATAAAATATATGGAGTTTTTTTAATATGTTAATTTTACAGATAGATAGTGTCAGTTCCTAATTATTAAATTATGTGAAAATTACATTAAATTAACAAAATATGTATAATAAATTTAACAATTAAAAATAAAAATTTATTAATATAAATATAACAGTTCAAAAAAGTTTCTTTAAACTATAATATTAGTGTTCTTGTTTTTTTTTTTTAAAAAAAAAAAGAAAAAGAAAAAGAAAAAAGTTTCTTTGACATTGATATGTGGTAAAATCTGCTCAATTCCTTTCCATATTCGGTTTCTTTCTTTTACCGGTTAATGACATTAGTAGAGAAGAAAGGGAAGAAAAATATGGGTGCAGGGCAAGAAAGGAAAGGAGTATGTTGCGGGTTAAGAATTGTCAGAATCTGCAAGTTGTAAAGTTTAAAGAGACTTGTCAGCCATGGCCATTGGAATCACCAAAAGTAGTAAAAAGGCTAAAAAGTACACACTCCTGATCCTGAATTGCCCAAACGTTGCCTTTGGGTCTTGATGACTTCTTCGTTGCCTTTCACATGACCAAAGCTGAGAAAGGGCCCAAAAACAACAGAGAGAAAAAAGCTGAGGCTGAAGGGAGAACTCAACTGTCATTCTCCAGTCTCAAACAAAGACATGGGCTTATGCCCAAAGAGTCAAGACAAATAAATCTAAAACACCCGGCCATCACACACCTGATGACGCGTCACAACACCTCCGTGGCCTTCTTTTTCACGTTCAAGCTTAGGAAAAGATGTCTCGCAAAAAAAAAAAAAATAAATAATAATAATAATAATAAATAACTGTAGAAAGGAGAGTTTTGGTTCTAAACAAAAGCGAAAAGTTTTTTTTTAAGGCGTTAAATGTATATCATAAATTGTATTTCAATTTTAATCATATTAAAAACTTAGAAATTGGCCCTAACCAAGAAATTTCAAAAATATCATGAAGGAGTGGGATTAGAATTCTAAACTTTATGATGCAGTTACTTGTAAATTTGTTCCTAAGTTACGTGATAGGACCGTTGTTTTTTAATTAGTTAAGAGGTAAGAATATAAAATTTGTTTTATAGCATAAGAGCTAATGTATGAAGGTATAACAAGTTATGTTATTGAAATATTAGCAGTGTTTATAGACTGCTTTTTTTAAACACTAGTGGTGTAAGGATATTCTGTTTCCTTTTTCATCTACATTTATAATTATGATTAGAACAATAATGAATAGCATTGCTCTATAATTTAATTTAATCTAAAAGTAAATGGATTTAGATCATTTATTATTATTTTTTAAATGAAACTGAATTTCATTAAAGGAAGGCTAGGTCCTTAAAAATTTACTCTGAGATTGTAGTAAGAATCGCACCTGACCATAGTCAATAAAGGAAGACATTACCAAATTGGTAAGTTTAAGTTATTTTCTTTACTTTTTAATGTTTCATTAGATAGAGTATGGGACAAAGAACCCCAGTCCAAAATAAATCCACTTATTACGCTAACTTAAAAAAGAAAAGAAAAAAGAAAAAAGGAAAAAGAAAAAGACAGAGAAAAAGAGAGAACAGTGAAGTGATGGATTGAATGTGTCACGCTCTGCAAGTGCGCGTGCTATTCCAATTCAAGCGGTCACCACTAATCTTGTTCTGTAGTGCTCGTTTGGTTTTTTTACACGTTCTTAAAATCAAACGGGCCCCTGATGTTTAACTTTCCCATCTGTTCTGAGGAACTCAGACACATTACTTACGCACAGCTCTGAGAAAAGTGAAGGAAAATCACCAACACCAACAACACACAAAACCCAGAATTCAGAAATCCCACCAATTAAAAAAACAAAACAAAGCCAATAGAACAGAGCAACACAAAGTAGAAATCTTCAATCTTTTTTCCTCCAAAAATCTAGAGCGATCAAAAGAAAACCCAAAAGCAAACCCACAAAAAAAAGTGAAGCTTTTTCCATGGCGGATAACCTGGATGAAGAACAAGAAAGAACACCTTCATCGTACACGCTATTCCTAAGAGTCATGAGCAAAAGGCGAACATGGGTATGCATATTTGTCCTAGTATACGCAATAATCCTAACCTCCTCTTGGAATTTTCTCAAATCCATACTTTCTTGGTACAATCTGCAATCGAAATCATCGTCGTCAACTTCCGGTTGGCCCGCTCTTTACGCGTCCGTGCTTCTCGGAGTGGTGTTCGGGGTCGTGTCGATGGTGGCGGCTCTGGCGGTGGTGGTGCCGGCGACACTGGTGACGTGGATCGCCATTGTCGTGCTCTTGGCCTTCTTCGGGAAGCCCAGGAGGGACTTGGTCGTCGAGGGAAGGAAGATTACGAGAGAGATTGTTGGGTTTGTGTTAAAGATTTTGTTGAAGGAAGGCAACGTCGTGGCTGCTGTTTGTGCCGTTTTGGGATACTTTGCTCTTGTTAGGAAGAATAATATTGAGGCTGATAATTCATAACTGACTGGGTAAAATTCCTCTTCTTCTTTCTGTTTTTTTTTTTTTTTTTTTTTTTTTTTTTTTTTTTTTTTTTTTTTTTTTTTTTTTTTTTTTTTGAGTTTTGGATGAGGATTAGAATTTCTAAAGCTCCTCAATGTGTGTAAATTCTGGGACAGGAAATGTTTCTTTTATTCCTTTCTTTTTTTTTTTTTTTTTTTTTTTTTCTAACTAATGAGTTCACTCATTCACTGCTTAGATGTGTGATATTATCAGATAGGATTGGACCCTTTTGAGTTTATAGTTAATGTTACAAAAAAATAAAAAAAAAAAAAAAAAAACTCTGCTTGTCTGGTTAGATGGTGCATAAAACTGGGGAGTTGTTTGGAAAATGGAAAATATCTGGTTTTGGGATATGTTAGTTAGTGGCAACATTATCAATGTCTTATTTATTTATTTTGAATGGACATTTTCAATGTCTTAAGATAGGAGTGGACTTGGATTTATTGACTAGCTTAACCATTCTTTGTAGAGATTACGTTGGCACCAACGACATGGAATTTTGTTTGTTAAAAAATTCAGAAAAAATCTTTGCAATGGTATTGTAGGAATCCTTTGTTCTTGATACGTTTAGACACCATTTTGATTTTTGAGCTAGACAGATTGAACAGTTATATTATCAAAAAGGAAATATCTTTCCCTTGCTCATTTTCTCTCTTCAAACCGCAAAATATTAAGCTTTTGTATGGGATATTTAACCAAATAATGGAATCAAGTCTTATCTTAGTTCTGTTTCATTCAGGTAGATATTATGTTTTTAATCGTTGGATTGATTTTTCTAGATCCGCAACTAGAAACAGTTTTTGATTGTGCGCCTCAAATTTTTAACATAAGCACTGATTCAACCGTTAAAAAGTTAACTCGACACTTAAAATAACAGGACGATAAAAAAGCACTCCCTATCATAAAACTTGCCACAATTTATATATTCTCCTACTTGGTCTTAGATTTTCTTTCCTTTTTTCAAGCTTTATATTTGGCCCCAGTTACAGTTAATCGATTGCATGCTTTGATCATACTTGATTAATCGTCTGCAACATTTAGATTTGATTGCATCAACTCCTTTTCACTGTTAAGCACTGTCGGGTGGGCGGTGGCTATTTACATCTTGGAGAAATACTTGTGTTTTTGTACAGATTCTTCTTCAAGTTTTCTTTCAATAAATCTTTGATGCATTGTTCTCTCTCACATACAATATTTGTTTTATCATTTGTTGGTTGGTTGTTGTTCAGCTTAAAAACTCCACTGCAACAGATTGATGATTGATGTTTTATGGAATTTCTTCATGCCTTGCCTCCTCCCCCACCTTTTTTTTTTTTCTTTTTTGTTTTTGCTTTTTGCTTTTTGTTTTTGTTTTTGTTTTTTGTTTTTTGTTTCTTTTGTTTTTTTCTTTATTTCTTTATGACGATTTGACGATGATGGTGTTTGTGGTTTTCCAATTTTGAGCTGATATGAATCATATCATATGATTTTGGATTAATGGCTTATATTTTTGAGCTGATATGAATCATATCGTATGTTTTTGTACAGATTCTTCTTCAAGTTTTCTTTCAATAAATCTTTGATGCATTGTTCTCTCTCACATACAATATTTGTTTTATCATTTGTTGGTTGGTTGTCGTTCAGCTTAAAAACTCCACTGCAACAGATTGATGATTGATGTTTTATGGAATTTCTTCATGCCTTGCCTCCTCCCCCCTTTTTTTTTTTTTTTTTTTTTTTTTTTTACCTCTTTTGTTTTTGCTTTTTGCTTTTTGCTTTTTGCTTTTTGCTTTTTGTTTTTTGTTTTTTGTTTCTTTTGTTTTTTTCTTTATTTTTCTATGACGATTTGACGATGATGGTGTTTGTGGTTTTCCATTTTTGAGCTGATATGAATCATATCATATGATTTTGGATTAATGTTTTATATTTTTGAGCTGATATGAATCATATCATATGATTTTGGCTTAATGGCTTATATTTTTGAGCTGATATGAATCATATCATATGATTTTTGATTAATGGCTTATCATTATCGTAAAAAGGTGAGAAAGTAAAAGTTGCTCAATTTGTTCGAATTGCAACAGTTAGTGATTTCATTAGTGATAATTGTATTGTTCAAAGAATAATACATTTTTTTGGTCATTATAAACAATTGAGTACTTTTGAGTTCACAATCCAATAAGTTGTTGCTCCACCTTGTTAAAATTTGACACAAAATGAGGTTCATGTAATACTGGAATTCTGTGTTGCAGGTATTCACATCCATCTCTAACAAATTGTAAAATTCAAATCTCTCATCCCCAAATTCAAAAAAAAAAAAAAAAAAAAAATCCAAATTTATATTTTTAGAAGTAATTTTATTTGGTTAGAAACCAACTGGTGGTTTTCTTTTGTTTTCTCTTAGACTTTTTACGTTTATTTATTTAGTTATTTATTTTCCTTTGGTCAACAATAAGAAGTGGGTAATGTTTAATTTAACTGCAAAAACAAACGACAGACACAGACCTAATCAATAATAACCGTTATAAACATGAACATTTCCAATTTTGCCCGTGACATAAATCTACAAATCTATGCTTGGTGAGGAAATTAGAGAGGCTTCATCAACAGCCGTTAGCTGAAAGTGGGCCCCAATGATCAACCATCGGATGGCAAGTAATTATAACATCGGTCAACGATGACTTACATGGCGATACTAGTAGTATTAGTTGAAGGCTTGAAGCAGCAACAACAAGAAGTCCTTTTCAAAGTATACGTTGCAACGCATTGTACGGAATCACAATCCCTAATTTCATTGGAATTCAACGCTTATTTTATTTAATATCCCTTAAATGTTAGAATGCTCAAATTCTCCCCAAGGTGATTTTTTTCTTGGGTGTTTGCATAACGTAGTAAGTTGTACTGTGTTCAGTTGTAAATAATATACAGTATGAATAATTCATATATTGTAAAGCATGTCTAATAAGAGGTTTTATAGTAAGATATACTAATAATAGTGAGTTAGCATTATATCAGAATTCGTATACACAAATTTGATGGAATATTATGAAATTCTAGAATCATGAATTATAAGATATTCTTTTTTTCGCTATTCTAATATAAGATTCTCTATCTCATTAGGTGTAAGTGTGACTTTTTTTTTTTTTTTTTTTTTAAATTATCATATAACTTACGCCATAGTCAGAAATGACATTCTTACTCTTTATTATCCGGTCTAAATAAAATTGGTATGAAGATATCATATGAGGATGCGGCAATCATGAAGGTTAAACTTAGCCCTTACATCAAGGGCAATGCGAGGTAAAAGAAGCTCCTCGCTTCACGTTGATTACATATAAGATTATAATATATAATTTTGAAATTTAACCTGAACTTAGAAAAAAGAGAAATCATAGTACCATAACTTAATGCCATGTTTACTTATTCGTAATCGGAGTGGACATCAAAATAAACTATTTACTTAGGTTCCGGGAATCAATCCCAATCATATTCATTCGGAGTGGGCGTAGATTTTTGTGTGTTCAACTTAAAAAAAAAAATTGTATATTATGCTAACTATATATTAAAATAACTAACTAGAATTAGATTTTTTGTAATCAAACTATTTACTTAGGTTCATGCTTACGAATAATCATTACAAATTGAAATTTAAGTTTACGCACTCAAATTCATCCCCAATCATATTCATCCGTAGCACAACTCACCCACGTTTACTTACACTCCCGGGAGGGGTTTAAACATTTGAAACATGAGCGAATAAACAAGTGCCTTTTTCTCAATAAAAACAGAAACTTTGAAAAAGACATTCACATAAATAAATATTAATTTACTTACCTACCCTTTTAGTAGATTTTTGTGTGTTCAACTTAAAAAAAAATTGTATATTATGCTAACTATATATTAAAATAACTAACTAGTAATTAGATTTTTTTTTTGTAATCACACCTAATTATTCATCTAAGTTATTTTTCTCAATAAATTTTAATTCAATTTCAAGAAAATAATATGATGATGAAATAAAATAAGAACAAAATAGCTAAGTTTTAAGTCATAAACTTTCAAACATAAATTCCAAATCATAAATCGAAAAATATATCCGGAATAATCCTACTTGCAAATTGAAGAACCGGCGGTGGTGTGCATCCTTCGAGAAGAGGAGAAGAGGAGATCGTAAAAGGTTAAGAGAGAAAGAGAGAAATAAACCCTAGAGAGTTAAATAAAAGAGAAAAATTAAGGATAAAATCGTAACTTTGTATTTAATATCAGGAATGGGAGTGGCAATCCGGTGGGGGGTGGGGGGAGTGCCAATCCCATTCCTCAACCCCAAATTAGTGTGAGACCCACACATTTTCACTCCCATTCCAAGATATAAATGGGCAAGTAAACATAGAGTTGATTCTAAATCCCAATTCTCATTCCCTACTCCTGATAAGTAAACATTAAGTGAATCATTTTTCTTTTTAGAGAGAGAGAGATGAGAAAGAAAATAAGAACAAAATAGAGAAGTTTTAAGTCATAAACTCCAGTAAAAATTTCCTAATCTCAATCCCAACAACGCCTTAAATTGCAGTATGGGTGAAGATATGAAGGGTAAAAGAGGAGTAGGTATAGGACAGTGGAAGGAGACGCGACTCCCCCTCTTTCCTGTTACCATCTCCACTTAGTTGAATAATCATCATCTTCTCTTCTTTTCTTTCTTTCTTTTTTTTTTTTTTTTTTTTTTTGTCAATGGAGAAAGTTTTCAAATGCAAGATTCTTAAATTTTGAAAGTATGATAATTGCACTTGAGAAAGTATTGTATTAAGTATAATTACAAAGGAGAGGTATGAAAGATACTCTTGAGTTTGATTGGTTCTTGGTACATTATTGCACTTCCATAGATATACATCAGTCTTCTCTGAAAGTGTGATAATTAGATGATGAAGATGATAAGATAATAATATTTCAAATCAAAATTATTCACTCTTAAGATAATCACCATTCAAATCGAAATCATCAACTATTAATTGTGTAAAATACTACAAATGGCAGAAGGTGTACAATCACATTCCAAGGGTAAAGTCCTGCAATTAGCACCCACTTTTTAACAAGCTACTAAAAATATATAGACACTTATGTCTACATATATGCATACAAATGTGAAAAGCTAAGCATCATTCCATCTCAAAAAAGAAGGGGGCGACAAAAGCTAAGCATCATTGATCATTTTGTTTTGATTTGGAAGAGGAGGAAAAGAATTGTAACTCACTTGCTCTTCAATTTTATATTTTGGTAAAAGGGCAAAAAAAGAAAAAAAAAAAATTCCAATATGGTTTTGTAGATCTGCATCATTTTTTATTGGGTATCCAGACATATTCATATAAATGTCGAAACCATACATATAGGACACTCTATAAAGTATGAAAAATGAAAAAAAAAAAAAAAAAAAGGTATAGAAAAGTGATTCAGTTATTCTTCCTTGAACTTCAGTATTTTGTAATTCCTTTTTCTTGAGAGACCCATGTATTACTTTCCTTGAGTTAGACAGTGACTTCCCAAGTGAGCAACAGAGCATCTATTGTCCTTTTTTGCCTTGAAAAAGACTCCAAACTACTACATCTGATACTAGATTTTTTTCCAATAAGATAATTGTACACTGAATTCTCCTTCTTATCCCCTCCTGCCCAACAAATTCCCATCTCATTTTTCTGATAATATTTCTCCCAATTGGATCATTAGATTACCAAAGAGAAAGAAAATGTACATTATTAACCAAGTAATCAATTTACTTTAATAATTTGGTAAAGTGTTCATGCTGCAATAAATATAAGATACAAGTATGTTTGATGACTCATATAGTGTTTAAATTTGTTGAGGAAGAACTATGGTCCAATGTTTAAAGAACAAAATAAACAAAGTCATACATCTTTACAATTTGATGATGTTTTCTTTGACAAAAAAAGAGTTCATGATCTCTATACTTCATTAATTTTTTGGCTGTAATTATTATTATTATTATTTTTTTTTTTCATGGAGAAGCTGATGATGACGACTTGGCAACTCTTGGTCTTGATAGTTGGTGATCCTCCTCTCTCCACACAATAATTTCTTTTCAGCAAGAAAATGACCTAATAACCCTCTTAGTCTCTCAACATAGTGACCCCAATTTCCTGTTCATTATTGGTAACACTTTGTTTTCTTCTGATTCTGCTAGATCGTCCCTTCTGTTTGTCTCCCAAGAAAAAAAAAAAGTTATATGAGGATAGAACTAATACAATTTTTGTGATAGTTTTGGTTGTATCACCAAACTAGTTGTGATGACAGATCAGGAATATTGGCTTCTCTGTTGAGCTAATATAATACATGAAAATCAGTCCAATAAATGATTAAAGATTTGGCACTCTTTATTAAATTGCCGGATTTTCGACATTAGACTACAAATATATGGGAGATAAGTTTCTTACCTAGATTAGGAGGAATGAACATTGGCCAACTAAAAGAATTTTTGGCGTTTTTCTTTTTCCTTCCCAAATATTGGCCAAATATGCTTTGATTACCAGGCAAGAAAAAAGAAAACCAACAAAATTAAGCAAGTTTGGCCGACAATAAGAAAAGGGTTTTTTCTCTATAAAATACTAAACAGTCTCAGATACGTTAATATATTAATCAAATAAGTTTTTTATTTATTAGATTTATATAAAATCACATAAAAATTAAAAAATATATAAATTTAACAATTAAAAATACTTAATCTATTAAGGCGCTAAACGTACTAAAAAATCTCGTATAGAGGATATAAAAAATACAATTACCTTATTGGCAACTATATACTAATTTACTAAAGGGAACTTTCATTAATCTGGAAGATGAATTTCTTGCACTAAGGAATAAGCTTACGGATTTGATATGATTAATTAATTTGAAGTTTACGATATATTATTAGTTACGGACTTGAATACTTGTGAATTTAAAGTTTACGATATATGATTACTTACAGATTTGATAAAGATTATTTACCAATTGAACTTTGCATTGTAAAATTTAATGATAAATCTGTGAACCGACATCGGTTGAATTGGACTCCTTGTTGCAATTGAGTACATTATTTTCAATGTTAGGAGACAGTAGCCAGTGATTGTAATGAAGACCAAAATTTCCTAGAAACCATGGATAAAAAAGTACAAACTCACAGGAAAAAAAAGAGGGATAAAAAAACAGAGAAAACAAGTACTTAATAAAGAAGGGGCTGTATCGGCTCCCACATGGGTAGATTTTAAGATCCATCACTGCTGAATATCTCTGTCTGTGACTCTTGTTCAAACCAAATGGCTAAAATAAAAAGATTAAACCAAGAAAGTCCCACTGGTATTACTCTGTCTCTAGATGGTAACTGACACCTTAGACCACAAAAATATAATATAATTTTTTTCATTCAATTTTCTCCTACCCAATTTCTCATTATTTCTGAATTAATTTATTTGGTGAATAGATTTAGAGAGACATCACACACACACATGGGCCATGGGTGGTAGACAGACTTGTTTCTCACAAATATTAGGGGAGGAAAAAAAAAAAAAACTCTGGAAAACTTGCTAAATACAAGCAAGCTAAGTGGAAAGAAAGACTACGGAATCAAGAAGTAGTCAGCAGATCTGATTAACCAACAGGCTGATGATACCAACATTCCACCACACACCCACCACCACCAAGGTCTTTTCCTTTTTACTGTCACATAATTTCCTCCTCAAGTTTTTGACCACTTTCAAAGAAGAGAGAAGAGAAACCTAGCAACAAGTTAGGTTTGCTTTCTTCTCATCTCTTCTATTCTCTTTATTTCCCTTTCACATTGACTAATCCTATGTCATTGCTGCTTGCACATACTTCGCTTCTTCTGTTCATTTTTCCCTCTTATAAAAACTTCCCATTTTCCAGAACAGAACACCAACCAGGATTAAAAAAATAATAATAATAAAAATTTTCTTTATAACTCTCACAAAGATACATTTTTGGATGCATTTTTGCATTTGGGTGTGGGGAACTTTTGAGCTTAATTATGGGGTATTTGGCATTTTGTTAGGTTTCCTCTTTTAGATAGTATTTGGGTACTCTTTCCCGAAAGGGGATCTGGCAGTTACATCAACAAAATTCCTTCAAATTAGCTTCTGGGCATTGCTGATTTCAAGTGCTCTTTGAAATACAGCCAAAAGGGTGTCCGAAACTGCCTCCAAGTTTTGATTTTATTTTATTTTTTCACCCCCAAGTTTCATGTCTAGGAAGAAAATGGTGGCTGGGAATGGGCTGTTTTACCCAATCCTTGGATTCGCCTCGTGTATGGCGTTCATCTACTTGTCATTCGGTGATGTTAAGGTCAACCTGAGTCTCGGCAAAGGACCGGAAATGGATTTTGTGGAGAGGAATGGAACCAAATTCATGGTGAATGGAAAACCCTTTTACATTAATGGGTGGAATTCTTACTGGTTGATGGATCACGCCGTGAATGATTATAGCAGAAGTCGGGTCGGGGCAATGCTTCAAGCCGGATCCAAAATGGGTCTCACCGTTTGTCGGACTTGGGCCTTTAATGATGGCACTTACAATGCCCTCCAGGTTTCCCCTGGTGTCTTCAACGAGCGAGTTTTCCAGGTATTTGGGAACTTTATGGATGATCTACTTCTGGGTTTTGTTTCATTTGTGAAAAACTTAATTAATCTTGTTTTTCATTAGCTCATGAAAAAGGAAATTTTGTCACTTTTTTCTGTTTTCTGATTCTTGGATGCTGATCTCTTGGTTGACTTGGGAGATAATCATGGTTTATTAGAGTGACTAAAAGCATTGGAGTCATTTTCTAAGAAGGCAAATGATGCAAATGGACCCTAGTGGCACACTAAAAAAATCTGTTCTTTTTCAGTTTTTTCTGATCTCAGTATCAATAGTCTGCACTATATTTTCCATTAGTTGTTCTCATTAATAACAATTTGGAAGAGTGGTTTTGGAGTTCTGTTGGTTTTAATGCTTCTTTGGAACATGATCTACAGCCATAAATAGTTTGCTAAGGATGGCCGTTGCCCAAAATTACTAACTAGGATTTCATTTAAGTATATTTTTACTTTCACCTCTCCTTAAGCAGGGTGTTTTTGGAATTAGTTCTGAAGCTCACTTTGTTCACGTTTAGAGAATTGAGTCATTTACTAATGGACTAAACCGACTTGATTGGTTGGCAGGCATTGGATTATGTCATCGCGGAAGCGCGACGGCATGGTATCAGGCTACTTCTTAGCTTAGTAAATAACTTGCAAGCATATGGTGGGAAGACTCAGTATGTCAAGTGGGCATGGGAAGAAGGCCTTGCTTTAAGCGCTTCCAATGATTCCTTCTTCTTTGATCCATCTATTCGCGACTATTTCAAGAATTACGTCAAGGTACTTATAGTTATAACTCTAGATTTTAAAAATGACACGAGTTATCTTTGGAGCCTTTTTTGAGACATTATATATGATCAGAATATGAGCTCACTATGAATCCAATATTGCTGAATAACTTTCAAATGCTTTTTAGCACATCATTGTTACATGTGAAACATCTGAATTTCATTCAAAAGGGAAAACCTGTATATTTCTTTGATGCACTATTCAGCTAAATCTAAATATCTTGATGGCTCATGTGATACCTAGACTCTTCATTTTACCTAGTTTTTTCATGTAGACTTTTTATGATTGCCTTGCACAACATAAGGTACTAGAACTCTTACCCAGGTTAGTCTTGTAGAACAAGTACCAAAATCTGTTAAAATACAAGCAATTTGATTGTGTAGCACAGTTGGAGGCATCGTGAAATTGAATAAGAAACTCCATTACCAGATAAACTAATCCTAATAACAACAGAAAGTGGTGTCTCTATGATCATAAGTAAACAAGGATAGTGTTTGGAATATCTTTTTCCCTCTTCTGACAAATCAAATAAAACGTTAACAACTATTACTCTTAACGAATTGACTAGAGACTATAGGGCAGTGGATACTAGGGACTGTAAATTCAACATTAAGAATTAGTCACTCAAGTTTATTCCTTGAAACTGTTGAAACCCAATGAAGCGACTAATGTTCCCAACTACTGCTTGACGAGCATGTAATATTGTTCCCTGTTGGATTAACTTAGAAAACTAAATGTTTTTATTCCTTTAGTTCCTTAGAATCTACATTACTTATTTATTTGTTTACGTTTTTCTTCGGAGGCCCACAATCTAGTAGCTATAAACTTATTTTTATACTTTGTATTCTTTGGTAGTACAATATAAAGTGCATCTCAAGAATATTTCTGGAGATTATATTTAGGTGCCACTATAATATGAAGTTGTTAATCACTCTTTTTTTTTTTTTTTTTTTTTTTTATCTCTCTCTCTCTCTCTCTCAGACTATCCTGACAAGAAAGAATACCATCACCGGCGTCAGATACAAAGATGATTCCACCATATTTGGATGGGAGTTGATCAACGAGCCTCGTTGCATCACGGATGCTTCAGGCGACACTCTTCAAGTATGTTGTTTATTCTTGTACCTGCTGCCTTACAAGCGTTAATTAAAAAGAAGAATATAAGTGATGGAAACATTTTGATGTTTCAAGTTGCTTAAAAATATGACTTCTTGAAGCGTTTTTGTCGTTTATTACTAGTGTAATATCTCTTTCCTGCTCTGACCAACATAAAACCTGTGAACTTTATGTTTCTTGGTGAATTCGAGATGTAAGCTAGGACTACCTATATTAGTTGGTCGTGGTTTGTTACTTTAAAGAAAAGTCATATTATATGAGTAAGTCCTCCTTTTTGGTTACTCTAGCATTCCTTCTCAAAATACTGCAACTTTAGCTGAAATCAAGACTTTATCGACAAGAGAAAGCTCTTCTGCGTTTGAGTCCTTTCCCTGTTGTGTTTTTTCTTGGCTGATAATTTATTTGTCCTAACAACGTAGTCTTTTCTTTGTCAGTCACAGGTTCATATGTTGTTTTAAGTATGATTAAGGTATTTAAAAAAAAAAAATGGAAAAAGAAAAAGAAAGAACCATAATAAAAAGATAACAGTATTAATTAGTTATATTGCAACTGTAGGATTGGCTGGAAGAAATGTCTGCGTTTGTGAAATCAATAGACAAGCGTCATCTACTGACTATTGGTCTAGAAGGATTTTATGGTCCAAAAAGCCCTAAAAGGTTGACCGTGAACCCCGAAGAGTGGGCCTCCCGTCTAGGAGCGGATTTTATCCGTAACTCCCAGATTCCGTACATTGACTTTGCGTCGGTTCACATATATCCTGACCATTGGTAAGCCTTGCCTGATGTATGGTTAATGCAAATATGGGATTTTATTCTCTTATCAACCTGGTGCCATGTATTTTCTTGAGAATTCATCTAGCCTAATTCACTTCACCCTTTTAATTTTGGTAGGTTTCATGGTCTAGCATTTGAAGACAATCTGAAATATCTCTCCAAGTGGGTGCGGTCTCACATTGAAGATGGTGACAAAGAGCTGATGAAGCCAGTCATGTTCACCGAATTTGGACTGTCAAACCTCAACAAGGACTTCGAACCATCTCAGCGAGACAAATATTACAGAACCATTTACGACTTAATTTATAAATCTGCAAAGAAAGGTGGGGCAGGCGCTGGCGCTTTCATCTGGCAGTTTCTGGTTGAAGGAATGGAAGAGTACAACGATGATTTTGGAATGATCCCATGGGAAAACCCTTCAATTTATTCGTTGGTGGTGAGACAATCATGCAGGTTGGCTAGACTCAAAGGAGTGACTCAACAACAGGGAAATTTGAATGCCTTGTGTATGCAAAGACAGTGATTTTCCGACCCCAGGGGGTAAAAAAAGTTATTGTTTTAATTTTTTCTTTTGGTGGTAATATGTTTCATTGATATGGCTTTTTATGGTGTTGAGAGTTCACTTATTTTGTTTAATATTCTACTCACTAGTACACAATATGCACATTCAGATTGAATGGAGGTACATAGTCCTGTATTGCTAGCACTGTGTAGGAAAAGATAATGCTATGAATTGTAAATGTTTTGAATTCTGTAAAAATATGAAAAACTACAGCGAAAAAAGGTCATTTTAAAGAATCCCTTCTGCTTGTAAAGGGATTAAGCAAATTATGAAAAGCCGTGGATACATCAATCCATACATGGAAAGGCTAAATATAAAAGCCATACATGGAAAGGTAAAATATAAAAGTCAATTCATTTCAGATTTGAGCTTAAAATTTAAATTTTATTATAGAAAAAAATTTTAAAAAATAATTATATTTAATTTTTTTATTATAATAAAAATTTCACGTAAAATAATTCAATAAATTCACATTCAAGATATGAACAGATTCCAAACTACATAATTTAGGTCTCACGAGTGCTAAAATGATTCAATAATGATATATAAGACTTCTTTCATGTCAAATCATTCTATTAAGGCGAGTCTTGTGATTTATGATCAATCTGTACTTCCCTGTTAAAACTCATACAAGGCTTCAGCAAAATTATATATATATTTTTTAAAAGAAAAAAAGTTCAAAGTGAGATTTTTCGAGGGCCAACTATCACATATCGTACAAAGATAATGTTAATTGCTACAAACTCAGATTTCCTGTAATTCATGGAATGAAAATGAATTGAAATCAAGAAAATAAAACTCAAAAGTTTAATTTCAGAAGCATATTGGTGTTACGGATTTGCAGGGAAAGGGAAAAAAAAAAACCCAAAAGAAAACTCAATTTTACAAGGTAACACTATAACCCTAAATTTCATCTCGAAACTTCAATGGCGCTTCGCCAATCTCAGCGAAGTCCTGACCCTCGCCGGAGGAGATTCGCTCCCTCCGGCGGCTTTTCCCTTGTTTCCGGACCCCTTCGATTTCTTGCCCATGGAATTCATCTTATTTACCTCCTCAACCACATTTATCACAGTCTCAATAGCTTCGTTGTCCTCCAGAATCCGACGCCGAGCCCTCGATCCGTTGCCCAAGCTCTTGGACGGACTCCGATCAGCCTTCCCATTCTCTGGCGCTACCCGATCGAAATCGTCCCCGAGCTTCTTCACCAACCGCCTCCTCCGAACCCTAAGACTCCTGATCTTATCCTCTTCCTCTTCCTCTTCCACGTCGTCCTCCTCATCCTCGTCGATCAAATCCATGAACCTCCTCCGCTTCATCGCGATCGGAGCCGGAGGAGGCGAATCTTCGTCGGAATCAACCATCTTGCGCTCGGACCCGACAAGATCCGACCCGTTGGAGGAAGACCCGGCTGTTTGTTTCCCTTCCTTCTTCCTCTTCCTCTCTAGCTTCTCGCGCTCGGCACGGAGCTTACTGACGCTGCCTTCTATGCGTCCCTGGAACCGGAGGCGCTTGAAGCTGAGGCCGCCCATAGACCAGTGAGCCTCGTTGGCCCAGGAGAGGAGCGCGTCGAGGACCGGCGTGGGCGGGTCGACCCGCTGGTCGTTGAACTTCACGTCGGTGTAGATCCGGGGGCGGGGAAGGCTGGTGCCGTAGAACTTTCCGGGGCCTAGAGAAACCACCATTTTTGCTGGTAAAAGATGAAGGATTAGGGTTAGGGATTTGAGAATTTTCTTAGGGGAATTTTGACGAACAGAAAGGTGGGCTGGTTTTTTCGAATCAGATCTGGTTATTTTGTGGGAGAGAGAGACTGGAATGACGAGGATTATATAGATGGTGGGTTTTGCCGCGCTTGGATTGGCGGGAAGTTTGTGGCGCCACTTGTAGTTTGGCGCCATAGCAGTTGAAAATGAGCGAGATCCTTTTTCAGGTGGGCTTTTTATTGGGCCTATGATGTTTGTGGGCTCTACCATAGTTCGCATGGCCCAGTCTAATGAAAGATAAAAAAAAAAAAAGATTAATTTCAAAAAACTCTCCCCACCCTTATAACACTTTACCATCTAAAAATTTTAAAATATAACATTCGTTCTTTTTAAATTTTATTTCATTAATAAATTTTTCACATCTATTATAATGAATGATAAAATTATCACATATTACTTATTTAATGAAATTTAAAAATACAATTATACTTATATTTTCTTAATTAAATTATATTTCATAAATTAAATGACAAAATTCCTCATCTTTATTCTCAAAAACCAATTATCTTTTTATTCCTCACCAAAAACCAATTCACTAACCAAACAAACTCTTATATTTTTCAAAAACCAATTCACTAATCAAGTGAACACTAGACCTCCTAAGCGTCAATATACCAATTCAACATCATTCATGGAATGCCCAGAAAAAGTCACAAACCAATAGTCAAAACAGGGATCAAGATTATTTTTTTTCTTCCCTATTATCAGGAATAAATTCAAATAAGAAGACTAAAGAAAAATCTCTGTTTTATTCCACACCTGCCACAACTGCAAGTCAAATTCCGCTTGAACTCGTAGTTGCGCTAACCTTAATGCAAAGTTGAAGCTCAGAAAGGCGACACAACATCCTCAAGGGCCGCTCCCACAAGTCATCTCCCTCGTTCAAATCTGTCGCCCCTCACCTTGGAAGCCCTCGATCCATCGCCCCTCGCCGCAAAAGCTGCCCATTGTTGTTGCGAAGGTCATCGAGCCCATCGTCCCTCATCACGATCCGTTGCCCTGCAATCTATGATTTTAGTCTGATGGGTCAGAGCGAGAAAGAATGAAAGGGAAAGTTAAAGAATTAACTTGTTATTTTATTTAATTTAATATGAAATATATTTATTAATAATTATCTTTTAAAAAAATTTTACTTAAACATTTTATCCTCATGTATCAAATGAAAAGCCTTTTTTTTTTTACGCATATGAGCTTTTTTAATCATTTTTTTAATGACATGGGATTTTTATAAGGTATTTTATGATAAGACCCTCTTCAGATAGATCATATACATAACACATGGTGAATTCATCACTCATTGTAACAGAAAGAAGAAAAGTACATTATATTGTGTGGGCACTACCATATTTCGCATGGCCTAAAAAACTTCTAGTCGCCATTCAACTTTTCTTGACAGCTCTTTGCCGTCCACACTTTCACGGTGACACCAAACCTTCAACAAACACAAACAAAACACACACACACACACACACACACACACACATATAGCTCCAATATTTGGTTCCAATATGCGAATGGTGAACGGCGAGTCACGATCTCTAACGACGATCTTTTGCGCCGCGTTGATTCAACAAATAAATGAAGATGACAATGATCCCGAAATCTTTGGCGCGCACAATTTCTTCTTCAACGACGACGAAGATGGTTCGCATTTGGTTTATATTTCTTGCTCGCGATGTTTTGTCGATGTCGAAAGAGTAGAGACGACGTCGACGAACGCGAGTGGACGCCGACAATGATCAGAGAAAAGGGAATGAGAGACACAAATGAGATAGAGAGATGAGAGAATCAATGAGGAAGAAATAAATATGATTTGTTACCAACATGCAATTTACTACTAAATAGTTTAAAATATATTATTTACTTAATTAGAATGAGTTAATATGATATTTTGTGTATTTTGTTATGTCTTTCTAAATGTTGAGTGTCATTATGACATTTTTATCTATATATTAATTAAAGGGTAATTTACACAAATAATCTCTAAATGTAATTTTTAGTTTTTAAAAGCAAATTGACAATTTTTTTAAACAGGTAATTTTTTTTTTTTTTTAACAGAATCAAATTGAACATCACGCGCTTTCTTTTTTCAATTAAAAGACAAAAATGCCATCAAAATCTCACACATATGGCCTTCTTCTTCCTCCACCTTCGGCGAGCCCCATCCCTGACCAGCCCAAACAAGCCCCATCCCCGATGATCTGACCTTCAATGGTAATCAGAATCATCAACAACGAGTTTCAACAAGAGAGAAGAAAAGAAAAAAAATCAGGAACTTCATTTCCCTTTTTTCTCTATCACAGCATTCTAAAACCCGACCAAAGGTACCTTCACCCATTTTATTCTGGATCTTATCTGCAATTACACAATTAACATGTTTAATGATATGTATTCCGCCATTCAACATCTAGGACACAGTGATTAGAGAACAAATTAACAAGAACATCCTGAGAATCTCTGTAAAAAATTTTAAACCACTCAAATATGTGAAAAAAAATTTCAAGCTCTCGGAACATATTTAAATTGGCCTAAATAATGATGACGACAACTAATAGATGGAAAGGTGTAATTACAACGAGAAGTTAAATTTTCTCCAAGCACAAACAAACATGTAATGCCCATCCTTGTCATCCTCACGCAAAGGCGGATAACCATTTCGAGCCACTGTCTTTAGAAATGGAGAAGAACTACTATTGTGGTCTGAAACAACAAGCAAATCGCGTAAAATAACACCATGAGTTACTAATTTTCAAAAAATATCACAAAGATAAAATCTTTAATCAATCGCAAGAAACAACAACCAAGATCGATCCATACCTAATCTAGACAAACCTGATCTAATCGTTCAGATTAAGAACCAAAATCAATGAAAAAAGTTTCGGAGGAGAAGAAAAAAAAAGTTACCTTTGGGGTTTGAGGAACATCCCAGCCCAATCTGGCCCTCTTTTCCGGCCGGCGATCGAGGTGAGTGTGCGGAAACTCCATCACGCGTATCATACAATTTAGAGCTTGTTCTTTTATAATATAATTTGAGCGTAGTTAGTTTTTAAGTTAAATTTAAATTATAATTTGAGTTAAAGTTGTAATTTAAATAAAGTTAAAATTTAAAAGAATATGAATTTAAATAAAGTTATAATTTGAGTTGTTTTTTTTAAAATTTTTTAGACAAAAAAATAACCTCTTAGTATTTTACTAAAATACCTTATTTAACAAGATCACATACCTTGTACATGATTAATTATGTTGAAATTTAACGAAATTTGATGGAAATGACTAGATTGCACATTTTTAAATAGGTTAGAGGTTGTTTTGACAAAAAAAAAAAATTAAGGACCAAACTGTCACTTTTTAAAATGGTTGAGGATCATTTGTGTAAATTATCCTTAATTAAATGATAATTGTTGATATTTTAGTAAAATGACCTAAATAAAAATATCATTCAAGATGATAAAAAATATTATTTATATAACTTCATTCAATAATAAATTAAATTAAAAAAAAAAATAAAAAATCAAGATGACATCTAATTATTTAAATGACATAAAATAATAAGAAAAGAGGAAAATAGGCTTTGTAATAAAATCAAGACAATAGTTTATATATGTTTATTATTTTCTCTAAAGAAGGGTTACAGGGAAAAGAGAAGAGAAAATTATTGGGCTCTTTACCTATAAAACAAAATTTAAATAATAACGTTTGAATGTAGTAAAATTTTTAAAATATTACAAGAGAAGGGTATAAAAAGAGAAGAGAAATTATTGGGCTCTTTACATATTTTAAATATCATTATTTTTTAAAATATTATATCCTTATTTTAATTACTATAAAATTAACATTATTATGATAATATAATATCATTTTTATTATTTTTTATAATATTTCAAAAATTTCGTTAAATTTCAGGCATAAAATTTTACCATATATAATTGTCTCAAAAGTATTCGACACCGCTTTCCACTTTTGAAGTTGAAGAAATTACACATTATGTTATGTCCGTATATGTTTCATAAAATTACCTAAAAATTACACTACAGAAGATAATTAAGATAAAATAAATTTTTAAAAATTTCTTGCAACTAACGTACTTAAATAGCGCAGAGGGCTTGTCTGCACTCTTACGGCAAACGGATGCTTCAAGGCTTATATGGGGGGTGTCGGTGGCTAGGCATGCTCCTAGAATTACTCATCTTCTCTTTGCAGATGACTCTATTGTTTTTAGCAAGGCCACTCAACAAGAGAGACGGGCAATTGTTGATGTTATGCAGGATTATGCTAAGATTTCGAGTCAAGTAATTAATTTCCAAAAGTCTAAGATTACTTTTGGCCCGAAATGCTTATGTAATGACATATTTAAATGGCTGATTTGGTCTTACCGAGGCAAACATTTCACATGATAAGTATCATTTGTGGGAAGAAATAAAAGGGCTACCTTGAACATGGTGAAGGATGTTGTGATGAAGAAATTACATTTATAGAGAGGAAAGCTCTTTTCAACGGTGAAGAGAGAAATCTTGATTAAGACTGTTGCTCAAGCTACGGCTACTCACACTCTCTGTGTGTTTCATGTTCCTCAATGTTTATGCAGCGATATCCAAGCTCTTATTTTGAGGTTTGGTGGGGTGGGGATGAAAATGCCAGGAGAATCTATTGGATGCGCGGGGAGCAACTCTGTAAACCAAAGCGGGAAGATGTGATTGGCTTTCGGGATGTGACAACATTCAATCAACCTTTATTGGCCAAGCAGAGTTGGAGATTAACTCAAAACCCTGATTCTCTAGTAACCCGTGTTCTCAATGCCAAATATTTTCCTCATGGATCTACCCTTGAAGCAGAGGCGGGTCATAACCCTTCATATACTTGGAGGAGCCTCCTATGAGGACGAGAGTTATTAGTTGAAGGGTTGCAGAGGCGTGTGGGGTCGGGGAGGACTATCAAGGTTTTCGGTGACCCATAGTTACCTAGACCTCATTCTTTTAAGCCGATTACAGGCCCCTCTTGAAGTGATGGATGATTTAATGGTTAAAGATTTAATAGTCAATAAACAGTGGGATCGAGGATTTAGCTGAGCTTCTTTTTTACCGGTAGATCAAGAAGTGATGTTTAGCATTCCCTTGATGTACAATATGAGTGAGGGTCGGTGGATGTGGCATTATGATTCTAAGGGTTGTACACTGTGAAATCCAGGTATAAGCTAACGATAGGGTTACGTTATGACCAAGGAGGATCGGCTGCAATGCATGGCCAGGGATGGTGGAATGCTCTTTGGAGATTGCAGATTCCAGAAAAAATAAAAATTTTCATCATGGGGTGCTACCATGTTATGTTAATCTTAAGTCTCATGAAGTCCCTTGTAAGGAGGTGTGTATGAGATGCTTAGAGTCTCGGGAAACGATTTGCTCTCCTGAAGGTTTGCTAAAACTAAATTCAAATGTGTCAATGCGAGAAGGAGTTGGCTTTGTTGTGATAGGTGCTCTGATCCGGGATCACTCTGGAGTGGTTTTGGGCATGTATGGCCAAAAAAATTCCAGGTTCGTTTTCGCCCTTTGCTACTGAATGCATAGCACTACAAGAGGGTCTCCTATTTGCTAGATCTTGCAATTCAGAGATTAATATAGCGGAACTTGACGCTTTACGAGTGGTCCAAACGGTGAATGGGGTGTCTCGTTAGCAGAAAAAGCAGCCTTACTGGAGGAGATTGTTAGGTTACTCTCGGTTGTCCCTAATTGGAAATGTGCTCTTGTTCCTAGAGAGAGTAATCTTGTTGCTCGTATCCTGGCATCACATGCTTATATTTCCATGTCAGACTTGGGTCGTTTTGATGTTATTCCCCAGTTTGTTTCTCCTTTTGTCTAAGCTGAATTGTTTTAATGAAATTGCATTTTTTTCTTTAAAAAAAAAAAAACATACTTAAATAGTTAATAAGTGTCATGCTTTATGCACAGTATTTATTTTAATTTTTACTATGTATAAAATATGTTGTTGTTGAGAGTCAATTATTGAAGATATTTGCGCTTATTTTGCTGACTTTTCTTCGTGTAATTAGTTATCACCTTTCTCGTAACAAATTGATCATTGTTATGTTTCATCATGAGAAGCCATTCCTGTGATTGTATTTCTTAGCCAAGAAAAAAAAAATACTTTTCCTTAAAAAGTAAAAAATTAAAAAATTTTATGTCATTTAAAGAAGACTACTAAAGATCTCTCTCTTGTGTTGTTTGTTTTTTTTTTTTTCCTTGCAATCCAATGTCGTTTATACTTTATATGACATGTTTACTTACTGAAGAAGAATGAGAGTGAAGAATGAGAGTCAATCTCATATTTATTTATTTATTTTTATCTTAAAATAGGAATGAGATTGGTAAGCCCTACTCAAATTTAAAATTGAGGAATGAGATTGACACTCCCATGCCCCCTTGAAATTGAGACTCTCATTCTTAATATTAATATTAATTTACTATTATACCATTATTTTACTTATAAATACACAATTAAAAATAAAATTCAAAAAATAATAAATGTAAAATATATTTATTATTTTATTTACCCAATATTATAATATTAGCATAATTATTGTTAACCTTAATATAATAAATATATACTTTATTTTTTAATAGATTAATAATATATTTTATTTTTTAACACTATTTTTTATTTTTATATTTAAAATAATTATACAATTTATATTTATTATTTTAGTACTAAATTATTACACTAAATATTTTAATTATGATTAATTTTAATATAATAAGTACACACTATATTTTTTAAATTAAAAATATCAAATTGATTTAAAGGGTATATTAGTATTTTTAGATTTTTTTTATTATGATTCTGAGTGTAAGTAAACGTATAAATGAGATTTGAAATAATTTTAATTTTAAATCTTATCACTAACTAAATAATTTATTTTGACTCAAATTTCTCACTTTAAATCATTTTCACTCTGAATCCTGCCAATTTTAATTTATGCGCATTTTAATTATGTATCAGTAAACATATTAGGTTTCGTTCACTTTATCTATTCAAATTTAGAATTTAAATTTTATTATAATAAAAAATTTTAAAAAATAATTACATTTAATTTTTTTATTATCATAAAAAATTCTAATATAAAATTATATTTTAATTTAAATTATATGTTCGAATTAATAAAATGAACACTGTCGTGATCATTTCCGTCTTTAAAGTCACGAGTGTGTACGGCTAGTTAGCCTCTCTCTCTCTCTCTCTCTCTCTCTCTAAAGTCTTTGCTCTGCTGTGCCGTTTCTCTCTCTAGAGAATTGTGATCGCCATGGACAAGTACAAGGATTGCGATTCTGGGGAGCCCACTCTATCTTTGGCCTCCAAGAAACTGAAGCACACTCAGGTCTTTGATCTATTTGCTTGATTTTTTTTTTTTTTTTTTTTTTTTTTTTGTTCGGGCAGTTTATTGTTTCTATAAGTGTTTCTTTCGGTCTTTCAAGTTGCTCTTATTTTGTTTGGTAATTGCTTAGTTTTTGATCTTAGTCGCGAGCTGGATCCACGATGTCTGGTGTTCTCATGGGTTCTCCGTTCTTGAATACTTATTTCTATATTTTTCTTTCTTTTGGTGTATAGTTAGGTTTTCTGTTTGCTTTGTAAGAATAGATGGATACATATTGCATCCAAATTCTTCTTTTTATAATGAGTTTGTACGATAAGATTTTTATTTATCATTTCCCCATTTTCTTATTGTTTTGTAATTAGTTAACGAATTGATATTTGTTACATTACATAAAATTGTGTATTACAAATTATATGGCTCTATTTTATATCATACTTTAATTTTCTGTATTTTCTTTGATCACTACTGTCTTCTTTTTTCAGTTCCAACTTATTTCATTTCTTTTTTTCCACTTTTTTGTGGAGCCATTTGTAATGACTTAATAAGAAAGTTTTATTAGTAAAATAACTTTCTAAAGTTTTATATTTGTAAATTAACTTACAGAATTATCAGGAAGGAACACTTTTAACAAAGAACCACGGGATAAAAGTGAAAAAGATCATTTACCAATTTTACTTTAGGGTAGTCATTCTGCCAAATTCTACCTATGTATTTTTGTGGTGTGTCACGTAGTACCTACTTATGCTAAAAATACTTGTCAATAATTCATAAATCTTATGCTAGATGATAATTTTGATTCTCTTTCTTTAGTCTCTTTTGAGTTGTTTATAGTTGTAAGTTTGTCTCTTTTAATGCAGGTTGCTTCGGTCAGTCATCCCAGGAATTCTTCGAGCTCGGCAAGATCTACTAATGGTGCTGATCCCCTCAAGAGTACTAGTACATCTGATTCGATGGAGTTGATGAATATAGATGGTTCTAGTCCTGATTTGTCATACAATGATGGTGGAGATCGTGATGATGGTGATAATGATGCTGATGATCTAGATTATGGTTCTGATTATGATGATCAAGATATTTACGAGGATTATGAGGATTTTTCGTATGTTGATGAATGTTCGCTATTGGAATCTCAATTTGACAATGTGAATTTGTCTCCTGGGGTGGAAGCATCAGTTCCCTGGCTGAGTGGTTCTTCTTCAGGTAAAAGCATACCGGAAACAACGACGTTAGCTACTTCAGATGTACCTGAAATTGAAAAGAAGGAAATTGCTGCAAGCAGTTTAACAGTTCATGCTGAGTCAAGTTCTAATGATAAGGTTGAAGGCGAAAACAAGGATTCAACCGTGGAGGTATCTCAATTCAAGAACTTTGATGTGGTGGATGATTTTACAGACCATCATTATGCTCAATTGGGATTTTCAGACACGAAGGTGAAATTAGTCACTTTTTTTTTTTTTTTTTTTTTTATGATTCAATCTAGCTGAATGCATGTATAAACCTGTCTATACCACTTGGTAAAAAACACAGTTACACAAGAAACTCATGTGGACATAAATGGATGATATTCATTTCCTTTAGTGAACATTTCCTCTCCCATAAGCTTGGAATTGGGATGAGCTTTGTGGATGTAGATGGAACTTTACCAGAGGAGATTAGTACTTTGGTGCAAGGGCTGGTTTATGTTTTCTTGGATATTGTTGCATATACTGATATAAGCTCACTATTCTGTTCCTTGACAGCCACCCAAGAACTGGGCAAAAAAAGTTCAGGAGGAGTGGAAAATCCTGGAGAATGACTTACCGGGTGAGTTTGAATTCCTTGCCATAGTGCACTGTTTGTCCTGTGATATGTTATACGTTATGTAATCCATATGACTGGGGGGAATGTTTCCGGTAACTTGTATGTTTTCTACTGGATCTACTGATACGTGAATGCTATACAAGGGTGGAAAGAAAACTGAAAATTTAAGCATGCTTTTAGATTACTAGAATTGGTTTAAATTGAGGACATTATGCCAATTTAGCTCTCTCCCTCTCTCTCTATCTTTCTCATCAATTTTCTTTCTACAGATACGATATTTGTTAGAGTTTGTGAAGCAAGGATGGAACTTTTGAGGGCGGTTATTGTAGGACCTTCAGGCACTCCATACCATGATGGTCTTTTTGTCTTTGATTGTCTCTTTCCTACCAACTATCCCAGGTCACCTCCAGTAAGTGTTAAGTAGTAAGATATTTACTTTAATAAAGACACACCACACACACACACACACACACACACACACATGATTTATGTATGTGTAACTCAAGCTGGAATTTCTTCTGTCAGACTGTGTACTACTATTCTGGGGGTCTTCGACTAAACCCAAATCTGTATAACTGCGGTAAAGTATGTCTCAGTCTTTTGGGAACATGGACCGGTAAAAAGGATGAGAATTGGGTCCCAGGGAAGTCAACTATGCTACAAGTTTTGGTCTCCATACAAGCACTCATTCTAAATTCAAGACCTTTTTTCAATGAGCCTGGGCATGAAACAATTACTGGAGAACTAGGGCAGGCACAATCTAAAAAATACAATGAGGAAGTCTTTATTCTATCTTTGAAGACGATGATCTATACATTAAGGAGGCCTCCAAAGGTATGGTTAGACATTTTCTTTTTTTCGTTCTTCTCTTTCAAGAAAATGGTTTTGGATGTATCAGCATTCTTGAATGTTTCTCTGACATGACGACCAAACATATTGATCGCGACGAGGTTAGGATCCTGAGTGGAATTTGTATGATTTATGTGAGAGTGACACATGCTAAAATTGTGGGATTTTAAGGACTAAATAATTGGGGATTTAAGAATGGGCATACTGGTGGTAGAATGTCCGTACACGAGTTCTCATGTATGCTTAGATGAAAACTGTGTGAGACTTACCAGATGCCCTGCTCAAAAATTACCAATTTATGGTTCTTATATAAGAAAAATTAGTTTGTTGTTGTTCTTAAATGTTGCACAGTAGCTTTGGGAATTGATTTTTGTCGAGGTTGCTTTTGAGTTTGATTAACTCGAACATAAATTTATTAAGTTACAACAACTCACTCTCTCTTCCTTGCTATGGCATTTTGTAGCTGGCATAGATCAATCAAGGACGCTTAAGTGTTTTATTATTTTAATTGAAAAAGAAAACCATCTCATTAACCTTTTATTTTGAACCCAAAAAAAAAAAAAAAAAAAAAAAAGAAGCTGTAGGCAATATCTATTTTGATTATCACTTAGATACGTCTAAAAGTTGTTTGGGTGTTAAAACTTACAATAAGGTCACTACTTTTCTTAGGATTATCACCAATCAGTCTTTTGAGTTGGCATAGCCTAACTAAACAAAACAGGATTTCATGGTTTTGAAAAATACTCTTTCTCAGCCGCCTCTTGAATGCATATACATATGAGTAAGCCAGTTGGTTTTTCTTGCAGCATTTCGAGGAATTAGTTGCTCAACATTTTCGATGTCGAGCACACGATATTCTATTAGCATGTAAAGCTTACATGGAAGGTGCATTGGTTGGATCCAATATCAAAGATAGAGTGAATAACCAAGATGATCAAAATAGTGGCTCCAGGGAATTCAAGTCTGCTGTAGCTGATATGATGAATTTGCTTGTCACCATTTTCTCGCGTAATGGAACGCTGGGGTGCGAGGAATCTCGAGTTCCAGCCAAAAATTAATTCGGCAAACTCGCCCCTTCATAAGGCGTAGACGCATAGGCTTGTATGAAGCAATTTTTTGTAATATTTTAGATATATTTATATATATATATATATATATATATGTATGTATGGTGTGTGTGTATGTGTACTTTGGAGACTGGAGTTAAAGGTTAAAGTAAATATATAGTAGAATGACCTCAACGATAAGGCGTTTCTAGTCAGTTTATGCTGCTGATTGCTTCAGCATATAATTGAATGGAAAGACTTTTTTTTTTTTTTTCTCTGTTACTATGCTTCTGTTCAAGCAATTTTATAGAAGTGCGCTTTAGTGATGATCGCAAATGTTGAATCTACTTTTTTTTTCCCCTTCTATTGGGGTTGGGGTTTTTTTTTTTTTTGGAATAAAACTTATTGTCATTTTGGTGTGTTATGTTTATTTTACACCGATAATAAAGTCTAGTCTCGTCTCGTATACTAAATTTGGGAATCTCGTATACTATGTCTATATTTCACTATTGAGGAAAAGTGGGGAAAAAAAGATGAAAAGGGATAAAAAATGATAATAATATAAAATATATGGTTATTTTTGGGGTTAATTCCGAGTTTAGTCCGTGAATTTTTAGGACGAATCTCAATTTTTGTTGACTTTTAAAACGTCCACAAACAAATTTTGAGTTAATTTAAATCCCTTAAAAGAAATATTTAACTTCGTCCTTGGTGCTAAAAATTACCATGTTTGGCAAACAAAATGTAGGTTACGCATCTTGCTTTTTCTAAGATCACCCCTTATTAACCCAGCAAGTAAGGACCACTTGATTAATTTCGTCGAGGTTTTAAGCATATCAACTGCGTGATTTGTTATATTTTGAAATTTGAGGGCCAAAATAGAATAAGGCATATAATTCTAAAAGTTAAAAATAAAAATAAACTAAAAAAGGCCAACGTTCGATGCTGTAACAATGATATTAAGGATAGTTAATAGACAAATAAAATAGAAACTTGCCCAATAAGTAGTACTCTAGGAGGCGCGGAGGAGTTCTCTCTCTCTCTCTCTCTCTCTCTCTCTCTCTCTCTCTCTCTTTTTTTTTTTTTTTTTTTTTTTTTTTGGAGAAATTTTACAGTGTATTCCCAGTGGGTCAACAACTTTTTAGATGCAATTTAAAGTCTGCATATAAAATTTACGGCATGCCACACATAATTACTTTTATTATAAATCTAATTGTTAAAAAATTAATCTAACAGTAAAAACACTTGCCCCACCAGGGTTTTTTTGAGATGCATTGCTTTTTTTTTATTTGTTTTTTTTGTTTTTTGTTTTTTTGTTTTTGTTTTTTGTTTTTTGTTTTTGTTTTTTTTTTTTTGTTTTTTTGTTTTTGTTTTTGTTTTTTGTTTTGTTTTGGCTAAAGAATTGAGGAGTCTTCTCTCTCTCTCCCTTTTTATCTCTATTCGTTACAATTTAAAACCCCTCTTTTCTTTTCTCTAAAAAAAGAGAGTAACCCCTCCTTCTTTTTTCTCTCTCTCTCTCGTGACTCTATTTACATATATCTAATATTTTTCTTTTTAAAAGGGTAATTGTATTTAATTAAAATTTGATAAATAGTCATTTCGGTACAATGATATCCATTAGAGGGATGGATGAACAATTGAGGTCTGAAAGCGAGAGAACATCTCGACACACTAACAACAAGTACACATAAAGCTTGAATTGGAGAAACATCTCCTATTAAGATAGGCTTTCGAGTGCCGGAGAGATAGATTGCCAAACCCCCAAAAAAAAGGACATCTATACGACATAGGAAAAATTCTAATCGGATCAAGACAACCCTATCAGGAGACGTACATACAACCTTATGCCGATCACCAAAAACTAACAACAAATAGCAAAATAAACGAAGGTCTGGTGGGGAGACCACGACCCTTATACAAACACAAAAATTACATAAAAAATAGAGAAAACCTCCAACCACCACCATTAGAAGCCTCTAGTGAAGGGTAATTGGCCAATGGGCTGTTAAGGGAGATAGCTGGCCAAAAGATCTCAGCCACCAAACGACAAATTCTCCTAAAAACGAAGCACATTCATTCGGCTTCCAAGCTCTAAACCGGTTTAAATCCACCCAAACGGAGCCACGGCACCATCACTGCCATCACCAATGAGAAGCTCACAACTAGGCAAGCCAAAGGACTAAGTGTCATGGTCGGGAGCCCAGTGACGTGTCCAAAGACGGTCCCGAAACTCCAGCCATCATTCACACTTTTTTCTCTGATTCATGTAGGGGAGAGGGATGAAAACGCTAGACAATTGTTTGAAACTTTTTCATTTACATAAATCTAATCTATATCTATACTACATATATAACTGGGAGTTCCCTTTTCACTATCCAAAATTTAGTTCATCTATTTTGTCTTTCTGTACCTATTCTTTTCTTATTCTCTATTTTTTGAACTCTTTTCTAAGGGTGTTCATTCAATCCAACCCAACATATTTTAATCTTATATGATCCAATCTAATTAAAAGTTAGTTTTTATAAATTCCATCTAATCCAATCCAATTATTAGAGTATCATTAAATCCAATCTAATCTGATTAAGGTCGGTTTATATTAGACTGGACCAATTTATTTTTGGTTTGACCTTTTTGCACAATTTTTTTTTTTTTGTTGCACCACCTATTTGTTAGATTTTTTTTTTTGCATACTTTAAATACTACAATTGAAAAGAAAAAAAAAAAAATAACTTCCATAATTCTAAATCAGCATATAAACTCTAAATTACAAACTTCAATATTAATTGAACATTCAACAAACAATTTAGAGAAATAAATATATACATCTATAATTTTTTGCACTATTCAAAAACTGGTTCATCTATTATATCCTTATGTGCTTTTTTTTTTTTCTCTTCTCTAACTTTTGGACTCTTTTGAGTCTTTTCCCTTTCCGCCGAGCCATAATCCATATATATGGTGTTATTTTTATTTTATTTTATTTAATGTCTTTCTATTCACTCTTTTCTTCCCCCCTCCCCCCTTTTTTCTTTTTCCTAAGAAAGGTATCGTTTTCTTCATGTCCATTTATTCACTTTTGTAGCCTTTTCTTTTCTAAAGATCTCACTTTCTTTAAATGTGTTTCTCTAAAATACATTGTTCTTCTAATTCATTCTTACTAAAATTATTTTTCCAAGTAAGACTTATTTTATATATTTACTTTACAATCCCCTAAAATATTTTTGTGGCAAATATATCCTTTATAAAAGCTTATCTTCAGTTACTTATTTAAGTTATATATATGTGTGTCTGTGTGTAGTTGATTAATATTCGACCAAAAATACATGTTCTGAGTATAACTACATTTTTACAATCTACTCTTTTTTCAAATTTAAAATGTAATATTTTCATATTCATCTCACTAAAATAATATTCTTCTCTAACATGTCTTATTAAAATTAATTTTTCTTAAATTTACTCTTACTTATCTTTTTCCTATGCAATACTCTATTTATTTATTTTTCTTTTTCCAAATGTGCCTTTATAATTGTTTTTACTTGGAACCATTAAATATACATAAGGGGGTGTTCCTTTTGGTTAATTGTTGAAAAATTTTCTTGACTTATTTTGTCATTTTCTCTATATGTCTGTGTGTATGTGTGTGTTGGTTAATATTCGACCACAAATAAATGTTTTGATTAAAAAACTGTATTTTATAATCTACTTTTTTTTTTTTTTTTTTTTCAAATTTAAGATCTAATATTTTCATATGCGTTCCACTAGAATAATTTTCTTCTCCAATATGTCTTAGTAAAATTAATTTTTTTAAAAGTACTTTTACTTATTTTTTTATGCAATACTCTAAAATATTTATTTTTTCAAATGTGGCCTTTTATATTGTTTTTAATTGGATCTATTGCATACACATAAGCTGGAATTCCTTTTGGTTTATTTTTGAAAATTTCCTTAACTTATTTTGCCATTTTCTGCCTTCGTATTCTGTAGATTTCTTATAAAAGAAAAAAAAAACTTTAACATCCATATATTAAAAATAATTTAAAAATTGAATCCACAGGTGTCCACGACAAGAATGCATATGAATCGTTCTGGGCACTTTCCTTCATCGCCAAGGTATCAAAACAAGAAGACGAAAATTGCACAAACATTTCAAAGATTTTATTTTTTCTTTTTGGTAACACCGACGACAAGCTTTTGTTAAATTTGCGTGTCGTTTAAATTGTAATTGTTTGTATAATCGTTTCTGCGTTTTAAATAACAAATCTGCCCAGAACGATTTTTAGGTTTTTAGGATTTTTAATATTCCAAGATTTTTTTTTTTTGGTCGAAAAATCAGAGTATTGTTAGATTTTTGGTGCGAGTAAATTAAGTAAAGGACTTTCTTGTGTTTCTTTTTAGAAAACCAGTTGTTAAATTTATATTAAATTTAATTAAAAATTAAATTAAAATTTTTAAAAAATATAAATATTAATAAATAAAAAACACCAATATTTTTTTTTAAAAAAAAAACACTAAAAAAGTTCCCATCAAGTAAATAGAAAGGTTAAAAAAATCAAGTAAATAGATATTAAATAAATACTTTTTTTAAAATGAGATATTAAATAAATACCTTAAATTACGAGTAAATCAACGACTTTTTTTACGAGTTAATAAACTCTCTTTTTCTTGGTGACGTCTTTCTCGCTTCCTCGCTGCATTAATCACTCTTCTCTTTCCCTCTCTCTAACGTCTTTGGTCTGCGCTGCCTCTCTCTCTAGACAATTGTGATCGCCATGGACAAGGATTGCGATTCTGGGGAGCCCACTCTGTCTTCGGCCTCTAAGAAGCTGAAGCACACTAAGGTGGTTGCCCTTTTTTTCTTTGAGATTTCTTTTCATTTATGTGTTCGGAAACTCGAATACTTTTTATATGGGTTTCTTTTGGTCTTTCGTGTTCTTCTTTTAGTAATTTCTTAGTTTTGAACTGAGTCCCGGGTTTGATTCACAATGTTTGGTGTTTTCATGGGTTTTTGCGGAGTTTTTTGGTGACGCAATTTAATTGGTGTATAGTTATTTGTTTTGCATGTAGATTGAATTCATATTTTTGTCAAGTATAATCACGATTTCACGTAAAGCTTCTGTTTTCTTTGCGAGAATAGATAAATATCGCCTCCATTTTTTATGAGACTTACTCTTTTTTTTTTTCTTCATGAAATTGTGCCCACAAATACTATGGCTTTACTGTTAAAGATTGTTCCCTTTTTTTTTTTTTGTTGGTAAAATACTGTTAAAATTGAATTGATTTATCATACTTTAATGTCTGCATTTTCTTTGATCATTACTGTCACTTTTATTTTGCAGTTCTAACATTTTTGCATTTATTTGCTGTCACACAGCATCTCTTATGCTAGCAATGGTAATCACAAGTTCACAACTCATAAATTTTATGCTAGATAAATTCTCTTTTTCCCCTTTTTCGAGTCCTTTATAGTAGTAAGTTTGTTTTTCTGAATACAGGGTTTTTTGTTTTGTTTTGTTTTTTTTTTTTATTTTTTTTTTTTTTTTTTTTTTTTGTTTTTTTTTTTTTTTTGTTTTTTTTTTTTTTTTTTTTTTTTTTTTTTTTTTTTTTGTTGTTGTTGTTGTTGTTGTTGTTGTTGTTCTTTCACTAAATTTTCTGATTACAGGTTGCTTCAGTCAGTTCCAGTAATTCTTCTAGCCTGGCAGGATCCACTCATGGTGCTGATACCCTCAAGAGTACTAGTATCTCTAATTCAACGGAATCGATGAATATGGATGGTTCTAGTTCTGATTTGTCATACCATGATGATGGGGATCATGAAGAGGGTGACAACTCTGCTAGCGATTCCGATTATTATCCTGATTATGATGAAGATATTTATGAGGACTATGAGGAATTTTCGTACATCGATGAATATTCGCTATTGCAATCTAATTTTGACAATGTGAATGTGCCTGCTGGGGTGGAAGCGTCAATTCCCTTGTTCAGTGGTTCATTAGGTAAAAGCATTCTGGAAGCAAAGACTTTAACTATTTCAGATGATCCTGAAACTGAAAAGAAGGAAACTGTCACAAGCAGTTCAACAGTTCATGCCGAGTCAAGTTCTAATGATAAGGTAGAAGGCAAAAACAATGATTATACCGTGGAGATATCTCAATTCAAGAAATTTGATGTGGTGGATGATTTCACAGACCATCATTATGCCCAAAGTGGATTTTGGGACACGAAGGTAAAATTATTCACTTTAATGTGTATCTTATGTTTTTTTTTGGATGATTTGATCTAGCTGTATACATGTATATACCTGTCTTTACCTACTACACTACACACTCGTGAGCTTTTGGATATACATGTGGCTTGGACCAAGAAGAGATTAGTACTTAGGTGCAAAAGCTGGTTTATGTTTGTGTTTGGATATTGCTGCATATATTGATATAATTCTGCTCTTTAACAGCCACCCAAGGACTGGGCAAAGAAAGTTCAGGAGGAGTGGAAAATCCTGGAGAATAACTTACCGGGTGAGTTCTAATACCTTACCATAGTGCACTCTTTGTTCCTGGTTGTGTTACACACTTTGTGATCCATATGAGTACGAGTGACTTGTATGTTTTCTACTAGAACTAAAGATAAGTGAATGGTCGGTAGAAGGGAAAACTGACAAATGTAATTATGTTTTTAGATGACTAAAATTGGTTTAAATTTAACATGTTAGGCCAATTTTGCTCTCTCTCTCTCTCTCATCAATTTTCTTTCTACAGATACTATTTTTGTTAGAGTTTGTGAAGCAAGGATGGAGCTTCTAAGGGCGGTCATTGTAGGACCTTCAGGCACTCCATACCATGATGGTCTTTTTGTCTTTGATTGTCTCTTTCCTACTAACTATCCCAAGTCACCTCCAGTAAGTACTAAGTAGTAAGATATTTACTTTAACTACACACACACACACACACACGATGTATGTATATGTAACTGAAGCTGGAAATTTCTTCTGTCAGTCTGTGTACTATTATTCTGGGGGTCTTCGACTAAACCCAAATCTGTATAACTGTGGCAAAGTATGTCTCAGTCTTTTGGGAACCTGGAGCGGTAAAAAGAATGAGAATTGGGTCCCGGGGAAGTCAACCATGCTCCAAGTTTTGGTCTCCATACAAGCACTCATTCTAAATTCACGACCTTTCTTCAATGAGCCTGGGTTTGAAAGATATACTGGAGTAGAAGGGGAGAGAAGATCTAATAAGTACAATGAGGATGTCTTTATTCTATCTTTGAAGACGATGATCTATACATTAAGGAGGCCTCCTAAGGTATGACAGACATCTTTAACTTTTTTTTATTATTTTTATTATTTTTTATTTTTTTTGCTTCTTCTTTTTCTCTTTTAAGAATATGGTTTTGCATGTATCAACATTCTGTATGTTTCTCTGGCATGATGTTTAAACATATTGTTATCAACGAGGTTAGTATCCTTACTGGAATTGGAATGATTTATATGGCATTACACATGGTGAAATTGTGGGTTTTTAAGGACTGAATCAGGGATTTAAGAAACACGGCCGCATGAGCTTTCATGTGTGCTTAGATGAAAATTGTGTTGGATCTACGAGTTGGCCTGCTTAAAAAACCAATTTATAATCCTTATATAAGAGAGATAAACGTCTTCCAACTTAAATGTTGCGACCAGTGGGTTTGGGAATTGATTTTCGTGCAGCTTGCTACGAGTTTGATTAATATACAACATAATTTTGTAGTTATAACTCACTCCTTGCGGAGTTGAATCAAGGAAGCTTAAGTATCTTATTAAAAAAAGAAACATTTTTGTTAAAAAAAAAAAAAAACAACTGAAAAGGCAAAAAAAAAAAAAAAACCTGTAAACCTTTTTTATTAAAAAAAGAGACAAAACTGAAAGGCAATGTACTATATTTTGATAATCACTTGGAAAATATATCTAGAAATTGTTTGCTTGTTACAACAAGGTCGCTACTTTTCCAAGGATTATCCATCAGTGCTTTGATTTGGCACTTTCTATCATTAAAACAGGATTTAATGGTCTTTCTATGCCTCCCTTTGAATGTTTATACATATGAACAAATCCGTTGAGATTTTATTTTATTTTTATTTTTATTTTATTTATTTATTTATTTATTTTTTTGCAGCATTTTGAGGATTTGGTTGCTCAATATTTTCGCTGTCGAGCAAATGATATTCTGGTCGCATGTGAAGCTTATATGGAGGGCGCTTTGGTTGGATCCAATATCAAAGATAGAGTGAACAACCAAGTTGATCAAAATAGTGGCTCGAAGGAATTCAAGTCTGCCGTAGCTGGTATGATGAATTTGCTCGTTACAAGTTTCTCGCGAAACGGGACGCCAGGGAGCGAGGTGCATCGACTTCCAGCTGAAAATTAATTTAACGAACTGGCACCAACACAAGGCAGTAATCATTGTAGATTCGTAGGCTTGGAAGGAGCAATTTTTTGTAATCTTTTTGATATATATATTCTGGAGTCACTGGGTTAGAGTAAATATTGTAGGATGACCTGGATGATGAAGAGTTTCGAATCAGTTTATATATGCCTGATTGCTGCAACATCTAACTGAAAGGAATGACTAGCTTTTCCTTACTCTGCTGGTTTTCAAGTAATTTTACAGTCTCTGTACAAATTGACGTACGACCCTAACTAAGAGTGATTTCTCAAACCTGATAACGACCTTTATCATATGCCCTTCTCGATGGATTAAACAGATTTTGTATATGACAAAGAAAAAGTTTCTGTTTTGTGATTCCACTGACTGTTTTTAATTCTTCTAATTAAAAATTTTAAAATACCCACATTTTCTAATTTAGAGAAAGTTGCTTGTGATAAATCACAAAAAAAAAAAAAAAAAAAAACCTTGTTCATAGACTAGAATCATCGTTGTAAATTTCTTTAACGTTGTTTTTCTTGCACAGAGAATTGGGAAGATTGAGAGTTGGAAAAATTCATGGCCAATTGGCCATTGAGTCTGGCTAATAATCCAAGGAATACGTGGAAAGCAATAGGATTATGATATATGCAATAATTCGTAAGATGCCTCGTGTTGATTGTTTATTATATACTATTGCCTTTGTGATAAAGCTTTTTCTATCATTCCGCATGATGCCCGTCTCCTCGTATTGACTAGTCACACAATCTTTAACACATTTTTAGAGCCTTTTCCGACTTGATTATATAATATATATATATTTATATATATATATATATGTATATATATGTATATATACATATATTCTCTACTCTCAAGTGGGAGGATTCCAAAACCACTTTTGGGAGTTGAGGCCTAAGAAAGCTTTGAAAAGGTTTGGTCATTTTGAGGGGAGAGGTAGCACGTGGGATTCTCCTTTTTGTTTTCTTAAGGATCTAGATTCCTAACACATCTAGATTTTTCTAGAATGTGGATAGCATATAGCAACAACTGTCTATTATCAATCAACACGAGATTATATCAAAATGACATCAAGAATATATTTCTTCCTATATTGCAGAATTTTGTTTTTGTAATACATCTCTAAACCAGAAATAATGTAGCATTTTATTAAAATGGCGTTTCCTTCTATTTTTATTTTTCTGACAACTGGTTGAATTCTAACTATATCTACCCTTTCACTCGACGTTAAAAGAAAAGGACCAATCCCATTAGGAATCATTCGGTACCCATTCCACTAGTCTAGCAACTTGGAGAACAAATTCATCAATTATGAAACCATGGAAGTACAGCTACAACCACGCATAAATGTTGTCATTATAACTTGCATGCATAACTATTACAGTTGAAGTACATTTATGGACATATAGATGAAAAGGAAAGGACAAAAAGAAACAGCAAACAATTATGGTACAACTCGCACACAATAATACATAAACTAATTAATACTTGATACATAGTTTTCCGTTAGCGGATAACGTCGCCACAATCTAGTAGCTAATTGGGTCAAACTTGTCAAACCACTTGAGGAATCCAAGGGCGGCGTCCCTCGCCTTGTCCGGCGGGGGCGTGGCCGGGTTCAGCACCTCGTACTCCACCTTCCACTCTGCGATACACGTGCTGTTTTCTTTTCCTTTGAGAGGAGTGAATGTGAAGGTGACCCTGTACGGATCGTACATACAGCGTAGGTCACCTCCAACCACGCGATAAGTCACTGACCTACCACTCTCCACCCTCTCTATTTTCTCTGTTGAGTCTTTCACGTAGTTGTTTACCTCTGCACATGCAAATTCATGATAAAAATCTTCAAAGAAAAACAAAATACACTCCACCGTCTTTCTACGTACGCACCCTTCAAAAGGAAATCCAAGAGTTCTATATACATGATCTTTACGTATCTTGTGTCACATATATACAAAGTTATTTCATGATATATAACAAGATTTACTAGCAAGGAGTGGAGTGCCGATCTACTTGGATTTAATTCATAAATGTAAATGTATTTTTCTTCTTTGGAATTTTTTTTTTCGCTCATTGAGAGACAAAAAAGATGTTATGTACGAGACATGGGGGTTATAACTGCCGAGATAACTGAAATTTCCTTTAGCTCTCTCTCTCTCTCTCCAGTTTTTGTCCCTTAGCATCCGGTTAAGGTAATAGAATTTAATTAGACAACTATGTAGACATATTTATGCCCATTTATAAAAAAAGGGTCTGCAGACTTTGCAGAAATCTATGGACGATAAGAAGAAGACGAAGAAGAATACCGGGACCAAGCTTTAAGAGCCTGAGACTTCCAGGGCTGCCATCTCCTTGGATATATTCGGCATGGGCAAGCATCTCAGGTTTGATTTTGCTCATGATTTGATCGTTTCAGTACATTTCCCATGCTTTCTCTGCTGGCAAATTAAGCACCACTTCCCCTTTCAAGCTTCTCATATATATATATATATATATATATATATCTCTCTCTCTCTCTCTCTCTCTCTCTCTCTCTCTCTTGTCTCTTCTTGTTTGTATTTTGTGACGAGGGTGACGCATTAAATAAGGACATGGGAACCTATCTTCATAAAGGGACTAGTTTGATTAAAGGAAAACCGAATAAAGTCTCACTTTATATTTCATTCTATCTCACACACGTAGATAAGGGCCTAGAGGATTTGTGCCTACAAATTCTTTCATATGAGAGGTAATTCAACGGAAGTCGACTCATTTTCAAAAGCAGATGCTAATCTTCACATATCTTCATATTTTATGTAAATTTGCTCATAGATTCATATATTTATGGAAACTAAAGACTCGACCCCTCCTTCCATCATAGACCACAAAAAATCGACTTGAGACCTCACCCACTAGCCAAGTTTACGCCCATTTTATCCAAGCGACACTTGAAAATCTAACGTTCTAGTATCTAGGTACTAAAATAATAATCAGAGAGATTCAAGTTGTGCCTTTTCCACGTAAATAAATGAAAAAAGAAGAAATATGCTTCATGAAATTGAGTAGAAAAATGCTTAAGATCAGCAACTAAGCATCATCACTAATAGAAGATGGATGTCATCTTGCAAGATCTACCTTCTATTAGTGAGTGGTGCTCAGTAACACTGATGCCCTATATTATAGCATTATTTGACGGAGTATAGTATGTCATTGGACAGAATAATTCCTGAAACCAAAAACCACTAAAGAAGACAAGACTAGGCCAAATATCACAAAAGAAAACAACGCAGTTTCTATATATCATTTCATTTCGTCTTCTTCCCTCTTCTTTTGTTGACAGAAAAGTTGACTCCAATAAAATTTCATAGATTTTTTTTTTTCAAATAAAGGTGGGAAAGTAATCTGATCCACTGAGAGTGCATTACATTGTCTATTCTATCAAACTATAAACAGTACAAGTTTGTTAGAGAGTTCGCTGGTACAACAGATAGAAAAGATACAGATAATAACAGGCCACGAGTGGTTAAAAACACACATGTTAACATGGTCGGCCAAAAGTACAAGACTACTTGGCTTACTCATTCAACCTTTTAACCGTGCTTTCTTTGAGGGGAGTCTCACTTTCTCAATAATTTCACAATCTGAAGACCATCTTGAGATCCTAACAAGGAGCTGATAGCTTTCCAATTTCGTTCACTCTATCTAGATAACAAAACAGCCTGTGAAACACCGAATTGGGAACAACAATCAAACAAAAGGGCAAAATGGATTCTGCAGAAAAGCCAGAAAAGAATGGACCACTATATTGAGATGATCTCCGCTTTCATAAATAGAGTAGAGACCATCGGATAAAACACGAAATGTTTTAGGAACAAGTCAAGGGTAAGCCTTCAACTGTTGTCCATCATAATGCATTCACGTATAAATATTGCTGCTATTGTCGAATTCTTTGAAGAAGTTAAGAGCTTTGACCACTAAAGCAAGAATTTGAAAGATAATACTGGCAATTACCAGAATGGAAAATGAAGCTGAGCTTATGCATTGGAGCTCTGTGTTTGATTTAGCTCCGCACTCAGCATGTGGTGGAGAAGCGCATCAACTCTTTGGCTCCTAGACTTCGAGCTGCAGAAAACCAAATTAGTGAGTCTAGACTATTTGTAAGGCTTCACCTCTTGAATAAATAAGAGCAAAAGATTTTAGAAGTGATAACTTTATACCAATACGTACCCAACAGATCGTCGTCCTGCTACTGATTCCTATTTAAGGAGGAGGATAAAAATATTATTAAAAACTGGTGACAAGTTCATTATCTAATAAACACATGGGAGACGGAAAAGAATTTGAATACAACAGTATCTTTTCAGATATCGGCATGGCAATGCAACATTTGTTATTAGCTCAAACAAGGAACAACTCCAAACCTTGTCCCGTTCTTCACCTCTTTCTGATGATTCAAGATCCAGTTCAGCAAAGAAAGCCTCCAAGACAAATGCAATAACCTAAATTGTACGGAAAAAGAAAGTTATTGGTTAATTTTTCCGTAGGCTTTTAGAAGGCAAAGGAAGAGAGATGCATTAAAAAAAAAAAAAAAAAAAAAAAAAAAAGCAAATTGCTTGTGCTAATCACAAGGGCTACGCATCAAGCATTATTTTCAAGTTAAGAATTCCCAACACTGGCAATAGAAAACCACTTCCGATAATTACACTTGAACTCACAACATACAAAACACTGATGAAAATAATGGAGCAGCAGAATGTAGCTTACTAAATTCAATAGCAGCAACACAGTTAGTAGATAAAAACTGATGAAGTACACAAGTGTCCAAGAAGTGCCCGTCAAATCCTTGTAACTCTGAAATGACAACCAAAACAGTGACATTTAAAAAATTATCTATTATTTCACAGAAAACAATTGAGGAAAAACATGGGCAACAATTTAGTAAAATACTGTTGTAGTCTGAAATCAGTTGCAAGTACAATAGTTGTTCAAAGAAGGCAATACTAGCTAAACTCACAATTGAACACAAAGAAAGATATAAATAAATGTACAAGGATATGTGATGTGTGTGTGTGTGTGTCACAAATTGGTCAGAATTCTTTGAATTTTTCATTTATGGTGTCCCAATGCGGGTTGGGCTGTATGGGGCAGGTCCCAGACGACTTATATGTTTGCATTGCACTCCAAGGAACCTCACGACAACTAAAACAGGCAATATTAGAACGATGCTACTAATTTAGTTAAAATATAGACCAAAAAAGAGAGACAAAAGTGTCTTCCTTACTAGCAAATGAATAAAGATGACTGTACTCAATAAACGCTGACCAGACTTTAGTAACTTGTGACATGAGAATTTACCTGCATCCACACTTGCCAATTTCCCATGACTAGTAAATTGAAGAGTGTCACCATACCATTTGGGTAATCATTGAAGTTGAGGAGTAAAAAACTGATTTTGTCAAGAAAATCCAATTAATTTAATATTAAAACTGTATTGAAACCTGTAGAGGAGCATTAACAAACTAAATGAGATCTAGAGTGAACAAATTCCAAACCATATATAGGTATGTAACTGATAAGGGCACTGGCCCATAAGCCCATTATCTTTAAAGTTGATACTCACTATCGTATTATTTTTGTATCTTTTGTCTTTCTGGTTGGAAAGGACAGCTATAATATTGACGCAAAAAGATGATATTACACAGTTAGTTTTTCCGGTGGACAAAGGATACTCATCGTCAGCAAGACCTGTTGCTTCCGACTTGGGAATCCCAGCATTAACCATTCCTCCAAAGATCTTCCAAAAGAGAGTAATAAAATTAGATGATGCTGTAACTGTAGCACCAAGAGCCAATAGGTAAAGAGAGCAGTAGATTTTACCTGCACACCAAGAGAGCAATACATACACAGGACGCAGAATAGTATCCCTAGATATGGCATCAAACTCGGTATGAGAGTTAAGAATGTTGCTATGAAGGCTCTGTAACGCTGGACGTACATCAGCAGCCTTATCAATCGCAACATTCTTGCAAGAAGAAGGTATCGAATCCTGTCAAGGAAGAAAAAGAAATGAGAGCAGACGAAAAGAAGAGGAAAAACAAAATTAGTTCAAAATATATAACCTAAATGTAGGTGCTTGGAAGCTGATTACACTAAAATATGAGGCTAACTTCTAAAAGGTTCTACTCAAAAAAGAATATTGGAGAGTGAATTATTTTATTCATTGAGTAGACCTTTATACAATTACAACCTAAGTAAAATAGGAAACAATATCACTAATTCTAGGAAGTAAATAAGAGTTATCAATACTTACCTTAATATACAGATTTGACACCTAGCTAATGATACACTTACAGCCATACACGGATTACACAGCTATACATGGATCCTTTTCTAAAAGTAGTTTGTTTTTTCTACACTCCCCTTCAAGCTGGTTTGAAAATATCTTTCATAACCTGCTTGCTTACTAGTTTTTTCAATAGTCCCTTTGTGAGCAAATCAGTTACTTGATCTTTAGTTGGAACATAGATCATGCATACCAAGCCACCTTCTATCTTCTCTTTGATAAAGTGCTTGTCCACTTCAACATGCTTCGTGCGATCGTTGAGAGCTGGATTATGAGCAATAGAAATAGTAGCCTTAATGTCACAATACAACTTCATAGGTAGATCTTCTGAAACTCTCAACTCCTGTAATATTCTCTTGATCCACATTACTTCACAAATACCAAGGGCAGCCGCCCTGCACTCAGCCGCTGCACTACTTCTTGCAACCACATTCTGCTTCTTACTACGCCAAGTTACTAAGTTACCACCAACATAAGTACAATACCCAAACAAAGTTTTAAAAGGCGGAATTGGGCCTCGAGGCGTTTTGCCCATACGAGGCGAGGCGTAAGCCTCAAGGCGCTTTGAGGCGTAAGCCTCAAAAACTGCCTATAAAAAAATTTAGAAAAAAAAAAATAATAGTAACAAAAACTAAATCCATACTTAATAATCATTAAAATCAAGAAATTTAACTAAATATCCACATAAAGACTAAATAATTATCATATCCTAATATCATAAGGATCATAATGCACTTCTAAAAGCCTAATCTCCCAAGTCATCAATCAATAATCATCATCAGATTCATCACTACTAAGAGAAGCAGCAGCCAATTTAAATCTCTCATTGTCCACGAATTCTTGACTGTTAGTGTCAGAATCACAGTCTATCTAGTCTTCTTCTTCATCCTCTTGCACGATCTCCTTGCCTCTATCACCTAATAATAAAAATTAAACTTAAGTTACTATCTCTTATATGATAATTAGAGTAAATAATAGAGAAGACAACTAATAATTCATATGGCATATCTTGCCACTAACATATCTTCTTCTTTTTAGAGCTTTTTTGAGCTCTAGTAGTATTACTAGTACCTTCTCTATCCTCAAAAAGATCAATGTCAAGATTATCAATTGCTTCCTCTGTTTGAATTTCGCCTTCATTTTCATTTCCGGCTATCCATTCATCATCAGATGGCAACTCATCAATGATTAAGGGATCCTCATCTTGCTGAAGTGCCTTCTTTTTCAAATGTCGATCTTTTAGCTTATTGTTGAACATGATGTAGACTAAGGAATTTATCTTTTGTGCAGTCAAGCGATTTCTTCTCTTAGTATGAACTTGGTTGTGGGTACTCCAATTGCGTTCACATCCCAAAGATGAACAAGTGAGACTCAAAACTCTAACTGCAAAGCTAGCCAACTCTGGGGTACCATCTCCAAATTGGGACCACCAATCATCTGAATTTAAAATTGAGATGAAAACAATTAGTCAAACAATCTAAATTGTTTTATTAGTCAAAATTAATAAGATAGTTTCTACTTACTAGGATTGCGTTTCATATATGATCCTTGAGCTTGACGAAGGCCAAAAAACCCATTCTTCTGTTGAAATTCATCTAGTTGGAGGTCGGCCTTCTCTAGATCATTTGGGTCCTTAAACATCCTATTCATGCAATGGTACAAACCAAGCTTGATCTTAGGATGGTTGGAAGGATTATCGGAGTATCGAATCCTTGGATTCAAGTAGTATGCCGCAGCATGTAAATGTTGATGCAACTGAAAATACCACTTTTCGTCAATGATCTCCCAAATCTCCTTGTAGTCTTTCTCTTCACCTCCTAAGTTTTTAGCAATTTCCTCTTTTGCCTTGTCCATAGCCCCAAATATAAATCCCATGGTGGGCATCTTTTCAGAGTCAACAACTCTTAACACCTTCACTATGGGTTGTGTAGACTTAAGAACATACCCAACAGCAGCCCAAAACTGATTATCCTTCATGACTATCTTTTTCACTTCTTTCCCATCCGGTTTCTTTGCATATGAACTATTGTTCCATTCCTCCGATACAAACATAGATTGTAGAGGTTGCATTAGTCTATAGATACACTCCAAAGTCAAATAGGCAGTAGGAAATCTTGTTGCAGCATGTCGAACAAGATCCCTTTTGGTAAAATTTCTCATCAATGACAACACCCAAGGGTGATTGTACACATAATTGCTATTTTTTTTTTTTTTTGCTTTCAACAAAGCCCTTTTATGTTGTGGCAATTCTCCTAGTTTCTCAAGCATCAAATCAATGCAATGAGCAGCACAAGGAGTCCAAAATAAGTGTTTTCGTTTCTCCATTAGTTTTGCTTCAGCAGCCTTAGAAGCACTTGCATTGTCAGTCACAACTTGAACGACAAGATCTTCCTCAACTTCTTTAACAATCTCGTCAAGCATCTCAAACAATAGATTTGCTTCTTTCGTTTTATCAGAGGCATCAACAGATCTCAAGAAAATAGTTCCATAAGGATTGTTGACTAAAAAGTTGATCAAACCTCTATTTCTAGCATCCGACCAACTATCAGTTAAAATAGAAACTCCTGTTTGTTTCCAAGTCTTTTTAACCTCCTCCACAAATTTTTCAGTGGTAAGTACTTCCTCCTTCAAAATCCATGTTCTAAGCTCATGCATACTTAGGGGTACAAGACCTCTACCATAGTCGCCAATTGATCTACACATATTAAAATAGGAGGGGCTCCTAGCAATATTGAAAGCAAGTGCATTTTCATAAAAGAACCTACCAATGTCGAGACATACTTGAGAACGGGCCTCTTTTTCTCTTGATGTCGTTCTAAAGGAAGGTCTTTCATTTGCTTCCTTATCATCCACAACATTGTTCAAAAACCTGTCCATGGGACCTCTAACTCCTCTATCACTAACCACTTGTGGCGATTGACAAGAGCTGACAAATCCATCACCATAATACGACCCAACATCCACCATTTCTTCAAATTTCTGATGCGCTACCTATTTTTCAACAGCCCATTTGTTCATATAGTCATTAATTTCTTTCTTCACATCATCAGGAACCTTAGGACAAGGCCTTACATTCTTATGAGTGCAAGCAAGGTGTTCTTTCATCCTCTTAACACCTCATTTAATAATTTGATTGCAAAACACACATTGGAGGTAAATATAAGTCTTTTTGTCATTTTCCTATGTAATTTCTTTTCCATATTTCCAAGCCGGATCTCGTCTCCCACTACGACTACCGCTAGCATTTTGTGGAGGTCTCATCCTAATTTTTTTTTACTAACTTAAACCAGAAAAAAAAAAACCAGAATTACAAGAGAAAAACAAACAATATAGCATATAGCCGTTTCTCTCATAAACACAGGTAAGGAAAAAAAAAATGAAAGAGGCGGCACGGCACAGGAAAGAAATAGATATAGCCTTCAAAAGAGGCGGCATGGCACCGGGAAAAAAAATGAGTCGTTTCTCTCATAGCCGTTTCTCTCATAAACACAGATATAGCCTTCAAAATGAAAAAAAAAAAAAAAAGTTGAGTAGAAGGAAGGAACCTTACGAAGAAGAAGGAGGTGGCACGACACCGGGAAAGAAGAAGAAGAAGAAAGAGGCGCAAGGCGGTCGGCGATGAAGGAGGCGGCGAGGCGCATGGTGGTCGACGGTCGGCACGAAGAAGAAGAAGAAGAAGGAGCTGGCTGCGAAGGCATCTCTGGTTTTTGGGAAGCGTCTCTGGTTTTTGGGAAGAGGCTTTGGTTTTTGGGAGGAGGCGCGAGAGAATAATGTCCTCAGAGGGAGACGTTATGTAACTTATGTTGAGTTTCTGGTTTTGGGCTTTTGGGCCAACGGGCCCAATTCAATTAGGGTTAAAAAACCTACTGAAAATCCTACACACGCAAGGCGTGCGCCTCACTACTGCCTGAGGCGCTGCTCAAAGGCGTGCGCCTCAACCACTTGAGGCGCAGGCCTCAAATCCTACCCTTTGAGGCGTAGGAATGAAGGCGCTTTTTTAGCGCCTCGCCACGAGGCGCGCCTCAAGGCGTGCGCCTTAGGCGCTTTTTAAAACCTTATACCCAGAAGTGGATCTCCTATATGCTACACTCCCTGCCCAATCCGCATCGGTGTAAGCCTCAATCTAAAGGTGTCCTAGGGATTTAAAGAAAAGTCCTTTACCTGGTGTCTCCTTTAAAACCTTAAAATCCTGTAAACGGCTTCAAAATGTTCAGGGCCAGGTGAGTGCATAAACTGGCTAACTGCACTTACAGAGAAGGCTATGTTAGGACGCGTGTGTGACAGATAAATAAGTCTGCCAACAAGTCTTTGATACTGCTCCTTATCTTTTACATCTTCAGCGTTGGCTGGTTGTAGTTTCACATTTGGTTCCATAGGAGTTTTTGCCGGTTTATAGCCCAACATACCTGTTTCTTCAAGTAAATCAAGTACATACTTACGTTGATTTACAATAATGCCTTCCTTAGACCTTGCAAACTCCATTCCAAGGAAGTATTTTAACACTCCCAAGTCTTTGATTTCAAACTCTTCGGCTAATCTCCTCTTTAGTTTATTTATTTTACTACAATAATCTCCTGTCAAGATAATATCATCAACATACACAATTAAGATGGCAACTTTACCTTCTATTGAATGCTTGTAAAACATGGTATGGTCCGCTTGGCTCTGTATAAATCCGTACCTCCTCACTGCCTTGCCAAAACGATCAAACCATGCTCTAGGTGGCTGTTTGAGTCCATACATGGATTTCTTTAGTCTGCAGACTTTTCCAACCCCAAGTTCTTCCTCAAAACCCGGTGGTAGGTTCATAAATACTTCTTCTTCAAGGTCACCATTGAGAAAAGCATTTTTTACATCAAGTTGAAACAAAGGCCAGTTAGAATTCACAGCAAGAGTCAACAAGACACGTATTGTATTAATCTTCGCAACAGGGAAAAAAGTTTCTTGATAATCTATTCCGTAGATCTGAGTAAAGCCTTTTGCTACTAGCCTAGCTTTATACCTCTCTATACTACCATCAGCTTTACTTTTAACTGTGAACAGCCATTTGCACCCCACAACCTTCTTTTCACTAGGCAACTCAACCACTTCCCACGTACCATTCTTCCTCAATGCCTCCATCTCTTCAAGCACAGATGACTTCCAATTCGGTTCATCTAATGCCTCCTTAATATTTCTAGGCACCACAAGTTTTGAAATCGTTGTAGTAAAAACTCTATACTTGGTAGAAAGGTTGTCATAGGAGATGTATTTGGCAATAGGATATCTAGTGCAGTTCGGGTTCCTTTTCTTATGGCAATGGGAAGATTAAGGTCTGTTTCTTGGGCAGGAATAGCAAGTACAGGACTCGGATTGGGTTCAGAAGAAAGTATTTCATTAGAATTTGGAATATAAGATAAGGAAGGTGAGTTACCTGAGCGTTTGGATGGACATCACTCGGGAATTCCTCATGGTCGGGTGCTAAGCGAAATACATAATCTTTATCTCTTTCAAGGATAATTTTCCTAGAATAAACCACAGGCTCAAGGTTAGATCGATTTTTTTCCATTCATAATATTTCCATATCTGACAAACCAATGTCAACTTCAGTGTTTCCAGATTGAGTGATCCTAGTTTCCTTATCCATTTCAGTAGATTTTACTTTAATAGGATCAAAAAATATTTGTGGTAAAGGTTCTGTTTCCCAAAAATTTGATTCTCCTGAATTCTACCCCTGAATTAAATTTTTCCGGAAAAAAGGTAAATTTTCCAAAAAAGTTGCATTCATGGTAATATGAAATTTCTTGGTCAATGGGTTAAAAAATTTGTAACCCTTTTGATTTGGAACATAGCCCAAAGAAATACATTTTTCTGCTCTTGGGTCTAATTTGGCCCGAGATCTTTTTGGAATTTGCACATAGGTAGTGCAACCAAAGACTTTTAATGGCAAATCAGAGTTTATTCGGGATTCTGGAATGTTTTTTTTAAACAATCCAAGGAGTGATATACTGTAAAACTCTAGTAGGCATCCTGTTAATCAAATATGATGCAGTTAAAATAGCATCCCCTCACAAATATTTTGGCAAGTTCATGTAAAACATCATAGCTCGAGCTACTTCTAAAAGATATTTATTCTTATGCTTGGCTATTCCATTTTGTTCAGGAGTATCTGGACATGGAGATTGATGTAAAATCCCTTTTCCTTGTAAAAAGGTTTCTAAAATTTTATTATAGTACCCCGTCCCATTGTCTGATCTTAAAATGCTTATCTTTGCTTGAAACTGATTTTTCTATCATATTATAAAAAACCTTAAATATTTTTTCAACTTCAGATTTTTCACGCATCAAATAGACCCAACAAAGACGAGCATGGTTGTCTATATATGTTACAAACCATTTTTTACCTGACACTGTGGTTACCCTTGAAGGCCCCCAAACATCACTGTGAAAAAGATAAAAAGGTTTTGAAGGTTGATATGATCTTGGAATATAACTTTTCCATTAGCTTTTTGCAAGTCAACTTTCACATTTAAATATTAAAGGATCAATATTCTTAAACAACGATGGAAACAAATGTTTTAGCTAGATAAAACTAGGATGGCCCAATCTGTAATGCCAAGCCATTATTTGATCATAAGCAGACATAGAGCTGATACTACTAAATACTTGAGCAATTTTAGAACTAGGTAAATTATCCTCAAAATAAGGTAACAAAACAATTAGAGTATTTGGAAAGTTTGCTAACAAACAAAAGATTGCAAGCAAGTTTGGGAACATGGAGGACAGATTTCAAGTTTATTTTTTTTTTTTAGATTTGTACCAGGCCTTTGCTTGCTATAGAGGAAAAACTACCATTTTCAATCTTAATTTTTTTGTTTCCAGGACATGGTGTATAGAACTGAAATAATTTGAATGAATTAGTCATATGGTCGGAAGCTCCTGAATCTATTATCCATGGAGCAGAAGAATTAATGCAACAAGATAGAGCTTTTGATTTATTACTTGTGTGTGCCACAAAAGCATTAGAAGGATCGGATGATGACGAACCAGATTTCAACAGTGTAAGAAGATGCTCCATTTGCTCTTTGGTGAAGGGGCTGGCTTCGGCCTCATGAGTAGTGGGGAAGCGTCTAGCTTTCTCTCCTGCCTTGCTCTTCCAGTTCGCAGGTTTCCCATGTAGCCTCCAGCAATTTTCACGAGTGTGGCACGGTTTGTCACAGTAGTCAGACCACACACGTGGTTTCTTACCAGGTCTGCGCTGATACACAAGAGTTTTGAACAATGTTGCTCCAGTGGTCACCAAAGCCGAGACCTCCGCAGCAGTCCCAGGTCCTTTCTTGCCCAACATAACGTTCCTCCTACTTTTTTCTCTCCTTACCTCGGAAAATACTTCACCAATCGAAGGTAGAGGCTACCTTCCAATGGTTCTCCCCTTGACTTCATCAAACTCAACATTGAGTCTTGCCAAGAACTTGAACATACGGCCATCTTCCACAACCTTCTTGTGGAGACCTGCATCTTTGGGTGATTTCCACTCGTAAGTGTTGAAGAGATCCAGGTCCTGCCAGATACGCTTCAATGAATTGAAGTATTTGGTAATATTGTCCTCTCCTTGCCGCATCTCACCAATTTTCAGAGTTAACTCAAATATCTGTGACTGATTCCCCCAATCTGAGTACATTTGGTTCACGTTTTCCCACAGCTCTTATGCTGTTGAATAGCACATATAGTTAGAGCTAATATCCTCTTCCATAGAATTCACGAGCCACGTCATAACCATGGAGTTTTGAGCATCCCACGTAGCATAGGCTGGATCCGTCTCTGGTGGAGCCGTTTTTTCACCTGTCAGATATCCCATCATTCCACGTCCTCTGATATACATCCGAATTGCTTGTGACAAGCGCAGGAAATTATCACCATTCAAACGAATGGTTGTAATCTGAACAGAGTGGGAGTTTGTGCTAGTCTTGATAGGGTCGGTTTTTTGAGAGTTAGAAGGCTTTAGAATGGTCGTGGACTCAAACTTGGTAGACATATCAGACATGGTGAACTAAGGGTAGCAGAGAACGAGAGAGAGTAGGAGAAAAAAGGCTCTAATATCAACTCGAAAAAAAATATTGGAGAGAATGAATTATTTTATTCATTGAGTAGACCTTTATACAATTACAACCTAAGTAAAATAGGAAACAATATCACTAATTCTAGGAAGTAAATAAAAGTTATCAATACTTTCCTAAATATACAGATTTGACACCTAGCTAATGATACACTTATAGCTATACACGGATTACACACTATACACGGGTCCTTTTCTAAAAGTAGTTTGTTTTTTCTACAGTTCTAAACATGACAAGTACCACAGATTAGTCATGAAAAAAGTATACCCTCGAGGATTCTTCCCCATGATAAAGAAACGAGAAGAAAACCATGCAGAAAAATTACTATTGACGGTGGTGCATAATTAGGAAAACTCATTGAGGAAAATGACGACCAATATGCTTTGGAAAGGTAAAGAAACTGATAAGATCTAAGACAATTCTCAAGAAATGAGAAGAATTGAGAAGAGAAAGATGAATCTTTATTGAATGAAAGAATGAATTGCAATGCAGTGATTTGAGGTACTGCCAAACCTCCCCTTGCTCAGCCTAAGCCAAGACTTCCTCAACAAGACTCCAGTATTTTTTTCCCCCCCTCCTCCCTCAGTTCCCGAACCCCCCTTTTAATATCCCCTGCCTTCTCTAACTAATTCCCTCCCCAACTAAAGTCCACAGTAACTAACTAATAACATCCTTTCTAACAAACTACTAACTTCACTAACCAACTATCAAGTTCCTATTAGAAACTCGACGGCAAGAACAAAAGTACAACTGTTTCGTACCATTCTCCATTTGAAAGAAAAGACCCTTGAGGGGATGCAAAAGTTACAGTTTCTCCAATAACTGCAAATGAAATAATTCTGTTAATACAGTATAACTAAAATGTAAGCAAATGTATCTCTGCAAGAAATGAAAGGGGGAAATAAAGGGTAAAAAGAGAAAAAACACTAATGCATGCACATGCAACAGTAAGCTAAGAAGAAACATAACCTTTTATATGAAGTCCAAATGGGGAACGAAAATGCTATAGCGTAAAGAAAATGATACCAAATGTGTACGTTCAAGTCTGTTCAGGTTAGTTTGAGATACTTTATCCACAGAAGAATTGGGGTACTTAAGTCATAAAATGGGAAGTAAGTGTTGGGAAAGCATTTTCAGTATTTTTCCATTGCATGTAAAATTGCTTCCTTTGTTTTCTGATTTTCTTTTGTTTGTTTCTGATTATTAATTGTTTCCTCCACCTTTTTTTTCCCTCATCATTCGCAATTCGGATGTGAAGAATTTCTGAATCTCTTATTAGATTAAACTCGGTACCACAACTGAATATATATACAAACAATGTCTAATAAAGGAAATAACAAAGTAGCTTAATTCTTTCCTAAAAATCAGGAAACAGACTCATAGGAGAAGATCACAACCGATCTCTCCTTTTATTCCTAAGATACCTTCCTAAAATAAATTCACTAACTTTGACTTCCGAATATTCAACACTCACCCCTCAAGCTGGAGAATATATATCATATAATCCCAGCTTGCAAATGAAGTCTTCAAAGTTAGGTCTAGGTAGAGCTTTGGTGAGGATGTCTGCAGTTTGTTGCTTAGTAGGAATGTAGGTCAATGTAACAGTCTCACTAGTCACCTTCTCTGTGATGAAGTGTTTGTCAATTTCAACGTGTTTCATCCTGTCATGATGCATGGGATTCTTTGCTATGCTGATAGCTGCCTGCTTATCACACATCATTAGAATAGGAGATGAACTCATTTGTCCTAGTTCACTAATAACCCTTTTTATCCAAATCCCTTCATAAATTCCCTGTGCTAGTGCTCTGTACTCAGCTTCTGCACTACTTCTGGCTACCACTGATTGCTTCTTGCTCCTCCAGGTAACAAGATTACCCCAGACAAAAGAACAATACCCGAACGTTGACCGTCTGTCAATGATGTTTCCTGCCCAATCTGCATATGAATACACTTCAGTGTCACGATTCTCTGTTTTTCTGAAGAATAGGCCTTTCCCTGATGTCATCTTCAAGTATCTAAGAATCCTGTAGATTCTTTCCATGTGTTCCTCGGTAGGGCTGTGCATGAATTGACTCACAACACTCATTGCAAAACCAATATTTGGGCGAGTATGTGAAAGATAAATCAAGTGTCCAATAAGTCGCTGATATCTCCCCCTCTCTACAGGTGTACTTTCTTTCTCTGTGCCAAGTTTCTTCTAACTGTCCGTAGGAGTATCAACTGGTTTGCATCCAAGCATTCCAGTCTTCTTAAGAAGATCTAGAATATATTTCCTTTGAGAAACAACAATGCCCTTCCTTGATCTAGCCACTTCCATTCCAAGGAAATATTTAAGATTTCCATGATCTTTAACTTCAAACTCTTCTTCAAATTCTGTAATTCCTCTACATCATTCCCAGATAGAATAATATCATCGACATAGACTATCAATATAGCAACTTTCCAAGCCTGAGATTTCTTGACAAACAGAGTATGATCAGCTTGACCCTGTATGTAGCCAAGCTTCAAAACAGCCTTTGTGAATCTGTCAAACCAGGCTCGAGGAGATTGTTTAAGGCCGTACAAGGACTTCTTGAGTTTGCAAACTTGATTCTTTGCCATACTTCCTTCAAAACCAGGTGGGACTTCCATGTAGACTTCCTCTTCAAGGTCACCATTTAGAAATGCATTTTTTATGTCTAGTTGTTGCAAGCACCAATCTTGGTTGATAGCCAATGAGAGAAGAATTCTGATAGTGTTAAGCTTTGCGACAGGAGCAAACGTTTCTGAAGATTTTAGGAAGAAATAATCTTCTATTTTCTCATTGAATAACTCGGTAACATGTACACATTTATATACAAGATTTACATAACCAATAAGGTAACAAATCCCTACAAATAAGGGAAGGATAATATTTTCCTAATCTAAAGGAATCCGGATTCTCTAATCCCATGATTTCCTCCTAGATCCTCCTAGACGTAACCCTAGATAACTTTGAGGGAAATTCCACACTCCCCCTCAAGTTGGGTTGTACATATTGTACATACCTAACTTGTTGCATATTTCCTCAAAGTTAGGTCCGGGGAGTGCCTTTGTGAGGATGTCTGCGAGTTGTTCCCGGGTAGGAGTGTAGATCACCTGCACTTCTGAATTCTCAATCTTCTCAGCTATGAAATGTCGATCTATCTCCACGTGTTTCGTTCTGTCGTGATGAACCGGGTCCTTCGCGATACTAATTGTAGCTTGATTATCGCATTCGAGTGTTACTAACTTCTCAAACTCCAACCCTAACTCAGTCATAAATCTCCTAATCCATATTCCTTCACAGATTGTTACTGCTAAGGCTCTTAATTCAGCCTCTGCACTACTTCTGGAAACTACTATCTGTTTCTTACTTCTCCATGTAACAAGATTCCCCCAGACTATCGAGCAATACCCTGTGGTTGACCTCCTGTCTACCTGGCTTCCTACCCAGTCTGCATCGGAGTAGAGAGTTATATTTCTGCAATCGTTCTTCTTGAACAATAACCCTTTTCCAGGGGTCATCTTTAGATACCTTAGGATTCTGTATACTGCGTCCATGTGTTCCTCTAGTGGATGGTTCATAAACTGACTTACGACACTCACTGCAAAACCAATGTCAGGCCGAGTATAAGAAAGGTAGATGAGCTTCCCTACTAGGCGCTGATATCTTCCTTTGTCTACCTGGGTTCCTTCCTTTCTGTGCCCTAACTTCTTTGTAGAGTCCATAGGGGTGCTTGCAGGTTTGCATCCTAGCATACCGGTTTCTTTAAGTAAATTTAGGATGTATTTACGCTGAGAGACCACTATTCCCATTTTTGCTCGAGCCACTTCCATGCCTAGGAAGTATCGTAGAGGACCAAGATCTTTTACCTCGAATTCTTGTGCTAAGAATCGTTTAATCTTCAGTAATTCTTCCTCGTGATCTCCGGTTAGGATGATGTCGTCAACGTACACAATGAGAATAGCTATTCTTCCCTTGGGAGAACGCTTTACAAAGAGTGTATGATCAGTTTGACATTGAATAAACCCATGTTCCTTTACGAATCTTGAGAATCTACCAAACCATGCTCTTAGGGATTGTTTGAGTCCATATAACGACTTCAATAACTTGCATACCTTCTTGTTGCTGTTGCTTATTTGTAAACCGGAAGGAATCTCCATGTAAACTTCCTCTTCGAGTTCTCCATTAAGGAAAGCATTCTTTATATCAAGCTGATGAAGTTGCCAATCCAAGTTGGCTACTAATGAGAGCAGTATTCAAATGGTGTTGAGCTTTGCAACAGGAGCAAAGGTCTCCTGGTAGTCCACTCTGTAGGATTGGGTAAACCCCCTTGCCACTAGCCTAGCCTTGAGCCTCTCAATGCTTCCGTCTGCCTTGTGCTTCACGGTAAAGACCCACTTACAACTCACCTTTTTCTTTCCTGGCGAGAGTTCAGTAATAGTCCAGGTTCCATTCTTCTCCAAGGCCATGATTTCTTCTTGGATTGCCTGTCTCCAACCCGGGTGATTCGGGGCCTCTTGAATGTTTGCTGGAATTTGAACATCATCCAGCCTGAAGTAAAGGCTCGATAGGATGGAGAGAGACCTGCATATGATATAAAGTTCTTGATTGGATGTTGAGTACATGTTCGAGTACCTTTCCTCACGGCAATAGGTAGTCCCAAATCATCTATAATTTTAGTCTCAAGTGATCCTTCCTGTTCCGGCTCATTTCCACCTCTTGTGTTGTTTTCTGCAGTCATTGGATCCAGTTCAGATTCATGAATAGGCATGAGATGTGCCAAGTTCTCCATCTCCCCCTGAGGTTGCTTTTTTCTCCTGGTGTATACTTGAAGTTCTTTAGTTGGTGAGGACTGACTCAAAGAAGAATTGTTGTGAGGTTTAGCCGCAGTTTCAGGTACAAGGACTGGACCGGATGGAGATGTTTCTGGCTGATTTAGTGGTATCTGGACTGGACTGGCCGGCTAATTTAGTGGTACAAGGGCTGGACTGGACACGGCATTTTGTGGCTGTATACTTGGACTCATTTCCGGGTGATCTAGCAGAGAATCCCAATTCCAAAACTGAAGTTCCCTTCGATGATTCTCCCCCTGAATTTCAGTTTTGGAGAAATAGGGAGTGTTTTCGAAGAAAGTCACATCCATTGTGTCATAAACTCTGCCGGTGGCTGGACAAAAACACTTATAACCTTTCTTATTTGTGGAATAACCGATGAAGACACATTTTATGGACTTTGGATCAAGTTTACTCCTGTTTTGGGAATAGATATGGACAAATGCGGAACACCCAAAAATTTTGAAGGTAAGGTCGGAGGCAAGGATTCGAGCATGGGGAAAGATTTTAATGAGGGCTTGCCGAGGTGTTCTAAATTTCAGGACACGAGATGACATCCTATTAATGAGATATGTAGAAGTGAGAATGGCTTCCCCCCAAAGATATTTTGGAACACCGGTAGAAAACATAAGGGATTGAGCTACTTCTAACAAGTGTCGGTTTTTCCTCTCAGCCACCCCATTTTGCTGGGGTGTGTTGCACATGAACTCATTTGGACAATTCCTTGTTGGGACAAATAGTTACCTAACACTGAATAGAAGTATTCCCTAGCATTGTCAGACTTAAGAATTTGGATTTTAGTACTGAATTGTGTTTGGATCATGGAGTGGAATGCTTGGAATATTCTATCAACTTCTGATTTTTCTTTCATAAGGAAAACCCAAGTGAGTCGGGTATGGTCATCCACAAATGTTACAAACCATCGTGCTCCATTAATATTTTTTATTCGAGCGGGTCCCCAAATGTGACTGTGAATCAGTGCAAATGGTTTTGATGGACAGTAGGGAACACTTGGATAAATAGAACGGGTATGTTTTGCAAGTTGACATATCTCACAGTTGAAAAATTTAGACTTTTTATTGATGAATAAATGAGGAAATAACCTTTCAAGATACAAAAAAGTTGGATGACCTAATCGATAGTACCATAACATGACTTCACTATCTTTATTGACACTGGAATTGAAGACAGATTTAGGACTGAAAGAACTAATTGACTGACTCGTAGGAAGGTTTTTGCTTCCAACTAAAGCTTCTCCAAGTTGAGGTATTTTGAAGAGATAGAGTCCCGAGCACATCTCAGCACTGCCAATCTTCTTCCTCGAACTCAATTCCTGAAAAACACACATTTGGGAGAAATTTAGTAACACAATGATGATCACGAGTCAACTTACTAATGGACATTAAGTTGCAATCAAGTTTAGGAACATGAAGCACGGATTTGAGGATGATTTCTGGTGATAGCCAAATGGATCCAATCCCTGCCACCTTTGTTAGAGAACCATCGGCAATGCGCACCATGAGATTGGAGTGGCTTGGTTGATATTCATGGAAGAGAGACCCATCTCCCGTCATATGGTCGGATTCCCCTGAATCAATAATCCAATATCTCGAATTTTTAGCGCACACAAAGGATGCTGACTGTGAATTACCTGCTTGTGCATGCATGCTAGCGGATGGTGTAGGATCACCGTGCTGCGAGAGTGTATTGCTTAGAATTCTTTGGAGTGCATCGAGTTGTTCCTTGGTGAAAGGACTTGACTCGGTTGTGGCTGATTTTCCCTTGGCTGTAGTGGCTGAATGTGCACGGTTGTCTCTGTCAAATCCTGGTTTTGATGGCTTCCAGTCGGCTGGTTTGCCATGTATCTTCCAACACGTATCCTTGGTGTGGCCAGGTTTAGCACAGTGATCACACCATGCCCTTCCCTTCCTTTGTTGCCGAGAGTCATGCTGATTTTGGGGACGTGGGCCACGAGCAGCAAGGGCAGAACCGGCAGCAAGGGCAGATCCAGCAGATCCTTCCTGTGGTGGAGATGAATGCTGACCACCCATCATGACCTTCTTCCTGCTTTCCTCACGGCGCACTTCAAAAAAGGCTTCTCGGAGGCTTAGGAGAGGCTTAGTTCCCATCACTCTACCTCTAACTTCATCCAGGTTTTTGTTTAACCCCAGCAAAAACTTAAATGTCCTTTTTTGCTCTACTATTTTCCGGTACAAGATATTGTCTTCAGGGCACTTCCATCCATGGCTTTCAAACATGTCTAGCTGCTGCCAGTGACGGGTGAGTGTGTTGAAGTATTGTGTTACGGCAAGGTCTCCTTGCCGTAGATCATGAAGGATGGACTCAATTACGAATAGCTCCGATGTGTTTTCGAAACTAGAATAGGTTTCTCTTACTGCTTCCCAAATTTCTTGTGCAGTTTCATAGAGAAGAAAATTCTCACCAATATCAACATTCATTGAATTGATGAGCCAAGACATAATTTGATGATTTTCTGCCTTCCACTTTTTGTAACCTGGATCATCCTTCTTCGGAATTGGAATCTCCCCTGTTAAGTAATCCTCCTTGCCTCTGCCACAGATGAACATCCGGACTGATTGAGACCATTGGATGAAGTTTTGCCCATTAAGTTTGTGGCTAGTGATCAGGAGAGAGAGGTTTTCAGAGGTTCCGGAATTTTCAGAATGTCCAAAGTTTTGAGAAGCAGATACTTGATCGGAATGAGAAGAAATTTCAGAGGGAGAGTTGGTTGTTTCGGATGCCATAGCTATGCTTGGCAATGATGGATGGCTGAGAATGGCGGCTAGGGTTTTTCCGGATTGGAATGGAGGCTAGGGTTTTTCCTCAAAGAACTGGCTCTGATACCATGAAGATTTTAGGAAGAAATAATCTTCTATTTTCTCATTGAATAACTCGATAACATGTACACATTTATATACAAGATTTACATAACCAATAAGGTAACAAATCCCTACAAATAAGGGAAGGATAATATTTTCCTAATCTAAAGGAATCCGGATTCTCTAATCCCATGATTTCCTCCTAGATCCTCCTAGATGTAACCCTAGATAACTTTGAGGGAAATTCCACAGTTTCTTGATAGTCTATCCCATAGGATTGTGTAAATCCTCTAGCTACCAACCGAGCCTTGAATCTCTCAACTGATCCATCTGCTTTGTTATTTATAGTGAAAATCCACTTGCACCCCATGGGCCTTTTCCCAACTGGCAAACAAGTAATAGTCCATATTCCATTCTTCTCAAGTGCATCAATCTCATATTGTACTGCCTTCTTCCACTCTGAATTTTGTAATGCCTCTTGTATTGTACTAGGAACTTGAATATCATCAAGAGAAGTAGAAAATGCTCTGTAAGATGGTGATAGTCCTTCATAAGTAACATAATTCCCAATTGGATGACCTGTACATCTCCTAACACCCTTCCTCAATGCAATCGATATGGTAGAGTCATCAATGCTGGGAATTGGCGCATCTTCAGCCCTATTCGTACCTATGTTTTCTTCAGGTGGACTTGAAATTGGGTCAATATCTTTGGCCACATACTGGCTGTGATCTGTGCTCCAGCTCCTATCTATTCCTCCTCCTGATGTTGACTTGAAAAGTCTCATTAGCAAGTTGTGGAGCCACAGATTGAGCAGGCACAGGAGACTGGAAAGGCACGGGAGAAGATACACTTGTGGGCTGGACTGATGACTGAACAGGCATGAGTGTGGACAAGTCTTGTGTACGGTCCGTGGGCACAAGCATGGGTAGAGGAGAACTTGGTGACTCGTGAGTGGGTAATGGGTACAGACTCAAGAAGAGACTCCCAAACTTGATGTTCATTCATGCTCTCCCCCTAAACATGAGATTTGGGATAGAAGAACACATGTTCAAAGAAGGAGACATCCATGGTGGTGTAAAATCTTTTGTTGGTTGGAGAATAACATTTGTACCCTTTTTGAGTACCCTAGGAAAATGCACTTATTGGCTCTAGGATCAAATTTGCTACGGTATTGAGGATACACATGAACAAATGTCGTGCAACCAAATACCTTGAAGGGTAAATCAGATGAAGTTGCACGGGTGTGAGGAAAATCTTTCAGAAGAAGCTGATGTGGAGTTTGAAAAGTAAGGCCTCTGGATGGCATATGATTGATCAAATAGGTAGCTGTGAGAATTGTTTCCCCCCAGAAATAGTTTGGAACATTAGAGGAAAACATAAGACACCGGGCAACCTCCAAGAGATGTCTATTCTTGCGTTCAGCCACCCCCCATTTTGTTGAGGGGTGTCAACACAAGAACTTATGTGGATTATCCCGTGGTTCTGAAGGTAGGTATTGAGACTACTAGTAAAGTATTCCCTAGCATTGTCTGACTTGAGTACCTGAATTCTAGAGTTAAAATTGATTTTGAACCATAAGATTAAAAGTTTGAAAAATTTGCCCGACTTCTGACTTTTCTTTCATAAGGAAAACCCAAGTTACCCGTGTATGATTATCAACGAATGTCACAAACCATCGAGTGCCAGAAACATTTTTTATCCGTGAAGGACCCCACACATCACTATGGATCAAAGAAAAAGCAGTTGAAGGTTTGTATGGAATTTGAGGATATATTGTTCGAGTATGCTTTGCAATCTAACAAATTTCACAATGAAAGGATGTTGGACTTTTATTGATAAATAATTTGGGAAACAATTTTGCAAGATATACAAAACTAGGATGACTAAGACGATAGTGTAACAATATAATTCACTATCTTTATTGACATTGGAATTGGATATAGAATTGAAAGACTCTAACAGACTCTGAGACTGGACACAACTTGCTTGAGAAACTTGGTTTGAGGATCGGCCACATGAGAGGAGATAGAGCCCAGAGCACAATTCAGCACTGCCAATCATTTTCCCCGATTTCAAGTCCTGAAAAATACACAAGTTCAGATAAAATTTAGTAACACATTGAAGGTCACGAGCCAATTTGCTAATGGACAAAAGATTACAATCCAAGTTTGGAACATGGAGGATAGAGTCGAGATACAACTCTTTAGTAAGTTGGATGAAACCTGTCCTAGCAATTTTTGAATTTGAACCATCAACAATACGGACGGACGAGTGGCCACTACTTGGCTTGTAATTTTGGATAAGGACAGCATCTTCTGTCATGTGATCAGAAGCATCAGTGTTGACAATCCACGGCCTCATTCCTCCTCTGTTAACAGTGAAGGCTGTATGTGAATTCGTTTGAGCAGCTAAACCAGTCCCAGTAATGCTACCACTGCCAACTTGACTAAACAGTTTCTGCAGCAAATCCATATGCTCTTTGTTGAATGGGCTAGGCTCGGGAACAGGAGCACTATCAGAGTTGGAAGCCACATATGCTTTGCTGTCTCTGTCAACCCGTGGCTTTGGTTTCCAATCAGCTGGTTTGCCATGGAGCTTCCAACAAGTCTCCTTGTAATGGCCTAGTTTCTTACAGTGATCACACCAAGGCCTTTCCCCTTTTTGACTATCTCCACCATTACTGTTAGATGGTCGGACAGCAAGGGCAGATGCATCCAATGTTGAGGCAGGCTATTCCTTAGATCCCATCATCACTTTCTTTTTACTTTCTTCACGCCTAACCTCTGAGAAAGCCTCCCTGAGACTGGGCAGTGGTTTAATGCCTATGATTTGACATCGAACATCATCCAACTCCCTCTTAAGTCCTAAGAAAAACTTGAACAGCCGTTTTTGTTCCACAATCTGCTTGTACGTTGCTGCATCTTCCGGACATTTCCATGAGTGAGTCTCGAATAAGTCAAGTTGCTGCCAATACCGTGTGAGTGTGTTGTAATACTGAGTAACAGACTGCTCTCCTTGGCAGAAGTCATGAAGTACTGATTCAACCTGAAATATCTCTGAAGTATTTTCAGAGCTGGAGTAGGTCTCTTTGGCTGCATCCCATATTTTTTTTTGCAGTCCCAAACAACAAGAAATTTTCGCCTATGTCATTGTTCATGGAGTTGATAAGCCATGACATGATCATACTATTTTCAATCTTCCACTTTCTAAAACCCGGATCTGTAGTCTCTGGCATGGCTGCTGCTCCTGTGAGATACTCATCCCTTCCCTTACCACAAATGAACAGCAACACAGATTGTGACCACTGCAAATAATTATGGCCATTTAATTTGTGTCTAGTGATGAGAATAGGATGAGAATCACTGCCACCAAGGTTTGGAATTTCTAAATTGCCTCCTGATTTTGGTGCTGTGATGCTGGATGTTTGTGATGAGGCCATTCCGTATTTTGTCATGCTTCAAATATTGCGATGAAGAAGATGAGGGAGAAGAACGAATAAGATTGCTAGAAATAGAGAAAAAGGACGGGATGAACACTGATCAGAGAGAATCGGCCTGAGAAACAGAGAAGGAAAGGCCAGAGAGAATCAGCCTGAGAAGAGAGAAGAGATGGCCGGAAAGAATGATGGCCAGAGAGAGGCGGCCTGAAGGGATTAGGGTTCAGAGAAACGGCTCTGATACCATGAAGAATTTCTGAATCTCTTATTAGATTAAACTCGGTACTACAACTGAATATATATACAAACAATGTCTAATAAAGGAAATAACTAACTAGCTTAATTCTTTCCTAAATATTAGGAAAAAGAATCAGAGGAGAATATCACAACTGATCTCTCCTTTTACTCCTAAAATACTTTCCTAAAATAAATTCCCTAACTTTGACTTCCGAATATTCAACAGGATCGTCTTTGTTGTAGTTACTTACCTATAATCCATGCGATAAGAAAATCAAATTGATTCTGGCCATCCCTCCAATAGTTCTCAAATCCACATGCATATATTTTCAGAGCCATCTCCAGAACATATATCCATCCTGCATAACAGAAAGCAAATCACCAACGAGAGTACAAATATTGTAAAATTAACTAAACAAACAAAAAGAAAGGAGTTTAGGAGATGAAACGATTTGTCCTAATATTTTACAATTAAGGTTTTAGTTTAGACATTTCTAATAGTACTTTCTGTTTCCCATAAATACATCGTAAGAAGCCTGGGATGAAAGAGAATTTTAACCAAAAGCCAAGAACCAATTTCTCGTCCTTCATTTTTGATAAGCTCACAGACTAATAACAAATTGCAAGCACACGTCTACACAGGAATATGAGTAAATTCACTAGATCAATGGAATTAATTGGCAAAAAATAGGGAAGGAATTACAGGATATGAGGGTTTTTGAGTCACCCCGTGCACTGTCTCACTAACTTCAGCTTTACACTCTTCTAGTGCCCTTCTCACTTGCCCTTCCTCCTTATTTATTCGATCACATTGTCCTAGTTACAAACTCCAATGCAGCTAACTAACAGACCTTTCCCTCTCTCAACCCAGCTCATCCTCTCGTGCCAACTCAACCCTCTCATAAGCGTCCTGAGAAGTGTTCCCTTGTGCTGCAGCTTCCATCTCTTTTCCTGTCCCCGCAAGATCCTTCTCACGGAGTCTCTTCCGTACATAAGTGAATTGTAGGAGAGACTTATCATTACCCCCGCCCTATAGACGCACCTTGTCCTCAAGGTGGAAGTGAGGGTACTGTTGGTCTATTGCCTGATAGGATTCCCATGTGTCCTCATGGGCAGGTAAATTAGCCCAACGTATCAGGACCTCTGGGTCTGAGCGTCCCCCATGTACCCACTGGCGCACTCTAAGTAGGGCAACTGGTTCTGCCCGCAGCTCCAAGTCCTTTGTGAGATGTGGTGGCAAGGCGGAGACAGGTTGCCCTTGCCCAACAACACGGCGTAGTTGAGAGACATGAAACACCGGGTGGATAGCAACCTCCGTTTGCAGGTTGAGGCAGTATGCAACTGGCCCCACACAGCCAATGATCTCAAAGGGGCCATCAAACGGGGACTTAACTTCTCATTGCGTCTGCGCGCCAAACTCACTTGATGATAGGGGCGAAGCTTGAGGTACACTAAGTCCCCCACGATGAACTGGACATCCCGGCGCTTGTTATCAGCCACAGACTTCATTTTCTACTAGGCGCAAAGAAGATGGAACTTGAGAAGGTCTAACATTGCATCGCGGCCATGAGGTGCTGCTCCACGGAATCCACTGAAGAAGAGCCCGTGCCATAACGCAACAGTGGAGGGGGAACGCGGTCGTATACTGCCTGAAAGGGAGTGGTGCGGGTGGCTGTATGAAAAGAGGTGTTGTACCAGTACTCCGACCAAGCTAACCATTTGTGCCACTGGCTGGGCTTGTCCAAAATGAAACAACGCGAGTACGTTTCCACACACCTATTGACCACCGTGGTTTGGCCGTTGCATTGCGGGTGGTAGAACATGCTCCGTGATAAAGTAGTTCCCATCTGCTTGTGGAGCTCGGTCCAAAAATGACTCAGAAAATGTGATCACAATCCGACACGATAGTACGGGGCACCCCATGGAGGCGCACTACTTTTTGAATGAAGATTCCGGCCACGATCTCTACGGAAAAAGGATGTTTCAGCGCAAGGAAATGTCCATACTTGCTAAGACGATCCACGACGACCAAGATGATGTCGTATCCCTCTGAGCGCGGTAAGCCCTCAATAAAGTCCATCAAAAGGTCCTCCCACACCCGGTCTAGGATAGGTAAGGGTTGTAGGAGACCACTAGAGGCAAGTGTAGAAGTCTTACAGCGCTGACACACTGCACATGCAGCTACGTAAGCAATGACGTCCTTTTTCATACCAGTCCCGTACCATTCCGCTGCAATCCGCCGGTATGTCTTCAATACACCTAAGTGTCCTCCCAAGACACCATCGTGGTAGGAATGCAGCAGTGTTTTAATAAATGGAGACTCCCGGGGTACCACCATTCTGCCGTGGTAAAATAACATGCCTTGAGCAATGGAAAAACCCAGATGTGTTGTAACATCCTGTAGTAATTCGGACCATACCTTAGCTAAGTTTTCATCGAGCAATACCTGCTGGTGCAGTTCACTGGGGTTGACAATTGGGGCCACCGACAAGGCACTCAGGTCCGGGGTGCTAACAAGGCGGGAGAGAGCATCCGTAGCCTTATTGTCCGATCCCGGTTTATATTGGATCTCAAAGTCGTAACCCATCAACTTGGTTAACCACTTCTGGTGTCTTGGAGACACTAGGCGTTGCTCTAGCAGGTACTTGAGGCTACGCTGGTCGATGTGGATCACGAAATGACGTCCCAAGAGATATGGCCGCCATTTTTGAATGGCTAGGACTATGGCCATCAATTCTCACTCATCAACTGATTTGCTGCATGCTAGTGCGGAAAGAGCCTGACTAAAATATGCAATGGGCCGTTGCTCTTGCATTAACACTGCCCCAACCCTATGACCCGAAGCATCTGTTTCCAACACGAAGGGTTTGTTGAAATCAGGCAAGGCTAGGATGGGTACTACTGTCATGGCATGCTTTAGTGCGGCAAACCTGCTTCTGGCCTCTTCATCCCAATGAAAATTATCCTCCACCTTGGCCGGGTCTGTCGACACCCCTTCCCCAGGCACAATATGCCCAAGGTACTCGATTGAGTTCTGCCCGAAGCTACACTTTTTCTTGTTGGCGAACAAACGGTGCTGATGTAAAATGGCCAATACCCGATCCAAATGGTGCTCATGTTCCCTCATAGTGCGGCTGTAGATTAGGATGTCATAAAAAAAACCAAGACGAACTTACAGAGAAATGCTTATAGCACTTCATTCATGAGTGACTGAAAGGTTGCCGGGGCATTCGTGAGGCCAAACGGCAAGACAAGGAACTCGTAGTGCCCCTCACGTGTGCAAAAAGTTGTCTTGGGCACATCTTCCCACCTCACACGAATCTAATGGTATCCCGACTTGAGATTAATTTTAGAGAAGATGGTAGCCCCATGGAGCTCATTGAGTAATTCATTTATTACCGGTATCGGAAAATGATCCGGCACCGTCTCCTTGTTTAGTGCACGGTAATCCACATAGAACCTCCAACTTCCATCTTTCTTCTTCGCCAAAAGGACCGGACTGGAGTATGGGCTCATACTGGGCTGGATAATACCTGCTGTTGAAAGAATATAATAATTTGTAATGATTGTATTAGATAGGATTGTTTTCTCTATTTTAGGAAATAGCACAAATCTGATCATACCATATCAGATTTGATAAGATATTTACTTTAATAGGGGAATCAGACCCCATTGTTTTTTGGTGTATCAATCAACATTATTTGCTTATTCTAGCCTATTAAAAGGCTATGGTTGCACACGGTTTCTTAAGAAAAATAGAAGAGAAAAAACCTTTGAGAATTAGGGTTCTCTTTTCTCTAAAACTCTCTTCAATTTCTTCAATTATTTCTCTTTTCTCACCCAAATATTCTTCTTGGTATTAGACCCTGTGTTCTAATCCATATTATCTCCAATCTATTAGTCATCTCTATTCCTCTTTTATTTTCTGTTCAAACCTAAATGGTCAAATACGGAATGGCTTCATCAGCAACATCGACAAAGTCCTCCACAACCATTTCTTCTACTCAAGAGACTGGCGAGCCCAGCATTCCTGCAAACTCTGATTCCTTGCTGTTACCGATCACTAGTCACAAACTAACTGATCGGAATTATCTTCAATGGTCACAATCAATCATGTTTTTCATTTGTGGCAAAGAAAAAGCTGATTACCTTACAGGAGGTACAACTGAACCAGCACGGGATGATCCGAAACACAAGGTTTGGAAAAGGGAAAATAGTATGGTCATGTCATGGTTATTAAATTCCATGACCAAGGAGATTAGTGAAGATTTCTCGTTCTGTGGAACGGCTCAAGAGATATGGGAGGCTGCCAAGGAAACATACTCCAACAATGAAAATACAGCTGAGCTATTTGAAATCAAAAACTTCGACAAGGGGACATGACTGTTACTCAATATTTTAACAGTCTAAATAGATATTGGAAGCAACTTGATCTCTTTAATAGTGAAAAACTCGGTTGTACTACTTGCAGCATCAAGTACAAGAAAATCGTGGAGAAAGAAAGGATTTTCAAGTTCTTACTAGGTCTCAATAAAAATCTGGATTAAGTTAGAGGAAGGGTTCTCAGCACTAAACCCTTACCTTCAATCCAAGGCATTTTTTGAAGTAAAAAGAGAAGAAAGCCGTAAGAAGGTGATGATGGGCACTTAAACAACCACTCAAGGATCCTCCGACTCCCTTGAAGCCTCAGCCCTTCCTGCGCATGGCCCCAGTCTGAGTCCTGATGGTTCTCAATCGAAGAAAAATGGTCATCCATGGTGCGAGCACTGTAAGAAATCAGGACATACAAAGGATACTTGCTGGAAAATACATGGAAAACCGGCTAATTGGAAACCTAGAGCAGCTTATCAAAATCATCAAAATAAAGGGGAAAGTCGTGGACTTATAGCCAGTGGAGAAGAAAAACCAACTTCAGAAAACACGCTGTTCAGCCAAGAGCAAGTGGAGTTCCTGCAGAAGCTTATCAATCAACAGAATGTGCCTGAAACCATCGGGATTGGTACAATAACTCAAAAAGGTAATATCCTCACAATTTCAACATCACAAAAGGACACTTACAGTCCCTGGATTGTTGATTCTGGTGCCTTCGATCATATGACCGGTAATCAAAAGTTATTTCACACACTTTATCCATGTCCTGGAAATTATAATGTGCGGATTGCTAATGGTTTTGCTGCAAATGTCACAAGAATTGGAACTATCATCATTAACAAAGATTTTATGTTAAAATCTATGTTACTAGTTCCAAATCTAAACTACAATCTTTTATCTATCAGCAAGCTTACCAACGATCTAATGTGTGTAACTCATTTCTCACCAACTCATTGTTATTTTTAGGATTTAGAATCAGGGAGGATGATTGGCAATGCTAAGGAGTGTGTGGGACTATATCTTCTCGAAGGGCCAAGTAATCCTATAAAACAAGCTCATCATGCAAGTGTATCTCTTCCTCTTTCCTTAAACCTTTCAAATAAAAAAAGTGCAATTATGTTGTGGCACTTCCGATTGGGACACCCTAATTTCCAGTATTTAAAGAAGTTGTTTCCTTCTTTGTTTGACAATGTGAATGAAAAATTATTGCAATGTGAAATTTGTCAATTTTCAAAGCATGTTAGAAACAACTATCCATCACAACCCTATAAATCTTCCCATCCCTTTGCAATGATCCATAGTGATATTTGGAGTCTCTCAAGGGTTAAAACTATTTCAGGAATAAAGTGGTTTGTGACATTCATAGATGATCATACTAGATTAACGTGGGTATATCTCATGTGAGACAAATCAAAAACTAGCATCACATTTAAAGAGTTTTATACCATGATACAAAATCAATTTCAAATGAGTATAAAAGTCATTAGGTCTGACAATGCTAGAGATTATTTCAATACCATTCTTGGGGAATTCTTCAAAACTCATGGGATAATACAACAAAGCTCTTGTGTAGACACACCCCAACAAAACAGGATAGCAGAGAGAAAAAACAAGCATCTTCTTGAGGTAGCCAAATCAATTATGTTCACCACCCACGTCCCTAAACAATTCTAGGGGGATGTTGTCTTAACTGCAGCATACTTGATAAACCGAATGCCTTCTTGGGTACTAAATTTTGAGAGTCCTTGTCAAGAATTACTCAAAAGCCATCCTACAACTCATGTCATATCCACTTTACCATTTAAAATCTTTGGGAGTTCGGTTTTTGTCCATAATCTTGCTCCAAACAAAAGCAAACTTGACCCTAGAGCCATTAAATGCGTTTTTCTAGGTTATTCTCCTAATAAGAAGGGTTACAAGTGTTATTCACTAGAGACACAAAAATTTTACACCTCTATGGATGTAACCTTTTCGAAAACCAACCCTATTTCACCCAAAATTCCATTCAAGGGGAGAATACAAAGAATGAATGTAATTCTTGGTATCTCACAACCACAACCAAGCCTGGCTTCTCAAACACTTCAAATGAGCCCGAACCTGAACCAATGACTTCAAATTAGGCCGAACCTGAACCAATTCTAGATAACCCTCCAATTGAAAATTTTCCTAAACCACCTCAGAACTTGCATGAAAAAGAGCTACGTGTTTATACAAGGAGGAACAAGCCTCAAGAGAAGGAAAAAATTCCAATTCTTCCTGAGCAGAGTCATGAATCCAAACTCATTTCAAGAAATGAAGGTAACAATGTTGCAAATGAACCTGTTGACAATAACCTTGATGTGCCAATTGCCATAAGAAAGGGTGTTCGGGAATGTACAAGACATCCTATTTAGAGATTTGTGTCTTATGCCGGTTTATCTCTAAAATTCAAGGCGTTTATCACTAATCTAGTTGATATTGAGATTCCAAAGAACATTTATATTGCGCTTGGCAAGCCAGACTAGAGGAAGGCAGTTGAAGCATAAATGGAAACATTTGAAAAGAATGGCACTTGGGAGCTGACAGAGCTATCATAGGGAAAACGCCTAGTTGGCTACAAATGGATATTCACTGTCAAAGTCAAACCAGATGGGAGCCTAGACCGTTACAAAGCAAGACTTGTTGCCAAAGGTTTCATGCAAACCTACGGCATTGATTATCAAGAAACATTCTCACCAGTTGCAAAACTCAACACCATTCGTGTGCTTCTCTCCTTAGCCGCGAATAAGGATTGGCCGTTGCATCAGTTCGATGTCAAAAATGCATTCCTTCATGGGGATGTAGAAGAGGAGGTGTTTTATGGAAATTCCAGATGGATTTCAAACAAGAGCTAATGTCAACAAAGTGTGCATGCTTCGAAAGTCACTTTATGGACTCAAACAATCTCCACGAGCGTGGTTTGATAGCTTTACAAAAGTGGTTAAGGAACAAGGATATTCTCAAGGACACTCCGATCACACACTATTCATGAAATTTGCAGACGATGGAAAAGTGGCAATTCTCATTGTGTATGTTGATGATATTGTTGTGACAGGAGACTTTAAGGAAGAAATACTCAGATTGAGAGAAGTCTTATCAAGAGAATTCAAGATCAAAGACCTTGGAAACTTAAAATATTTCCTTGGTATGGAGATAGTCCGGTCGAAGAAAGGGATAGTAGTCTCTCAACAAAAATATGCTCTGGATCTACTTAAAGAAACTGGGATGTTAGGATGCAAGCCTGCAGATACTCCAATGGATCCAAATAAAAAACTCGGGGTCAATGAAAATAGTCCTCCAGTCGAGACAGGAAGGTATCAACGCCTGGTTGGGAGACTCGTTTATCTTTCGCACACACGACCTGACATAGCCTTCTTAGTAAGTGTGGTCAGTCAATTCATGAACAAACCTAATGAAGAACATTTAGAACCAGTGTACAGAATTCATCGTTACTTGAAGATGACTCCAGGGAAAAGAATGTTCTTCAAAAATGGGTCAAATCGAATGATAGAAATCTTTACAGATGCAGACTGGGCAGGCTCGATCAGTGACAGAAGATCCACAAAAGGTTACTGTTCTTATGTGTGGGGCAATCTTGTCACATGGCGAAGTAAAAAAATAGTCAGTTGTTGCAAGTAGTGCAGAAGCAGAATTTCGCGCACTAGCTCAAGGAATCTGTGAAGGGATGTGGCTAAACAGACTATTGAAGGAACTCAGAGTCCCTACAGAAGAACCCATGTTGGTATTCTGTGATAACCAAGTAGCAATAAGCATTGCTAAGAAACCTGTTCATCACGATAGAACCAAACATGTGGAGCTAGACCAACATTTCATTAAAGAGAAAATCAAAGAGGGGATTCTGAATCTAAATCATGTGTCAACTCATCAAGAAGTGACGGATGTCTTGACAAAAGGACTTGCTCGAGCAAAGTTTGAGGAGTTGAATTCCAAGCTTGGAATGATCAACATATATTCCAAGCTTGAGGGGGAGTGTTGAAAGATTATAATAATTTGTAATGATTGTATTAGATAAGATTGTTTTCTCTATTTTATGAAATAGCACACATCTTATCATACCATATCAGATTTGATAGGATATTTACTTTAATAAGGGAATTGGATCCCACTGTTTTTTGGTGTAGCAATCAGCATTATTTGTTGATTCTAGCCTACTAAAAGGCTATGGTTGTACACGGTTTCTTAAGAAAAATAGAAGAGAAAAAACCTTTGAGAATTAGGGTTCTCTTTTCTCTAAAACTCTCTTCAGTTTCTTCAATTATTTTTCTTTTTTCTCACCCAAATATTCTTCTCCTGCTTCTAGCATCTCCCCCACTAAACGTTCAATCTCGTCCTTTTGTATCTGTGGATAGCGGTATGGCCTAACGTTAATCAGAGAAGTCCCTGCCTTCAACACTATCGAGTGATCCTTTGCCCGTTCTGGTGGCAATTCCAATGGAGATTCAAACACTGCTAAGTGTCGTTGTAACACGACTTGCAGCTCATCTGGTGCCTCCACAGCCTCTTTTTTTGGGCTTATCCCTAGGTTATTCAACTCCACCCACATACCTTGTCCCTCTTACTTTAGAGTGCGTATTAAGGCCTTAAGGGTGACTGGGGATTTGTGTAACCCGGGATCCCCTTTCAATGTCACTTGTCGATCCCCTAGACTGAATTTCATTAGTAAAGTCTTCCAATTCACCGTCATCATCCCTAAAGTTTCCAGCCACTGAACCCCTAAAATGAGATCTGCGCTACCTAACTCCAAGGGAAGAAAATCTTCCACAATTTCTACCTCTTGCAGCGAAACCGCCACCCCGCAGCAAACTCCTTCCCCTTTTATCGATAACCCCGTTCCCATAACCACCCCATATCTTTCAGTCCGATCTATAGGTAAATCCAATCGTCCCACCAAGTCAAACGAAATAAAATTGCGAGTCGCCCCACTATCGATCAAAATTATTACCTCGTTCCCACGAACCACTCGGAGCTTCATAGTCTTCGGGGTGGTGAGTCCAACCACCGAATTGATGGAGAGCTCCACCATTTCACCTTCTTCGAGTGCCTCATCCTTTCCTTCATGCGTCTCCTCCTGATCTTCTTCATCTCACACGATGAACAACTACAACTCCCAGTTAAGGCAACAGTGCCCGAAAACATACTTTCCATCACATCGATAACAAAGGCCTTTTTCCCTCTTCGCCTGATGTTCGGCGTCGATCAAACACTGGAACGGTGCCGCTCCGGTCTTGCTGCTCGATGGCCGGTCTGTGGCAGGGGTCATCTTTCCCCATGGCACCATTCCTCCTCGCGGTCCTAACCCAGCTTGAACTGAACCTCCTCTTGGTCCAAACTCAGGGATTTCATAACTTACTTTGTTTCCCAGGCTGGGCTATAAGTTGTGGGCCTTTGGGCCGCGTACCAATAGGTTATGCTCCTCTACCCGGCAAATTCCATAATTCGGCCCAATCCCTTGGGCTTCAGCATCCTAATTTCAACCCTGATTTCGGGCTTTAATCCGTTCACAAACGTGCTCTCTAGGACCTACTCAGAAACCTCCGTTAATGGTGCAACTAACCTTTCGAAGAGCTTGTGATACTCCCGTATCAACATTTCTTGGCGCAGAGATAAGAATTTCTCGCATAAACTTCCTTCCCGTGTTGGTCGAAACAGTGGAATTCCGAAGATATTAGGCAGTAATGGGCTGTAAATAGGAGATTTGCTAGGCTGTAAATAGCTGTAGATTAGTTTCCATAACTAGCTAATTAGTTTTCCTTTTTGTAGGATTTGACAGAATAAATCAAGGAATTACTAGGCTGCTAGTAATCTCCTCTTCTGTATAAATGTATGTTTCGGCTGATGAAATAAACTAAGAAAAATTCTCTGTTTTTCTTCATGGTATCAGAGCAAGGCTGCCTGGACCATTTTTTTTCTTTTTTTAGTTCTGATGCAAACCAGAACACAGCGTAATCCCTTTTTCTAGTGAAACTTGAAACTATATTTACTCCTTCTTCTCCTCGGTTTCTAGGTGCAAACCTAGCATCCTCCTTCGTTCCAAATCAGTGTTCCATAAAGTCTCTTAGGCAATAGTCCATCCTCTATGGCCTCAGAAACAAGTAGGAGCGTCGTTGGAACTGTATCAGGCCAAGAACTCGTGAGCAATGGTGGTGCAGGAAGTTCGTCATTCCTTATCACAAGGCACAAGTTAACCGGCCACAACTACCATCAATGGGCGAAGGCTGTTTTGATGTTCATCACAGGAAGAGGTAAGGATGAATACCTCTACAGCACCACAGAACCATTGAAGAAGGATGATAAGAAGTTCAAGGTGTGGAATACCGAGAACAATCTGGTTATGTCTTGGTTGATCAATGCAATGGACATAGAAATTGGTCAAAATTTTCTGTTTTATAACACTGCACATGAGATTTGGACAGCAACAAAAGAAACCTACTCGGACAGCGACAATACCGCTGATCTGTTTGATATCAAGGGAGCTTTGCATGATCTAAGGCAAGGTGAGATGACTATGACTCAATACTATAACACTCTTAGTCATTTGTGGCAGCAATTAGATGTGTTTAAGAATCTGGATTGGGAAAGCCCTGGAGATGCAAGCCGGTACAAGAAGATCATTGAAAAAGAAAGGGTGTTCAAGTTCCTACTGGGATTAGACAAATCCCTAGATGAAGTAAGGGGGAGAATCCTTGGTACCAAGCCACTTCCAACAATTCGAGAAGCCTTCTCAAAGGTGAGAAGAGAAGAAAGCAAGAAGAAATTGATGATGGGTACTCAGTCATCCTCAAACACCCCGGAAGGATCGGCCCTGGTCTCTCAAGGAACCACTAATACTCAAGAAGGATCGGCCCTTGTCTCCCGTGGATCCACTTCCTCCTATGATGCTCGGCAGAAAAATGGTGTGATCATTGCCGTCGCCCAGGTCACACCAAAGAAACGTGTTGGAAAATACATGGGAAGCTCGCAGACTGGAAATCAAACAAGGAAAAGGAGGCACGCGCTTTCGTGGTTGACTCAAATGGAAAAGAAAGGAGTGCAAATGATTCGACTCTCTTCAGCAAAGAACAAGTAGAGTGGCTGCAAAAGTTGTTTAGTCAAGGATCTTCTCCTAACCCGGTTATCTCAACCGCATCCGTTGCTCAAAGAGGTAACTTCCTAACTGCCTTACATACAAAAGCCGAGGATTCATCAGGGTGGATCATCAATTCTGGAGCTTCTGATCACATGACAGGTGATGTATCATTACTCCATGATTGTAGTCCCTGCCACGAGAATTACAAAGTTAGAATTGCAAATGGTTCCCTTTCCGCGGTAACTGGTATTGGGAAAGTGCTCATCTACGAGACACTAATTCTTAACCAAGTTCTTTTGGTTCCCAATCTTTCATGCAATTTACTGTCTATCAACAAACTTACAAAAGACTTAAATTGCGTAACTAAATTTACTGCTACTCATTGTTCGTTTCAGGATTTGGCTTTGGGGAAGATGATTGGCAATGCTAAGTTGAGCAAAGGACTCTACTGGTTTAGGGCTGCAGAAAAGCAAGACCCTCAAGTACATCATGTTTCCTCCTCTACTCCAAATCCTACAATAAACTTGTCTTTAGATTCAAATAAAGAAAGTGCGATCATGTTATTGCATTATCGCCTAGGACACCCAAACTTTATGTACTTATCAAAGATGTTTCCATCATTATTTAATAGAAATCCCAAGCTTTTTCAATGTGAAGTTTGTCAATTTTCTAAGCATTGTCGTAACTCTTACCCTCCCCAAAAGTACAAACCATCAAAACCATTCTCTATTATTCATAGTCATATTTGGGGACCCTCTCATTTCAAAATATCTCTGGTGCTAGATGGTTTGTTACTTTCGTTGATGACCATACTCGAGTTACGTGGGTATTTCTTATGAAGGAAAAATCAGAGGCAGGATCCCTTTTCAAATCCTTTCATTCTATGGTTCAAACACAATTTCAAGCCAAGATTCAGGTGTTTAGAATCGACAATGCCAAGGAGTACTTTAATTCCATAATTGGAAATTACCTTCTAGAAAATGGAATCATTCACCAAAGCTCCTGTATAGACACTACTCAACAGAATGGGATAGCAGAGAGGAAAAATAGACACCTTCTGGAGGAAGCCCGATCTATTAGGTTTACCACTCATGTTCCAAAGCAATTTTGGGGGGAGGCAGTTTTAACTGCCACCTACCTAATTAATAGAATGCCTTCTAGAGTCTTGAAATTTGATACCCATGTCAGGTTCTTTCCAAAAACTTTCCTCACACTCGAATTATAACCAATATTCCTCCCAAAGTTTTTGGATGTTGTGCATATGTCCATATCCCCTCTCATCAGCGAAGTAAACATGATCCAAAGTCAGTCAAGTGTCTTTTTATAGGTTATTCTCCTTATCAAAAAGGGTACAAGTGTTTTTGCCCAATCACTCGAAAAACCTATAACACTATGGATGTGACTTTTTTTGAAAATGTGCCATTTTATACCAAAACTCATATTCAAGGGGAGAGTTCAATCAACCAACGGAAAGAATATCAGTTTTGGGACATGTCCTTGCCTGAAATTTCCTTTGAGATACCTGAACCCAATATTTCCAGTGAACTACCATCAGAGCCGAATCAAATTCAAGGAGACAAGGAGTCCAAGGGCAAGGAACTTCAAGTTTACTCAAGGCATTAGAAGAACCCTAAACCAGTGGATCTACATCCTGAGCTTCCTCCCGTGCCTTGTCAAACTGATGTCCCGAGACCAAATTCCACTAAAGTCATCCAAGGTAACATAGAATCTTCCTCCACTACAGATAACACATACTCTATGGATGATCTCAATAGGCCTGTTGCCCAAAGAAAAGGGGTAAGATCCTGTACTCAGCATCCCCTCTCAAAATTTGTGTCCTATGAGAAGCTATCTCCCAATCTTCGAGCTCTCATCACAAATATGGAGAATGTTGCTATCCTGAATTGCATACAAGAAGCCTTACAACATCTTGAGTGGAGAAAGGCAGTAAATGAAGAAATCCAAGCACTGAAGAAGAATGGCACATGGAAGATTACTAAATTACCGCAGGGAAAACATCCTGTGGGTTGTAAGTGGGTCTTCAATGTCAAATACAGGGCATATGGAAGTATAGACCTGTACAAAGCGAGGCTGGTGGCAAAAGGATTTACACAGACCTATGGGATTGACTATCAGGAGACTTTTGCACCAGTTGCGAAATTGAACACAATCTGTGTCTTACTATCCTTGGAAATCAATCTTGACTGGGGCTTGCATCAACTAGACGTCAAAAATGCATTTCTCAATGCTGATCTCGAGGAAGATGTCTACATGGAAATTCCTCCAAGTCTAAAGCATTCCAGTAGCAACAATCTAGTCTGCAAACTTCAGAAATCACTCTATGGGCTTAAGCAATCCCTAAGAGCGTGGTTCGAGAGATTTACCAAGGTCATTAAAGGAGAGGAATATTTACAAGGACAATCTGATCATACTCTTTTCATTAAGAGACTTCCTAGCGGTAAGATCACAATCCTCATAGTCTACGTTGATGATATAATTGTTACAAGAAATGATGAAGAGGAGCTATCCCGACTTAAAACAGTTCTAAGCAGAGAGTTTGAGATTAAAGATCTAGGAGCCTTGAGATATTTCCTTGGAATGGAGGTAGCAAGGTCAAGCAAGGGTATTTCAGTTTCACGACGAAAGTACACCCTTGATCTGTTAAAGGAGACAGGATGCTTGGATGCAAACCCTCTGATACTCCTATGGACCCATTCAACAAGATAGGCACAAAAGAAGACTCAGCTACGATCGACAAGGGTAGATATCAAAGACCAGTTGGGAGATTGATCTACTTATCTCACACAAGACCTGACATAAGCTTTGCAGTGAGTAGGGTTAGCCAGTTTATGAATGATCCTACAGAAGAGCATCAAGAAGCTGTGTACAGGATACTACGCTACTTAAAGATGACTCCAGGCAAAGGATTATTCTTCAAAAAGGGAGCTAGTCGTGATGTGGAGATTTTCTCAGATGCAGACTGGGCTGGGTCCTTAACAGAGAGGAGGTCTACTTCGGGTTAATGTACTTATGTCTGGGGCAATCTAGTCACTTGGAGGAGTAAGAAGCAATCAGTTGTGGCACGCAGTAGTGCAGAAGCTGAATTTCGTGCCATGGCCCACGGTATCTGTGAAGGAATGTGGTTAAAAAGGTTGCTTGAGGAACTCCAATTCTCCCCTCATGCACCTATGAAATTGTTGTGTGACAATCAAGCAGCAATCAGCATTGCTAAGAATCCAGTTCATCACGATCGAACCAAGCATGTAGAGATCGATCACCACTTCTTCAAAGAGAAGATAGAGAAAGGGATCATCGAAGTGGATTACACTCCTACATGGCAACAAACTGCAGACATAATGACAAAGGCTGTTCCTAGAGCACAGTTTGACATACTGCTTTCCAAGCTGGGGATGATTAACATTCATTGCCCAGCTTGAGGAGGAGTGGAATTCCGAAGATATTTGGCAGTAATGGGCTGTAAATAGGAGATTTGCTAGGCTGCAAATAGTTGTAGATTAGTTTCCATAACTAGCCAATTAGTTTTCCTTTTTTGTGGGATTTGACAGAATAAATCAAGGAATTACCAGGCTGTTGGTAATCTCCTCTTCTGTATAAATGTATATTTCGGCTGATGAAATAAACAAAGAAAAATTCTCTCTGTTTTTCTTCAGAAACCTCTCAAGCACCAACACTTTCAGATCCGCCCAGTCCCGTATCACCCGCCAGCTATCCTCCCACTGGAACCAAGCCAAAGCTTCTCCATCCAAGCTTACCAACGCTACATCCAACTTCTCACTCTCCGTCATCTTGTTCCTAGCGAAATACCTCTCAGCTCGGAAAATCCAGCCATCGGGGTTTTCTTCGTCGTAAGTGGGCATTTCTACCCGTCGTGTTCGAAATTCTGCGCGGTTTGCCCCAGCCGCCACCAGTTGCGTCTCGGCCATCCTCCTCTCTGTCGGAGTAGGCTCCCGGTCAGATTCAGCTCTCTGGTGTATCAGTTCGTCCAGTTTTTCCAACAACAGTGCCATTCCCTACTCAAGCCCGGGAATCTTCTTCAAATCTTCCCTCACCGTTTCCAACTCCTTCTGAAAATCCTCTTTCGTTCCCTCCGCCCTCTCTTTCTCGCAGTCATCAGTCCTCTTCGTCATTCCCAAAAAGGTGCTCTGATACCAAATGATGAGCTCACAGACTAATAACAAATTGCAAGCACACGTCTACACAGGAATATGAGTAAATTCACTGGATCAATGGAATTAATTGGCAGAAAATAGGGAAGGAATTACAGGATATGAGGGTTTTTTAGTCACCCTGTGCACTGCCTCACTAACTTCAGCTTTACACTTTTCTGGTGCCCTTCTCACTTGCCCTTCCTCCCTATTTAATCGATCACATTTCACTAGTTACAGACTCCAATGCAGCTAACTAACTAACAGACCTTTCCCTCTCTCAACCCAGCTCATCCTCTCGTGCCAACTCAGCCCCCTCCTAACCGTCCTGAGAAGTGTTCCTCCTGTGCTGCAGCTTCCATCTCTTTTATTGTCCCCACATGATCCTTCTCACGGAGTCTCTTCCATACATAAGTGAATCGTAGGGGAGGAGGCTTATAAATTTTTCACCATGAAACATTTAAATAGCTAGAGAACCATTGGTTTGGCGAATAGTTAGATGTAACCACATTTCCTGAGTCCTAGTCTGGCTTAAAAGTGAACACTAACTAAACATGTCCTTTAACCACATAAGCGTTGCATTCTGTATAAATACTTTACAAAAATTCTGCAAGAAATAACGCCTTAGTAAGCCCTTACCAAAGACGAACTCCAACTCATGCCACACCTTCTGAGCAGAGTTGTTTTCTATATCAAGCTGCAAAGCAAACAGTTTTTAAAGTTGGCATTCTTTGCAGTAGAATTATTCATAGCGTTCAAAAGGACCAAACTATTCATTTCGTTATATTAAACAATTGCATGGTTAACAAGAAGGTTGAACGATCCATACACAAATTGTATCAAAACTAAAAAGATCGTTATCCTTTCCATCTATTGATGCACCAACACTTTTCTATTTTCTTATTTTTTTCTCAGGAAAGAACTTAATTACTACTGAGAATGTCCAAGATGAAATCTAGAAATGCATGTCTTCTGCGATTTTTATACAACAAAACATTAAAAACAAAAAACAAAAAAAACAAAAAGTATAGGTGCACAAGCATATGGAACTATCTCCGGTCCTGGGTATACATAATTGACCTTAAAATCTTATGAAAAGAATAAATGTCTGAAAGCTAGATCAAATAGCAAGAACAAAGAATATAGTAAGAAATCAGCCCTTGAAAAATAAACTAGACTGCTTCACCCACAAGAAAAGTAAATTTAAAGTACTAAGAATGTTAATAAGGTAACTGTACCATACGGCAAAGCAAAGATCAACTTAAACAAAGCAGAGTATGTTAATAATTGCACTAATAAGTTTTATTAGATGCCAGACCATACCATTGTTTCAATGATGACAGTGACAAGATTTACGATGAGAATGAAGGAGATAATGTATCCAAATTTGGGGCTCCGAATAAAGGCCTTCAAATTTTCAGAAAAGCGTGAATGGTAGAAAGATGGATAATATTCAAAAAAAGATGGCTGCAACAAGAACAAACAGTGTCACAGTGCAGTGTAAAAGCTCTCCTTCATTCATAATAAAGTTCTTATAAGCAACTCCCATGCATCAAAAATACAATTTGGCTTACAGTATCCTCTTTCTGGAATCTCAGGGCAATAGCATTGCAAAGGTCGGTAAATTCATCCAAGTTGATCTGCATGCAATTGATAGGGTCATAAAACAAATCATAAGTCAATCAATAATGAAATTAACTACATACTTATTCTACATATGCGGTATTATAATTAGAAAAAGTCAATTTCTCCACCCCGAAAAACATGAAAGATAAGAAAAAAATTACACAAACAGACAGGAGACGTTATGTGGTAAAAGAGAACAAAAGCTTTATACAAGAAAAAGTGGCTCCAACAATGTTAATAAAATAAAAAATAAAAAAAAATAAAAAAGAATAGAAAAAGACGTTATGCAGGAAAAATCCAACTTATTGATTAAATTATAAAATAATGAGAATTTAGTCAAATTATTTGTATACCTTAAAGTCCCCACTGTCGTCTAGCTCATCAAATATCAATTCAAATTCTTCTTTACTTATTTTTGGCAGAGTCCTGAATGAAAGGCAAACAAATCATATCAGCTTCTGCAGGATTAAATCCCACACTAGCAGTGAGATACCAAAAAATATTACAAGCACAAGAGAATTAGGACAATATGGCATATTAGGAAACCGCTACAAATTATTTGAACTGCATTTTAGGCTGCTCTGGAGACTTGTTAACTATGGCTTCTGCAGCAGCATCTACCAGGAAGCAATAACAAAGTTGTTCTAATTAAGTTATTGAGCCCATTATAGAATTGGATTTTTATACTGTTAGCTTTTAAGGGTTGAATTAGAGCAGTCAGAGATGCACAATCGTGAACGTGCAACAGCATCCAAGTTCAAAGTACAGAAGAAGTTAGAACTAATGATTGGAAGTAACATTTTCGGTTAACTTCGTCTCAGTGTTTCTCTCCATGGCATAGCTACTATCAACTATAAGACTGTGGAACTCAAACTCTCTTCAATATAAAGAAGGTCAAAAACATTTTGATAGTTCCCTAGAAATTGATAGTGACCGTTAATACCTGTATTTGTTCAACTCCTTGAAGAGTTCAATGCATTCCTCCTTCTTAATATATTTACGATTCTGTAAGCAAACAAAAATGAGGACCCATTTGAGATAAATGTACTACTAAAAAATAGAAACAAAAGCATTGACTAGTACAAAGAATCTAAAGTACACTTGGAATGACAGTATCAAAATAACTGTGAAAATAATCCAGTTCTACAGTTTCCCAGTGATCAGTAATTCCAGGAAGTAATTTGTTAGCTTCTCATAAATGTTTTAAATAGGTGTTCCTGGTTTGCAAGAATGCTTGTTCGGACTTTTGTTTGCTGATATTTTTCCTTTTTCATAATTTTTTTTTTTAAAAAAATTTATTAAAACAAATAGTTTGGTGTAACCCTATCGATATCTACTACATACAAAATTTGTGCAAGAATAAAATGAGTTTAGATCTAAAAGTAATGAGTAACAACTAACAACACAGGTTGAACAGAGCAAGTACAGGAAATGAACACCTAAGAGTACCCAAGAAACGTGCAGTTCCAAAAACCCCAGAAAGATCATAAAAAGAAGATGGAGAAGAGCTGAAAACACCCTGCACTTGAAAACAAATGCAAAAATCGATCTTGAATGAAACCACAGATTCATGGTTTAGGACCAAATAAATATGGAAACAAAAAACCAAATAACCAACATGGCAAGATATAGTATCCTCAGTGGTGAAGCAGATGATGCAAGCTTTCTGGGAGGCATGCAGAAAGGAACTTTAACCAATGAGTGATAAACTACTTACATCTTTATCTAACAAATTGAAGGCTTTCTCTAGTGTACGCTTCCGCATTTCATCCATTTTAGAAACTTGTTTAGCGAGCTATAAAATAAAAGAAATATTTTCAGTATATGCATTAAAGTCCTTGAACAATAAACTGAACATAGCTAAAGAAACCAATGAATGACACATATCAAGAGTTGCAGTTGTGTTACAATCATGATACAAGAGAAGCGTAATAGAAAAATAACTTTTACCTCGCCTTTGAAGCTATCATAAACAACGGCAAGGATCAAGTTGGTGACAAAGTAAACACCCAACAGCACGTAGAGAATAAAATACAAGCAATACCAGCGTGACTCCCTTAAGAAACAAAAGGAATTGTGTTAGATTGATCATAATAAATTTAGTAAATCTGAAAGTAACTGGCAAGTTAAACAAGACACATCTGAGGCAAAATTGACTTAAGATGTTATGTTCGTAAGTACGGTGTATCAATAGGTAGATATTATAAATTCATCAGACAAAAAAAAATGTTAAGATGGTCTTAATCGCAATATATAGAAACTCAAGAACATGTTTTTTTAAATAAAAAAAAAAAATGCAGGGCGGAGTGATCAGCTGTAGCTACTCCTAGGATGAACATCGATCTGTTAGTCAAGAAATAGTCTCAAATGCTTCCCATGGGACTCAAAATGAACATCGATCTGTTAGTCTAGAAATAGTCTTAGACGCTTCCCATGGGACTCAAACCTGACACCTTCCATCTACCAAACCACTTGGAAGTAAGCCCAATGCCACTAAGCTTCCACATTGGTGGTAGAAACTCGGAAACACGTTAAGAGCAAGTTTAACTAAGTGCCAATGACCGATATCATGAAATCCAAGCCTTTAGCAACTCAACGAAGTACCTCAAGGTACTAGGTTGTGTTTCAAGATCCAAATACAACTTATTAGATACAACATTTTCCGGCTTGAAGAACACATGAGATGATAGAAGACATTGAGGCTTGGATAGAAATCCCATCCAGTTTCAAAACCTAGAAATCCCTCCATCATAAATATAAAATCTATTTGAACATAAGGAAAAGTTCACTAACTGCACAATAGGGAGAAATAACAATTGACAGACGTAAACCTAAAGGCCATGAATGATTGACAGAGATAGAATTGCTTTCCTTTGTCCAACATAACGAAGCTAATAATTTTACTATTCCTATGTACTCTTCATTAACTTCAAAAGTGAAAGAAACTTTTTAGAGCAAATGTTACAAGAAAGATTAAATCTCAAGTCTACTGAACAGATGCTTTTGAATTCAGCCTTAGAAAAGCATATAGTTATACTAAACTTAAGAGTAAACTTTAGGATTGAGAACTAAAAGAATGAAGAACGCTAACCCTTGTTCAATGTTCCACTTACTTGTAAGCAGGAACCCAAACATCTGGATTGTTGGATGTAGTGAATAGACCAAACATTTGATACAATGTGGTACTGTATGAAGTAAACAATGTTTTTCCCTGTTGGGTATCCTCAAACATGACATAGGTGACCCAACTAGCAAACAGAAGAAACAGAGCTGATAGAGCCTACAATTGAGGAATGAAAATAACAATAGCCATAAACATGAAGGCATTATTAATTTTAAAAGAAAAGGGTGTTTGAAACAGGAATAATTGCAGATAGAAGTTTGTCATCTCATAAACCAAATGACACGAGAGTTAATCACAATTAACAAAAACTAATAAAATAAAAAGGAAGGTTATCAACAAACCATGACGTTTAAGTATGTGCCAAGCATTCCAGCCAGGATTACGCTACTCGATCTTAATTCCCTATGAACAAAGTTTAAATGGAAAAAAAAAAAAAAAAAGAAGTAGACCATAAATATCTCTCGTCTCGGTTGATATTCGAATAACCAATAATTTACTGCATAACTGGACAAGATGGTTTCATAATTAGCAAACCATGCTACTCCAGGCTAAGGTTAAAAGTGTTCAGTTCAATGTAAGAAGTTCTTGCACCTTCCACCTTATGTGTAGATGTTATTATGCTAATTATGAAGGGGAAGGAATATTTTATCGTGCAATACCTAATATTCAGGATAAAAAAGACAACTCTGATATATGGCGCAATCCTGAAAGGAAGAGAATCAAGAGCCGCCAGTGACAAATAGAGAATATAAAACAGCAGATCAGCAACCAAAATTAATAGGCAAAACACCTGAAATAAAGGAAATAGATAATGTAAGGCGAATATTATTAGTTCAGCGAAGGAAAATAAATATCATAAAGTGTTTCAGTTCTCCGGATAAACAAATGCTCTATTTCTTATTATTTCATCCATGTGTTTTCTAGATATGTCCTTTCCTAATAAACAAAGAAACACCTCAAATTCTCAATACATGAATTTTCATGTAAGTCTAAAGTATATAACCTCAATTCTAGGGTAATTTCCTATCAATTGAAGATTTTGGAATCTGATTTAATCTAACTTACAAATAATTCCTAAGAAGTTGAAGATTTTAAAGATGTTAAAAAAAAAAAAAAAAAAAAAAAAAGAGGAATCTTATAATCTAACTTACAAATAATTCCTAAGAAGTTGGAGATTTTAAAGATGTAAAAAAATAAATAAATAAATAAAGGATCTCCATTAGGAAAAAACAAAAAAATCCGAAACTAACTCAACAAAAAAAAAACACAAGTCCAAGTACCTTAAACTGATTAAGGGGGCGTTTCCAATAAATACGGGCCCCTTCATATGATAATGGGAAGAAAGTATGTACTATGAGTATAACAAGCGTTATTCCCTGCACAAGAAAACAGAAACCACAAATCCATCACATCATTCCTATTCAACTCTACTCAAAATTGAAGAATAAGAATCTGACACAATAAGCTCCGAGGTCTTTACATATTGCAGATATATCTCGAGGATGTGACGCTTACCTCATAAATTAGAGACTCCCAACCAGTCAAATATGGCAGCTGCCCAAGAAAGTAGTAATCCCGGTCACTGCAAGAATATGCAGTAGTACTCTTGTAACACCACAAAGGTTTCTGCAAAGAATTCAAGTATAAATGTTTTCATGAATACCAATTATAGTAATACTGCATGGTACAGGAAAGGAATGATAATTCTGAAAGAGTAGAAAAAACCATACAAACCTCTAAGAAATTTAGGATAACAAGTGCAAAATAGTTGAGGGACCAAATGAAGTCCAGTTGAGTGTAAAAGAAATAAAGCTTTGCAACACTTTGAAAGTTGGATTTCTCAAGTATTTCCTCAGGTAAGCCAATCCCATCTTCAGCCTGCAGAATTCATGCTAACTAATTAAGATGCGAAATCATTCGATTGAAGTTCCAATTAAAGACTAAATTTTTGCTAATTTTTTACCGATTATTTCACAGAGAGAGAGAGAGAGAGAGAGAGAGAGAGAGAGAGAGAGTCAAATCAATAATTAACCAAAAGAACCTGGAAAAGGCCTTCCCCTTCCTTTTCTATTTCGTAATGCAGATTATAATTCTTCGTGAAATTACAAATTCAGAAAGAGAGAGAGAGAGAGAGAGAGAGAGAGAGAGAGAGAGAGGAGTCAAATCAATAATTAACCAAAAGAGCCTGGAAAAGGCCTTCCCCTTCCTTTTCTATTTCGTAATGCAGATTATAATTCTTCCTGAAATTATAAAATCCTAGTAGAAAAAAAAGTCCCAACAGAAAACCAAACAAAATAAGTTCCATATTTTTGTTTTCAATTTCCTTATTGAGGAAGCCTCCAAAAGAGTCTCGGAACAGAAACGAAAAGCATAAATTTACAGTAATCGAAATTGCGAAAAAAGCAGCGCATTCATATCCTACTTTTCTTTCTGTTTCAACGAATAGAATTCATCTCGAACGAAAATCCAAAACGGCTTACACAACTCCATTTCTATACATTTGTCAACGAGCTCAAACAAATCCATTTCTAAAGAAAGATTCAAGCGCAAATCAGATCACTACTACCCAAAAAAAAAAAAAAAACGATCAAGAGCAACGAAAGTGAAGGATCAAAGCTGAAAGCAAGCTCATATCACAGAAAAATCGAAATGAACTTGCAGAAGACGAGGCATTGAAACAGACCAAATCGACAAGCGCAGCAGCTTTCTGGTATGGAGAGCCGTAAGCTATGGCGTCCGATCGTCGTCTGAAGCTTGCCGACCTCCCATTGCTCCTGGCATGGCCACTGCTTTCTCCGCTTAGCAGAGGCTTCTCCATCGTCTTCTTCTTCTTTTCACACTCTGTAATAACGAGACTTTTTTTGACGGAAAAAACGCAGTGATAAGGTGACTGATGGAACTACCAAAAAACGAAGGAGAAGCGTCCACACTACTTATTTATTTATTTATTTATTTATTTTTTTTTGTGAATTCGTTAGAGATGTTGGTTGGGTTAATTAATGTGAATTAATGCGAGGCTTCGCTTTTTTCTTTTTCTTTTTCTTTTTTTCCTTCCTTTCTTTCCTTGGACATGTCTGCACTGTTTTTTTGTCCATTATTCATTGGTTGGTTGGGTTGGGTTAATTTGGTTGAAGTTACTATAAAGGACGTCATTGTTTATGAGAATGAGACCGAAAACGTTAATTTTGACTTTTTTAAATATTAATTAAAGAGATTTTATGTTGTATGGTCGTTTTATATTCAGTGGTAAACGTTACTGATTATTATTGTAATTATTTTTGTACATCCGGTCTTTTTATTACATATTATATATATTGTGCTGAGTTTTTAATAATTGTGGTTAGTTAATAAATATAAAATTTAATGGTTTGTAATTTAATCTTATTAATTATGATTTGACCTATTACTTAATTTATTAAAATCGTCAGGTTAATATGTTAAAATTAAAATAATAATACTAATTAATAAATAAATATTAAAGTAACTTATAACTTTTGAAACTATGCCTATTAAATTATATCATCATATTATATTACTTATTAGGGAATTTAGATATTTTTAAAATAGGTCAATATACTGGTAAGACTAGTTTGAAAAATAAATAACTAATAACACATTATTTTTTGTAATCCTGTGAGAGAAATTCTAAGAATATTAGTAAATGTTCAGGATAAAGGAGTGAGTGTGATGTGCAAGAGTTTTGGATCCCGAACTGCGCTTTATGTGGAATCATCATGTATATCTAGTTTGGTAATTTACGTGAATGCGACTGAAAGTGATGGTACTCAATTGAAAGGGAGAGAAAAGGAAATGCGTCAAACATGATAGAATTGAAGGACGGGTTCCATGTCGGCACGGGCAAGGTTATTGAATGTGTGTCCTCACTTACCTTACAATGTATCTCCTTTTTATTCTTGGGCCAAAAAAGAAAAAGAAAAACATATAAATATATATATTGAGAGATTCTTTGTATCGATAGACAGATTTTTGCTAATTGTTAGATTTATATATTTTTTATTTTTTACGTGATTGTATATAAATCATTCGGATGTAAAACTTGATTTATCAAATATATTAATATATTAGAGAATGTCTCATATATATTATGATAAAAAAAAGGTTTTTTAAATCAGCAAAAGAAAATATTAGATGATATTTGACATAAATAGAGATCCATACAAAACATAGAAAGTGGCAACTAAGGCTGACAATTCAGATAATAACACGACGACATGATTTAAAATCTGCATGAAATTAGTAGATTTGAGTCATAATTAGATTGACACAGTTAACATAATTAATAAATTAATTGGGTTATAGTTGACATCTTAATACGAAATTACACAAATTAATACGATTAATTATATGTGTCATATATAATATAATAATATGTGATATAATATAAAAATTTATATGACATTAAATATAAATAATGTGAATTTTAATATTTATAGATACAATTTATTTATTTTTTTAAAGAAACATAAAAATTAACTAATAAATATGTCTTAATCATGTTAAATAAATATTATTATATTAATTATTTTATTTAATATATTAATTTAAATTAATTATCACGATTAATATAATTAATAAATAATTCATATTTAAATTTATATTTTATAATATAATATAAATTGTCATCTCAGCGGCAATCAGGGAGAGTTTCCCTTAAAGAAACAAAACTACCAAAGTAAAAGAGATGCTAGACCACTCCACTACAGCAACACCACCTCACCGTGGGCCCATGACTGAGAAGGTGAACGTGGCCACGTGGACTCGGCCACAACTTCAAGCCCACCACGTCCAAAAGACTATAAAAAGAAAAGAAAAATAAGAAAAGAAAAATAATAAAAAAGAAGTCAATATAAAAAATTTAAAAAAATATATAGATTAATTTTTAATTATAAAAATTAATAAATTATAATTTATTAAATTATAATTTATAATTAAATAAATTATAAATAAATTTATTAAATTATAATTTATTATCAGATAAATTATGAATAAAAATTATAAATTATAAATAATAATTTATTACGTTATAATTTATAATTAAATAAATTATAAAAAAATAATAATTTAATTAATTTATTAATTTATGTAAATTATTAACGTATTAATTTTAATTGATCTCAAAACTTATTTTCTTCTTTCTTTTGAAAGAAAATTGAAGGCAACGAGACAATAACTTAATGCAATCATCATCTTGTCTGATCTATGCTCCAATCCCGTTGACTTTACATAGATATCGTAGATTAATCAAAGCAATGTATGAATCTAATAGATTAATTGAGATAAAGTCTTGAGGACCGCGATTATTTAAAAAATAAATAAATGAAAACATCACTTAGTAAAGAGAGAGGAAAAAAAAAAAACAGATCTCCATCATTGTCCTTTTCCATATTATTATATATACTAAAAGAGAGCCGGAATTCATTATTCATTGTACAGTAAATGAATAGTGAATTCCTGGTTTTATCTTTACTTTTTAATGTTTAATTTTTTTAATACCCATTGTGTCCTGTTATGTTATTTTACGTTTTTATCCTTGATTTTTCTATGTCTAGCTTAATTAGAGGGGCATTTTTACCATTTACTTTTTAATGTTGATTTTTTCCGGGATTCACTATTCATTATACATTAAATGAACAGTGAATTCCCGGTTTTGTCCTTATTTTTTAATGTTTAATTTTTTTAATACCCATTGTGTCCCGTTATGTTATTTTACGTTTTTGTCCTTGATTTTTCCACATTGTCTAGCTTAATTGGAAGGGTATTTTTGCCATTTACTTTTTAATGTTGATTTTTTTTTTTTATATAATTGTAATGTACAAACTTTTTTACTAGATCTTTTTAGTAGACTTTTAAACAAATATATATTTATATATATATATATATATATATATGTATGTACATATAAATTAATACTATAATGTAAACACTCATAATTTTTTCTATACTATAACAATATTTCCCGCAGCAACGCGCGGGTAAAAAAAACTAGTTTAAGTAGAAACTTCACATAACTCATGAGCTTAAAAATGAAAGGGTTAATTTCATAAATAATTTATGAGATTTATCTTCAATTTTATTTTAATTCCTAATTTTTAAACGTCTTACAATTAGTCTTTAAAGTTTTATACTGTTTCAGTTTACATAAATTTCATCAAATTATAACGCACAATTAATGTTAAGGTCGAAATTAAAATAAAATAAAACCCCAAAAACTATTCATAGACGTTTAAAAAATCAAAGAACCAAAGTAAGATTGATTGTAAACTTCAGGACCTTTTTCAAATTAATACAAAATGAACCAAAAAAAAAAGTGAAAGGAAAAAAACAAAAACAAAACAGAGAGAGAGAGAGAAACTTGAGCAGCGGAAGAAGCAATGCAAAATTTGCAGCATCATGGATAAAGATGAAAGCTAGCAACGTATTAGTACAAGTAGACAAACAGCTATAGTCCTGAGAAAAGAATAAAAAATGAGTAACAAAATCTGAATTAAACTAGCAGAACACTGGCTATACTCATTATACACACCGCGGAGGAGACGATCTTTTTAGGATATGGAAGGGTCAATCAAGAGCTGAGGCCTCCTCCAGATTAAAAGTGAGCTTGTTCTAGGTATTAAAAATTTTACTAATTACACAATCAATGAGAGACCAAAAATAAAAAAAAAATAAAAAAAATAAAATGAATGGTAGCAATGAAGAATCCCGACATGCCTACAAGAACCTCCGGCGTATTGAAACGGCCTTGTTTATCGTCTTTTGGAGTTTCCATGCGCCTCGCGATTACATCGAACCTGTTAAAAGTTACCCAGCTATGTTAGAAATTAGTAATTATGAGGGAACTATACAAGAATGTTATAGTGGAAAGAATTTCAGCGTTAATGCTTGACTTGACTAGTTGCAGAAGCTACCTATCCATTTCCCTCGCACTTAAAACCTTAAAAACTTTTAAAACTTACAAGAGTAGTCAACCTTAAAGTAGTCAGCCGAAGTTCTTATGTTCTTCCATGCTGAGTACACAAGAGTTGGAAATCTATTTGCTTGAATTTGAATCATTTAATGCAACGGCATGTGTGTCTTACAATTTAATTACTGAAAGTATATATTACAAACTAACAAGTCTAATAAAGAAGACAACTGTCACAAAATATCTTGTTCAGCATGATAAAGAGGGAAAAGAATTGCTGAAACTAAACTAAAGAGGGAAAAGAATACAAGTCTGTTCTGGGTTGTCCTTTCTTTACAATCTCGTTATATTGAAACTTTAAGGTGTACTCATTTCCTCCTGCCCATATTCATTGAATATGTGCTTTAACAACATCAATTTCTTTTATATTTTATGATATTCCAAAATCCCCCGGACTCACTTTATGAGCCCGAGTTTGAAACTGGAGCCTTCCGTCAAACCCTACCATCTTTGAAAAGCAGAAAACTATGACTCTGATCATGTAGGTGCCCATAGAGGTGGTTCGGACACCAGACCTTGTGGGAGAAAACTAAAAGCCTGACCATTCCAACCAACACTCCATGGGTAACTTCAATTTCTTTTACTAAAACGGGCCATTTTATTAGATAAACAAGTGAAGGTATCTACCTAAACAAGCTGAACGCATGACCATTTAATATGGATTTCCTCAAAATGCAAATTTTACTTGCTAAAAGAACTAAGTTTAACTGCAAATTAATTTGTGATAACCGTACGTACGAGTGAGATGCATATCAGGTAAGACATGATTAATAATAATAATAATAATAATAATAACAACAACAACAACAACAACAACAACAATAATAATATAATTATAATAATAATAAATCAAAAGAATGATTCCAGGCAATAACCATGCAAATTCAACGACTTGAGCTATTTATATTTAACATAGAATAACAAAAATGATTATGGATATTGGATGCCAAAGCAGGCATAATTTAATCGATTTCAAGCACAGAATTAAAGATGCATAATGGCACCACCCAGAAGTTTTCCAAGAGACAAGGATGAAGAATTACCTCAAATCATCACATGTCAACCTTAGATTTTTTGCCCATAACAATCTGGAATATCCGGAGGCCCCTGCTGAATGCTTCATTGAACAGGATCCTAGTCTGCATAGACTGAAACCCAGGAAGCCGTGATAGAAGAGCCACAGGAGCCAAGATAATCACACCAAATAATATATCGTACAATCGAGCCACAGAGACGACTAATTCCCAAAGTATCGTAGACTGCAGAAACGGGCTAAGTACTTGGCAAATCAATATCATGCCCCACCCAGTGGGGATAAATGCCAATAGACTAGTGAAAATGTCCATGAAATTGAAGTTTGTGAACTTCAGCAGTCCAATAATCACAAGTATCCGGAGTACAATGACAAGAAACTGGACCAGACGGTAGTATATGTGATCTTTTGCTGCATATCTGTCCCGAGCATATGCTATCACCACATATATTCCAAAAGCCACCAGGACATAGATCCAAGACAACAAATATACAATGATGCTTTTATTTCCAGATGCAATATCAAGCTGGTACACAATGCCATATTGGAAAAAGAAAAAGCGGAGATCCAAAATTACCTCCAGCAACTTTCCCCGTAAGCCAGTGGTTCTCAAATGATCCTGCTCCTCATACCACCATCTTTCCCAGCTCTGCTCAGCTTTCGCAAACACACTACCACGAAACCAAATCCAGTTCATGAAGTCATCAAAATCATCTACAGTCTTCAACCAATCGAAACCGGAAGGATTAAAGACAAAGGGAGTCATGATCCATGAGGCGACGAGAAACCAACTAGAAATGGTCAAGGCTATGTATACAAACTTGTCCTTAGCTACAGTACTATGCGATGCATAAACTATAAGTATCAGCCCAAGTTCAATAGCTTTTATGAAATGGCTACGAGCGTAGAGTCTATAATTTTCTGCAAAACTCTTGTGCTGAACAACAAAGCCACGTCCCGTGGCACGATACTTTGCACCACCATGAAGAATAGTTCGGCCAAAGAAGTGGGTACGCGTTCCCATTGAGAATGTGTAGAAAACAGAAGAAAGCTGGAGCTGCATTGTCAAGAAATCCCAAACAGCCTGCAGGAAACCATGCTCGAGAGAGTTCTCCACTATCATTGGAAGGGCAGTGAAGAGACCAAGTTGGATGATGAACTGCTGATTCAAGATTGTGCTAAGTGATTTACTGCTATCGTTCGACAAAGCAGAACCCTCGATACCACTAAGAGCCAGATACAGACGGCCCCACAAGAATGCATATACTGTCCGAATAACAATCATTGGGTTGAAAAAGAATCCCACTCTAGTGTAAAAGAATGACAGCATTCTAAAGAAATCCAGCCTATGACCCAGCCTGTAGACATCTCTGCACAGTACTTGCTCATGGAATCTCAAGTATCTTATTAAAAAAAAGAAAAAAAAACAACAACTCGTAAACCATTTTATTAAAAAAAAATTAAGACAAAACTGGAAGGCAATATGCTATATTTTGATAATCACGTGGAATATATATCTAGAAATTGTTTGCTTGTTACAACAAGGTCGCTATTTTTCTAAGGATTATCCATCAGTGTTTTGATTTGGCACTTTCTATCATTAAAACAGGATTTACTGGTCTTTCTATGCCTCCCTTTGAATGTTTTCACATATGAACAAACCCGCTGGTTTTTTATTTTTATTTATTTATTTATTTATTATTATTTTTTTTTTTTTTTTTTTTTTTTTTTTTTGCAGCATTTTGAGGATTTGGTTGCTCAATATTTTCGCTGTCGAGCAAATGATATTCTGGTCGCATGTAAAGCTTATATGGAGGGCGCTTTGGTTGGATCCAATATCAAAGATAGAGTGAACAACCAAGTTGATCAAAATAGTGGCTTGGAGGAATTCAAGTCTGCCGTAGCTGGTATGATGAATTTGCTCGTTACAAGTTTCTTGCGAAACGGGACGCCAGGGTGCGAGGTGCATCGACTTCCAGCTGAAAATTAATTTAACGAAGTGGCACCAACACAAGGCAGTAATAATTGTAGATTCGTAGGCTTGGAAGGAGCAATTTTTTGTAATCCTTTTGATATATATATTCTGGAGTTACTGGGGTAAGAGTAAATATTGTAGGATGACCTGGATGATGAAGAGTTTCTAATCAGTTTATATGTGCCTGATTGCTGCAACATTTAACTGAAAGCAATGACTAGCTTTTCCTTACTCTGCTGGTTTTCAAGTTATTTTATGGAAATGTGTCCATAAAGTAGGATGTAATTTGTTATTTATGAAATGGTAAATATCAGACATCATTATTTTGCTGACGTTTATAAATAAAATAAAGTTATGTTTTGATTTATACTCAAGAGTGTTAGTAATATTGTTTAGTCCATAGACTGTTATGAACGAAAGAAGAGTCAGGGAATCCCTGCTGGACAAGCTCTTCTAATATAGTTTAAAATTGATATTCGCAGTCTTAAGATCGATTGGGCGATCGAATCCGATTATGACTATTAGATCGAACCATGTGTTGGTAGTCTCAGGGCATGGGAGTTGGACTGATCTATGGTTGATCTAGACATGTTCACAACATGTTGAATAGACCAAACAACTAATTAGGTTAAAGCAAAAATCGTTTACAGAGCTCTAAACCTAATTATTACAACTTTAAGTATAAATGCGTAATTATCTCAATCTTGAAGTGAATACATAACTCGACTTAATTTCTCATGGTCTTTGATTCACCAATGAGATTAGTTCATAGTTTTTAAACAACATCTCAGTTGTTGGGATCATGACATAATTGATTTGGAGTTGTGTAATTCACAAATATGAAATTCGTAAGCGATAAAATCACCTCATGCTTTATTGATGGGTGTGTGAATAAATAAACCAGGCATGGTATTCAATTATGGTAATCATTGATTGAGACATCGTGACATGTGCGAGACATCTTACAAACATATGTCTTTCTTATTCACAATCATATAAAGGAGTTGAGGAAATAATGTTTGGAATGGTAAAACGGTAATTTTTTACACCATTCTAGTCACTAATATTTATGAAGGATAATGGTGCATTTATTCTGTGGACCGTCTGATAAATTGTATTAACACCATCAGAAAAATAGCGCATATGAATTGAGAGATTAGTTGGCATCAAACCTTTAGTGGAGTCATACGATGTCAGAATTAAATACGTTGATAACTTATCGGGATAAATTAGTCGAGTATTGTAATTCCATAGCTTTGTTCATATGGGTCCATTCGGTCATAAGGCTAGCTCTAATAAGTGGGAAAATTGAAACTGATGTTTTGTTACATAATTATGTTTAAATAAATTCATTATGTTATTTTTCATTTATTTGATAATTGAAAAAATAAAAGGAATGGATTTGAATTTTAAAATTAATGGTGATTAATTTAAAATTCAAAATAAAATTTGAACATGATTTTTTTTTTTGGCAACTAAAGGAGGGAGAAAGTTGATTTTATTTTTGGAAAATTCAGAAATCCCTTGGCAAGTGGAAATTCGGATTTTGATCCAATAATAAAGGGGAAAATTCAGAAATCTCATCTAGGGTTAAGTTTTCGAATTTCCTCCTATAAAGATATATTATTGTAAACCCTAGGTGTGGCTAAGAAAAGGAAAAAATATCTCAACTCTCATTCTCTCCCTAGGGTGGCCGGATTTGTGATTAAAATAGAAGGAAAATTGTTTCCTTAGGTTTTTTAAAAAAGAGCCTACTCTCTTCTCCTAAAACACTTAGAGTCATAGTCCTGAATCAACGAGTGATTTTTGGTGTGATCGTGTTCATAAATCAACTGTCTTGTTTCACAGTAATTCTTCATCTCGGAACGTGAGATAGTGAGACAAGATCCTTGCGGCCATATTTGATCCAATCATCTTAAAGATATGATTGTCATTTTATTTCTTTGTCAATAAACATATATCATGCATGTATCTCTCGTTATGATTTGTGTTTAATTTGAAATTAAAAGATATATGAAAATTTTTAAAATTTCTGCCTACATATTTATTGTTGTTTAAATGATTTTTCACTTAAAAATCACAACTTGATCCTACACGTACGACCCAACTAAGAGTGATTTCTCAAACCTGATAACGACCTTTATTATATGCCCTTCTCGATGGATTAAACATATTTTGTATATGACAAAGAAAAAGTTTCTGTTTTGTGATTCCACTGACTGTTTTTAATTCTTCTAATTAAAAATTTTAAAATACCCACATTTTCTAATTTAGAGAAAGTTGCTTGTGATAAATCACAAAAAAAAAAAAAAAAAAAAAAAAAAAAAAAAAAAAACTTGTCCGTAGACTAGAATCATCATTGTAAATTTCTTTAACGTTGTTTTTCTTGCACAGAGAATTGGGAAGATTGAGAGTTGGAAAAATTCATGGCCAATTGGCCATTGAGTCTGGCTAATAATCCAAGGAATACGTGGAAAGCAATAGGATTATGATATATGCAATAATTCGTAAGATGCCTCGTGTTGATTGTTTATTATATGCTATTGCCTTTGTGATAAAGCTTTTTCTATCATTCCGCATAATGCCCGTCTCCTCATATTGACTAGTCGCACAATCTTTAACACATTTAAAGAGCCTTTTCCGACTTGATTATAATATATATATATATATATATATATATATATATATATTCTCTACTCTCAAGTGGGAGGATTCCAAAACCACTTTTGAGAGTTGAGGCCTAAGAAAGCTTTGAAAAGGTTTGGTCATTTTGAGGGGAGAGGTAGCATTAGTGGACCAGTTACCAAAGGGCAAAGGGGCAATAAAGACCAAAGAGTGCAAGAAAAAAATAAATAGTAATTATTGGTAATTAATCATATACTATATGCATAGTGATAGAACAAAAATTTCACATGAGAAAAAACTATGACGAATTAGATATAAGCTACGGGAGAATTTGAAGGTGTATGTGTGTGTTACCAATTGTGAGGTAGTAGACGAGGAAAGGGTGTGATAGAGGGAGAAGTCTGGCACACCAAATTTAATCCTTTTCCTGATGAAAATTCTAAAAATCTATTAAATTCAAAAAAAAAAAAAAAAAAAAAAAAAAACTATTTACCCTACAAAACTTTTGTAAGGAATAATAAAATAGACTACAATAATTAAACAAATAACTATCACTTATTATTTTCTCCCCTTCATTATCAAATAACATGTATAATTATTATTATTTTCTCCACTCTTCCTATCCACACCAACCCTTCTTAATCTATCAATCCATCCATCCAAGTTCCAACTTCTCCACCCCAACAACCAAAAAATAAAAAATAAATAAAAAAAATCACAAGAAAACATGGCATACTAACAAAAAGGAGAAGGGCAATTATCCCCTTTATAGAGCTCGAAAAGTAGAGGCTGGTAGGCTTTGAAATTTGTGATTAAAGAACAAAATTAGCACGTGGGATGCTCCCTTTTGTTTTCTTAAGGATATCTAGATTCCTAACACATCGAGATTTCTCTAGAATGTGGATAGCATATAGCAACAGCTGTCTATTATCAATCAACACGAGATTATATCAAAATGACATCAAGAATATATTTCTTCCTATATTGCAGAATTTTGTTTTTGTAATACATCTCTAAACCACAAATATTGTAGCATTTTATTAAAATGGCGTTTCCTTCTATTTTTATTTTTCTGACAACTGGTTGAATTCTTAACTATATCTACCCTTTCACTCGATGTTAAAAGAAAAGGACCAATCCCATTAGGAATCATTCGGTACCCATTCCACTAGTCTAGCAAGTTGGAGAACAAATTCATCAATTATGAAACCATGGAAGTACAGCTACAACCACGCATAAATGTTGTCATTATAACTTGCATGCATAACTATTACAGTTGGAGTACATTTATGGACATATAGAGGAAAAGGAAAGGACCAAAAGAAACAGCAAATAATTATGGTACAACTCGCACACAATAATACATGCACTCATTAATACTTGATACATAGTTTTCCGTTAGCGGATAACGTCGCCACAATCTAGTAGCTAATTGGCTCAAACTTGTCAAACCACTTGAGGAATCCAAGGGCGGCGTCCCTCGCCTTGTCCGGCGGGGGCGTGGCCGGGTTCAGCACCTCGTACTCCGCCTTCCACTCTGCGATACACGTGCTGTTTTCTTTTCCTTGGAGAGGAGTGAATGTGAAGGTGACCCTGTACGGATCGTACATACGGCGTAGGTCACCTCCAACCACGCGATAAGTCACTGACCTTCCACACTCCACCCTCTCTATTTTCTCTGTTGACTCTCCCACGTAGTTGTTTACCTCTGCACATGCAAATTCATGATAAAAATCTTCAAAGAAAAACAAAATACACTCCACCGTCTTTCTACGTACGCACCCTTTCAAAAGGAAATCCTAGAGTTCTATATACATGATCTTTACGTATCTTGTGTCACATATATTCAGAGTTATTTCATGATATATAACAAGATTTACTAGCAAGGAGTGGAGTGCCGATCTACTTGGATTTAATTCATAAATGTAAATGTATTTTTCTTCTTTGGAAAATTTTATTCACTCATTGAGAGATAAAAAAGATGTTATGTACGAGACATGGGGGTTATAAGTTATAACTGCCGAGATAACTGAAATTTCCTTTTGCTCTCTCCAGTTTTTGTCCCTTAGCAACCGGTTCAGGTAATCAGAGTTTGTTTTAGGAGAAGAGAGTTCAATCAGGTAAATAGACTATGTAGACATATTTATGCCCATTTATAAAAACGGGTCTGCAGACTTTGCAGAAAGCTATAGACGACAAGAAGAAGACGAAGAAGAATACCGGGACCAAGCTTTAAGAGCCTGAGACTTCCAGGGCTGCCATCTCCTTGGATATATTCGGCATGGGCAAGCATCTCAGGTTTTATTTTGCTCATGATTTGATCGTTTCTGTACATTTCCCATGCTTTCTCTGCCGGCAAATTGAGCACCACTTCTCCTTTCAAGCTTCTCATATCTCTCTCTCTCTCTCTCTCTCTCTCTCTCTCTCTCTTGTCTCTTCTTGTTTGTATTTTGTGACGAGGGTGACGCATTAAATAAGGACAAGGGAACCTATCTTCATAAAGGGACTAGTTTGATTAAAGGAAAACCGACTAAAGTCTCACTTTATATTTCATTCTATCTCACACACGTAGATAAGGGCCTAGAGGATTCGTGCCTCTAAATTCTTTCATATGCAACAAAAGAAGAGAGGTAATTCAACTGAAGCCAGACTATCATTTTCAAAAGCAGATGCTAATCGTCTCATATCTTCATATATTTATGTAAATTTGCTCATAGACTCAATAATACGTGAGGATTCCTTTCATTTGCTAATGGACACTAAAGACTCGACCCCTCCTTCCTTCATAGACCATATATAATCGACTTGAGATCTCACTCACTAGCCAAGTTTACGCCCATTTTATCCAAGCGACACTTGAAAATCTAACGTTCTAGTATCTAGGTACTAAAATAATAATCAGAGAGATTCAAGTTGTGCCTTTTACACGTAAATAAATGAAAAAAAAGAAGAAATATGCTTCATGAAATGGAGTAGAAAAATGCTTAAGATAAGTAGCTAAACATCATCACTAATAGAAAATAGACCCCACCTTGCAAGATATTAGTAGGTGGTGCTCAGTAGCATTGATGCCCTATAGCATTATTTGACGGAGTATAGTATGTCATCGGACAGAATAATTCCTGGAACCAAAAACCACTTAAGAAGACAAGGCTAGGCCAAATATCACAAAAGAAAACAACGCAGTTTCTATATATCATTTCATTTCGTCTTCTTCCCTCTTCTTTTGTTGACAGAAAAGTTGACTCCAATAAAATTTCATAGATTTTTTTTTTTTTTTTAAATAAATGTGGGAAAGGATCTGATCCACTGAGAGTGCATTACATTGTCTATTCTATCAAACTATAAACAGTACAAGTTTGTTCGAGAATTCGCTGGTACAACAGATAGAAAAGATACAGATAACAGGCCACGAGTGGTTAAAAACACACATATTAACATGGTCGGCCAAAAGTACAAGACTACTTTGGCGTACTCATTCAACCTTTTAACCGTGCTTACTTTGAGGGGAGCCTCACTTTCTCAATAATTTCACAATCTGAAGACCATCTTGAGATCCTAAGCAAGGAGCTGATAGCTTTCCAATTTCGTTCACTCTCTCTAGATAACAAAACAGCCTGTGAAACACCGAATTGGGAACAACAATCAAACAAAAGGCCAAATTGGATTCTGCAGAAAAGCCAGAAAAGAATGGACCACTATATTGAGACGATCTCGGCTACAGCAACACTCATAGAGAATGCTTTGATAAATAGAGTAAAGACCATCGGATAAAACACGAAATGTTTTAGGCACAAGTCAAGAGTAAGCCTTCAACTGTTGTCCATCATAATGCATTCACGTATAAATATTGCTTCTATTGTCGAATTCTTTGAAGAAGTTAAGAGCTTTGATCACTAAAGCAAGAATTTGAAAGATAATACTGGCAATTACCAGAATGGAAAATGAAGCTGAGCTTATGCATTGGAGCTCTGTGTTTGATTTAGCTCCGCACTCAGCATGTGGTGGAGAAGCGCATCAACTCTTTGGCTCCTAGACTTCGAGCTGCAGAAAACCAAATTAGTGAGTCTAGACTATTTGTAAGGCTTCACCTCTTGAATAAATAAGAGCAAAAGATTTTAGAAGTGATAACTTTATACCAATACGTACCCAACAGATCGTCGTCCTGCTACTGATTCCTATTTAAGGAGGATGATAAAAATATAATTAAAAACTGGTGACAAGTTCATTATCTAATAAACACATGGGAAACGGAAAAGAATTTGAATACAACAGTATCTTTTCAGATATCGGCATGGCAATGCAACATTTGTTATTAGCTCAAACAAGGAACAACTCCAAACCTTGTCCCGTTCTTCACCTCTTTCTGATGATTCAAGATCTAGTTCAGCAAAGAAAGCCTCCAAGACAAACGCAATAACCTAAATTGTACGGAAAAAGAAAGTTATTGGTTAATTTTTCCATAGGCTTTTAGAAGGCAAAGCAAGAGAGATGCATTAAAAAAAAAAAAAAAAAAAAAAAAAAAAAAAAAAAAAGAGAGAGAGAGAGAGAAGAAAAAAAGAAAAGAAAAGCAAATTGCTTGTGCTAATCACAAGGGCTACGCATCAAGCCTTATTTTCAAGTTAAGAATTCCCAACACTGGCAATAGAAAACCACTTCCGATAATTACATTTGAACTCACAACATACAAAACACTGATGAAAATAATGGAGCAGCAGCATGTAGCTTACTAAATTCAATAGCAGCAACACAGTTAGTAGATAAAAACTGATGAAGTACACAAGTGTCCAAGAAGTGCCCGTCAAATCCTTGTAACTCTGAAATGACAAACCAAAACAGTGACATTTAAAAAAATTATCTATTATTTCACAGAAAAAAATTGAGGAAAAACATGGGCAACAATTTAGTAAAATACTGTTGTAGTCTGAAATCAGTTGCAAGTACAATAGTTGTTCAAAGAAGGCAATACTAGCTAAACTCACAATTGAACACAAAGACAGATATAAATAAATGCATAAGGATATGTGATGTGTGTGTGTGTGTGTCACAAATTGGTCAGAATTCTTCGAATTTTTCATTCATGGCGTCCCAATGCGGGTTGGGCTGTATGGGGCAGGTCCCAGATGACTTATATGTTTGCATTGCACTCCAAGGAGCCTCACGACGACTAAAATGCTACTAATTTAGTTAAAATATAGATGAAAAAAAAAGGAGACAAAAGTGTCTTCCTTGCTAGCAAACGAATAAAGACGACTGTACTCAATAAACACTGACCAGAATTTAGTAACTTGTGACATGAGAATTTACCTGCATCCACACTTGCCAATTTCCCATGACTAGCAAATTGAAGAGTGTCACCATACCATTTGGGTAATCATTGAAGTTGAAGAGTAAATAACTGATTTTGTCAAGAAAATCTAATTAATTTAATATTAAAACTGCAATGAAACCTGTTGACGGGCATTAACAAACTAAAAGAGATCTAGAGTGAAAAAATTCCAAACCATATATAGGTATGTGACTGATATGGGCACTGGCCCATAAGCCCATTATCTTTAAATTTGATAGTCACTATCCTATTATTTTTGTATCTTTGTCTCTCTGGTTGGAAAGGACAGCTACAAGATTGACACAAAAAGATGATATTACTCGGTTAGTTTTTCCAGTGGACAAAGGATACTCATCGTCAGCAAGATCTGTTGCTTCCAACTTGGGATTCCCAGCATTAACCATTCCTCCAAAGATCTTCCAAAAGAGAGTAATAAAATTAGATGATGCTGTAACTGTAGCACCAAAAGCCAATAGGCAAAGAGAGCAGTAGATTTTACCTGCACACCAAGAGAGCAATACAAACACAGGACGCAGAATATTATCCCTAGATATGGCATCAAACTCGGTATGAGGGTTAAGAATGTTGCTATGAAGGCTCTGTAACGCTGGACGTACATCAGCAGCCTTATCAATCGCAACAGTCTTGCAAGAAGAAGGTATCGAATCCTGTTAAGGAAGAAAACGAAATGAGAGCAGACGAAAAGAAGAGGAAAAACAAAATTAGTTCAAAATATATAACCTAAATGTAGGTGCTTGGTAGCTGATTACACTAAAATATGAGGCTAACTTCTAAAAGGTTCTAGACATGACAAGTACCACAGATTAGTCATGAAAAAATTTTACCCTCGAGGATTCTTCCCCATGACAAAGAAACGAGAAGAAAACCAAGCAGAAAAATTACTATTGACGGTGGTGCATAATTAGGAAAACTCATTGAGGAAAATGACGACCAATATGCTTTGGAAAGGTAAAGAAACTCGACGGCAGGAACAAAAGTACAAGAAGTACAACTGTTTCGTACCATTCTCCATTTGAAAGAAAAGACCCTTGAGGGGATACAAAAGTTATAGTTTCTCCAATAACTGCAAATGAAATAATTCTGTTAATACAGTATAACTAAAATGCAAGCAAATGTATCTCTGCAAGAAATGAAAGGGGGAAAGAAAAGGTAAAAAGAAAAAAACTAACGCATGCACAGATGCAACAGTAAGCTAAGAACAAACATAACCTTTTATATGAAGTCCAAATGGCAAACGAAAATACTATAACGTAAAGAAAAAGATACCAAACGTGTACGTTCAAGTCTGTTCAGGTTAGTTTGAGATACTTTATCCACAAAAGAATTGGGGTACTTTATGTCATAAAATGGGAAGTGTTGGGAAAGAATTTTCAGTATTTTTCTACTGCATGAAAAATTGCTTCCTTTGTTTTCTGATTTTCTTTTGTTTGTTTCTGATTATTAATTGTTTCCTCTACCTTTTCTTTTCCTCATCATTCTCAATTGGGATCGTCTTTGCTAGTAGTTACTTACCTATAATCCATGTGATAAGAAAATCAAATTGATTCTGGCCATCCCTCCAATAGTTCTCAAATCCATATGCATATAATTTCAGAGCCATCTCCAGTACATATATCCATCCTGCATAACAGAGCAAATCACCAACGAGAGTACAAATATTGTAAAATTAACTAAACAAACAAAAAGAAACAAGGTTAGGAGATGAAACGGTTTGTCTTAATATTTTACAGTTAAGGTTTTAGTTTAGACATTTCTAGTAGTACTTTCTGTTTACCACAAATACATCGTAAGAAGCCTGGGATGAAAGAGAATTTTCATCAAAAGCCAAGAACCAATTTCTCGTCCTTTATTTTTCACCATGAAACATTTAAATAGCTAGAGAACCATTGGTTTGCGAATAGTTAGATGTAACCACATTTCCTGAGTCTTAGTCCGGCTTAAAAGTGAACACTAACTAAGCACGTCCTTTAACCAAATAAGTGTTGCATTCTGTAAAATACTTCACAAAAATTCTGCAAGAAATAACGCCTTAGTAAGCCCTTACCAAAGACGAACTCCACCTCTTGCCACACCTTCTGAGCAGAGTTGTTTTCTATATCAAGCTGCAAAGCAAACAGTTTTTAAAGTTGGCATTCTTTGTAGTCGAATTTATTCATAGCGTTCAAAAGGACCAGACTATTCATTTCGTTATATTAAACAAATGCGTAGTTAACAAGGAGGTCGGGCGATCCATACACAAATTGTATCAAAACTAAAAATATCGTTAGCCTTCCTATCTATTGATGCACCAACACTTTTCTATTTTCTTATTTTTTTTTCTGAGGAGGAAAGAGCTTAATTACTACTGAAAATGTCCAAGATGAAATCTAGAAATGTACGCCTTCTTAGATTTTTATTCAACAAAACATTAAAAACAAATTAAAAACAAAACAAAACAAACAAAAAGTATAGGTGCACAAGCATATGGAACTATCTCCGGTCCTGGGTATACATAATTGACCTTAAAATCTTATGAAAAGATTAAACGTCTGAAAGCTAGCTCAAATAGCAAGAACGAAGAATATAGTAAGAAATCAGCCCTTGAAAAATAAACTAGACTGCTCCACCCACAAGAAAAGTATATTTTAAAGTACTAAGAATGTTAAAAAGGTGACTGTACCATACGGCAAAGCAAAGATCAACTTAAACAAAGCAGAGTATGTTAATAATTGCACTAATACGTTTTATTAGATGTCAGACCATACCGTTGTTTCAATGATGACAGCAACAAGATTTACAATGAGAATGAAGGAGATAATGTATCCAAATTTGGGGCTCCGAATAAAGGCCTTCAAATTTTCAGAAAAGCGTGAATGGTAGAAAGATGGACAATATTCAAAGATAGATGGCTGCAACAAGAACAAACAGTGTCACAGTGCAGTGTAAAAGCTCTCCTTCATTCATAATAAAGTTATAACTTATAAGCAACTCCCATGCATCAAAAATACAATTTGGCTTACAGTATCCTCTTTCTGGAATCTCAGGGCAATAGCATTGCAAAGGTCAGTAAATTCATCCAAGTTGATCTGCATGCAATGGATAGGGTCATAAAACAAATCATAAGTCAATCAATAATGAAATTAACTACATACTTATTCTACATATGCGGTATTATAATTAGAAAAAGTCAATTTCTCCACCCAGAAAAACATGAAAGATAAGAAAAATATTACACGAACACTAATGACAAAGATCTAAAGCATAAATCGAAAGTCTTCAACTCGTTCACAGACAGGAGAGGTTATGTGGTAAAAGAGAACAAAAGCTTTAAGCAAGGAAAAGTGGCTCCAACAATGTTTTTTTTTTAAAAAAAAAAAAAAAAAAAAGAGAGAGAGAGAGAGAGAGAGAGATTAGAAAAAGACGTTATGTAGGAAAAATCCAACTTATTGATTAAATTATAAAATAATGAGAATTTAGTCAAATTAATTGCATACCTTGAAGTCCCCACTGTCGTCTAGCTCATCAAATATCAATTCAAATTCTTCTTTACTTATTTTTGGCAGAGTCCTGAATGAAAGGCAAACAAATCATATCAGCTTCTGCAGGATTAAATCCCACACTAGCAGTGAGATACCAAAAAATATTACAAGCACAAAAGAATTAGGACAATATGGCATATTAGGAAACCGCTACAAATTATTTGAACTGCATTTTAGGCTGCTCTGGAGACTTGTTAACTATGGCTTCGCAGCAGCATCTACCAGGAAGCAATAACAAAGTTGTTCTAATTAAGTTATTGAGCCCATTATAGAATTGGATTTTTATACTGTCAGCTTTTAAGGGTTGAATTAGAGCAGTCAGAGATGCACAATCGTGAACGTGCAACAGCATCCAAGTTCAAAGTACAGAAGAAGTTAGAACTAATGATTGGAAGTAACATTTTCAGTTAACTTCGTCTCAGTGTTTCTCTCCATGGCAGAGCTACTATCAACTATAAGACTGTGGAACTCAAACTCTCTTCAATATAAAGAAGGTCAAAAACATTTCGATAGCTCCCTAGAAATTGATAGTGACCATTAATACCTGTATTTGTTCAACTCCTTGAAGAGTTCAATGCATTCCTCCTTCTTAATATATTTACGATTCTGTAAGCGAACAAAAATGAGGACCCCTTTAAGATAAATGTACTACTAAAAAATAGAAACAAAAGCATTGACTAGTACAAAGAATCTAAAGTACACTTGGAATGACAGTATCAAAATAACTGTGAAAATAATCCAGTTTCCCAGTGATCAGTAATTCCAGGAAGTAATTTGTTAGCTTCTCATAAATGTTTTAAATACGTATTCCTGAGTGTTGAAAATCTGGATTGGACTGCATCACCTTCTGGATTGTACAGCCTTGCTCCAGCTGTAACAGGCTGTAGATTAGCCTTGATTTGTCAAACTTTCCTTATTTAGTTAATTTAGGAAATCAGGAAATATTTCCTGATATTTTCTTGATCAGATTAGGCTAGAAATCAGTATTATTTCCTTAGAATACGGCAGCAGATCATGCCTCCTAGGCATATATATTCAGCCTTTGTACTATTCTAAATCAATGAAAAGAATTACATTCTTCATTCAATTCTTTATGGTATCAGAGCCCTGCCTCTGACTCTGTCGAGTAACCCCTTTTTTTCCATCAACTCTCCTATAGTCACATAGGGCCAAATACGGCATGGCAGCAGACCGAGGAAGCTCCACCTCTGAAATCACCTCCAATCAGGAAAATCCCGTGGCAGGAAACAGTGGAGGCACGGACAGCAGTGAGATTCTACCAATCACAAGCCACAAGCTGAATGGGCATAACTATTTGCAGTGGTCACAGTCCATACTCATGTTTATTCGTGGGAAAGGGAAGGATGACCACCTCACAGGCCTGTCGGCCTCACCAAGAGAAAAAGACCCTAAGCACCGGTCTTGGAGGGCTGAGGACAGCATGGTGATGTCTTGGTTGATCAACTCTATGATCAACGATATTGAAGAAAATTTTCTCCTCTATAGTACTGCCAAAGACACCTACTCCAGCAACGAAAACGCCTCTTAACTTTTTTGTGTGGAAACCATTCTCCATGATCTCCAACAAGGTGAAACTTATGTTACCCAATACTATAATACTCTTACTTGTTATTGGCAACAGTTAGACTTGTTTGAAGATTATACTTGGGAGAGTCTGAATGATCGAAATCGGTATAGGCAGATCATTGAGAACAAAGGAGTGTTTAAGTTTCTAATGGGACTTAACAAGGATCTAGATGAAGTCCGTTGGAGAATTTTGGGCACAAAACCTCTACCAAGTCTAAGAGAAGCCTTCTCGGAGGTAAGAAGGGAAGAAAGACGAAAGAAAGTGATGTTGGGAACACCAAACAATCTGCCCACAGCCACAACCACTGAAGGATTAGCCCTTGTTGTGCATGGACCTTAACCGAACAACACAGAGAACAAGGCGAGAAAAGGCAGGCCCTGGTGTGAGCATTGTCAGAAAATAGGCCATACCAGGGATACTTGTTGGAAGATTCATGGAAAACCTACAAATTGGAAACCCTCACGCCCAACACTTGAAAGCCATGGCGATATTGCATCCTCAACTAGTGAGAATAGCACCACCGAACCGGTTCCTCTTCAGCAAAGAACAGCATGAACTTCTTCAAAAGATGATCAGTCAATCCACCGGCTACTCCATTGTTCCTACAGGGTCCCTTGCTCAAAAAGGTAATTTCTCAAAAGCCTTAATTGTTAGCAGGGAAAGAAATGATATTTGGATTGTTGACTCGGGCGCTTCAGACCACATGACCGGAGATAAATCCCTTCTTACTGATTTTATGCCTAAAAATGAAAATCACTCAGTTAAGATTGCAGATGGCTCCATTTCAAAAGTTGTGGGCTTTGGTTCGGTTACAATTTCTAAGACTTTGTCTCTTCATTCTGTCTTACTTGTCCCAAATCTTGATTATAATCTACTATCAATCAGTAAACTGGCCCGAGATAAGAATTGCGTTGCTAAATTCTTCCAAAATATGTGAATTTCATGACTCGGATTCAGGGAAGATGATTGGTAGTGCTGAGACATGCTCGGGACTCTTATCTCCTCAAAGGCGATCATTTTGTGGAAAAACAAGCTCACAAAGCAGTCTTTCTCAAGTCAGTCTCACAATAGTTGTGTTTCTATTTCTTCAAATAAGATAGTGAAATTATGTTATGCCACTATCGTCTAAGACATCCTAATTTCTTTTATCTTGAAAAATTGTTCCCTTCATTATTCTGAAATAAAAGATCTAAGAATTTTCAATGTGAAGTGTGCCAACTTTCAAAGCATGTTCGTAATTCTTATCCTAGTCATGTCACATCCTTTTTTTATGATTCATAGTGATGTCTGGGGACCATCTAATATTAAAAATATCACCGGGACACGTTGGTTTGTATCCTTTATTGATGATCACACATGAATTACCTAGATATTTCTCGTGAAAGAAAAATCAGATGTAGAGCAAATCTTCAAAAATTTCAACACCATGATCCAAACACAATTCAAAACAAAAATCCAAGTTTTCAAGACAGATAATGCAAAAGAATATTACAAAACTGTTCTAGGAGATTATCTGAATAGCTAAGGCATTATCCATCAGAGTTCTTGTGTCGACACTCATGAACATAATGGGATTGCCAAGAGAAAGAATAGGCATCTCCTTGAGGTTGCTAGGCCCTTAATGTTCACTTCTCATGTTCCAAAACACTTATGGGGAGAAGCTGTCCTTACGGCAGCTTATCTTATCAACAGAATGCCATCCCGTGTGCTAAAAATTTCAAACTCCGAGTCAAGTCCTTCTCAAAGCCTATCCAGAAAGTCGTGTCATTTCCACCATTCCACCCAAACTATGTGGTTGCTCAGCCTTTGTTCATGTTTATCCTCATAACCGAAGCAAACTCGATGCCAGAGCAATCAAATGCATTTTTCTTGGGTACTCACCAAATTAAAAGGGTATAAATGTTACTCACCCATCACAAGGAGATTTTATAACTCGATGGATGTTACCTTCCTTGAGGAACAACCCTACTACCCAAAAACTAACGTTCAGAGAGAGACTGCGTCAAAAGAACATCAGTTTTGGGACATCGTTGAAACTCAACCCTATCATGACTTTCGTGTTCTTGATCCAAATCCAATCACCCAGTCTCTCGAGTCTCCTGTTGAAGTCCTTTCTCAGAATCCACCTCAAGAGTTACTAAACAAATTTCCATCACACCATTCTCCTGCTAAAAATAGTGAGCTCCGTGTTTATTCCAGAAAGAAATGGCATCTAAAAGAGATAGAACAACAAGCACCCCCTCAACAAGTCCAAGAGTCGGAACCAACTCCAAGTCCTTCAAAAGTAACACAAGGTAACTCCCAACCTAACTCTTCCACTCTCGAGCTTCATGATAATCGGCCCATTGTCATAAGAAAAGGAGTGAGATTATGCACAAATCATCCTATTTATAAGTTCTTGTCTTACAAAAGATCATCTCCAGAATATCATGCTTTTGTCTCTAATCTTGACAAGATATAGGTTCCTAACAACATTCATGAAGCCATTGAGATACCACATTGGAAGGCAGCTATTATAGAAGTTTGGGCCTTAGAAAAGAACAATACATGGGAGATAGTTGACGTGCCACAAGGAAAACGACCCGTGGGCTGCAAATGGATATTGACAATAAAACACAAGTCAGATGGAAGTGTGGAACGATTCAAAGCCCGACTAGTTGCAAAGGGATTCACGCAATCTTACGGCATTGATTACCAAGAAACATTTACCCTAGTTACTAAACTCAACACTGTAAGGGGGCGTTTGGTATGGGGTAATCATAAGGGTGGGAATGGGAATCTGAAAGATTCCCATGTTTGGTACAATTATTAGACTTTTTTAAAACCCAGGAAAGTGAAACCCATGGGTTTCACGTTACCCCATTTTGGGGTAATCCTAATCCCACCCAATAGGGTGTTATTCAAATTCCCAGGAATCTCAAAATCATGGGAATCTCATAATAATAATAATAATAATAATAATAATAATAATAATAATAATAATAATAATAATAATTATTATTATAATTATTATTATAATATTAATTATTATTATTATAATATTAATAATTATTATTATTATAATTATAATTATTATAATAATAATAATTATTATTATATTAATAATTATAATTATAATTATAATAGTAGTAATAATAATAATAATAATTATTATTATTATTATTATTGATATTATAATTATAATTATAATTACTTATAATTATAATTATAATTATAATTATAATTATAATAAAATTATTATTATTATTATTCATTTAAAAAAATATTTTTTAATTTACAACATTCTCATGCACAACCAAACACAGTAATGTAATATTCCTAGGAATTTGAGAAAGATTCCTGTATAGAACCAAACACAATAATGTATTATTCCTAGGAATCATATTACCCTCCATCACTTTCCTGGGAATATGATTCCTTATGATTACCCCATATCAAACGCCCCCTAAGAGTTCTCCTATCCCTTGCAGCTAACCTAAACTGGCCACTATTCCAACTTGATGTCAAGAATGCCTTCCTCAATGGTGACCTCGAAGAAGTATACATGAAGATTCCTCTTAGTCTCGAAACTCAAGCAACAAAAAATAAAGTCTGCAAACTCAGGAAGTCATTGTATGGACTAAAACAGTCACCTCGAGCTTGATTCGACCGATTTTCTAAGGCCATAAAGAGATTTGGGTACGCACAATGTCAGGTGGACCATACTCTTTTTATCAAGTGATCAGGAAGAGGGGAGTCATCCGTTCTCATTGTCTACGTCGATGACATTGTCCTTACAGGAGATTTCTCAGAAGAAATGAAAAAACTGAAGAACTTCCTTGCAAAAGAGTTCGAGATCAAAGACCCAAGAACCCTCAAATACTTCCTAGGAATGGAAGTGGCTCGAACAAAAGATGGAATATCGGTCTCTCAGCGAAAATATGTCCTAGATCTCCTAAAAGAAATTGGAATGCTCGGATGCAAGCCTGCAAATACGCCTATGGATCCGAACACTAAATTAGGACTTGGGGAGAATAATACACCAATTGACAAGGGAAGATATCAAAGACTCGTCAGGAAACTCATCTACCTCTCACACACTAGGATTGACATTGTTTTTTTAGTGAGTGTTGTGAGCCAGTTCATGAATAATATCCCGTGAAAGAGCATATGACGGCTGTTTATCGAATTCTGAAGTATCTCAAGATGACTCCTAGCAAAGGCTTGTACTTTAAGAAGAACACAAAAAGGAGAATAGAAATCTTTACTGATGCAGACTGGGCAGGCTCAGTTACTGATCAAAGTTCCACATCAGATTATTGCACCTTCATATGGGGAAACCTTATCACTTGGAGAAGTAAGAAACAAACAGCGGTTTCAAGAAGCAGTGCAGAAGCTGAGTTCAGAGCTATGGCACATGGAATTTGCAAAGGAATGAGGCTTAAGAGACTCTTGAAGGAACTCAGAATCCTATATGAAGAGCCTTTACAAATGTTCTGTGACAATTAAGCTACAATCTGCATTACCAAGAATCCAATTCATCATGACAGGACCAAGCATGTGAAAATTGACCGCCATTTCATCAAAGAGAAGATAGAAGATGGAGAAATTTTGCTGCAATACACGCCAACGAAATGCCAGACAGTCGACATTCTAACCAAAGCACTTCCAAGATCAAACTTTGAGGATTTAAATATCAAACTGGGTATGATTAACATCTCTTACCCAGTTTAAGGGGGTGTTGAAAATCCGGATTGGACTGCATCACCTTCTGGATTGTACAGCCTTGCTCCAGCTGTGACAGGCTGTAGATTAGCCTTGATTTGTCAAACTTTCCTTATTTGTTTAATTTAGGAAATCATGAAATATTTCCTGATATTTTCTTGATCAAATTAGGCTAGAAATCTGTATTATTTCCTTAGAATAAGACAGCAGATCATGCCTCCTTGTATATATATTCAGCCTCTATACCATTCTAAATCAATGAAAAGAATTATATTCTTCATTCAATTCTTTAGTAAGAATGCTTGTTCGGGCTTTTGTTTGCTGATATTTTTCCTTTTTCATAATTTTTTTAAAAATTTTTATTAAAACAAATAATTTGGTGTGACTCTATCAATGTCTACTACATACAAAAATTTGAGCAAGAATAAAATGAGTTTAGATCTAAAGGTAATGACTAACAACTAACAACACAGGTTGAACAGAGCAAGTACACGAAATGAACACCTAAGAGTACCCAAGAAACGAGAAGTTCCAAAAGACCCAGAAAGATCATAAAAAAGATGGAGAAGAGCTAAAAACAACCTGCACTTGAAAATAAATGCAAAAATCGATCTTGAATGAAACCACAGATTCATGGTTCAGGAGCAAATAAATATGGAAACAAAAAACCAAAAAACCAACATGGAAAGATATAGTATCCTCGGTGGTGAAGCAGATGATGCAAGCTTTCCGGGAGGCATGCAGAAAGGAACTTTAACCAATGAGTGATAAACTACTTACATCTTTATCTAACAAATTGAAGGCTTTCTCTAGTGTACGCTTCCGCATTTCATCCATTTTAGAAACTTGTTTAGCGAGCTATAAAATAAAAGAAATATTTTCAGTATATGCATTAAAGTCCTTGAACAGTAAACTGAACATAGCAGCTAAAGAAACCAATGAATGACACATATCAATAGTTGCAGTTGTGTTACAATCACAATACAAGAGAAGCGTAATAGAAAAATAAATTTTACCTCGCCTTTGAAGCTGTCATAAACAACGGCAAGGATCAAGTTGGTGACAAAGTAAACACCCAACAGCACGTAGAGAACAAAATACAAGCAATACCAGCGTGACACCCTACAAAACAAAAGGAAGTGCGTTAGATTGATCGTAATAAATTTAGTAAGATCTGAATGTAACTGGCAGGTTAAACAAGACATATCTGAGGCAAAATTGACTTAAGATGTTATGTTCGTAAGTACGGTGTATCAATAGGTAGATCTTATAAATTCATCAGACAAAAAGAAAATGTTAAGATGATCTTAATTGCAATGTATAGAAACTCAAGAACATGTTTTTTTTTAAAATAAAAATGCGGGGCAGAGTGATCAGCTGTAGCTACTCCTAGGATGAACATCGAACTGGTAGTCTAGAAATAGTCACCGACGCTTCCCATGGGGACTCAAACTTGACACCTTCCATCTACCAAACCACTTGGAAGTAAGCCCAATGCCACTGCTTCCACATTCGTGGTAGAAACTCGGAAACACGTTAAGAGCTAGTTTAACTAAGTGCCAATGACCGATATCATGAAATCCAAGCCTTTAGCAACTCAACGAAGCACCTCAAGGTACTAGGTTGTGTCCCAAGATCCAAATGCAACTTATTAGATACAACATTTTCAGGCTTGAAGAACACATGAGATTATAGAAGACATTGAGGCTTGGATAGAAATCCCATCCAGTTTCAAAACCTAGAAATCCCTCCATCATAAATATACAATCCATTTGAACATAAGGAAAAGTTCACTAACTGCACAATAGGGAGAAATAACAATTGACAGAAGTAAAGCTAAAGGCCATGAATGATTGACAGAGATAGAATTGCTTTCCTTTGTCCAACATAACGAAGCTAATAATTTTACTATTCCAATGTACTCTTCATTAACTTCAAAAGTGAAAGAAACTTTTTAGAGCAAATGTTACAAAAAGATTAAATCTCAAGTCTACTGAACAGATGCTTTTGAATTCGGCCTTAGAAAAAGCATATAGTTAAACTAAAACTTAAAGAGTAACCTTTAGGATTGGGAACTAAAAGAATGAAGAACGCTAACCCTTGTTCAATGTTGCACTTACTTGTAAGCAGGAATCCAGACATCTGGATTGTTGGATGTAGTGAATAGAACAAACATTTGATATAATGTGGTACCGTACGAAGTAAACAATGTTTTTCCCTGTTGGGTATCCTCAAACATGACATAGGCGACCCAACTAGCAAACAGAAGAAACAGAGCTGATAGAGCCTGCAATTGAGGAATGAAAATAACAATAGCCATAAATATGAACGCAGTATTAATTTAAAAGAAAAGGGTGTTTTAAACAGGAATAATTGCAGATAGAAGTTTGTCATCTCATAAACCAAACGACACGAGAGTTAATCACAATTAACAAAAACTAATAAAATAAAAAGGAAGGTTATCAACAAACCATGACGTTTAAGTATGTGCCAAGCATTCCAGCCAGGATTACGCTACTCGATCTTAATTCCCTATGAACAAAGTTTAAATGGAAAAAAAAAAAAAAAAAAAAAAAAAAAAAAAAAGAAGAAAGTAGACCATAAATATCTCTCGTCTCGGTTGATATTCGAATAAAAAATAATTTACTGCACATAACTGGACAAGATGGTTCCATAATTAGCAAACCATGATACTCCAGGCTAAGGTTAAAAGTGTTCAGTTCAACGTGAGAAATTCTTGCACCTTCCACCGTATGTGTAGATGTTATTAGGTATGTACATACAATGGCATGATAATTGATATATGCAAACTATGAAGGGGAAGGAATATTTTATCATGCAGTACCTAATACTCAGGATAAAAAAGACAACTCTGATATATGGTGCAATCCTGAAAGGAAGAGAATCAAGAGCTGCCGGTGACAAATAGAGAATATAAACCAGCAGATCAGCAACCAAAATTAACAGGCAAAACACCTGAAATAAAGGAAATAGATAATGTAAGGCAAATATTATTAGTTCAGCGAAGGAAAATAAATATCATTAAGTGTTTCAGTTCTCCGGATAAACAAATGCTCTATTTCTTATTATTTCATCCATGTGTTTTCTAGATATGTCCTTTCCTAATCAACAAAGAAACACCTCAAATTCTCAATACATGAATTTTCATGTAAATCAAAGTATATAACCTCAATTCTATGGCAATTTCCTATCAATTGAAGATTTTGGAATCTTATTTAATCTAACTTACAAATAATTCCTAAGAAGTAGAAGATTTTAAAAAAGTAAAAATAAAATAAAATAAAATAATAATAATAATAATAATAATAATAATAATAATAATCTTATTTAATCGAACTTACAAATAATTCTTAAAATTTGAAGATTTTAAAGATGTAAAAAAATAAATAAATAATAAATAAAGGAACTCCATTAGGAAAAAAAAATTCAGAAACTAACTCAACAAAAAAACATAAGTCCAAGTACCTTAAACTGATTAAGGGGACGTTTCCAATAAATACGGGCCCCTTCATATGATAATGGGAAGAAAGTATGTACTATGAGTATAACAAGCGTTATTCCCTGCACAAGAAAACAGAAACCACAAATCTATCGCATCATTCCTATTCAACTCTACTGAAAATTGAAGAATAAGAATCCGACACAATAAGCTCCGAGGTCTTTACATATTGCGGATATATCTCGAGGATGTGACGCTTACCTCATAAATAAGAGACTCCCAACCAGTCAAATATGGCAGCTGCCCTAGAAAGTAGTAATCCCGGTCACTGCAAGAATATGCAGTAGTACTCTTGTAACACCACAAAGGTTTCTGCAAAGAATTCAAGTATACATGTTTTCATGAATACCAATTATATAATACTACACGGTACAGAAAAGGAATAATAATTCTAAAAGAGTAGAAAAACCATACAAACCTCTAAGAAATTTAGGATAATAAGTGCAAAATAATTGAGCGACCAAATGAAGTCCAGTTGAGTGTAAAAGAAATAAAGCTTTGCAACACTTTGAAAGTTGGGTCTCTCAAGTATTTCCTCAGGTAAGCCAATCCCATCTTCTGCCTGCAGAATTCATGCTAACTAATTAAGATGCGAAATCATTCGATTGAAGTTCCAATTAAAGACCAAACTTTTACTAATTTTTTACTGATTATTTCAGAGAGAGAGAGAGAGAGAGAGAGAGAGAGAGAGAGAGGAGTCAAATCAATAATTAACCAAAGGAGCCTGGAAAAGGCCTTCTCCTTTCGTTTCTATTTCGTTATGCAGATTATAATTCTTCCTGAAATTACAAAATCCTACTAGAAAAAAAAGTCCCAACAGAAAATTAAACAACATAAGTTCCATATATATATATATATATATTTCAATTTCCTTATTGAGGAAGCTCCAAAGGAGTCTCGGAACAGAAACGAAAAGCATAAATTTACAGTACTCGAAAGGGCGAAAAAAGCACCGCATTCATATCCTACTTTTCTTTCTGTTTCAACGAATAGAATTCATCTCCAACAAAATCCAAAACGGCTTCCACAACACCATTTCTATATATTTGTTAACGAGCTCAAACAAATCCATTTCTAAAGCAAGATTCAAGCGTAAATCAGATCCAAAAAACAGGACTATTACCAAAAAAAAAAAAAAAAACGACGATCAAGAACAACGAATGTGAAGGATCAAAGCCGAAAGCAAGCTCATATCACAGAAAAATCGAAATGAAATTGCAGAAGAAGAGGCATTGAAACAGACCAAATCGACAAGCGCAGCAGCTTTCTGGTAAGGAGAGCCGTAAGCTATGGCGTCCGATCGTCGTCTGAAGCTTGCCGACCTCCCAACGCTCCTGCCATGGCCACTGCTTTCTCCGCTTAGCAGAGGCTTCTCCATCTTCTTCTTCTTCTTCTCACACTCTGTAACAACGAGACTTTTTTTGACGGAAAAAACGCAGTGACAAGGTGACTAATTGAACTTCTAAAAAACGAAGGAGAAACTTCTACACTACTTTTTTATTTATTTTTATTTTTTGGTGAATTCGTTAGATAGGTGGTTGGGTTATTTAATGTGAATTAATGCGAGGCTTTGCTTTTTTTCTTTTTTTTTTTCTTTTTTTTTCCTTCTTTTCTTTCTTTGGACATGTCTGTACTGTTTTTTTGTCCGTTATTCATTGGTTACCATTAGAATTTCTTTTATTTGGGTTAATTTAGTTGAAGTTACTATAAAGGACGTTATTGTTTATGAGAATGAGACCGAAAACGTTAATTTTGACTTTTTTAAATATTAATTAATGAGATTTTATGTTGTATGGTCTTTTTATTTTCAGTGATAAACGTTACTGATTATTATTATAATTATTTTTGTACATCGGGTCTTTTTATTACATATTATATATATTGTGGGAGTTTTTAATAGTTGTGGTTAGTTAATAAATATAAAATTTAATGGTTTGTAATTTAATCTTATTAATTATGATTTGACTTATTACTCAATTTATTAAAATCGTCAAATTAATATGTTAAAATTAAAATAACAATATTAATTAATAGATAAATTTATAACTTTTAAAATCAGGCCTATTAAATTATATCATCATATTATATTACTTATTAAGAAATATTAGATATTTTTAAGTAGATCAATATATGGTAAGACTAATTTTTAATTGTTAAATTTAATAAAAATTACATTAAAAAATATGTATAATAAATCATTTTTGATACAAATCTAATATTAAAAAATAAATAACTAATAACACATTATTTTTTTTAGTCTTGTGAGAGAAATTCTAAGAATATTATTAAAATGTTCAGGATAGAGGAGTGAGTGTGACGTGCAAGAGTTTTGGATCTCGATCTGTGCTTTATGTGGAATCATATCTAGTTTGGTAATTTACGTGAATGCGACTGAAACTGATGGTATTCAATTGAAAGGGAGAGAAAAGGAGATGCGACCAACAGGATAGAATTGAAGGACGGGTTCCATGTCGGCACGGGCAAGGTTACCTTACAATGTATCTCCCTTTTATTCTTGCACCAAAAAGAAAAGGAAAAAATATAAATATATATTTTGGGAGATTTTTTAACACGGTTGATGCATCAATAGACATATTTTTATTAACAGTTTAGATTTACATATTTTTTAATTTTTATGTGATTTTATATAAATTATACATATGTAAAACTTGACTTATTAATATATTAACGTATTAAAAAATGTCTCATATATATTATGATAGAAAATGTTTTTTTAGACCAGCAAAAGAAAATGTTAGACGATATATGACATAAATAGAGAGCCACAAAACATAAAAAGTAGTAACTAGGGCTAGCAATTCGGATAGCAACACGACGATACGACTTGAAACCCGCACAAAATTAGTGGGTTTGAGTTTACTATAATGAGTTTAGGTCATAATCGGATTTACATAGTTAACACAATTAATAAATAGATTAGGTTAAGATTGACCTCTTAATATGAAGTGACACGAATTAACATGATTAATTATATGTGTCATCAACAATATAATAATATGTAATATAACATAAAAATTTATATGTCATTAAATATAAATAATGTGAATTTTAATATTTATAAATAAAATTTATTTATTTAAAAAAAAAAAAAATTAATTAATCAATAAACATATCTTAATCGTATTAAATAAAGTATTATTATATTAATTATTTATTTAATATATTAATTTAAATTAATTATATAAATTAACACAATTAACATAATTAATAAATAAATTATATTTTAATTAATATTTTTAATACGTTTAATAAATAATATAATATAATTAATTAATTAATTAATTAACACACACGATTTATTAACAAAAATTGTCATCTCAGTGCCAATCAGGGAGAGTTTCCCTTAAAAGGAACAAAACTACCAAAGTAAAAGAGAGACTGCTAGAACACTTCACTACAGCAACACCACCTCACCGTGGGCCCATGACTAAGAAGGTGAACGTGGCCACGTGGACTCGGCCACAACTTCAAGCCCACCACGTCCAAAGACCATAAAAAAGAAAATTGAAGGCAACGAGACAATAACTTAATGCAATCATCATCTTGTCTGATCTATGCTCCAATCCCGTTGACTTTTGATAGGAGCTTCTAAATCCAATTCTACACTTCACACCATGCACAACTAGTTATTTGTCGGCCTAGTCCCGCTATGAGACCCACACATCAACCACGTGGCGTGACACTATAAAATATCAGCCGAGACAAATATCTACCATTTTGGAAGGATAATTATAGAAATCTCAAATCATGTATAGTGTTAACTATCAAATAACATCAAAAATTGATTCCAATTGATAAAGCACAATTTTTTACAAATAGATTTACCCACCGTCTCTTATACGTTTAATATATTAATTGGTTAAGTTCTTTTAATTATTAAATTTATATCTTTTTTATTTTTATATAATTTTATATAAATCTTACGAATAAAAAAATTAACATACTAATATATCAACATATTAAAAAAATCTAAAATAATAATTCACTAACTATATCACTTAATAGAAACCCCAAAGGGTTGACTGGTGCATCAAGAAGCATTAGTGCTAAAGTTAGACTTCATCGAGTACTATCAATTCTTCACTCTAGAAATTTATCTGATCCATGTTTTGGGACGCTTTACATAAATCTGGTCGATTAATTGAAACAATGCATGAATCTAATAGATTATTTAAGGCAAAGCCTCGAGTAGGCCTGGCAATTCGTGTTCGCGGGCCGTGTTCGGGCCGACACGATTACGGCACGACACAATTATAGTGAGCACGAACACGACATGATTAATAAACGTGTCAAAAATCTAAACACGAACACGACACGCTAATAACACGGTTAACACGACACGACACGCGAACACGATTATTAAACGGGCAGTGACGGACCGACACGAAAAAAAACACGTTTATGACCCGTTTATGAACCAACTAGTAAAAATAGTGAATTTTATATTGTATTCAAAACTATATTAATTGACTACTTAATATCACTTATAGTTAAAAATCATGCATAATAGCCAACACGTTAAAATATCTAAAACATCACTTATGACATATGTTTCAAAACATACCAATTACTAAACATCTAAAGAAGTTTGAAAACATAACCAAGTACATTTAAATAAGTTTGAAAACATAACCAAATATTTGAAAATTTAAGTGCATAAAACATAATCAACCATCTACAAGTTCATTGGCATATTTAAGTGCATAAAGCATAAAACATATTTAAAGTTAGGTTTATCCATTACAAATCATCCATTAGCATTTTGTAATCAACCATCTATAAGTCCATTGGCATTTTGTAATTTTATCAACATGTCATAACTTATTTAAAAGTTATAGTGTTAAATTAAGTTAACCCTTTTATCAAACACCCTTCATGCAAATGAGAGAATATAAATAAAACGGGCTGTGAGAGAATGAGAGAGAATGAGAATTAGAGAAGTTAGGGTTTTCTCTTAAAAAAATATAAATATAAATAATTAAATATATTTATATATTAATAAACGGGTCGGTTCGTGTCATGTCGGTCGGCCCGATTATGGCCCGTATAACTAAACGGGTTAAGCGTGTTAAACGGGCTAGCACGAATCCAACCCGTTTATTTTCGTGTTATTCGTGTCATCCCGTTAACGACCCAATTAATAATCGTGCGGTCTAAACCCATTTATCTCGTGTCGTTTTCGTATCGTTTCATCGTGCCGTGTCTGAAATTGCCGACCCTAGCCTCGAGGACCACGATAATTTAAAAAAAATTAAATAAAAACATCACTTAGTAAAGAGAGAGAAAAAAAAAAAAAAAAAAAAAGATCTCCATCATTGTCCTTTTCCATATTTAAGTGAAAACTCCTCATAACTCATGAGCTTAAAAATGAAAGGGTTAATTTCACAAATAATTCATGAAATTTTTCTTCAATTTTATTTTAATTTCTAATTTTTCAAACGTCTTATCATTATTTTTTAAAGTTTCATACTATTTCAATTTTAGTCCTATTAATTTTTTGATCCAAAATATTAGTTGTTTCAAATTTTAATCCTTAATTTACATAAATTTTATCAAATTATAACGCATAATTAATGTTAAGGTCAAAACTGAAATAAAATAAAACCTCAAGAGCCATTTATGGACGTTTAAAAAATCAAAGAACCAAAGTGAGATTGATTGTGAACTTCAGGACCTTTTTCAAATTAATACAAAATGAACCAAAAAAAAATGTGAAAGGAAAAAAAAAAAAAAAAAACAAAACAAAACAGAGAGAGAACCTTGAGCAGCGGAAGAAGCAATGCAAAATTTGCAGCATCATGGATAAAGATGAAAGCTAGCAACGTATTAGTACAAGTAGACAAACAGCTATAGTCCTGAGAAAAGAATAAAAAATGAGTAACAAAATCTGAATTAAACTAGCAGAACACTGGCTATACTCATTATACACACCGCGGAGGAGACGTATCTTTTTAGGATATGGAAGGGTCAATCAAGAGCTGAGGCCTCCTCCAGATTAAAAGTGAGATTGTTCTAGGTATTTAAAATTTTACTAACTACACAATCAATGAGAGACCAAAAATTTTAAAAATAAAAAATAAAAATGAAGGGTAGCACTGAAGAAACCCGACATGTCTTCAAGAACCTCTGGCGTATTGAAACGGCCTTGTTTATCGTCTTTTGGAGTTTCCATGCGCCTCGCGATTACATCGAACCTGTTAAAAGTTACCCAGCTATGTTAGTAATTAGTAATTAGTGTAGGAACTATACAAGAATGTTATAGTGGAAAGAATTTCAGCGTTAATGCTTGACTTGACTAGTTGCAGAAGCTACCTATCCATTTCCCTCGCACTTAAAACCTTAAAAACTTTTAAAACTTACAAGAGTAGTCAACTTTAAAGTAGTCAGCCGAAGTTCTTATGTTCTTCCATACTGAGTACACAAAGAGTTGGAAATCTAATTGCTTGAATTTGAATCATTTAATGCAACGGCATGTGTGTCTTACAATTTAATTACTGAAAGTATATATTACAAACTAACAAGTCTAATAAAGAAGACAAGTATCACAAAATATCTTGTTCAGCATGATAAAGAGGGAAAAGAATTGCTGAAACTAAACTAAAGAGGGAAAAGAATACAAGTCTGTTCTGGGTTGTCCTTTCTTTACAATCTCTTTATATTGAAACTTTAAGGTGTACTCATTTCCTCCTGCCCATATTCATTGAATATGTGCTTTAACAACATCAATTTCTTTTATATTTTATGATATTCCAAACTCCCCCGGACTCACTTTATGAGCCTCAGTTTGAAACTGGAGCCTTCCGTCAAACCCTACCATCTTTGAAAAAGCAGAAAACTATGACTTTGATCATGTAGGTGCCCATGAGGTGGTTCGGACCCCAGACCTTGTGGGAGAAAACTAAAAACCTGACCATTCCAACCAACACCCCATGGGTAACTTCAATTTCTTTTACTAAAACGGGCCATTTTATTAGATACATGAAGTGAAGGTATCTACCTAAACAAGCTGAACGCATGACTATTTAAAATGGATTTCCTCAAAATGCAAATTTTACTTGCTAAAAGAACTACATTTAACTGCAAATTCGTGATAACCATGTACGAGTGAGATGCATATCAGGTACGACATGATTAATAATAATAATAATAATATTAACAATAATAACAACAACATTAATAATATAATTATAATAATAACAAATCAAAAGAATGATTCCAGGCAATAACCATGCAAATTCACCGACTTGAGCTATTTATATTTAACATAGAATAACAAAAATGATTATGGATATTGGATGCCAAAGCAGGCATAATTTAATCGATTTCAAGCACAGAATTAAAGATGTATAATGGCACCACCCAGAAGTTTTCCAAGAGACAAGGATGAAGAATTACCTCAAATCATCACATGTCAACCTTAGATTTTTTGCCCATAACAATCTGGAATATCCGGAGGCCCCTGCTGAATGCTTCATTGAACAGGATCCTAGTCTGCATAGACTGAAACCCAGGAAGCCATGATAGAAGAGCCACAGGAGCCAAGATAATCACACCAAATACTATATCGTACAATCGAGCCACAGAGACGACCAATTCCCAAAGTATCGTAGACTGCAGAAACGGGCTAAGTACTTGGCAAATCAATATCATGCCCCACCCAGTGGGGATAAATGCCAATAGACTAGTGAAAATGTCCATGAAATTGAAGTTTGTGAACTTCAGCAGTGCAATAATCACAAGTATCCCGAGTACAATGACCAGAAACTGGACCAGACGGTAGTATATGTGATCTTTTGCTGCATATCTGTCCCGAGCATATGCTATCACCACATATATTCCAAAAGCCACCAGGACATAGATCCAAGACAACAAATATACAATGATGCTTTTATTTCCAGATGCAATATCAAGCTGGTACACAATACCATATTGGAATAAGAAAAAGCGGAGATCCAAAATTACCTCCAGCAACTTTCCCCATAAGCCAGTGGTTCTCAAATGATCCTGCTCCTCATACCACCATCTTTCCCAGCTCTGCTCAGCTTTTGCAAACACACTACCACGAAACCAAATCCAGTTCATGAAGTCATCAAAATCATCTACAGTCTTCAACCAATCGAAACCGGAAGGATTAAAGACAAAGGGAGTCATGATCCATGAGGCGACGAGAAACCAACTAGAAATGGTCAAGGCTATGTATACAAACTTGTCCTTAGCTACAGTACTATGCGATGCATAAACTATAAGTATCAGCCCAAGTTCAATAGCTTTTATGAAATGGCTACGAGCGTAGAGTCTATAATTTTCCGCAAAACTCTTGTGCTGAACAACAAAGCCACGTCCAGTGGCACGATACTTTGCACCACCATGAAGAATAGTTCGGCCAAAGAAGTGGGTACGAGTTCCCATCGAGAATGTGTAGAAAACAGAAGAAAGCTGGAGCTGCATTGTCAAGAAATCCCAAACAGCCTGCAGGAAACCATGCTCGAGAGAGTTCTCCACTATCATTGGAAGGGCAGTGAAGAGACCAAGTTGGATGATGAACTGCTGATTCAAGATTGTGCTAAGTGCTTTATTGCTATCGTTCGACAAAGCAGAACCCTCGATACCACTAAGAGCCAGATACAGACGGCCCCACAAGAATGCATATACAGTCAGAATAACCATCATTGTGTTGAAAAAGAATCCCACTGTAGTGTAAAAGAATGACAGCATTCTAAAGAAATCCAGCCTATGACCCAGCCTGTAGACATCTCTGCTCAGTACTTGCTCCCCATTTCCACTTGCAACCTTGGCTTCAAACATGGAAATTTGGTTCAACCCTACATCTCTTCCCTTTCCAACTTGAATATATTCATGGTGAGTGACGTTGCCTCCACGCAGTGTGCAGTTAAAGCCAGCAAAAATGTCTTCACTAATGTTAATCGCCCTGGAAGCTTTACTAATGCCACCTCGAGTGAAGAACCAAAACCTGTCAAACACATCGGGATGGCCATAATGCATTCGAACTTTTAGAGGGTTCGCCAAAACACGCTGACCCAAGGTGACAAAGCTAGTTTCTTGCGCCGACATAAACCAAGCAAGTGACGAAACTGAACCAGTAAAAACATGTTCTCTGACTCCCAAGATTGTAGGTTTTCGGACACCATAGTAGCGCCTATATTCTTCCAATAGATTCCTCATTTTCAGGGCCTCCTCGAAGTAGTTATCCTGGTTCATATCAATTGTCTGAACTGCGTCACCACGAGTGAAGATAATGGCGTGATTTTGATTCTCTGGTTTTCCCTCTCCGAGCTTCAATGGACCAGGCAACTTTACGCGGTAGATTTCCACTTCCTTATCTAACTTCTGATCATACTTCACCAGAACAGAGTAATAATCTTTCTCATCTCTGCCAGTTGACACCTCATCAACATAGGCAACTCGAAGAGCTTCATTGGTTTTCATTAGATACAAAATTTCCTCAGCATGCGGATCTTTTTTTGCCTTCTGCGTTCCATATATCTGGCACGCTACCACATATGTAAACTTCATTAAAGCAGTCCCATACTCGTGGCCTTTAAATAACAAACTCACCGAACTGTTTGTTCTACTTAAACTCTTAGATGAAGGAGACCTCTCCGAGTTGAAACCGTCCAGGCTGATGTCTCGCCTCATTGAACCAAGCTCCCGTGATCCTTCACGAATGTCCATCTCTGAAGCAGAGTCTAGAAATGCCAGCATCTTAAGAGCTCGATAGTAATACATCATTCCCCTCACAGTTCGTGAAAGTGTTTGGCCTCTGTACGATGCCCAGAGCCTGAGATCTCTCAACTTCGTTGTCCATATTTCCTTATCATCTACTATTCCTTCTCGGCGCATCCTCTCCATAAAATTTTTCCACTCATCATTATAAATTGTCTGCAAATAATACAGGGTCGAAATCCCATCCTCATTCTCAGTCCTGAGTTGCTCTTTGTTGTACAAAACTTCTTCATTGTAGTAAGGGGTCAGAACACTGAAAGCCATCATTTTCTCAACTTGGGGAGCATGGGGCATGTTCATAAAGAGGGAGTTACTAAAGAAAGCAATTCTGCGTCTTGCCTCAAGGTTAACCGGGATATTGTGCATTGAATCCCGAGAAGTGAGTATGGTGTGCAGGCGCCGCACCTGCCGATAGAAGGCTTCATCATCAGGATCCGGAAACTGAACAGAATTCTCAAACAGAAGCCCTGCTGTAGAAGCCGGATTTTGAGGAGCCAAACCCTCCTCCTTTAACTGCTCAATGCTCCTCTTGTCCCTGAAAAAATCTCGAATAACAATCTCATAGAGGGCCTGTAGAGTATTTACCACCTGGCTAGCATCTTTGTTAGGCTTGTTCAACAGTTCAACAAGTTTGATCAACTTCGAGTGGAGTGTGGGAAGTGCAGTCGTTTTAAAAGTTTTTGTGAACCTCTCAATCTGTAGAGAGTGATCAATCTCTTGAAATAGAACCGTGACAATGGAATGCTCTTCGCTGTTACGTTTGATAATCTGAAGAATCAAGTGCTTAGTACAATCATAAGCTTCTATCACAGCACAACGCCTATATTCATTCTTGCAAATCTTATACCAAAGCCACTTATCAGAAGCATCCACCAACTCCTTGGCCTGGCTGAGCGCAAGCAGCAACTCATTGCAGAGAAGGAAACAAGGCCAGCGAATTACCCTGACATTCCAAGAGTTCTGGGGCAGCTCCAACAACTCCAGTTCTCGGTCAGAGATAATATCTTCTTCCCTGAAAATCATTATTATCTCATTCCATATCAAAGCAAACTTGTTTGCCTCTACCTGATTAGATTCAAGCTTCCTGTATGGCTGACCAAACCCATATCTCAGCTTCAACCGGTGAATAGCATCTTTAAACTTATTCCTTAGCGTCCCCCTTGCATTCAACAGCTGCTCCTCTGGCATGAGATTGAACTGAATTGCACTTGCAAAGAATTGGAACCTTAATCTCAATTGTTGCAGATTCCGGATCTCGCCCAAGTGTGAAAACAACCCTACTGCTGCCCCCACAAAAGAGGAATAGATAGAATACCAAATCTGCAAATCCATGAGGTAAATCAAAACAACCGGAAGCCATAGTAACCCAACAGAAAATCTATTGCTGCTTTCAAAAAACTCATGCCACTCGTAATCCAAGTTCTTAATTCTCAACAGTGCTTTTGATGGGGCAATCATGGGTTTGATCTGCATGAAGTAACTGAAGCAAAACTTTGTAGCCAGCACCACAATCCAAAACAAAGTGTACTTTATATTGTCCACAAGACCTTCCCTCAACCCGCGACCAACAAAGATTCTGCCCTGAAACCACCACGACATCATGCGAAAGATCCTCCAATTCGTACCCTCAATAAAATTTCGAATCCAGGGGAGAATAAAAAGAGCCAGTGCTAGAATCTCCGGGAGAACAAAAACCAATGCCACCTGAAGAAAAGTCACCACCCTCCGATTCGCCTCGGCCGACCACCTCCTATCATTATTCCTCTGTGTCCAAATCCTCGCATAGAACACCCCAAAAACCACAATCCACCCTGCGGCAACAACACTCTTCAGCACCATCCTCACCCCGAGCCTTAAAGTCTCCCTCGAAACCAAACTGTACTGCATCCCCGCATCGAGCAACGACTGCAAGAACCTCAACGCACTCCATGTGAAGAATACAGTGAGAACCCGGACCTGAACGCCCCGATCCCGCAGCGAATGCCAAGGATACTCGTCCTGTTCCCAGGCAACAATAATGGCCGCCTGAAGGAACAAAATGAGCATGATCCAAAGCCTATCAAAGCTTCTAAACAAGTTCCAAAACGACCTCTGCTCCACAAAACCGGTCTTACCCACATGCCTACTCCTACTAGAAGTCACAAAGAAATTGCTCCCAACATCAACAGGCCATTTCAACTTATCGAAACACCTTTTACTCCAAAAATACTCGTTTATATCGTCATAATTCCTCCACACACTGTGCGGGGCTGTCCCGTTCCTACTACTCTCAACCTCGGCCCTAATCGTCTCGTAAATCGGCTTTACAACGCAGTTCAAGAACGCGTTCTCGCCGGAGACCGAGGGCATAACCGGCTGCCCCGTGTTCTCATCAATGTAATCCTCCAAAATCTTGTTCAATTCCATGGCCATATTATGAAATATATAGCAAATACACTCTGGAACAAATCGGAGATTAGCAGACTCACCCCAAATCAGGAGATAAAGCGCGACGTAGAGGAGCTCGCGGCGCTGGTCCGACGACGCCTCGCGGCGGCCGGAGATCCAAATGTTGGACTTCTTCCCCAAATAGTAGCACCAATCGGTGTAGTTCTTCAACAGCTTCTTGCGGAAGCGGCGGAGGACGCTGACGTCGAGTGTGTCGATGTTGTCCGGCGGCGGCGTGAGGCGCATCTGGGCGTTGGCGAGGTGGAGGACGAGGTGCTCCCTCTGGTTCCGAACGTTATCGTTTTGGAAGCCGAAGAATAGGGCGAGCCAATCGAGGAGGTCCATGTGAGGGAGCCATTGCGCGAAAGGCGGCCGACGGAGGTTCCCGACGGCTCGCAGCGCCGCCGCCGCGGCTCGAACCTCCGGGTACCGCAGCGCCGGGTGGTCCGCGAGCAGGTTGTGCACCGGGATTATGTTGTACGGCTCCGACTCCGGATCTCCCGCCGCCGCCGCCGGGCCCGGACGCGACGGTGGGGGTGGTCGCTGGCGGAGGCTCATGAGAGGGTTGAATGGAATCGGAAGAAATGGTGGAACGGAAGCTCCGAATATTCGTGTATAGCTTTTATCTTCCCTATCTGAAAGACACAGAGAATTGGTTTAGAGAGAGAGAGAGAGAGAGGAGAGAGATGCTTCGGAAGGTGCAAATGGGAGAAGAAGGAAACAAAGGAGGCGCGTTTCATAGAAAGCGCGTTGCAGTGTTTTTGCTCTTATTTCTTATTTCTTTTTGTTTTGCTTATTTGATTTTCATTGTTTTTTGAATGGGAAATTTCCTTCTTTTTCATTTTATTCCTTTTTTTGGACGACAATCGCATTAGTTTCCTTTACATTCTAAGCAGCATTACATTATTACATGGCTATAGATATTTAGTAGTAATCAGGACAATATTATTAATGTTGCCAATTAATATTAGTGTCAATATCACATGAAAGCAAAAAAAATGAAAAGAAAAGGGGTTGTTTACCGGTAATTGACATCATTAATGTTCCTTTTTAAAAGCCTTGTCTCCTTATTTTATCCAAAAGTTAATTTTTGATGTCTCTTGTTGAAGTGGAACATCTTGATGCATTGTTGTGCCACTAGTTTAAATTTTAATCATCAACGGATCAAGCACATGGTAGAATCATATTTCACGATCAAGCACTTTTAGCTGTTTTTATTCGAGTCATGTTATCAACGGGACTAGCCCTTCTTTTGTTCATGTGCACATATGTCAAAAGTAAAGGATTCTGGATTCGGTTTTATCTATTAAATTATATGTAGTGACTTCAATTCTAAATAAATAAATAAATTTTTGATGCCTAACAAGGCAAAGCAAACACCCATCTACACTTGTACACCTTCTTATTGCTAAAAACATGACATTGATAGATGATCTTTTTTACCTGTAAACTCGAATAGAATGCAAAAAACAAGACACTAGCAGATAACATGTTTTAAATAAAAGATACTAAAATAGGTAAATTGAATATTTAAGTCTCGTTCATTTCATCTATTCGAGTTTAGAATTTGAGTTTTATTATAGTAAAAAGCTCTCATAAACAGTCTATCTAACTTTTTTACTACAGTAAAAAATTCTCATATAAAATTACTTCTCAATTCGAATTAAAAACTCAAATCAACGGGCTAAATGGTCCTGAGTATTCTTTAACATATTCTTTACGGTGGATAGACATACCAACAATGGCAATTTAATCCTTTAGCTTCCCATCTCCAACCTGATGTTGAGATATGCCTCACTTGTTGCCCTATGCGCATACCGCCACCACCACCTCGGTGAATACGTATGGTCAAGCTTTCAAAGTTGGGCGCTCGGCAATTTACCCAAAGGTGACATCAGCGCTCTGGGCATCCCTCTCTCGTTTATTAGCTCTGTCACACTCTTCAGCTTTTCTGTCTCTCATATAGTGTACCCTTTAGTGCATAGCAACTATAACCTAAGATGGTAAATTTACCACTTAGTATACTATATGGTTACTAACCTAAATTATCATAGAAATCCAATGTTTTTTTTTTTTTTTTCTTTTAAAAAGTGATTACTCATAAAACTATCTTTTGTTTTTCCTAAAAAAAAATTGACTTGAATTTTTTTTTTTTTAATAAAGATGGTATATTATTCAACCGAAATAAAATATTACAATTGCAATTCTAACAATAAGAAGATTGATGTAATGAATAATTCATTATAATAAATAAATCATTTAGATTATTGATTTGACTAAAAAAAATAGAAAGAACTTTTCAATATGCATTCTGTTTTATTGGTGTGTATTCAACTCTATAAGGGAGATAAATTCGATATACATGAGAAATAAATCTTTGACTCTTGTAAATGTCTCATTTCGTTCCAAATCATACTCAAATGTCTTATCTTTACATTAAAATATCTACCAATTTTTCGTGACTGATATGATGACGAATTTGTTAATTTTTAACTCACTTAAAATAAGAAATAAACTTTGACTCTTGCAAACGTCTCATCGTTCTAAATCGTATTTAAATCTCTTCTCTTTATATTAAAATATCCATCAGTTATTCATATGATAACGAATTTATTGATTTCTAACTCACTTAAGATCATCTAGATATAATACTTAGAAGCTACAAATTTAAAAAGAGACTGACAGAAATGTTAATCCCATCGACTTAGATAAAATATATGCGTGTACGAATAAAATGTCACGTTATATTAAAACTATGAATCTGACTTGAAGTACAGTCCCCACGTCAATATAACACTGGACATTTTTTTCATCACGTCAACATAAAGCCCTGAATGTTTGCATTGAATATTGTTTTCTTAATAAGAAAGGAGAAAGTCGCAACGAGTTTGACTTTCTCGAAGGGCTCACAAACACTTCTCCACCTTATCAAGAAATATAAGCAGTACGTTTGAAGTTTCGGTTCTCAAGCTTTCTTAAGGTGAATTGAATTGGAGATCTTTATTTTATTTATTTATTTATTTATATATTTATTTATTTATTATTATTATTATTATTTTTATTTTGTCTTCGTATAACCAAAGGGTTGGTAATTAAAAATATTAACCATACGAGCAAAATTAATTCCAATCTTAAAAGCAAATGATTTATATGTTTAAACTCAATCTTTCTAAGGAATTATGATTGCCTCGTTCATTTCACCGATTCGAGTTTTCAGTTTTAAATTTTTACAGTAAAAAACTTTCAAAAAATGTCACATCTAACTTTTTGTATTACAGTGAAAATATCTCCGAAAATATCACATCTAACTTTTTGTATTACAGTGAAAATCTATCTGAAAATATCACATCTCAACTCGAATTGAAAACTCGAATCTACGAAATGAACAAGGCCGACATGCTTGTAATAGGAGAAGTTCAATGTTTTACATATTGTTGCCTTTACTTTACTAGTACTTTGATTTCATCTGAGCTCATTTTTATACTAAAAAATCTCTAGATCACACTGAATAGTTTAGGTAATTTATCCAATTATATGATTATAGCTTGTAATTATATGCAGCTTAATAGTAGGTTAATGCTTGTTACTAATAAATTATCTCTCTTAAATCATTGTCTTCTTTTCTCCCTTTTTATTTTCTTATTATTTAATATTTAATTTCTATAGCTTAGAGGTTGATAATTGATACGGTTAGTTTTATTTTTTTAGCTCCTAATTCTTGAATCACCTGTTTCTTAAATCGAAAGTTTATTAGCATGAGAAAATAAGAAAATTTGTTTGGTGTTCCTTGCTTAATAGCCGTTGGATCTGTATTACTTTTTTAATTTGATTTAACTTTTGAACATATTTAATACAAATCTAACGGCTAATAAATAAAAAACACCGGTGTTTCTAAAAAAAGAGAAAACGTAAGAGAAAATCTCAAAAAATAAAAGCAAAACACATAACTCAACAATGGACCCCTGTTTTTCCTTTCCCTCATTTTCTTTAAAGTCTGTTTCTATTTCTTTCTCTTGTTTCAAATCTCCATAAAATAAAGCTAGAAATCTTATCAATAACTTTAATTACACCATTAACTTCGCTTAGAAAAGTGTGCGTTGCATAAATTTAAAGCATGATACAATGACTTTCCTTACAATGCGGCATAAACCCATAATTAAGTAGGAGCAATGTTAACAGCATTTTTTAATCATTTTATTTGTTATTTTTTATAGGCTTCGTTAATAAAAAAAAATAAGATAATAGAATCGATATATTAAAAAATGATGAATATATTAACATTATTTATTTTGTTACTTTCAGTATTTACTATTTAATACATAAATTTTATTAACAGATATATTATTATTTAAATAAAAATAATATAATAAAATTTATGTGTGAAACAATATATTTATTGTCAAAAAGATTAACGATATCATTTTTCACGCTAGTATTTCTCAATCAAGCAAAACAGACGAAAAATTCAAATGTAATGCTGCCTTTTAAATGCTTGAATCTTACTTTCAGCTTTGAAGATTCACTCGTTGTCGTCGTTTTAAAAAAAAAGTGCACAGAGAAACCCACCTTTTGAGGCATCCCCATTTTCCCCACCGAAGCGTGCCGTAATTTCTTCGCCAGTGTGTTTAAATGACCACTCGCTGTTAGACGCGTGCATCTACCTCCCACTACGTTACGGTCAAAACGCGCCTAGTCTAGTTGTCCTTGTTTTCATAACGGAAACTTCAAATTGAAAACAACGGGTTGGAAACTTCAAATTGAAAACAACGGGTTTCGGACGCAATGGCCCGAGTTTTATTAGACCTCCACGTCACAGTTATCCACCTCATCGCGTGGGCCCCCATGATGATTTGGATGTATTTGACTAGGTGATACTTACGTGGAGAAAAATGTCCACACGTAATAGATTTTTAGAACTTATTAATTTACTGATTGAAATTTTTAATTTAAATTGTGATATAATTTTATGTAAGAATTTTTTATTATAATAAAAATTTAAATGTGATTATTTTTAAAAATTTTTATTATAATAAAACTTAAATTTTAAAATGAACAGAACTTTAATTCTTTTTTTTAAGGTTTTAATTTAATCCACTTTCTCAAAATTGACATTTTCTGTAATGTTTAGAATAAAACCTAGGAAAAAGACAGCTATTCTTGTAATCTTCCAAGAACCAAAATATATATAATATATATAACATGGAATTTATAGGGGAAAAAAAATAGAAATACGCTTTTAGTATAAGCTTTCAAATAATTTTGAAACCATCCACGCTATATATCAAATAAGTATAAAAATTCTCTCTAATGCTCTTGTGGCAGTAAAATTATGTTCAATGTGCCCCCAGAAGAAAAAGTTCGATAATATACATTCTAAATGCCATATATATATATATATATATATATATATAACATTCTCTCAATCCATGTAACATGCATGTAAAGCACGTAATTTTTATCCTTGTAATACAGTTAAATGATATATATATATATACTTGTGTTCGAAATAATAGAAACTGAAGGAATGTAAAGTGAGACATGATAAGATTATCTCACTATAAAATACCAGCCAAAAATCAACAAGATATGTAGTTGAAAATTCATCATCGCTTGTCTACGGTCTATGCTAGACGTTGAGGTGATCTCCTAGATTATCACCAATAATCTACCAAACCATGTCACTAGAATCACTAGAATCAACAATGACTACTAGTTGTGGCGTGTGGGGTTTACCTATCGTAATTTAGTCGGTCCTTTAACTACACCATACTTTTATGTTGGGTTCTACTCTCTCTTTTCTCTTTTCCCTCTCATTGTTGTCGGTCATCTTCCTTGGTGATTCTCCGTTGAAGTCCACGTCAATCTGCGTCAAGGAAAGCATCGGATATTTCATATGCGAATCTGAGTTTTGCTTCCCATGCCTCGGAAATGAGATCTCGAATCAACTAGAATTCCTTTGGCTCAAATGATTAAAGATGCCAAAACATATGGTAATCTCCCTCACGCTTCCCCAACACCTACACCAAGGAAGGCAATATCTCTTCAAATATAGTGTGATGACATGACTGTGGTATTCTCTGTAATATTTTATGTCCCTTGGCATATATTAATACAAGCCTAAAACTTGTGGCAGTTTCTTTTAGAGTATGTTTGGTAGGAGGAGAGATGAAGGAGGGAGAGGGATGGAGGGAGAGGTTCAATCTCTTGTTTGGTTGGAGGGAGATGAGAGGTGGAAGGGGTGTGCTCTCCCTCATGGACCACCAAATTGGATCCTTTTACCTTTTGCTTTAAAAGACTATTTTATCTTTTGATTAAATTATTAACAAAAAATTTAAATGGATAATATAGTAATTTAACAAAGAATTATCATCTATCATTTCAACTCCCTCTCCATCCTACCAAACAATATGAAGGATTGCTACAATCCTCTCCATCTTTCCTAATCCTTATCCATTTGACTCTCTCTATTCTTCTTACTCTCCATTTCTCTAACCAAGCGGAGCCTTAAAGCCCATTCTCATTCCTTTTGTACTTTGTATAGACTAGGAAGATTTAGACATATGGCCGTATTACAACTCTATTGAAATATGGCTTAGGTTTGAGAATATCTCATACATGGCCTAATTGAAATATGGCTTACAACTCGAATTATCCATTATTTATTTTCTTCCCTTTTCTTACTTGTTTGTGTATGCAATTCCTCTTCTGTGAGAGATGTATGTGAGATGAATAAAAAGAGCTTGACCTATTTTTAAGTAATTTCCTCAGTGTTTGCCGTTAAATTGATCTTTTGAGTTGGTACTTAACATTAAATTATTGACCTTATAATGATATATTATTATTATTTTTTTTTTTTTTTTTTTTTTTTTTTTTTTACAAATCTAGATAGTGTTCTAATTTTTTCTCATGATATGTGGGATATCAAATCATAAAAAAGTTGGCAGTGAGTTATCATTATTTTACATTTAAAAAGGGATATATAACTTCTTCTCATCACAAAAGAGTGCCGTTTAAATTTATAATTCACCTTTGGTTCATTCGACGAAGGCTACACCATTGACAAACCCTCACTAGAGTAATGGCTCGAACACGACTGCTAGAAAAGAAAATGAATAAAAAAAAAAACAGCGCCAATTTCCCTCAGCCAATCAGTCCCATGGTTGGCCCTAATGTTAGGGATGCTTTTGATGCGGTTGTGAGCGTTCAAGCCCCCATAGATCCACAATCAGCGGGCGTTAACTCACCGCCACCTATTGAAATTGATGTAGCAACAACATATATTGTAAGTATTTCATCGTATGACGTTATTTAATTTTCTTTTAAAAAAAAAATTTGTTGTAAAAATTACTTTTGATTTTGTTCTTTTATTTGAACATGTTGTACGAGACGCATTATATTATAATTAATATTCCATTATATTAATGATGTTCTATTTTAATGATATGTTAGTATTTTTGAACCATTTGTTGTTTGTTTTCCGTATTTATTTATTTGTATTTTAATGTTTGCATTTGTTTTTTTTTTTTTTTTTTTATTATGTTCTCCGCATGTTGTTTGTTGTTTTTTTAATTTATTTGTGCACCACTTTTTTAAAAATCGTATTTCATCACGAGATAATTTTTATTTGTAATTTCAGTGACATAATTACTTAATAATTCATTTAATGAATATTGTAGAATCGTGATTTACTATTATGAAGGGATAAATGGAAATCGAAACCAATAAATATGTATTCGAAGACGGAGCTAATTACAACACTTTTCTTTTAGACAAAAATCAAAAAACTCACAAAAATTCAAGCACTATTCAAAACTTCACTGCTTTGGTCACTTGTTGGACATGAAGATAACTATGTAAAACATGAGAACAAGGAAAAACAACCCCTATGTTTGTCAAAACTCAATGACGCACTTTCAAAAGTTCTTTGATTCATGATTTTTTAATTTGAGTTTTTAGTTTGTGATTTTATATGAAAACTTTTATGTCACATCTAACCTTTTTCTACAATAATAAAAGCTAAAAAAATTAGATCGAATCGTTTATGAAGATAACTTTTACTATAACTAAAAAATTCAAATTCTAAATTTAGTTCTCGATTGAAATGAATGATTTTATGAATACAGGGCTGTAGATATGTCATCTGTGACATTGAATCGCTTAACATCAATCGATCACTCTCTTGAGGGAATGAAATTTTTACATTAATGGGTATGAAAGTAAAATGTTAACTTTCAATACATGATTACAAAATGATAATGTCATCATCTTAACGAGATGTCTTCTTTAAAAAAAAAAAAAAAAAAAAAAAAAAAACATGTATTACGAAATGTACCTTCATAGACCGTGATTTCTGAATATAATTAATTAATTATGAAGTCTTGTGTCATACGAAATCTACTACGGTCGCTGTAAGCACAGGCTCATCTATTATACCCGACGCTCATCTATTATTCTTCGACGACTTCCCAAGTTTTTAAAATTTGTTTTCAGATTAGCACGCATATTTGACGTATTTTCGCAACAGCATAACGAATTAATGTCGTTCAACGCAATCAGAAAATTTTAGGTTTTACAATAAAAAGCTCTCAGAAAACGTCGTCATCAAAATTTTCTGCTACAAGAAAAAGCTCTACAGAAAAAATTTTCTCTCGAGAAAGGGTCACATCTAAAAAACTCGAATCCAGCCTAGCTTCAAAACTCACAAGCACTAAAGAATAAGTTTTGCAAGGCTATTTTGAAACTTAGTCCACGAGGAGGTTTTCCTTATTTATAGGTTTAGGGGATTTTTATGAACTTTAAAATTTTATAGTTTCAGATTTTTACCACGCATATATATTTACAAGTTTCTAGAGTATTTTTCAAAAGAGTACTATTTTAAGGTAAAATCTATAATTCTCTAGGTTTATCTAAAATACATAAACCATGTTGGGCATCAGGAAAAACTCAAGTTTTAATTTTTTTAAGTTCGCAACAGCATTAAATTTTACTCAACTATACTTTATCATGCCTGTCCGAAACGAAAACCAAATCTTCACGTTGTCCGATTGCTTCCTTTAACTTGACTAAAACCCACTCCCGTGATTTATTATTTTCAAGAGTCCACGAATGCAGATGCTAGTAGGAATATCTGATTATTACCATCAAGAGTACTAGCAATCAACATCACACCGGCATACTTGTTCTTCGAATGCGTTCCATCAATAGAAATGACCGGGCGACAATGGCGCAATCCAATAATGGAAGCTGCCATACACGTGAAAAAGTATAAAGAAACGACCCTTATCATTGGTCATTAATCCAGTGATTGTTCCTGCATTTGTTAAAACAAAAAAAAAAAAAAAAAAAAAAAAAAAAAAAAAAAAAAAAACAAAGTCCATCAAAATAATGATATTGTCATTAAAATAATGTAGATAGCAATAGCTGGAAACACATTAATTGTCTAATAAAAAATAAAAAATAAAGAATAAAGTTTATACCAGGATTAGTGGACTCCAAAACAAAGCAATAAGATGACAGTTCTGAGTACGATTCATCAAGCAATCCCCTAATATATAGCATCTAATGCCAATCATTGTGCCCTCCATGCCTTGTTATAACTAATATTTGCCTTATGCTTCTGACGCATATGGTCAATAATGTCCCCTCCTCTCAACCTGGAAGCCCTAAAGTACCAATCACACTCGTCTTCCTTACAATGGAACAACTAATACTGTGCCATTTGATTTCTTTGTTTTGAATTCAAAATTGTTCTTCAACGTGATCATATGCAATGCCTTTTGCAATTCAAACTTGGATTTGAAAGCTGCATTATCGTTTATATATCGTAAGTGTCTGGCATATTTGTTACATCGACATGGTCAATAACAAAATCATGGACGGTCATATGCATCTCACGATCATTCATATCATCAACATTATCCAAAAATTCCGTCAATACGTTGCCAACTTCAGTACTATTGGTTGCCGATCCCATTAGTTCAAACGTCAAAAGCCTATATTTAAAAAAAAAAAAATAATAATAATACCAGTAAAATCACATATCATTATATATACAAAACAATAAAAGATATGATAATATATCTACGAAACAATAACAAGAGTAGTAATATATGTAAACGCAAATTAAAGGGGAAAAGAAAAAAATCTTACACGGCTCTCAAAACTCAATAACCTCTCAAAAACTATTTCAGGGAGCCAAAGTAATTAAAAAACGTTAAAGCTAGATGAAATAGGCGGTAATAATTTAAATTTTCAGATTTAAATGAATTGTTTTTTTTTTTTTTTTTTTTTTTTTGAGACAAAATAGGGCAGTTAGTTATAAACAAAAAATGCCCAGTAAAATAAATAGAAGGGCAATTTTGGGTGTCAAAAAATACAATTTTTTTTTTTTTTTTTAAAAAAAAGACCATATATGTGATATTTGAAAAGTAAGTGACAATTTTATTCAACTCTTAAAAAGGTCGCATCTTGTAATTTTTATATAAACTAATTAAATGGGCCCCTAGTTGGAACGTGGGCTGGTTCGGCCTACTTGAGCCTTGAATCGAAAGCCCAAGTCCTAAGCCGTTTTAAGGCCAATACAATTTAAATAGAGTTTGCCCGTTCAGCCTTGTCATTTAGCTGTCGAATTTAACAATTAACAGAAGGCTAATAAAAAAGAAAAAAAAGGAAAAAAAAAAGAGTATTAACAGAAGGCATGGAAAGAAAATTAGTTAGGATAAATGAGGGGAGGACGTTTAATTGAAAGATTTAAATTATGTCATTCAAATTATTTTTGATTTACGTGTATTTTTTATGAAAAAAAAATACTGTAATAAATTACGAATCATGATTTAAATTAAAAAACGAATTTTTCTTGAGTTTTATAACAAGCACTTTGAAACTATTTAAGGTGACAACTCAATAATATGTTTATTAGCTTTTGATGGAGTTAAAAAATAACACGTCTCTCGAGATGACAGATTTAGTTTTAGTCTCTCGACGTACCTATAATTTATTATGAATGTACAGTACACGACTAATAATCATGTATTAAGAGGATAGTTAATGTTGTTTGTCCCGTTTTTTAACAGAAAAACCTCAACTAGGGCCCCAAGAATTTTGTATTGTAGTCACCACTCCTATTTTTTTTTTTTCTCAATCGTTTATTTTTTATGTAACAAACTTTAACTAAAATATAAAATTTTTCTAATAAGATTAAAAAAATTAAGTTACTAATAATTCTTTATATTCAATCAATATATCATAAATTATTATTTTATATATTTTTAATTATTTAATCGTTAAATATTATTTTATATATATTTTTAATTTAACGTGATTTTAATCATGAAACTAATCCTAATGTTGGTGACAATATCCCAAAACATAACACATCATTCGTTCCCCTTACTAAGAAACGTCCTTCCATTAAAAAAAAAAAAAAAAAAAAAAAAAAAAAAGCCTGCCACATAAATCTTTAATTACATTTTGCAGAGAGAGAGTTTCAGAATGAGAACACATCTTTCAGCCATAGGAAAAACGAGCGGACCCAGCCGCCTCAGCAAGCAAAAGACAACAACATCACGTGGACTATTCTCATCCTCATAACACCCTCCCTGGGTCCCACTCTCAAACTCTTTCCTTTCTTTCACCTCCCTCCCTCTCTCTCTCGGAACGCTCTCTCCTTCCCAAACGAACTCACATCACAATATCACAGAGAGAGAGAGAGAGAGAGAGAAACAAGCTTGAATTCCGATGGACGAGGGTTCGAGCGGGGCTCTGGTCCCGGCGGTGAAGCCGGAATCGAGGACATCGGCGTCCGTCGCCGGCGCCGCGTCGTCGTCGCAGGATCCGCTTGCCGGGGAGGCCGCCGGCGGCGGCGGTGGCCGCCGGAGCGGCGGAGGTGGACAAGGATTTCCTCTGCCCGATTTGCATGCAGACGATAAAGGACGCATTCCTGACGGCGTGTGGGCACAGCTTCTGCTACATGTGCATCATCACTCACCTCCGCAACAAGAGCGATTGCCCTTGCTGCTCCCATTTCCTCACCACCAAGCAGCTCTTCCCCAATTTCTTGCTCGACAAGGTACGCCTTCTTCTTCTCGATTTCCTTTTCTTCTGTTCACCGCTTCTATTTTCACTTTTTCTGTCAAATGCGTTCATCGGAGTGTTGTTGTAGCAGAGATTGAATAATCCTCTGAATCTAATCAAGATCGAACGAGAAATTATTGAGAATTAACCGGAAACAAAAGACAACTAAGATTACGTTTTTACACCCTCAGGTTTTATATGATTACGATCAGTTTCTAGTCTCAGAGATCAGAGGAACTTGTTCGTCTTTTAACTTTACGAATTTCAGTTGTTTTTAGGCCATTATATATTAGCTTGTCGATATATTAACTAGATAAATAAGTTTAGAGCCAATTACTATTTGTGTTATAGTATTCTGTTTGGAGACGAAATTTATAATTCGTTTTTGAATGTGGTTAAGAGAAGTTCTATTGGTGAAATTGGAAAAAATGGAATGCTTGCAAATGCAATGTGGCTTATTGTTAATTGTTATACACGGTTTCTCTGTGCTATATTTGTAGTTACTGAAGAAAACTTGTGCTCGTCAAATATCAAAGACAGCATCTCCAGTGGAGCACTTTCGCCAGGCGCTGCAGCAGGTGCTCGATTTCTTTGACGGTTTGTGATTTTTGCCGGATATGTTGATTTTGGAATTCCCGTGTGACACTTTGTTTTGATGCTTAGACAGGGCTGTGAAGTTTCAATTAAGGAGGTAGATACGCTCATGGCCCTCCTTGCGGACAAAAGGAGGAAAATGGAACAAGACGAAGCTGAGAGAAACATGCAAATACTGCTAGACTTCTTGCATTGCTTGAGGAAGCAAAAAGTCGAAGAGCTCAGCGAGGTTTGCTGTTTTATTGGAAAAATTTAAACCCATCTACTTGTGGCCTTGGCATTTAATATTTGCAGAATAACTTAGATTAACTGATAGACAAGTTAATGGAATTCAGTTTCTTGTTTTAGGTGCAAACTGATCTCCGGTTTGTTAAAGAGGACATAAATTCTGTGGAGAGACATAGGATGGACTTGTATCGTGCAAGGGAAAGGTACTCTTTGAAGCTCCGGACAGTTGGAGAGGATTCCAGTGCCAGAAAACCGTGGCATTCATTGATCGACAAGCAGAGTAGCGGTCCTATCTCCAGTCCTCTTAATCTACGTGGAGGAATGTCCTCTGGGAATCTTCAAATTAAGAAATTGGATGGAAGGGGTCAAGTAAATTCTTCGGGACTCCAGAAAAAGGATTCTATGAGTGGATCAGATTCACAGTATATTAACCAATCGGGTCTAGCTGTTGTAAGAAAAAAACGAGTCCATGCACAGGTGAGTCTGTTTTTACAGGACTCTGTTTTTGGCTTCCATGTTCGCCTTTTCCTTATATTCGTGCTTGATAGTCATTTTAATATTCCTACAATCTCAATATAAGCTGGTGGTTTTCTGGTTAAGGGAGGACAATAGGAGATGAGAAACTCTCAAGAACTTCCCCAACTTTCCATAAGTGCATTCAATCTCCTGTTGATTTTTTTTTTTTTTTTCTTTTACTTTGTTGCAAAAATGCTATCCAAGCTGATTGAGTTTGGTTACATTTACATGCTTGGTATGCATATTAATGAGTGTTTCATTATCTGAGTGAACCAAGTTACTTTGAGAAAACTCGACTGTTATTTATTTATTTATTCGTTATTTATTTATTTATTTTTTAAAATTCTGACTTTGATTCTTTCTCATTTTCATCACTGGATGCAGTTTAATGACCTTCAAGAGTGTTATCTGCAAAAGCGACGTCAATTGGAAAACCAACAATATAATCCACAAGAGAGGGATAAAAATGTCATACATAGAGAGGGTTACAATGCAGGTCTTGCAAGTTTTCAGTCAGTGTTGAGTACGTTCACGCGGTATAGGTACGGACACAGAAATTGGTTTCCTTTCAAAAAAAGTTTCTGAATGAGCAATACCATGGTGTTTTCTTTTGTTCATTTGTTCTTTTTATTTTCATTTGTTGATCCGGTATTTGTTGGTCATTTGAAACAGCCGTTTGAGGGTCATTGCTGAACTTAGGCATGGGGACCTGTTTCACTCAGCCAATATAGTGTCAAGGTGAATTATTCTTTTGCATATCATTGTCTCTCTGTCAAACTAATATTGCACACATCCAATAGAACCTTTGTGTTTATGAAGTTGTGAGTGTGTTAGTTCCTTTAGCTCTTTTACGTTTTCTTCACTTTTCCCTCCTCTATTTTGATTACTAATCCCATCCATGCAGTTTTTTAGGTTAGGCTGTGTTTGACTTGCCAGTAAGGCTTTTATTTTGACTGGAGACTAAAATCCAACAATTTCTTGTTGATTTTCCCCCTTTTAATTTTATGAGCCAATTATCTACATGTACTGTTTTAACTTTCATTGCAGCATAGAATTTGATTGTGATGATGAGTTATTTGCTACTGCTGGTGTGTCCCGGCGCATAAAAGTTTTTGATTTCTCCTCGGTATGATCTCAAATTATAGGTGCTTTGTATCCTCTTGTTGACTATAAGGAAGTTACTGGTCATTTTGCTCAAAATTGCATATGCTTCGATTTCCAGGTTGTAAATGAACCTGCTGATCTGCACTGCCCAGTTGTTGAGATGTCTACACGGTCAAAGCTTAGTTGCTTGAGTTGGAACAAATTTGTTAAGAACCATATAGCTAGTAGTGATTATGAGGGGATTGTAACCGTTTGGGACGTGAACACTCGGCAGGTAATTATTATATAACATTACACTTGGCTTTTATTATTTAAATTATTGCACACGTTCTTTTCATATTTATGCTTTATACGTTTTCTTTGCTTTTTAAATTTTTTTTAATTTTTTCCTGCAGAGTGTGATGGAATATGAAGAGCATGAAAAACGTGCATGGAGTGTTGATTTTTCACGTACAGAGCCTTCAATGCTTGTATCTGGTAGTGATGATTGTAAGGTACTAATATGTGCTAATCTGTTTCTGTTATCTGTAGTGTAATACGTGCATTTTCTGCGCCTCTGATAGATGACTCCACCCAATTTCACCTGTATGGGTGAACTTGCGATTATGAACTTTAGTATCATGATTTATGTAGCTCACGTAAGGACACGTGGAAAGAGTAATTTCTCTTTCTTGACGAGTAATACATCAATCGAAGTGCTAACCAGAAACAGAGAGAGGACACTCAAGCCAGGTGTAGAAAACAAATATAGCAATGCTGCGTTGGTTCCTATCTAATTTACTGCCACCATCCAAGCTGATTCATTCGCATTCACTTTGTTATTGAAGAATTAGAAATTTCTGAATTATTTTTTGTCCATATATATCCTTTTTTTTTTTGGTTATTAATGGGTAATTCATGTTTGAGTGGCCATATTGACTATCTTCATATGATAAACAGGTCAAGGTTTGGTGCACAAGGCAGGAAGCTAGTGTTCTTAACATTGACATGAAAGCAAACATATGTTGTGTCAAGTACAATCCTGGATCTAGCAATTACATTGCGGTATGCTCTTACTGGAAACAAAGTTTAAAGAAAAGCCTTATGCATCTGTTTAATTTAATCTTTCCATTCTCATCACGATTGATCCACGTCTTACTACAATGTATTTTGAGGAGCTGAGCTGCTAATTTTCTCGTCATTGTTGAAAATCTACATTTAATTTATCTAGAGTCCTTATATTTTATTCTCCTGATTTAAGTGTTGTAATACATTGGACTTATATGACTTCATGATTTATCATCTTTGAGCTCCTCTTAATGTCCTGACTGAGTAGAGGAATATGTATCGGTCTTCTTTATAAATTTTCACCTTTTGAAGTCATCCATAACTCAAGATTTAGGTTCCTCTTTCCCAACCTTTTTTATGATGCTATTTGAATCAGGCATGGCATATCAGCCCTGTTTTACGTAAACCTGCCCCTAGTATAATGGACCTTAAAAACAAGTGTCATAGTGCTTTTCCTTATCCAGTATTATCATTCATTTCCTTTTATATGTCGTCTTCAAACAATAAAGACCTGTGAGTAACTGCTGCCATTTTCAGGTTGGTTCAGCAGATCATCACATCCACTATTACGATTTAAGGAATGTTAGCCAACCGCTGCACGTGTTCAGCGGGCATAAGAAAACAGTGTCATATGTGAAATTCTTGTCTAACAATGAGCTTGCCTCTGCATCAACAGACAGTACATTACGGTTATGGGATGTGAAGGAAAATACGCCGGTAATTCATTTTCTTATGAAGAAAAAGTAAATTTTTATGCTTTAAGAATCAAGAGCTAAGTGATGCCTTGCTTTATTAAGAAAAAAGGGCGATATGATGACAATTTTGACAATTATGTTTTGGAAATTGTCTAGGATTGTTCATTTTGAAATTCTTCGACTTCTGCTGAAAATTCCGAGCATTGCAGAACTGCTTAAGCGTGTAACCTTTATCCAGTAACATGAGTTCTGAGAAAATAAATAAATAATTGTTTTAATCTGAAGATGTTGATGGAAAGTGGACATAACAGCATGATGGTAATAAGATTCTTCTTTATGCCCATGAACCTAGGAGGATTGGAGTTTTAAGCTAGAGAGGCTACAAGACCATGTCTTTCTTTTCTGGCCAGGGAGTTTTTCATTTGTAATTTTTTGGGTTCATTGGGTGGCGTCTACACGATTTTGTTTTGTTTTCTTTCTTTTCATTCATTGTTTTTGGTTACAGAACATAAAAATTAGATCGAAGTGGTTGAAACTCATATTCTATTAAACTGTTTACAGGTTCGAACCTTCAGAGGTCACACAAATGAGAAGAACTTCGTCGGTCTTACAGTAAATAGTGAGTACATTGCATGTGGTAGCGAAACGAATGAAGTTTACGTCTACCATAAGGTAAGCATCGCTTCAAACAACAGCCCTCCATACTTGTTACCTGGAAACTGAGTGAAGCTCTGTGGATATACTTTTACAGGAAATCTCAAAGCCTGTGACGTGGCACAGATTTGGCTCACCCGATTTGGATGATGCGGAAGATGAAGCGGCATCTTACTTCATTAGTTCAGTGTGTTGGAAGAGTGATAGCCCCACCATGCTCACCGCCAACAGTCAGGGAACAATTAAAGTGCTGGTTCTTGCGGCGTAAACATGTTGCAAGAAACTGATAAGAAAATGGAGAAGATGTTATATTCATTTTTTTTAACCTCCGCAGGATGAGTGTTCTGCTCTTTTTTGCAAGATGAGCTGGGATATAGCTTTTGATGTATTATTGAATGTGTAATTTGTAATTATTCTTGTGTTGTATATATTATTGAAATGTAAAATGGGTGAGTTTATTGGGCATGGTTTATAGTTTGTACTTTTAACGAGCTTTTAGGCTGATTAATTACCATTATAGTAAATACAAGATTTTTAAGAATTGATGACTTGGGCGAACTCTCAACTTTTAGAGCATTGCTTTCAACGACGGTATGATGGGTCTCCGACTTTCATGTTCTGCCTTATTCCCCTCACTTCTTGATTGATGTACGCAAAGTTAGCTTTTCGAGGTGTTTTTTCTTCGGTTTTTTAAATGAGGGTTAAGTTCACTAAGGGAAGGTTCCCAAGATAGTTATGGAAAACACTAATCAATCAGTTTTAAGTCTTTCAACAGAATGACAATTGTGATTCTCTCTCTGTTTTATTATATATATATATATATATATATATATTTTTTTTTTTTTCTGAGGGGGTTGAAATGACATTTGTGATTCCCTTAAGTGTAGACATATCCAAAAATAAATCCCTTCGTTTTCAATTAACCAATTTATGAGCTCAGTTTGTGTTAATGGTGTTTAAGAAGAATTCATCTGCATATTTTACTAACTTTTTGCTTGGTTATCCGTAGTTGTGTCAACAAATTAACGCCGTGACATTATGGAAGTACTTGCATGGTAACTCAAGGAAAAAGAGAATATATCTCCTTGTTCATAAGGACGAAAGTGTAGAGAGGGACATATTACATACATATAGTGTACGCCTTTTACACCTTTTCATTCCTCAAAGGCAACAGTTAGTTTCATAACGTTCTTACAAGGCAAAGATAAACAAACAGATGATTATTTCAGAAACCAGCAACAGCGTATCAAACAGCAATACTAAGTTGAAATTAAGTATTACTCCCTGAAGCGCGTTACGTTAATATATATATATATATATATATATCAAATATAAAAGAAACATACAAGAATAAAAGAACAATATAAAACCAAACCGCTTATACATGCATACTGAAACATAAAATATGCATCGTACTATTACAAAACAAGTGACAGAGCAGGCTGCTAATTAACCTAACGTTTCATGGAGTAAAAACTCAGTCTGAAGAAGCTCAGGAGGGATGCAAAGGGTAGAAGAACTTCCACAAATCTATAACGGGTCTCTTGTACATTAAACTTGTTTTGACCACACTGAATTATCTCAACCACGTCCCTTAATTTACAGGACTTGCAAGGTCAAGAAAACACAGATGATTTTCGTGGAGTTTAAAATAAAAAATAAAAAATATAAGAGTAATAAGCTCAGGAGAGATATCGCCGAGTTAAACCTACCACATGATATTACACATATTTTCACCGATAAATAGTTGACGTCCCAGATAATAAGCCGTGACCAAGACCACTTGTCTTTGACCCACCAACTGATCAGCCATTGTTGAGGCTTTGAGACCAGATATCTACTACTTGGTTAGAGCCAAAATTTACAGAAGATGGCGTTAGGATTTTTTTTTTTCTTAAGTTGGGTAGGAAAACAGTGCCATGAAAGATGAAGAAGAAGGTGAAAATGGCTCCTTATATATACCAAAGCATTTGGTACCGTCATCATGAAATATTAATGGCTGATGTTATAATTGGCTGTTTAACGGGAAATTAGGTTGATGTGTCATTTTCTGCGGACGAAAATCTCATTTATTTTACTGATTTAAATTTTAAATTTTAAATTTTTATAATAAAATTTTTTTAAAAAATATCACATCTAAGTTTATAAATTATAGTAAAAATTCCGTAAAAAATATCACATATAAACTCAAATATTAACCATTAATATTTCATCATTACGGTACCAGAAGAGACAAGAAGGATATATATACGATGATGAGAGCTTGTTTTCTTGGGATTCGAAAATTAAACTCTTCCTAGAGACGGAATTAAATTGTTTCCAACTTTTCTTTTGAAAGGCGGGAGATTTTTTAATATGTCTATTGTAGTAAAATGTCTTTAATTATTAAATTTGTATATTTTTTTTATATTTTTTAATTTTTACATAAGAAAAATTTATGATCCGTTCACTTTACCGATTCGAGTTTTTAATTTTAAGTTTTTATAGTAAAAAATTCTCAAAAAATGTCACATCTATTTTTTTTATTACAATAAAAAGTTCTCAGAAAATATCACATCTCAATTCAAATTAAAAATTTAAATCCGCGAAGTGAACGATGCCTCTTATTAATATGTTACCGTAGTCTTTTTTATTTTTACTTTTGGTTGCTTCCAAGTTTTCTTTAATTTTACTGATATGTATTCGATGCTCGAGCATTCTTGATAGACAAAATTGTTTTGCCAATGTCAGGAAGTCAAACTAGTTTTTATTTCGGCGAAAAAAAAATGAAGAAAGAAGTATTATCCCTGAACTAGTCTGCAAATGCTTTTAGATTCTTATTTTTCACAACTCTATAGTTTTAAAGAAATTCTCTTATAGACTTAACGTACCCGTAAGTTATATTTTTTTAACTGTTAAATTTACGTATTTTTTTTTTTTTTATATAATTTTATGCAGATTTAACGGACATAAAACTTGACCCAGTAATAAGTTGATGTACCGAAAAGTCCTGATTTTAACCTATTCTATGTGAAAAAAGACAAACATACAAACAAAATTACTCTTGACCTGGTAGTACAAGTATAAACGTGCATGTCATGTGCTACCTCTATAGTATTAACTTTTCTAAATTCTACAATTATACGTATCGGATTAGATCATTACTGCCATTGTAATAGTATAAATGCATACAAAAGTTAGTTATTAAATTCATCAAGTCGTGTATCTATAGAGATTTCTATAGTAGTCTTGAAAAATGAACTGCCGATACTGTTTTTAATAATATCGATAGATAAGAAATTAAATGCATACTTTATTAGTTTGATGTAATTTTAATTAAATTTAATTATTAGAAATGGATACTACTAGTACGTAAGCCTACCGTAGAAAAGTACCAACCCTAGTTCATACAATTAGATATATATTGCAATTGGTTTTGAGAATATATGTTTCTAATATCTCCAGCAAGCAATTAAACTCCTTTTTTTTTTTTTTTTGCTGAATTAGCAATTTTAAACATTTCAAAAAGCAAACTTCGAAGCTTGCAAAAACTTTCACTTGGCCAAAATACTTTAATTTGCTGGACATTTTTTTTTATTAATAAGAAGGGCGGTAAAAAAAGATAGGCAGTGGTAGTATTAATGCATGCAGATCATGAGTGGGTGAAGTTTGACCGTTGAATTATTCATTTTGCTCCACATGCCTCTCTACTATTCTACTGATCAGTACGTTATCCCTTTTGGATCTAAAATCTCTGCCCTACAATTCAAAACTCTCTCTCTCTCTCTCTCTCTCTCTCTCTCTCTCTCTCTATTGCTGAGGCAGAAAGAGAAAGAACGTAAACAAAACCCTAGGAGTTTAGCTACAAATAGGTGTCTTCCAAAAGCTCTACTTTATTGACTGTTCCTTTTGTCTCACTCTGCAACTCCCAAATTCACAAAAAACCAAACCCATATTCCTAATTCCTATGTCTTATGTAATAATTATTCATCGCAGTTTCTGAGTAGGGGCCTGCCTTGAAAGGTCAATCTCAAATGGCCCTCCCATTAAATCACTTCTGACATTTTGTTACCTTTTGTGGCATTTGGAAGGGGCGAGAAACTTGAATACTATAGCTCAATGCAAATTCGATATGTACATATTGAATATGTACTTATTTTCTTGATGAGGTTTCTCAGTGTAGTATGCTGCTTGATTCAGTTTGACCCCAAAATTTTCATGATCTTATTGTTTCTGACCATATAGAATTTAACTAGTCATATGACAACTTTTCTAATTTTCTTTTCTTTTCTTTTTTTTTTAGAGAAAGTGTTATATAAGTGACTTTTCGTAAATAATTACTGTCTAATAAATATTGATTATGTAATTTGCATTACACTAATTTCGAAAAAGAAAAAAATATATATATGACGAACAAATTGGAATCTCTACTAACCTTCGTTCTTCTGATAATCTAGATTTAGGCTTTCTCTTTCGCATACTCATGAACTTGTACCTTAGATTGGAGATTAAAGAATTAATATATATGTATATATACATTTGTTTTTTGCTCCGAGATTGAAGGAATAATTCTAGTTTGTAGCTTTAGGTTAACATAATATTGGCAGCTAAATAAGTTTGAATTTTCCCATGCAATTCTCATCTCACAACAGTCTCACTTTACATTCCAATAAAATTGTGCACAAGAATAAAAGAGCACTGAAAATTGTAGCACATACTAAATGATATTTAAAAAAAAAAAAAAAAAAAAAAAAACAACAACACACATTCAGCCTTTGAAAAAACCATTGTCAACGGTTAGCTGGAAAAAAAAAAAAAAAAAAAAAAAAAAACAGTTCATATCGTTTCTTTATATCATTTATATGATCTTTTTAATGATCCAATGAATTCTTGAGTAACGTAACTTTTAAGAAAACTCCCACTGAGTATACAACGATACCAAGTATTACATGAATATTGAGAAACACCAGCTTGATTCATAAACTTGAACATAAAGTGAGAATAGAAATTCAAATTTTTGTAAGAGACAAAAAAAAAAAAAAAAAAACACGAATTATGGTTCAAACTTAGCTATCAACCAAATGACACCCGTATATACATATGTAGAAACATTGAGAATATTTAACACTTGTGAGTTTCCTGGTTTTTGACGTTGAAGTTTTGTGCTTACACGGACAGATACCAAGACGACATGAAAGTCACGTGATGGCTAGTGCATGATATTATAATTCATACACACACACACACACACACACACACACACACATCTCTAAGGCTGCAAAACGTTTAATTCCTTATACTTGAGTGCACCAACTAACCCAACTTTAATGTAACGTCTGATCCATACCCCGTGAAAGGGCTCTGTGAGGGTCATCATGAAGCTCTAGCGTCATGTCCCATGTCATTTACATCGATTTAGCAATATCAATTAATTGCTTTACCTGCAAAAAAGGACATAATAAATAAGTAAATAATATTCCACTGAATTGGTTTGAATGTTTGTCCAGTACTGCAGAAGAAGAAGAAGTGTGACACGCAAAAACCTAGCTCCCATTATTCGGCCAACTGAGTCATCGGCAGGCTAATTACAGTGCGTTTACAGATGCCAAAATTCATTTGATAAGAATACAATTCAGGACCCCAAATCTGTGTTATGCTTTTGGCCCTATAATTCTTTTTAACGCAAAAGTGGAAAGTTGACTCTCGGATATATTGAAATTTGTTGAGTGAACGAGTCTATTTTCTCTATTACTCATGAAAACTGAAAGAAAAACCATTCCATATATTAAAAATCAGCAATGTTATAGGCGCTTCTGGTGTTGAACATCATTTACTAGTAGAAGGTGGATCCCGCAGTATGTAAATTGCATTCGTTCTGATAGTTCCAAAACATTGATCGAAGTATGCCCTGAACCACATCCTAACTTCAACCCATTTTTTTTAGTGGTATTGTGTAGTACGGTTGGGGTTCCCGAGCATTTTTCACGACGAATAGACCTTTATTCTTTTTTTTTTCGGTCCATTTCAAAGTTGGTTTTGGAGGTAAGTATTTGTGGAGCAAGTAAGGACGTGGAATACATGCAATGTCACATGATTAATACCTGGGCCTGGTGCTTGTTGAAAGTTTCCACTATGCCACTAAGGGTGGAAAAAGGCCGAACCAATGTATGTAGAAAATACCACATCTAAATATAGTTCAAATGCAAGTGTATCTTTTCTTAGAGAATTAAGTTTAAATTTTACATTAAAAATGATACATATGAGCAATTAGACTTTAAAAATAGTATACAATTTAATTTACATCAGAAGCAAGTCAATGGATATTACCGGTTAATTTCTTTTCGTCCTTCTTTAGCAATCTATTTGATGCCACATCTAGTACTCCGTGTATTATCTAAAAGAACACCTTTATTCATTCCGATGGAGTTACAATCCTGCTATTTACAAAAGATGGATTCCGTTTGGTGGGTGGAACCCAACCTAGTATGATACACTTTTTTTTTTGTGAGTGATATGGATTTATCTCTATCGGTAAGAATATCATTTTTCATTATCTAAGTAGACGTTTGGTTTATGAATTTAAAATTATGATTTAAAATTATTTTTAATTTACGATGAAAAAAATCATTTTTAATTTACGGGAGAAAGAAGAAAATATATTTTGAATTAAAATTAAAAAAATAGTTTATATTAATAAATGAAATTATTATTTTCGTCCATAATCGGTGGTGCAGTTATGAACCATAACTTAACAAGTTATTATTCATTAATTGTCCATAACTTGTCCATAACTTGTCCGTTATGAACTAACTAACAAAGTTATGAACGTAACCAAACGCACTGTAAACTTTTTAACTTTGAAAAACTATTCGCTGGTCCATGGACCGCTCTGTGATGTGGTCTTCCGGCCCATTGATTTGCTCCAGAATTATTAGAGACCTTATGGAGAAAGTACCTGTAGTTCAAAGATAAATTTTCTCTCTTTCTTGTCCTTTTCTGTTTTAATAAATAATAGAAAATTTTTTTCTTTGGTTAAATGGAATTCAGAGAGATTCTCAATGCTGATCGTGAATATATGTTACTTTCTCTAGATCTTATCCAAAAAAAAAAGGTTAAAAACTTGTTTGGTAAACTGTACAAATATCAAATAACTTTGACATGATTCTCACGAAACCATTTGGAATTACCCTCTCGTTATGGCATACTCAAATGAATATATATAGTCCTTCCTTTTGACATTATGTTATATGCTCATACATAGTCAAACTAAACACCTTAATGTCCGTACAAGAAACCACGCACGCATTAGAAAATACACATACTAATACAAACTATACGCTTTGAGATTACTTGTTTCCGAATATCTCATCAACTAATCGCTTTATTTTAATTAACTTTTATATACCGTTCTCCACATTTGACACGCAACGGCCACTAGCTTTACTTTGGTTTCTCATAAGTCTCTACCTACATATATAATTATAATTATATATATATAGTGATCACTATACCCCGCAAGATATCGAAGCATGCATGCTGAGAAATTTTGGAGATGTTCGAACTTTGCCAAGCAAAAACTGTTAGTATACAGAAATATTTTACTATTATTTTCTTTGAAGAAAGAAAAGCGACCATACTGGCAAGAATCGTGCCTGCTAAAAAGTGTTTGGAGGCAAAATGATCTACCCCTGTTGAAGATGTACAAATTTTCAACGTTAATATTAATTACTTGGGATATACGCATAAGTCTTTTGCATTAGTTTTGTACGAATCATATTTATATGCCCTAAAATTACTTGGTGGGAAGTGGGAACTTGACATTTAACACTCCCCCACGTGTATGTCTCTGACTTTTGTTATGACCTTGGAACTTTAAAAATTAACGGATATTATTGAGTTATTTTGGATTATTTAAACTTGCAAGCAACAAACTCTTTAATTTCGTAGAGATGGAGCTTTCGAAATCATAGAGCACCTATGAATTTTTTTTTAATTTTTTTTTTATTTTTTTAATTTTTAATTTTTATTTATTTTTTTTTTTAATACTCTAGACTTCATTCCCACAGCAGTAAGGAGACAAAGAACTAGCAATATTTATGTAATAGAAGCTTTGGAAAAAAAAAGCCCCTTTGTTTGGTATATTATATATATATATATGTATGTATGTATATTACGATGCATTTCATTATTCTTTTTTTCTTTGTTTTTCGTTGTTCTCATAGCCATGTAGATTGTAGTCCTGATCATTTAATTTAGAGTTAATCTCATAAATGGTCTTTAAGATTTAGCGTCAATCCCACTTTAATTTTTAATTTTTTAAACGTCACTCAATTGATTTATTAAATTTTATTCTATTTTAGTTTCAGTCATTCTATTAGTTTAGTATTAAATATTTGACAAAATTTATAAAAATTATGAACTAAAATTAGAAACATATAAAGTTAGAGACTAAAAATAATACAAAAAATTAAAAGTTAATTTTCAGAAATAGACTCAAAATTTTAACTGTTTTCAATTTTGGACTCTAATATACACAGATTCTATCACATTTTAACGCCTAGTTGATAAAAATATCAAAACTAAAATAAAATAAAATCTCAAGGACAATATGTGCTATATTTATAAAATTAAGAACTAAATTAGAATTGAGTGTAAACTTTAAGGATCAGGTGGGGAATTACCCTTTAATTTAAATGATTCATAATTTACGTTTGTGGTGACAATTGGGTTGTCATTTACTTTTATAAACACACACACGATGTTGGAGGACAAAAACAGATTCATAAAAAATACGAATTCTAAGCAAAACAAATTATAATGTCGTGCCGAATTATATATATATATATATATATATATATATATTACAGCTGGCAATGCAAAATATTGGCCAAGGGAATGCGAAATTTCAACTAGTTTATAGTAATAAATTAAACAAGCAATCTTTATGAATGATGCCAAAATTCACTGTTACCACCGTCTCTAATACAAATGTAATTAATGTTAATTATATATTTAACACTAAAAAAAATATGATAAGACACGTCATTTTTATTTATATTTAATATATAATATTATTTAAAACGCTAAAATTTACTCTTTTTTTTATAATATTAAACTTTGAAAGTTATAAAAGTAATCTTTTAATTTTAACATAATTTTAAAAAGAAAAAATTGTAATAATTAAATAAAAAAGTAACCATTTAACTAATAGGAATTAAGTGTCAAATTCGTTATATGTTATATTTAGCGAAAAATTTATCATAAAATATAATATATGATAAATTTACTAAAATAAATAATATTATATTGAAGAGTATTCTTTAACTTAAATGCTACATCTATAATTGGCATATTGCCTTAGATCATCTCTAAGAATCAAGATAAAGCTGAAATCATTTTTTGGTGCCGACCTTTCAATAGAAATCAAACATAATGCGCACCATTATGAGAGGGGACCAGCGGAGAGAAGCATTAAATGCATCAACAATTACAAAGTAATACTTAAAAGTGGTAACTTGCAAAGGTGATCACTAATCAGGGATCACAAACACACACGAGTTGTGCATATATAATACGCAAGATATATTATATATGATTTCAACACTAGTTCAAACATGATAATTTCAACCTCTCAAAGTGTAGGTAATAATTTTTCCAAACATATACTTTTAGGGCATCTATATCAAAGTAAACCTTTCGAAGAAAGGTGTATAACAATAAAATTATAAAAATTATAATACGTTAGTGGCATAGTCTTTCTTTGTATGAATATAAAATAATAGAGTATATTTACATACTTTTTACTTGAATTAATAAGAGTAGAAACTTGAATTAGGACTAGGGTTAGGACTTACTTTCTTTTGACTTTAAGGTAGATGCTTGTAATTGGATTAGAATCTGATCATTTTTTTTTGAATTAATGAATGTAAACAATCGCAATAGGAATAAAAAGTTCGTGTTGATAACATGTAATGAAAACTAAAAAAAATGCAAAACTAAGAAGAAAAACTTTAGAGAGAGGAACTAGAGAGAGAGTTTCATTAATCTTGTAAAGACATATAAAATGAGGAGTCTTAGAGCTCTATTTATAAACAAAATTCTGCACTACTCACCATTACTATTTGCACAATACTTATTATTTACTGTTACTATTTACATAGTAAGATTCTAATATGAATAATGACTTTAGTTGATTTGTATAATAACTTTAACCGAGGTGGACAACTACTATTCATAACGGTTATAAGTTTTTTGGTTGGAAAAAAGATGTTATAAGGTTTATCCACACAAAATTAGTCTTCATTAATTTTCATGTAGATTATGGGGTTGTTCTTTTGCAACAAAACTCATAAAAAGTTGAAACTCAAGTTATAACTTTATTCAAGTTCACGTTCTTTTAAGTTTTAACTTTATTCAACTTCACTCAATTTTATTCAAGTTACAACTTCAACTCAAGTTATAACTCAAATTCAACTCAAAAATTACACTCAAATCACACTCTAAAATAACAGGCCATATATATTGAGAAAAAATTAAATGCCTTAGTGGCCCGGGAACCGAATTTATCCATGTCATAGTCACACTGGTTTTTAGCAGAGAGTACAATAACCACTATACTAGGAGCACTAAAAATACAGTAGATGATACCAATGCATGTATGTCTATGCCTATATGAGGATTGCTTTATGTTACACTGCATTCCTATGATATTCTAATTTCTAAAATCATATTATGTGTGTGTCTAGCTATATATGTGTATGTATTTATATATATTTAAATCTTTTTGTTGGTAAACAAATAATTGAATCTTGATGTACTCCTTTTGAAAAAGAAAAAAGAAAAAAATATTTATATTTTGGGAGTTTTTCTAGTAAAACCATAAAAAATAAATTATCAATAGTTTTTTACTTTTTAACTGTTTTATTTATATAAGAAACTGTATCTTTTGAATATATTTTTTAATTTGATGTGATTTTGATAAAGTTTAACAATAAAAAAACTGGTACTATTAATAGAGATGCTTACTGAAAAAAATTTCTTATACTTTTAGGAGCACACACATATTTAATATATTACTGGACGTTATCGTTCAACCAATCATCTGAAAGAGACACTAATTCTCAAAACTTATCATAATCAGCATAATAATTTTTTTTTTTATTTGCAAAATTAACCTGCAAGAATCACGAGTTTTAATTAAAGAGGAAATATTATTGATATCAGTTATATTTGATTTAATAATATACTTTCTTCTGCGTATATACATACGGATCCATTGGTCAAAAGTGGGGAATCAACCAGTAAGTTGAACAAGTTGAGGGAATGCTTTAACTTCTCGAATTAAATTAATCACAGAAGTTAGTTCAATGTAATGTCAGCAATGACTGCAAGAGTACTTGCACACCATGTAACTAATAATCCTTTTTTTTTTTTTTTTTTTTTTTAAGAAAAATGTATTACAATAATCGTTGAACATTAATAAAGAGACAAACCACTTGAGAATCATGTGTCTTCTTGAAAAATTCAAAAAATGATCTAGCATTTAGCAACCCCACGTCATCTCATAGATCAAAACATTTCAAAAAATATCTTAGAATTCGTTTTGTGACATCAACAAAACACCCCAAAACAATAACAAGTTCAAGATTCAAAACCAAGCAAAAAAATTCCTCTTATTTCACCATAACCCCAGACGAACGTACCATTACCAAGTCAAAAAAGAAAAGCCTACAAAATTAACTAAGACCTCATTTTACTCATTTTACATGTTTTCTTAAAACTTAGAAAAAAAAAAAAGAGAGAATTCGACTTTATGACCGTGTTTGAGGCTCCGTTCACTTCGCCGATTCGAGTTTAAAATTTGAGTTTTGTTACAGTAAAAAGCTCTCAGAAACAGTCATATCTAATTTTTTTACTACAGTAAAAAGCTCTCACATAACATCACATCTTAATTCGAATTAAAAACTCGAATCAGCGAACTAAACGGACCCTTAGTTTTGTTTTTATTTTTCACGTTTTTCGAGAAAGAAAAAATAAAAACGGGAGAGAAGCAGTGTTTGGTACAATTAAAGAAAAAAACATAAATGAAAATAATTTTTTAGTATAGTGAAAAATGGAAGAGAAATGAAGTCGTTTTTTTTTTTTGTTTCCTCTCGAGCACAAAGAGAGAGACATTAATAGATTTTTTTATACTGAAAATAATCTCTTGATAAAACTACCAAACGTATTTTTAAAAATAATTTATGTCTGAGATTAAAAATATTTTTATTTTCATTTTTATAAAAAAATAAAATTATTTAAAATGAGTTTCAAATAACCATATATCTCTGTATTCTGACAGTGTGAAATTATAGTTAGACCTTATTTCATTAAAACCAAAGTAAGAAAACCCCACTAGTGCAAAAGTTGCGTAACAATTGCATTTGATGATGATAAATTTAAGATTAGAAGAAGCATCAAATCAACGATGAGAAATAAAAAGGTGAAAGAAAGCAAGATCATGTCATGTGCGAGAGCGAGACTGGATCTTTGGAGAGAGAAAGAGAGAGAAAGGTTCTACTTGTTTTTTGGTACACTTTTTGTGCACTTTCTAGCGTGGGACTTTGCAGAAAGCAATTGGGGATTAAATAAATACAATATATATTACAATAAAGTACGTGGGGCAGAGTTTTCGCATCGCATTTTTTGAGCACTAACATACAAACTTCATAAAGGACACTCTCTCTGCCTTTTTGCCATGGCATATTCCATAGAATGTTCCCCTCTATACCTTCCAGAATTTTTATTTTTATTTTTTGAAATTTTTATTTATGTTAGTAATTATTGTTGTTCCAATCAAATGTTATTTCAAAAATTGTACTCTTTTTTTTTAATTATTGTCTTTCGGCCGTTGTAGGGCACATGGTTGAACCTGTGGGCCCCGCGGGTATGTGTTCATTCAATTCAAATATGTTATGATTGGTTTTAGCACAAAGAAAACGAAAATACCATATTTATACTTTTATTTAATTAACTATGCTTTAATTTTTCAGGAGTGAAATGACAAGTGGTAGGAATAGAAACAGTAATTACGTTTGGTTCATAAATTTAATAATTAATTAATTTTAATAAGAAAATAAGAATAGTAATAATAATAATTATATAGTTGATTTATAAATCTCATATAGAATTATTATTATTATTTTTTTTTTAAACTCACTAAACATGCTTTAAATCTCACAATAACTCTCTTTGAATCTAACTCACAATATCAAAATGAAATCATTAGTAAATATATTAATTAGACTCTAAAAATCGTTTTACATTAAGAGAGAAAATAAAAGGATCAAAAGGTGATTCAAAAATTAGCACAAATTTACTCACATCACGCAATTTAAGCTCACGCCTGCCTCCCTCGTCAAGAAATTTCTAATTTCTCTCATTTAAATTTTTTATTAGTCTCTCTGTTCCCCTGCAATTGATTCTTCTTGATTCATGTTAAGAATCAAACTGTGTTATCATGTTTTCTCATTGAAAGTTGAGAGTTGCTAAATTTTAAAGCCATTTTGTGTGTTATCATTTCCTGGAGGAGATGAAAAAAACAGTGTTCCCTAACTAGAACAAAGTTTGTTTTTAGTTTTCTTTGTCTCTTTGTTTTAGTTATTAGATTATCCCTTTGCCTTTTAGTGATAAATAATTTAAATATTGCTTATGAGTGATTTGAATTAGAGAAATATCATTTCTCTAGAATTGTAATTGAAATAAACTATTTTGTGGAAAATATAAAATGTAATTTTTACATCAAAATAATCTAGATAAAAACTAGAGTTAGAATAATGATGTACAACCTAATTAACACCTTGATTACCCGGCACTAGTGATGTACGTATTAATGTCTCTTAGAAAATTAAATATAAAATAAGACTTTCAAATAATGTTATTTGACACTGATAATATTCAATACCATTCATTAGTACAAGATAGGTTCTATAATCCTAAACCCACAAGACATTTTATTAAGAATGATGCTTAATGCCACACCTGTGCCTAAGCATTTTTCAGATTCTTCCACTTAATTAATAATTAATCTGTAATCACCGTAAATATTTTTTATTTTTTTTTCATACATCAAAAATTTGAAAGCTCTTCGTAAATCGTCATGAATAGATTTTCACCTACATCCACGCTGCCTATATCTCAACGTCATTGATCCACGCTAATTATTTATTTATTAATTAAAATCTCTCTCGTTATTTTTGTCAAACTTTTCTCTGTTTGTGAAAATTTTAATTAAAATCTCTTTCGTTATTTTTGTCAAACATTTTTCTCTTTTTCTTTCACTGCTCAGCTCCAACTCAGCCATCTCTCTCTCTCTCTCTCTCTCTCTCTCTCTCTCTCTCTCTCTAAATCTATAAATACACAGTTTACCACTTGCTGGTGGATCTCTCTCCACCACCTTAACAATTTCAACCGCATCGAAAAAGCAAAAGAAGAAGAAGAAGAAAGCCAAAGGAATATCCTCGGCGATCCCAATTCTACATATAAATACTCCACCAAAGGAAGCTCTCCTTCCTTCTTCTCAAACAGAAAAATAACAGCTTCTGATTATGAAAGTGGACCACCACCACCATCAGAACCAGCTCGTTGTTGGTACCGACATGTGCAGGACTACTACTAGCACTGTCGAGGTCAGAGAGTCTCCGCCGCTGGAGAAGCTTGTCTCCATCGCCGCCGCCGCCACGGCCGATGACGGTGAGGATCTCTTCATCCCTCCTCTCAACTTCGCCATGGTCGATAACGGCATTTTCAGGTCCGGTTTTCCCGACTCCGCCAACTTCTCCTTCCTCCAAACTCTCGGCCTCCGCTCTATCATGTAAGTCATGTTCGGATATTTCTCATTCTCTCACTCCCTGTTGATTGTTTGTTTGTGCATTTTTTGTGCGAATTTTCGATGAATTTCGAGGCTTTTTTTTTGCTTACTTCCGCTTATGCGTTTGGAATTTTGACCGTGTTTCTAGTGTTCTTTCAATTCTCTCTCGCTATCTCTCTGTTGATTGTTTGTTTATGCATTTTCGCGTTTTTATGTGATCGAATTTCGATGAATTTTGACGCGTTTTTGTTTTTCCGATTTCGATTCCGCTTATGCATTTGGACTTTTTCGATGTGTAGCATTTTTCATCTTAGTTCAATGCTTGGAGTTGGAGAGACAAAATTGGATGAATTTTAGGTCTTGATCGTTGTTTCTTTAACAAGTTTCTTTGTGTGTGTGTGTAGATGTCTGTGTCCGGAGCCCTATCCGGAGGCGAACATGGAGTTTCTCAAGGCCAATGGAATTCGGCTTTTCCAATTTGGAATCGAAGGTTATAAGGTATGTATTTTTGCTTCAATATCTCTCGTCTTCACTGAATTTATCGTCATTTTATAGCTTTTGAATTGTGGAGCTGCCTTGTTTAATTAAATTTAGAACATGTTATAATGAAGAAAGTAGGAGAGTAAAACTTTTGGATATGATTCTCTTTCTTTATGGCGAATCCTTTCTCACAGATGAGATGTGAAATGTTTCTATATTAATCTCTACAATTATTGCATGTTATTGGCCTTTCTGATTGTTTAATGGCTAAATCGTCTATATAAATTAATTTAAAACGCAATAAAGAGCTGAGTCTATGTATTATTTTGCCCTTCATGGAGAAGCTTTTATCTAATATTATAATTATATCCATAAATAACCGTCCTGACTTTGTTGCATTTAAAGAACTCTTGCTACATATACTTTTTCTGATAATATCATTTCCTCATTGCTCGTGTGGTCGCTGTAATTTGATATCTTCTTGTTTCTTCTTCTTTTGTGGGCACTCTTGAAGTTTAATTTGGTTGTATTTTTATGATTTCAAACTTTGAGATTGAAAAAAACTCGCTTCCGAGTTTTCTTTTAATGATGTTTGCTGTTTGCATATTGAGTTTTCACTTGGGCGTACTTTGATACCTAGAAGGAACGAACTTGGATTAATTCCACGGATTTGCTTAAGCACTTAGCTTGATTTGTTGGATCAAATTTAATGCGCTCTTGTTTTCCATATAAATGAATATTCGAAATTGAGGCTAAATCATAATGAATTATGCTTCTTAAATGCTTAGATCATCCGTATGGAAGTTTTGTGAATCATGAAACCAAGCTATGTCGATTTTATGCTAACTTTTTTGGTTTCCTATGCAATTTACAAGTTACAACAACTTCTTGCTATTAGTTAATTTACGTATATATAGGTTTTGAAATATTCTGCGGCCTTTAATTGATTTTGCTCATAATCACATATGATTCTTTCATACAATCTAACAAAGAGATTTTGGATTTTCGCAATTGGATTTACCCAATTTTGAATTTGATACATGATTCAATCAGGCTACATGTGCACATGGTTAATACGTCCTCATCATTGAACGAATCAAGAATGTGCTTGATATGTCCTTACAAAAGTATTAACCTTGGGTTTAGCTCCATCTAGATTCAATGTTGTTTCATATATCAATTTGTTGAATAGCCTCCAGAGGAGCAAAGCAAAGTCCATAACAAATATTGAAATCAAACCTTATATTCCCTTTGTCAATTGAGCAGATGGAATTTAAGGGTTATAGTCGACATGGGGCCTGTATTTGACTAAAGGGTATGATTGGTAAATGTACAACGCCGGTGAAAAGCTTTCACTGGTAGATCTCTCTTAATTTCTTAAATGTGGACTTTTTCCGTAATCCTGTAGTGTGCATAAAAGAAGCAGTTCGATTTCCCACCTCCTTTTCATACTAATCGTTTTCAGTTTTTGTATTCAATGGTAGGTCGTCACGTTGCCAGCAGTTTGTCTATTATTTTCCTCAGTTTATTGATTTGTTAACCAAGAAAAATGATTCACTCATTTCATCTTTATGGTTCTTTTTTCCCCAATTACATTTGTTCTTCTCAAACATGGTTATTTTACTATTTCCCCTTTCCTAGTAATGAATAGATATTGGTGCAATTAGAGGCACATAACTCGCTCAAGCAGTTCAAAACTATACTAGTATACTCTGCACTTTAACTCAATATACAGTTTTTAGACAATTAGAGTTCGCTTCAATGTGTTTCAATCTTTGTTACTTTTTTTTTTCTTTTTTCTTTTTCGGATCTCAATTTGCTTTTTCGATGGGCATCATCGTTTTTTTGGCAAATTTGAAAAGGGTATCATTATTGTTGTCATCCGGACATGAGATAACTAATTTGATCAAGAATTTTTCTTGACATCACCTCTCTCTCTCTCTCTCTCTATTTCTTTTTCTTTTTTGTTAAGATATTCTAGACGACCTTCTGACAGGAAAAGAATCACATGAAAGGATGATAATAACGAATCGACCTCCAAGTTTTGTTTTGGAGAACCAGCTTGAACCACACCCACGTAATGATATTTCCTTATAATGACTTCTAATTGCGCTATCATCAAGTTCCATTCTAAGCGATGGTCACAGGAAACATATGTTATTCACAAGGGAACAATATTAAAAGAGGGTCACAGGAAAAGTTATGCACAAATACAGTTACACATTACATTTAATCGTGATAATGCACTTATAAAATCACATCAATAAATATCTCACTCTACGTACATAATGTATCCATATAAAGACGAGCATGTGTAAAAGTGAGGACACGGTAGACAATTGGATATGAATAAGTGAGCATATGAAAAATGTGATTTGATTGCACTTGTGTCCGTATGAATTAAGAACTAGTTTATTGTGATCATTGGCTGGCCCGTGTCATAAGATCTCTCTTCAAGTTTGGTCAAATAATGTGTTACTGTGCACAACAATATGGAGATCAGTTCTAAAATACTACTGTTGAACTTGAATTAAATTGATTGATGTTGAGTTTTGTGATTAAAAGCGTTGGTACTAGTAGACCAAAATTTCAATACATGGTTTAACACGTATTTTATATTGGTAGCAATATTGATATCGAAATTAAAAATTGTCCAGGAGCCTTTTGTAAACATTCCCGAGGATACAATTCGTGAAGCGCTAAAAGTTGTTTTAGGTACTTCGAACACATTGTCACTCCTTCCCCCTTCCACACCCCCCCACCCACCGCCTTCTTTCCCCAACTGACTTGCAAAATTTGTAGCTAAAAGATTTGCTAATATTGACTTTGACCTTGGTGCAATACAGACGTGAGGAATCACCCTGTTTTGATTCACTGCAAAAGAGGGAAGGTATGTGCAGAACTGGTTTCTTTGATCCTTGATTTCATTATTTTGAGTCCTATATATACCTTCTGAATTGTAGATGGTTTGTTGCTCTGATTGTCAGCATCGAACTGGCTGTCTCGTCGGGTGCCTTCGTAAGTTGCAAAAATGGTGCCTGACATCTGTCTTCGATGAATACCAGCGCTTCGCAGCTGCCAAAGCTAGAGTTTCGGATCAAAGATTCATGGAAATGTTTGATGTTTCAAGCTTGAAGCATCTGCCGATGTCGTTTTCATGTTCGAATAGGCATAACAACCTGAGTTCCTGAACGACTTTTGCTTTCTTTCCTTGGCGGAAGAGAATCTAGATCAGAGTTCGGAATAAGTAGGAAAAGATGATGATGAGTTCCTGCGACGCAATTCAGTGCAGTGGCTGAGGAATTATTCTTCTTTTTCCCTTAGAAAATTAAAAGGAAAAAAAAAAAAAAAGAAAAAAGAAAGCCTATATCGTCGCACTTATGTTTAGAATTTTGCGTTCCCTTGGTCCTTGGAAGGCACTTCTTTCTTTGTAACTCAAGGTTGGAGCCCTCTTTTGTTCAAGCTGCTCCTGCCAGTTATTAAATTGTAAGGCCAGGCAGCTAAGAGAGGCTGTTATCTACTTGTGAATCTTGATTGAGTAGTCAAGGGTAGAAAACTTATAAATAAACTTGCTCATTCGAGAAGTAATATGACATCTCTAATGTAATTAGTAAAGACCTTTGCTGCATTCAGTTTCCACAAGGTCTGCTCAATTTGAAGTATCATCCTAAAATAGCTATATATGACAAGTGGAATAATCATCTTTTAAAGCTGTGTTTGGAAAGAGAGTAAGAGAATAGCAAAGAAAGAAAGATGTATAATCTAGGTGAGGAAAATGAAGAGGAATGCGATGCCTTTGCTTCTGTTTGGTATGGATTCTCTTTCAAATTCTTCCTATTCTGGAAGGATTTAAATCAGACACATGGAGCAATTTGAATCCCTCACCAAATATATTCCCTCCTCTAATCATTCATTAATCTTATCATCTCTATTCCTCCTCGTACTTTTCCCTCCTACCAAACCAAGGCCCAAACAAGTACCCTAGTTTTGCTTGAAAAGTATTTCCTCAAAATGTAACCGGGAATCTCAAACATTTATCTTTGCCTTCCAGCTGCTTAGTTGAAAACCACTAGTCTACAAGCAAATATTCGACAAGACAAAGCTGGGAAAGGAATCAATTTACCAGGCCATTATTGTTTCATTTACCTAACATACATGGAATTTTTGTTTTTTTCTCAGACAAAAGGTGGGAAAAGGAAAAAGCTTGTAAGCGTTGTACTTGTGCTTGTGTAATAGATTTCAAGTTTATATCTGGCCCTTTCATCTCATCTGGAGAGTAATGCTTCAGTTATCCAAAGTTTGGACAGGGCAATAACTCTAATAACATAAATATCTATCTATATATATATATATATTTATATAATGTTAGTCACACCAATTCTCACTTTTAACTTTTGTGTGTCATAACAACACAATAACTATATAATGTTAGTCACACCAATTCTCACTTATAACTTTTGTGTGTCATAACAACACAATAACTATATATATATATATATATATATATATATAATATTAAGGACACCAACTCTGATCTTAACTTATTTATATCATAATAGGACAATAACTCTAATAATATATGAATAATGTTAGAGATATCAACAGCAATCTTTAACTCTTGTGTGTCAACTTATGTAGCGTATGAGTTATCATTTTTACATTAATGGGTGTTTAAAACATTGTCACGTTAAATTAATCAAAAAAGATTTTATTTATCAATAAAAAAAAAGACAATTCACATGATTAGTGTTCCTTGTGTAAAAGAAGCGATTGATAATTATGTTCTCCAATTTGGTATCTCCAAATCTTGAAAAGATCCACAAGTCACAAACGGATTATCTGATATCTACACGAGTAACACTAAAAGGAGAGCCTTATTGATTAAAACTAATCTAGTTGCAAATTGCAAAGTCATATTGTTCACGGTTTGACAGGGATAGAGACCTGATATTCCGAAAGGCTAACTAAATCCAAATAAATAATAGTCATAAGCATAATAAGCTAATCCTATTAATAATAATTAAACAAGAAAAAATAAATAAATACAGAGATTTAACGTGGTGCAACAAGATCCATAAAATGCTTTTCCTAATATACTTTCTCTAATACCTATCTTGCTTATAATCAAGACGAAGGGTCCTACACAAGTAGGCCTTGTTTAGGCATTTTCCATCCCTGATTTTCTTTTCTATCTTATTTATTAACAAGAACCTTAAAAAAGTGCTCTTTTTTTTTTTTTTTTTTGTTTTTATAGTTGTTTTTTCTTTGTATTGGGAGGCGGCGCTTATTGAAGTTGCTAGATTCTCTCCAAAATGGTACAAAACTTTATTGAACTGAGAAACTACTATAGTATTGGTCTCTCTGTAATAATAACAATTTTGTTTGTATTGATGCAGCAAAGTTCCAAATGGGGATCAATAAGATTCTTGCATATAAAGAAAACATTTGAAATTGGTCATTCTAATGGAGATATAATGAACCGACAAAAGAAGCACTACTCTTAGCCACACAAAGTGATTCTCTAATTAAATGTTACTTTTGTTCTTAACTTGTCGTGCGGTGCCAATCTACCTTAGATATAGACGGTTCTAGATTTATATGTATGTATGCATGTATATATATATATATATATATATATATATATATAAAATTGAAAAGCAAACAAGAAAGGTCTGATCTGTATACATTTTTTTTTTATAGTTTTTATTCTTTTAGGGGTTTATTTATTTATTTATTTCTTTCTTTTAGGTACTTATTAGCTACTCCACTAACTTACTCTAGTTGAATGCATATGTGGAAATTGGAAGTTTGTATGTCATAAAGCGACATTGTTGTGGGCTGCATGTTCATTTTGTTGGCCAATGCAAATCTTAAAGAGGAAAAAAAAAAAAAAAAAATCCCTTTGATAAGAGTTTTGACATTGTTTTTTTATATTGCCATGATGAAGTTTCTCAAAACAAGTATATGTGGGGAAAAAGATAAAAATGGGGCTTCTCATTATGTTGGGAGCTGAAAGCATATATAATAAGTGCCGAATTTTCTTATCTTTTCTAAAATAACTTGGGCATAATATTGTTAGACAACTAGCTATGTTGCCTCTCTTTGTATGTTCCATTAAAAGTCACTTTGTATGAAAATGGATAACATGTGTCGGCTACTCTATATTTCATTCCACAAGAAAGCCACTTTATATGTGTGACATGAGGGGCAAAAAAAAAAAAACACAATATTGATAAATACAGTCTTCAACCATCTAATTCTTAAAAAATTCTGTTTAGTTGTCATATATCTTAATTTTTTATTAATTTAATATGATTCATATATAATCCAGTGATTTAAACCATATTTGCTAAGAATTTTTTTATACCCTGATACAAAATTGTTCATATTTCTATATATGTACTTAAGACTTTTTTAGTTGGTGTAAACTGTTGTGGTGAACGCCCTTTCTTTTTGCATGATGAATTTAATGCAGCAGAAACTGCATTAAACCAACAGTTCTTACCTAATTAGGTAGATTAACCGTCCATATCACTTAACTAGGAAAAATGACATATTTTCAACAATTAGGTTTGAGTTATCTTATTTTATTTTAACTTTCAAAGAAGCTAATTAAGTTTTGAAACCAGCTGATTTAAAATGAATTTGTATAAGCACATGTCAGGGGGAAAAAAAAAAACTTGAGAAGAAGAAGCACTCGGAACTTTCTCAGCCTTTTATCTAAGATCAATGTACGGTGATGTGTTAAGAACAGAAGAGATACTAATTAAGATGTGTTTGACGTTCCAACTACTGACCTTAATCTATCAACTGCATTAAATCTTGACTCTTGTGCACCAAATGATCCACTTCCTCCTTCAAGACTAGCAAAAAAGTCTTCTAGTCATGAACCTCGCCAAACCTCTAAAGATATTTCCACTCTAGATGTTCTAACTGATGGGTTGGTCCGCTTGTCCATCCACCCTTGCCATGTTCCAATGTTGAAAAAGATGGAGAAATTTGCGCCTCGCGATCATATTGACGGAGCTAAAAAATGAGAAGCCCTCAACTTGGCTAATTCAATCGAGCACCAAATTATTGAGGTAAACCCCCTTCTTTTCTTCATTGAAATTTCCTGAACCCAAATTGGACTTAGCTTCATCTCTCTCCTTCTTTTTTAATGTTGGGATTTTCCAAGCCCAAATTGTGCATAGACTTTCCTAAGCCAATTTGTTTAACCCCTTTTTTTTTTTAGCTCTTCGCAGATCTTCTTGTGTACAACTCTCGAACAAAATAAATGTTTGAAGAGGCAAAAATAATTTCACCAAAACTAAAGGAATCTCAGGACAATTTAAAGGTGACACAAGAGAAATTGCTTCAATCTGAGAAATTAGTTGCGTAGACGAAGAGCATCTCAGATGGTTGGAAAGCTAAATACAATGCTCTTTTGACCTCCTCTGAAAATGATAGGAAGCATCTCGGATGGTTGGAAAGCTAAATACAATGCTCTTTTTTGCTCCTCTGAAAATGATAGGAAGACTCTTGTGGAGACTAAAGAAGGCAATCATTTTGATATGTCTCTAAGGGAACTCATTTGACCCTCCTCAGTGAGTAAAGAAAGATTTGGGGCTTTGCCATGCCAAGTGAGTTTTTAGGTGTTTTTTAGGAGTTATTTATGTGTTTTCAATTTACTTTGTAAGTTGAGCTTTTGAGCAAAATTGAAGGATGGGCGCTAAGGCTTTGAAAGACCTAGTTCAAAGATGAGAAAATCAAGCTTTCCACAACAAACCCGAGAAGAAGTCAAGAAGGCAAAATCATTTTCTATAACAAAGACCTTGACCTTAATCCATCTCATTTGACCCTCCTCACATTGTTTAGACTCCTTGGAGCCATGGCGCTACGACACCTACACCCAATGACTTCAACCCTCTAAATAATTACCAAAAGTGCCATTCGACTCCGAACCTATAAATAGGACTTTTTATGATGAGATGATTAAACCTATGAAGGATTTGAAAAAAATCACCAAGCAATTCATCGAAATCCTCTTCAAGTATTGATCCACCATTCTAGGGCTACGATGTAGCCGGATCATGATGTTTTGAATTATGTTATCATATCAATCGAAGAATTATTCATCCTAGTTGACCTTAATGCCTAGAAATTGGATTTTTTTTCTTTTTTTTTTTTTTGGCTTTGCACTCTATTCTTCATGCTTGCTCTTGTGTAAATTAGGCCATTGGGAATATCTTTTTTCTTTATTGAAACATGTTCTTTTGTTATATTTCCTGCAACATAATAATAATAATTTTTTTAAAAAATTTTTCTTGCAATTGTTACATTTTTATCAATGTAGACTAGCTAATATATATATTTTTAGATTTTCAGTTTAGATATATCCCTTGTTTGTTTCCAAATAAAGGGTTGATACAATTTTTTTTTTAACAAGTTTCTCCTCGGCTTAGGATTTTCCTTGATACGATCACGTGCACTTGGGGTTGGGTTTTCCCGGATTTGAAAAAATCACCAAGGTTACTTAGAAGCTTTTTTTTTTTTTTTTTTTTTTTTGTGGCTTTTCTATTCTTCATTTTCTTGTGCCCACTTTTTTCTTTATTGAAACATGTTCTTTTGTTTTTTAATAATAATTTTTTAAAAAATTTTTCTTGGCAATTGTTACATTTTTATCAATGTAGACTTTTTTATTTTTTTATTTTTTAGCCTCGCCCATCTAGGGTCGGGTTTTTCTTTTAACTAAGTTTCTCCTCGGCTTAGGGTTGGGTTTTTCCGAGCTAAAACTCCTTGGATTTTCCCGGCCCACTTGGGGTTGGATTTTTCCGAGCCGAAGCTCTTTTTTTTTTCCCACTTGGGGTCGGGTTTTTTCGAGCTAAAACTTCTTAGATTTTTCCGTGCCCACTTGGGGTCAGGTTTTTCTGAGTCAAAGCTCTTTTTCTTTTATTTTCCTTTTTTTTTTTTTTTTTTTTTGAATTGATACACTTCTATCCCCCTATTTTCTTTGTCATATTGATCAAAATGAGAAAGAAAATATTAAAAGAAGAAATTAGCAAACACTTTGACTTTATTTAGTAATAATATGTTTCACTTAACAAACTTGACGTCACATCAAATACAAACACACACTAAACTTCAAACTTTTTAACTATTGATAATACTTCTTGAGATGCTTAACATTTCAAATATGTGTCAATACTTTTCTAGACTTCCCTTCCTTTTGATTCAACCTTCCCATTGGTTGCTTTTTACATAGCAAATGCGAGCCTCTTGTTGATTGCCAAGCACTACTCCAACACCATTTTCCATCGAAAATTTCAACATCAGATGATATGTTGATGTTACTGCTCTCATGGCATTCAAAGTCGGTCGCCCTATTATGACATTGTAAGCAGATGGTTGGTCCACAACTAAAAAATTTACCATTTTGTAACCTTAGTGTCCCCTTCTCCCATGGTAATTGGGAGTGTTATCATTCCTTCAGTATGGATGCATGCTCTACTAAAGCCTTGGAGTGGGGTGTTCACGGGTATTAACTTTGCTCCACCTAGGTTGATCTTGGTTAAAACATCCTTGAATAGTATATCCGCCGAACTCCCATTGTCAATCAAAATCTAGTGGACTAAGCTATTTGCCACTTGCAAAGACATAATTATGGCATCGTTATGTGGATGAAGCAACTTCCTTGGCTCATCCTCTATGAAAGTTATGGCGATGTTCTCCATCTTTGCAAATTTGCGGCATGTTTCCGTCATATTTACAAATTGGACACAATCGAGACTTTTAGCTTCTTGAGCATACAGGTTCTGAGCCCGCATGGAATCACCAGTTTTAGTCCCCTAAAAATTGTCTTGACCTCATTCAATGCAGAATTATTCCCATCTGTTGTATCCGTTCCCTGTGCGACCGCTGCTTGTTTTTCCATTGTTGTCGGGAGTGCAATTCTTCTCTCTGCTATCACTCTATCCACAGACTCCTGCAACTGGCCTTGTTGAATGAGTGCCTCAATCTATCATTTTAATTGAAAGCAACTTGAGGTTTCATGGCCATGGTCCTTATGAAAGTAACAATATTTACTTTTATCCCTCTTGTTAGGATCTCCCTTCATAGGGACTAGAGGAGTCAGCAAATTCTGATGTTGAATTTACATTAAAATCTGTGCCACTATCATATTCAAGGATGTGTAGGCCCTTGTCATATCTGGTGGAGCGTAAGCTTGGAACTTTTGTGTCAAGGCAGTCTTGGATTTGTTCATGTCCTGTTGTGCCTCTGACTTTTACTTTTTTCCTTCTCCTCCTTTAGATCCTTCTTCTACCTTCCGTTTTCCATCATTTTTTGATTGATCCGTTTGAGATTGTCCTCTCTGATTGCGCATGTATTCTTCAGTGCTAATGAACTTCTAAGCTCGGATCATGAGATCGGCGAAGGTTTTTGGTTGTTTTTTACAAATTAACTTCAGAATATCACATTCCTGAAGTCCTTTCTTGAATTGTAGCCATAGCATCACTATTAGTATACCCTTCCACATAATTCATTTCCTGGCTGAAAGTTCAATGTAGGCTTTTAACAATTCATCAGCTCCTTGCTTAAGGGAGAACAGATAAAGCTTATCTTTTCTGCGAGTTTTTGCTTATCACAAATTGTCCTACAAATTATTGTTTCAGCTGGTTAAATGAACTAATTGACCTTGGCTCTAATTGTTGGAACCATTGAAGCGCCGGCCCAATAAGCGTCAAAGAAAATGCTTGGCACATTTGAGCTTGTATGGCTCCCCGAATTCGCATCCATGTGCTATATCCATGTATATGTCTTGTTGGATTCTCTTTCCCATCAAACTGTTTGATGGGAATCATCTTGAAATCAGCAAGAAATTCCTCTGCCATGATGTCCTCAGTGAATGGTGGCTCTGTTTCATCCAGCAAGTCTCTTACACCATCCGGTAAATTCTTGTTGGCTTCTATGTCATCCATTCGCCTTTACATCATTTTGAGTTGTTGCCCGAGTTGTTCCTCACGGGTGCTCCTGTTGGATTAACTTACGCCTCTTTGATTATCATGTCGGTTCTGGTTCTGATTCGCCCTATTTACTTGGCTCCAGAAAGATCGTGGTATTTCGGCTTTCCTCCTACTCCTGTTTTGAGTTGCCTGGTTGTTTGAGGGCATAGGTACAATTGCTTGCACATCCCGTCGTGCGTTGAGTCGATCCCGCAAATCAATAGTGGTGAAATCATCAGACCCAGGTGTCCAGGTGCTATCAACTTCTTCGCTATTACAGTTATCTTCTATCCTGTCAAACACCGATGTCGTAGTTCTTTCAGTTACATCATGATGACTCCCAATCCGTGACAAAGCATTCTGAAACCTAGGTGCGTGACGTGGTTTTTGTGGCTCGGGCAAGTCCCTTGGTTGATTCCTATTGGATTGACCCTCACCTTCATTATGTTGGCTCCGACAATGGCTACGCCCACTCCTAGCACTACGTGAATTCGCCAGCCCACTTTGTTGGTTATTTGCTAGACGAACCGTGTTAAAGGTAGTGATAAGCTGATTCACCATCCTTACCAACGTGTCCACTCGTGCTTCGTTCCTGTCAGTGCGTGTTGGTGGACGAGGAGCACGTGGTGCCTTTTCAGGATTAGCGCCGAGTCCCTTTATTTGGGTTCCCTTAGTATGGTTACGTTGAGCACTTGAGACTTGGTCATTCGCCATACCTGAAAATGACCTAGCAATGAGATAGGAAAATTTAAGTGTCAGTGAGAACCTGTGGATGTTAATCACACCAGGGCCCTCCTTCTAGCGCCAAAAATGTTAGAGCAAAATTTCATCCAACACTTATCCAATGTCCCTAGACTAATAATTTGGATTGAATAAGTAAATTATCTAAGGAAATTAGAAGAACACTCAAAAAATACAAAGAACCACTGAAGGAATAACAAAAACAAAACAAAGACAATCACAAAGTAATTGTATTAAAAATGAGTGTTCGCCATTTCCTCTTAAACTGAGAGAATTAATAGCACATTAGGATTGAGGGAGTTTAATTTTCCCATTTATTCGAGAGTTTATTCTCTCTTAATTACAATGAGGCTCTTTACCTTTCTGTGAGTTAAATAAATAAATAATCAATGATAATTAACTTTCAACCATTCAATGTCTTCATTTAGCGTCGGTTACTTCACTTAATAACATCACGTGACCTTTGAACTTTCAGCTTAGGAGAGCTTGAGCTTCGACAAATTTGGGCTTCGGCGAGTTTGGGCTCGAGAAAGCTTGGGCCCGGGAGAGCTTGGGCTCCGACGAGCCTTTAAATTTATTGCACATTTAATGATTCTGAAAATGCCGCCTAACACTAAGTATTTGGCATGTGATGGTAATCAAGTATATGATTAAGTCGCATCAAAATAATGTATCTTAAGTCTTAACTCTTCACAAATAGGTTTAAACGAGTATTTAAATAACATGATTAAAATTAATTAAAATGCTTATCACGCACTAAAACAATATGGTAGTACTATATACCTTGTAGAAAACACGTTTAAAGCGTAAAACAAACTTTCACAATTAATACAGAAACTGATATTTGGGTTTTAAATTGTTAGTACTATTTGGGGAATTTGATGTCCTTATTTTATTCTTACAATTTTTTACCAAAAGTATAAAGCGTAGTCGACATCAACAACTATAGATCACTCTATCTCTTTGAAAGGAACAAATATGGAATAATTTAATAAATAAATTCCACAAACTTTTAATATTTAATCATTGTTTAAGTGACTCATTTTGATCTCTCTTTGCGTAAAACTTCGTATCACTTCATTGTCTGTCACACAGACAAATAAATAACGACTAAAACAACATCAGCAGATGAAAATAAATGATAATATTATATAATAACAAGAATACTATTAATACTGCTTAATACATAAAATATAAATGAAGAAAAGGCATGCCTAACGCTTGCGTGTTGGAATGGAAGTTGTCCCGTGTATAAATTTATAGGATGACAATCTTACGTGGATCCGATTATTTAAAAAAAAAAAAAAAAAAAAAAAAAAAAAGCTCACGTTGGATTTTTGTATAGGAATACTACAATACTAACGATTCTTCAAGTCTTTCCTGTGAGGTGCATTAGAGTAAATTTATAAGTTCACTTGGCCGCTCAAATTAGATAAAAAAGTAAAGAATAATAGACTTAAAATGCGTATAAAAAATGAAATGTGATTTAAGTAGAATGATCCGATATTTTTATAAATTCATGTTTATTATTTTATTTAAACAATATAAGACCTAATTTTTTTTTTTAACCTTTACAATTAAAGTTCAATTCTTGATGTTGGATGTGTGATCTCAATATCTGCCTTAATCTTTTGAATCTATGATCAAGATAGTATAAGATTGGGTTGTGATGTGTACACATGTAACTTTAACATCGAGGGTTATTTAGTTTTCGATCTCCCCACATCGACGTCAAAATATTTTGACCCATCGAGATTTAATCTCATTTTGAATATAATCTCCGCTTCAAAGAGGACACATTTTATGTGATTCGATCATCTAAAAAAAATATCCCACAATAAAAAATTGCTCCAAAGTTTGGGCATAAGTGAAAAGTGTTTGAAGAAATTTTGTGATGTACAAAAAGATATGATCTCTATTGAGAAACATCGTACCAAAAAATCTTCCTTAAACTTACAGTAGGAAAAAACTATAGCTCAGATTTTAGTCTTTAATTCGTTAAGCAGAAACAGAAGTAGAGATGCACCTTGAATGTGTTTGATCAAGGTTACAATGTTAAAAATAATATATATATATATATATATATATATCTGGTTATCCCTTCAGTGATTTCTCAACTTGCATAATCCTTGTCTCCTGATTACTTAAAAAGTTAAGTACTGATATTTTTTTTTAATTAGGTGTAATAGATTCGGGTAACAAGTGATCAGCAGAGCTGCAGAAATTGTCAGCTTTTTTAAATATTAAGCAGATCTGTTAAAGTTTCTTTATTCTTAATTTTGTTTCCACTCCGTGAATAGTATACTAACTGTTACAAAAATTAAATATTTTTCTGGTAAAACCAGAGCAGTTGTTGGGCTGGATATTGCTTAGGGGAGCTAAATCTATTGTTGAAATAAATGATCACCCTTTTAAGTAATTCTTTAATTGGTTCGTTACTTTTGGGGACAGCCCATGACTTTTTTGAGATCCCCCACTTTTACACTAACAAAGGAACAAAAGAAAAAAAAAAAAAAAAATCGTGAACAGTAAACAACAACATTTCTTGGAATATATTATAACAAAGAACTAGTAGCAACTTTGGTTACATTTTTTTTTCTACAAATAATAAATTGTTTCCCACACTATAATATAGTAAACTATGGTGGTTCTAAAACTTGTCACAAACCAACTAAACAAAGCCACCTTTTTTTTTTTAGTACTCTAAAAATCAATCTTCTTAAGCTGTGGCAATTGGACCCAAAGTGACACTGGTTTCCACTGCTTTCATTGCCTCAAATCTTGGCTCCTTGGCCTGGAATTTGAGTCCAGCATATAATTTCATGTAGTCTTCAAAGACGAATTTTGGGTAAACTTGGTTCTTCTCCTCAGCTTCTTTCTCCACCAGAGTTGGCTCTGGGTAGATCACAGCATCACTCCCAGGGTTGTAGAATGAAGCTATAGACATACGTGTACCATCTGTTTGTGCAATCACCCTGTGAAGCACACTCTTGTACTTGCCATTGGTAATCACCTATAACCACCCAAAAAAAAAAAAGTAAAAAAAAAATACTTTTTTCATGGCGACTTAAAAAAAAAATCGTTATTTGTCACCAATGATAGTGAATTTATATGTTGAGCCGCGTGTCATTAGTTATATGATTGGAAAATTAATGGTGAGCCGTGACAGGTGATGTTAAAGTATTTATCATGCGCAAAAAGGTTTGAACTGTTGTTTTTACTAGTAATACCTCAAGTTGGTCACCAAGGTTGATGACAATGGAGTGGCGCATAGGGGGCACATCAATCCAGTGGCCATCTTTGAGGAGCTGGAGACCGCTGACCTTGTCATCCTGGAAGAGGAGGATGATACCGCCGGCATCGGTGTGGGCCCGGAGACCCTTGATCAGATCAGGCTTTGGGCATGGCGGGTAGTTGCTTACTTTGGTGCCAAAGGTTGGTCCCTTTGAGCCATAGAAGGCCTTTTTCAGGTACCCTTTCTCAAGACCGAGATTCTCACACAACAGGTCCAGGAGCTCCTCTGCTAGCTTCTCCAACTGCTTAGCAAATTCCCTCATCACCTTCCTGCATTATTGGAGGCAACAATTTTTATAAGCTGTCAATTCCAAAAAGAAAAAAAAAAAAAAAAAAAAAAAGTACTTTGGACATTTTTGAAAGGAAATAAAAACTGTTCAATTATGCAGTACTTTTCTCAAAATGAACAAAAGAGCAGAAGGTTTCTATTCAAGGCCATTCTTAACAATGTAAATAGTGGAGAAGGGAAACACAAAAAGAGAGAAAGAAACTTCTTTGAATCAAAGGCTTTATGTACTTTTTTTTTTTAATTATTTTATTTGCATCATAAAGACAAACTTTTTGATGTCTTTTTTTTTTTTTTTTTTTTTTTTTTGGAATTACCTGTACTCATCATCAAGATCTGGGATCTCAGAAATGTTGGAAACGGGAAGATGGCGCAAGAAGAAGGTGCTCTCCCAATCCATGTCATTGACTTCAGCCTGGACAGCCTCTAGTCCTTTGCTTGCCACAAGCTCCTTGAACCTTTGTTCCATGCACTTCCTGTAGTGATCTTTTGTCATCTTCTCAACTGTGTCCAAAAACTCATGTGGTATGCCATGATTCACAAGCTGCAAAAACCAATAATAAAATATATAAAAAAAAAATCAATAAAAAATGCCCATTATGAATTTAGGAGACTTGAAACTGAAATGAGCGTTATTTTGTGTAAACTTCAAGGGAAAAGAAAAAGGCGGGGGTGAGAATAAGAAGAATTTGGCATTCTGTTTTATATATAGTATTACCTCAAAGAAGCCCCAGTTTTCACAAGCATCTTTGATTTGCTCCATTGTAGTTTTTCTCTCCTCACCATTTAGCTTCTCCAAGTTGATAATAGGGAAGTTCTCCATTTTCTGTTTGTTAAACTTGAAATCTCTCTTACTATCTCTCTCTCTCTCTCTCTCTCTTTTGTTTCTTACTTTTAAGCAAGTTTAGCTTCTTAATATGGAGTTGGAGTTTGGTGCCCTGCTATTTATAGAGGTTCAAAGTGGCATTGAGGAAATAAATAATTAGTCAGTGCAGGAGGGTGGGTCAGAGGTTACTAATTGATAAAAAAAAAATTAAAAAACTGAGATGACATAAACAATTCTTGGTCTAAGTGGGCCCAATTTTTTTTGTTAGTTAGGCCCACCCAACCCTCGGCCAAGGTCATCCTTCCTTGCTCAACTTTCGTTCCTTCCTTCCTTCCTCTTTGCCAGGTTTTGGGCCCACCATGGTGGCTATCACTTCCTTGCAGGTTTGACCAATAAGCCAATTTTCCACTAGCATATGATGTTGATGGAGGTTATATCTTTGAAGGTGCCAATCTCTTGGCACTCACAAACAGCATTAGCCCCCATTTAGAGAGGAAAAATAAAAAAAAAGGAGTTTTGCCCCTAAATTATTGATGTGAAAACCTTTTATGACATTGACATGTTGGGCATGCCCCTTTGTGTCTTTGCCACTTTTAACCTTTCTACCCTAAATAAGTTGTGTCACTTTGAAGTTTCATCTTTTTGTAGATTGTAGTAAAAAGGGAAAAATATAAAGTATATATGTTGGATAAAAGTTAATAAACTAAGCAGGCCTATTGAGATGTGGGTACTTTTATATGTTTATTTATTGATTTGGGTAGGCCAGAAAAAAGGAAGAAGATAACATTGGTCTTTGATGTGGGGGACTATAGGAACATGCAATGTGAACACCACTACTTTATTGTAGTGATGATGTTATAAGCTCTTCAAAAAGGGGTCCTGGGCTTTGCTTCTTTCCTTTTTTCTGAATGACATTGCAGTTAGAAAAATAATGATAATAATAATATTCATAATAATGTTAACATTGATAATAATAATAATAATAATAATAATAATAATAATAATAATAATAATAATAATAATAATAATAATAATAATAATAATAATAGCAAGTGACAAAAGATTATATAAAAATGTGTACTTTCTTTAACTCAAAAAGCCTAGAAATAAGAGGAAAGCAATAAGTTGAGTTAGTTCCCACTACATTCTTTTTTATTCTTTCATTCATTCTTGTTGAACAAGATGATATGAGGACTTTGGCCTAAATGTCTAAACTTTTAACAAAAATTTAAGCCGGTCTTGTAGTCCCATGTTCACCTCTGTGAGACTTGGTTTTGCTTTTTACTTTTACATTCTGTCTTATTGAGAAATAATGTCGGCCCCATAATTTTTTTTTTTTTTAAATTGAGTTTATAAAGGTGATGTAAATGGCAATATTTCTTTTTCCCAATAAATTTTGGTGGAGCCGACATAAGAAAAAAAAAAACAAGAAAATGAAATGCAAACAAGAAAATGAAATCTTGACACAGAACAATTCAGCGTTTGTGGTTGAATCCGGGATTATTTTTATATAATATAATCCTCTTAAAACTAAAAAAAAAAAAAATGGAATTTGACATCTTTTCTTACAGTAAACAAGAAAAAAAGGAAAAGAAAAAATCAATTACTTGACCCTTTGCAATTGGAGCTTTCAAATGCCAATTGAATTCGTCTTGGCGAGTCATATGGGATTATATATATGTAATTGGTATTAGGTCAGATTAATACAAATTATTTATCAGGCGACGCTGTCAAAATTGTCATAACACAATATATATATATATATATATAATTAAAATTCTAAATACACCACTAAATATGGATATCGTGTTCATAAGTTTTTTTGGTTTGTAATATAAGTGGGCCACGTTAACATTAATAGTATATATGACCACAAGTGGTGTCCCTCTTACTATTATATATATAAAATAATATGAAAAATACTATTAACTTGTTTGTCAAGTGGTGATAGGTGATCAAACTCCAGCAAAATGGGGAGAAAGGTTTGCAAAAACACCGTCCAGCCATGTGAGATTTTTCGTTCTACACAAGTACTGGTCTTTAAATGCACTGTACACTACTGTCGGATAGAGTGGACTGTAAAGTGTTTTTATATTTTTATTTTTTTAGTTCTTTGAACTAAGCAACCCTATTTAGACAAACCACTTTTTGAGACTATACACGTGACATGCCATATATGTGTACAATTGCCAATGGGATATATTGGGGTGGTGGTAGAGCAATTATAAGTTTTGATGAGTATATGTATATATGTGGCTCCTATTCAACCCAATCTCTTACCACTCTCGATCGTATTGTCCACTCCAAACCAAGTTTAATGGGAATCGCAATAATGTTGAAGATAAGGGTTAGTAAAAAAAAAAAAAAAAAAAAAAAAATACTTTGATGTATTTTAGTACGATAAAATTAGTCTTTTCCTTAGTTGATTGTTTTTTTTTTTTAAAAAAAAAAAAAAAAATTAAGCATATATGTGACTTTTTTTTTTTTTTTTTTGTTTGTTTGTTTTTTTTTTTTTTTTTTTTTTTTTTTTTTTTTTTTTTTTTACTAACCCTTATCTACCGCATTATTGTGATTCCCATTAAACTAGGTAATTCTGTTCTTGGTATATTCTATCTCGTTTTTTCTCTAAATGCGTGTTACAGCATATACTATAGGGTTTTAAAAGCATTAACAATCCATTTCAATAATCCAAATCCTCACCACCTACCACTTACGGACTTTTTCATATGTTTTTTAATTTCCTATATTTTTTAAAAATATTCAGTTGACTATTATAATTAGTAATTGATGTTTCTTGTTTAGATTTTAAGGAAGATGTAATTTAATTAATAACTAACTTTTTATTCAGTTTTGAGAATAATAAACGTTATGGATCAAATTAAGAATTGACATACGATTCCGATTTCTGAGTTCATTTTTTGGATTAATCCTGAAGACAATGCATAACAAACTCATCCCGATTTATTTTATCAGAATTATGTAATATATCAGTTTATTAGTTATTTTTTATATTAATTTAATAAAAAAAAAATTGGACGCAACATATTATTGTTCAAACGTGTAGAAGCTGGATAAGACCATGCCATGCACGAGGACGGCTAGAAGAATTATAAATTGTCTAGTTATGCCTAATATATACACTTGCACACGAAAATAATGATAAAAATCCAAAGAAGCTTTCAAATGTGTATTTTATTTTTCTTTTGTTTACCCAATGGATAAAATTTGTCTGAAAAAAATGGCCTCATTACATCCTTAATTGCTTATTTTAGGGTAGTAGGTACATTCAAAACCCTAGTCGTATTATTATTTGAAACTGGAATCGTTGTAATTATGATTTTTTTTTTCTTTTTTTCTGTGGTCTTTGTTCAAAGGTATGACCTCCGAGAAACTCACATTTCTCACATGTTTTTCTTGTTTTTTTTTTTTTTTTTTTTTTTTTTTTTTCAGAAATGAATCAGGTAATTAATCGAACATCATTTCTGTGAGAAGATTCATTTTGGATATCAAATTATTGGAGCAAAATTATATCACAATATTTTTCATTGTTAGCTCAACAACATATCAAGATAATTTCATAAAACATGGCAAAAATACACGCACAATGGAGCTTTCGGTGAAGAGCTTTTTTCTTTTGCATATGTTATTTCAATTCCATGCATCACTACTGTTTGTTTTGTACTACCAAATACATAGAGTCAATATATTCTTCTTCTTTTTCTCTGGGTGGTTCATATTTTTGCTCATTTATTGACAATATTAATGAGTAAAAATAAAACAGAAAATTATCAATAGTTGATGTTGATGTTGGTGCAGCCTGTTATAAGAATCTCAGGCCAATGTTAGCATGCGTGTTTAGCGATAGGGATGGGCGGCTTTGACGACCAAAAAATAAAAGATAAATGAAAAAAATTTAAGATATTCAAATTACTTGAAACTCCTATATTTAGTAGAAAATATAGGCTATGTAACATATAGATTTATTAATTCTCTTTAAAAAAAAACGTCTATCTTTGATTCTTTTTCTTTCTAAATTAATAAGTGAATAAATAAATAAGAACTCTGATAGGTTGTATTCTAAGTTATAGCAGGAAAAAAACTTGTGGTTTGTAACATTTTTGACCAACTGATTCAATCCCCTTGAGTCATTGACAAGGAAAGAAAATCTTGGAATTTTCCTAGAAACTTCTTCATGTGCTATACATATGAGTTGATCATCTCCATTTTCATGGTTCAAGGGCCTATCGTATACTGCCAAATCAGCTTATACATGCAGCTTTTGATTTTGGTCAATAACTCTGAATATTTGTTGATTGACTTTTAGTCAAATGTGGAAGTATATTACTTTGATGATTTTTTATGTTAATAAGCGATGACACGTGGCCGGTTACTAAAATTAATCATGTAATTCGCATGGTTTTAAATTATTCAAGGCGAGTAAAAATTCAAGATTGGAGTCTATTAAACGAAAAATAAAAATATTCAAGATTGGAGACCAAATTGCTCCAAAATTAGAAGAGAATATATACGACCAATTGATAATGCCGCTCATTGTGATGGCTAGCTATTTACCGAGTTTACGGGGGAAAGAATGTGTCGAATCTTACTCCAGTCTACAAAATGCGTGAAAAATGATTAAAATGACAATAGTTCAAAGCTCGTGTACGTTTTTAAGACATTTTCTTCCTCTGATATATAAAGTAGGCTACATAGTTACATCTTTTTCATTTCAGCGGAGCAATAACCCATCACTCACGAGAATAGACCTCTCTGTCCCATCGGGATGTATAAGCCTACTCTCCTCATTAAGAAAATAAGAATTTTGCTTTTAACTTGTCTAAAGATAATAGTAAACCGTAAAACAGTAATACAATACATTGCTTTAACCCCCCCTTATTGACACATGGGATACTATTATGTGACACTAGTCTAAAACTAATATTTGACTATTTGTGCATGCTTTGCCAATTTTCTCTTCCTATTATGAAGAGCATTTATGGTCCTCGGCCAAATCATTCTCTATCCTTAATTACTTGTCAAGAGTAGCGCTCTTTCTCTTCAACATCTTCCTTTTTCCTCCTTTTAAAAACACACATGTAAAATAAATTTCAAATTTTTGACTTGTCATTAATTGGACCTCTTTTGTGTATATAACTCATCAACTCAAAATTAAAATCCTTATTAAGAATTTTCAAACCTCACGGCAAAATAACCAACGACAAGCTAGAAACAAAAACCTCTCAACTTGAATGATGAATAATGAATAGGTAAAAAACTTTAGTTTTAACCATTATTGTCTATTTATCATAATGTTCCATAGGCCTTAATGGGGTCCGTCACTAGAATGTTCATCATCACCCGTATTAAATGTTTTGGACAATTTTGGTTTCATGGGTGGGGGACCAAACCCCTCTTTGGAAGAGTTTTCAACTATGCTAAGTTCACTATATCTATATATATATATATATATATATATATATTATTAGAACTTTGGAGAAGGAAATATCCAAAAAGGCAAAAACCCACTTGTTTGAAATAGTGGGAAATTACCTTCGTTTTCAGCTAACAACTATTTGTATTTCTTATTCTATTGAACCATTGGGTCTACACATTTTACTTTTATAGTTGCCCCATTGATCACGGCTAATGGGGACCATTCCCACTATGGGTATATATTGTGTACGTGTCTTTAATGTTGCCAATAATCGACAAAGTTGTAAGTTGTTTGGACTACGACACTTTCTTGGAATGGAAATTAAACTTGGATTAGGAGAAGTATAATGATGAAGCGTTTAACGGATCAGTTTAGAAGTTGGCAATTTTATAAGGTATTATGATTTTTCTTTTTCTTTTTTGACCCTTTTGTAATGGTTTGAGAAAAAAAAAAAAAAAAAAAAAGGGAGAATTCTTGAGTATTTATTATTTAATGTTGCTCAGCTGGATTCGGAACAAGACTTTGAAAATGGGTGATCGAGAAAAATCACACGCATGTCAAGCAAAACTTACTCAAAAGTCTTGCATGGAAATAAATATGGGAGAAAGAGAAAAATAGACTAAAATTTGAGATAAATTAAAATTAATAGGCCAATAGTTTACATAAGTTAATAAATAGGCCAAATTATTATTTTCGTCCATAACTTGTCTGGTTATGAACCATAACTTGACAAGTTATTATTCATAATTGTCCATAACTTGTCCAGTTATGAACTATAACTTGACAAGTTTATCCATAACTTATCTGTTTATGAACCATAACTTGATAAGTTATGGCCTATTAATTTCTATAACTAAAAATTGACCTATTTTCTTTCTTAAGCTTTTCATATTGGCTTATTTTTTACTATTTCCCAATAAATATTTGGAGTTTGGACCCATGTAAAGCGATAAACCTGTCCAATGACCAAATTTTATTGAGAAAACGAACAGATACCTGCTTATATGAGTTTATATTATTATCTCTTATTTTTAATTGGGAAATAGTAGAAAATAAAAGTTTAAGAAAAAAAAAATCAAACAAGTACTTTTCTCAATTTTTTAGTTGCGTAACAGTAGCTGGCCTGGTGACCAAACCACACGGCAAGCAAACTTGAGGAAAAAGTGTTCTAGCCCATGTTTATTGAAGCCCATCAATTAAGGCCCATATATTATGGCATGTTTAACGGATTAGACAAGGGAAATTGAGGAATGCCATTCAGCCTGGGATTTCTGCCACTTTGATTGGTTTTTCAGATTTCTGCTACACAAGAAGATTAGTTAAATATAGATAACCAAACTATTCGTGCTGGTCAGAGATGCATGTTTAGTAAAGAAGTTCAAATCACAGTTTAAATGGTTATGTTTTTCTCACAAAAATTTAAGTTTTAATTTAAACTGTCTAATTTAAATTTATAAATTAAACGGGCTAATGTACTACCATAATAATCTATTAGATGTCGTCGGACCAATAGCGAAAACCGACACAATCATTGGTCGCTAACATAGATAATTTAATGTGTAATATGGTAGATAATCACTAATAGTTTACCTAATTATTTTACCTTCTGAACATAGTTCGCTAACGGTCTCTAACATTGGTCGCTAAAATCTGGTAGATTATCACCCATAATCTACCAGATTATTGTGCCTTCCAAATGCGGATCGCTTGTCTTCTCAAGCACCGAAAATCAGCATCATTCATGTAAGTACTCTAATAAGCTAACACAATAATCTGGTACATAATATTGGTCTTCTTCTTGGAGTGTAATCTTGTAGAATACCTACCATAATCAACCACACTAATTAGCGGAATCCACAGAAAAACCCCCAAAAAAAAAAAGAATTTACAAAAAAAATTATAACAATAAAAGTATTTAAAAAAAAACAGTAGAGAAGACAGTAAAAAATAAAAAATGAAAAATGAAAAGATCATATTAGTAATAGATGACTAAACTGAAGTGTGAGAATTATTCTGATCTAAGACAAGTGAAAACAAAACCAGATGTCCAGGTCTTCATGATCGACAGACATATTCAAATCTTATCGGATATGACTGAAGTTGAAATGGAGCCGTAGAGAAAATAATGTTGTCAATAGTTTCCTGCGTAAGAAGAGACTATAGTAGAGAGGGAGAGAAATCAGAACAAAAAGACGGAATGTGTGATGGAGAACTCCCAGAAGGAGTCGATCGCGGGGAGGAGAAGGGTGGCAACACGTGTCTATGGAGGCTTGAACGAGCCATTGGCACACAGCGAATTTTGAGATAGTCACTGCATCTGAAATAAGTTTTCATTAACCAAAATAAGAATTTGCATATTTTATGAGTTTTGCATATATTTTATTTTAAGATAAATATATATATATATATATATCAGATTGTATGAGTTTTGCATATTTTTTTATTTCATTTTAATAAGTTTTTCGGTATGTCTAACTTTAATAGAAAAAAAAAATGCATATTTTATCGTTTCTCTCTAAATTTACAATAAACAACATTAGAGTTAGAGCTACAAATTTAGATTAGGCCAAACTGATAAGCTTTATTATTGATATAGGCTCGGACGAGGTTGTGCCGATTTGTTTCAAGTCTAAATATTTATTTAGATCGGCCCAACTCAACCAGAACACCCATTTTTTACTTTCTTTTTTTAAAAGAAATATATCTTATAAAGTTTTTATTCAGCTCGAGGCACGTTGGACTTTAAGGCCGAATTTGGCCGACCTTCCTTCCTTTAGGACCAAGTCAGAATTTGCATTAAGGCTGTCGAAATCAGAACGAAGCGGGCGGATAACACAAACTTTCACCTCAACCAAAAGAGCAATATCATGATCCAAATTTAAAATTTTATTTGAACTAATGATAGCAACGGTTAACTAAACTGTTTGTGTAGAAATAGAAACACTAAATGGTAGGCAATAACTTTTTTTTTGTCCCTTTCTATCCCTAATAGCTCCTATTCTTCCTAACTAAAGGTGTGAAAAGGGTCGTGTCGTGCTGGCACGACCCTTCTAACCCCAAGCAGATCACAGGCTTGGGCCGGCCCAGGCATGGTCCTCTACAATACATGGTTGGGCCTGAGGGGGTCGGGCCCGGGCCCATGTGCTTATAGGCCAGCCCTACTAATGATCCTGTATGACCTTCATTTTCTAGCCCTTTAGGACTTTATTTGGTCAACCCTACTAATAGTCCTGTAGGACCTTCATAGGGTTGGCCCTACTAAAGGCCCTATTCAACAGTCTAATTTATGGCCGTTGAGTAAGCATCGGTCGACTAGGGTGGTCGACTGGTACGGGCATCACCGGTCGACTGATGGCTTACAACTTGTTTGCTACCAGATGACCGGATTACACTTGATTCTCCTCAAAACTCAATTTTAACCTAATTTTTTTAATGCACTTGAGTTTCACTTATGATTAACAATTTTTTTAAGATTTTGTTTATAATTTCATATTTGATGACAAAAAAAAGTAATATATCATATGCCTCAAAAAATATAATTTTATTGAAATAATATGAATAATTACAAAAAAAATAACTAGTTGACCAGACGACATAGGTCGATCGATTGACACTAAAATATCTCAAATCTCATTAAAATTTTATGTTACGGTCCTGTGCCGTGTTTGGCCCTTTGTGGGCCTGGGCCTTCGCGTGCTCGAGTTGCAGGCCTCAAACATAAGGCTCAGTCCATGCCCTTCTAGTGTCCCGGGCCAAACCAACTCATAACAATATATGTCTAAACTGTGCCGAATTAACCTCTATAACTGACAGCCCGACCCAATTGATACATCCATTCATGACATTTCCAACCTCGTCTGGAAACACGCACATGGAATTATGTATAGCTTGCAATCAATGCGCACTTGTTGTACTTTTATCCATTTTAAAAAAAAAAAAAAAAAAAAACATGTGGATATAACAACATCAAAATTTTGGGAAGGAATCTTTGCATTAGCAATTTTATATGTACCATACACCAAAAAAATGCCTATCCATGGGAGGCAAAGCTAAAAAAACGACGGCGATTCTGGCAACAAAACAGTTTCAGTAAATGTCGAGTATCTCAACAATCGGACGGCTACAAAGTGGACACGTACCACGATTGACCCACATCTCCCTGGAGCACACTCTGCAGAAGGTGTGTCCGCAGGGGATAAAAGCCGCGCCCTTATTCCTCTCCATGCATACGCAGCACAGCCAATCACTATCCCCTGCTCCCTTGCTGTTCCACCTCCTCCTGTTACTCCAATCAGCGCCGTCCATTTCCTCTATCAACGTCATCAGTGATTTCACCTGCCCCGAGGCCGTGGTGGGTCCCTCTCTTCCCGCCCTGGAATTGCGCTCTGCCGCCAATGCCATGGCCAGGTTCATACCTGGAACCGCGGCCTGAACCGGTCCCACCGAAACGGGCTCCGTGCGGTGGTGGTGCTCTTCTTCAAGGGTCTCTATGATGGTCAAAGTCGACGGTGATGGGCTCCACGTGGCCCCACAACAGCCCATGCCTTTCAATCCTAGCCGTTGCTTGATGCTCGTCCACCTTCCGATTCGATCTGCACCGTCCATTTTCTGTCCTGTCTTCTGATATCTTTCCCCCAACTTCTGCAACTGCGAACCGATCAGGATCAATCACTGTTCATTAGTCTTACCTTCAAATTCCATTCAACTACTCTTTCTTGAATTCAAAAAAAAAAAAAAAAAAAACCTATTCTTTCTTGAAGAAAAAACTGGCAAATGAAAGGAAATTCACTCGATATTTTTCAAGAAGAAAAAAGATCCGGAAATAGCTTAGAGTACGTGGTTTTATATATTTTCTGGGAAAAGGAAAGAAAACCCAGGAAAAAGAAACAGAAAGGAATAAATCATGCAATGAAGTTGACTCTCTCTCTCTCTCTCTCTCTCTCTCTCTCTCTCTCTAGATTATTACAAGGTTAATGTAATTGACTAGAAACAAGAAAGAGAGAAAATGAGGAAGACCAATGATCAAGAACTTAAGTAGTAGACGTAAATATCAGTAATCAGATGAATGAGGGAGATCTATCGATATGGTGATATATATACACACGTGTATATATATGATCTGTATTAATATTACTTTACCTTGGGAAGTTGAGAAGTGGGCGATCTTGTATATGATCTGATCTATATATCTGCAAGTAGTGTACTGATTCTAAGTAGTTAGACAGCTCTGCCTCTGTTGGCGGAAACGAACTGTAAAGAGTGATTCCGGGATTCCGAGATGGAAACTCTTGAAAGTCGAACCAAGTAATATTATTAATGGCGACAAACCAAGCCTAAGTAAGGCAGGTTCATTTTCGTTGTAAGAGGAAGCCAAGGGAAGTGAGAGTTGGATTTTAACCCAATCGAGACAATGATTAAGAGAGGCAAGAAGAAACAAAACACACACACACACACACACACACACACACACACACACACACACACACACACACATATATATATATATATATATATATATATATATATATTGTGTTATTAGGGTATGACAAAATAACATATTAGTTGTACACAGTTTTAAACCATCCCAATTCTAATGACATTAGAATTTGTAATGTACAAAAAGAATATAGACTGATAATCTGCAGTTGAAAATTAATATTTGATAATTGATAGGATATATATATTTTTTTAAATACAATTAATTCATTAGAAAAATCACTAAAGGATTAGAATACAAGAAAATATCAAACCATAACAATGGGTGTCACTCACATACTTAAACATTTTATGTGATACTATATTTTCTTCTACCCAATTAAAATCTGACTGTCAAAAAATTAGATGTGATACGATTCAATCAAAGATTTTTTTTAAAGGAGAATAAACACAATTAAGGGTAATGTGTTTATTTTGAAAGCTCTTATACCAAAGAATATAATCCATTGATGTCAGAAAAATAAAATGGAACATTCTTAAGATTTTAAAGCGTATGATTGGTGAATTTGTGTCATGATTTAAATTATGATTCGTGATTCGTTATAGTATTTTTTTCTATAAAAAATACACGTAAATTAAAAATAATTTTAAATTATGATTTTAAATTCATAAATCAAACATCAAGTTTACTCCTCTATCTTGAAAGAAAAATAAAAACACCAACCAAGTTTTATAAAGCAGCGTATCCAAAGTTAAAAGCCTTTTATTAGTGCATTTCATTGCTGGCTAATCTAAACCATTTCTATAAAAAAAGCCATAAATTGCGGCACTCTCAATTCTAACCTCACTTGTTCAAGCGTCACTATAAGTGTGTATTGTGTATGCCTACTTGTTAAGAACAGAGACGAACTACTTGTTCTAGCGTTAATAGATAAGCTACTGTTTCAACATCCAATCAATAATGTGGGCCCATGGGCTTCAAATTTTCCGTTCCCACTGCATATAGCATCACAACCCAATTAATATATTACTTTTTGAAAAATTTATGAGTTTAGATATTTATTTTTTATTCATAATAAATATTTTTTTGTTATAATTATTTAATTAAAAAAGTTATAAATTAAAAATAAAGAGTAAAAATTTTAATTTATACACTTTAAATTAGTATTTATCAAGATTATCTATACTTTTATCACTTACTTACTTGTTGGCTTCAGAAGTGACATTGCATGTTTTAATAATAAATTGAGAAAAAAAATAGAGAAATTTAAGGGAGGTATAGTAAAAAAAAAAAAAAAAAAAAAAAAAAAAATTGTGGTAAATATCCCTTCAAGAAACTAAAATGAGTAAATAGTAATATTTAAAAATATTTAAATTAAATATCAAATTTATTAGGTAAAAAAATCTATTTACTTGTGTAAATAATATTTATCCGGTAAATTTGTTATATATTGCTATTGGTTTCAAATAATTTTAAAACATGTTATTTATTTTAATTATTTACTATAAAAATGTTATTTACTTCTTTCTCCCTAAAAAAATTATGCACCTTCAAAATGTGACGGTATAATTTTGTCACGTACACCAATTTCTTCATTTTATACTGTCCTTTGAAATTACCATATTATCCTCCAATTCTCAAGGAATTCGGCTTCATCACGCTCAATGGTAGTAGGGAGGATCTTTTCATTGGCCAATCATCCAACAAATCCAACAACTTCCACAACCTTGTCTCGGGCAAGTTTGCCAATTTCAAGATCGCACCAAGGATAACAAGACCAAGGTCGTATGTCACCAGAACCTACACATTTGGTGGCAGATTTAAGGCAACTACATGGTTAATTGCAATGCATAAGGTGCCAACTTGTTCAATTACTACTGTCGAAGATATTGTGATCCCTAAATTTTAGGGAACTGTTATTCAAATAAAATTTGAATATAGCTAGCTGATTCGGATATTAGGTAGCAGATAGGATGGTTCATAATCTTCTCCTAAGATCGTATAGTTAGTTCCCACTGATCCTTGGCTATATATTCCTCTGTATTTTTTCTTAGAATAATCTATAGAAAGTATTACTTATTTCTTTCCATAAAACTACATGGTATCAGAGCCAAGGCTCAAAATCAAAATCCATTAATTGTAGGGCAACGATGACTGGAGCCCAGAAACAAAACACTCAAACAGGGAGTGATTCTATCTCCTCCTCAGGAACTTTCCAGCCACAATCTACATGTATCATCTAGTTTGGTAGTGTGGAACAATCGAATCCAAATCTGTCACTATAGTTGACTGTCCATAAATTGAATGGCAGCAATTATCTTTAGTGGGCTTAATCGGTGAGACTTGCAATTGATGGCAGAGGAAAACTTGGCCATCTAACTGGAGAAGTATGTTAACCAGCCGCAGAAGACCTGAATTTGAAGTCATGGCGCTCGAAAAATTCCCTAGTGATTGTGTGGCTCGTCAATTCAATGGAACCCGCAATAAGAAAGCCTCACCTTTTTTTGCCAACCGCAAGAGATGTATGGGAATTAGTTCGGGACATGTATTCAGATGTAAAAAACTCATCCCAAATTTTTTATCTGAAAATTAAACTTTTGAAGGTGAAACAAGGAGATCGAGATGTGACTATTTAGTACAACAAACTTGTAACGTTGTAGCAGGAGTTGGACCTTTATTATGAGGACAAGTGGGACTACCCACAAGATAGTGTTCGTCACAAAAAAAGGGAGGAAAATGATCGAGTTTATGTCTTCCTAGCTGGGCTCAACCAAGAACTTGATGAGGTGCAGGGCAGAAATCTTGGAAGAAAGCCTTTACCATCGATAAGAGAGGTTTTCTCTGAAGTTAAAAAACAGGCACCAAAGAACAGTTCCGACATTGAGAATTCAGCCTTGAGCTCTAGAGATCTAGATTCGGAAGGGAACAAGAAGAAGAAGCCTTAATGTGACTATTGTAAGAAACCTTGGCACACTAAGGAAACTTGCTAGAAACTCTATAGGAAGCCACCAAATCAGAAGAAGAAGAGCGGAGGTGAAGGCAAGGCATTACAAACTGTGAGCGAGGATTCTCAAGGACAACAAGTCAATTCAGAGATGCATTCCTTCACAAAGGAACAACTAAACCACTTGCACAAGCTCTTCCAATCTCCACAATTCTTAAATCCTTCATGCTCTTTAGCTCAAAAGGGTAATTATCTTATTGCAGCTTTTGTTAGTTGCCGAATCGAATTCGGCAGCGGAAACGCAGCGGAAAGGCGGATCGTGTATAACAAAAATTTTCATAAAACTTTTGAGATACTCTATAGATTATATTAATTTATGCACCAATAAATTAATCTCATTAATTTATAAGATTCAAGGATCAACCGAAAAAAAATACCTTGTAGCCGACTCGGATGATAACTTGATTTTCTTTGACCACAAACAGTCCTAGCTCCAAGCTTTTTGTGTTTAGAACACCAAAGTCTTCCACGTCAATTCCTTGATTCCACGTAGACGTGTGTGTGGGCACACGTGAGACAAAACGGTTTCTTAAACACTCGAATTTCCACAAACACCAACGCATGCACCATGTGGAATTTTTGGAGAAAAATATTTTTCACTCTTTTTCCCTATATGAGAAATTTCGGCCACACCTTCTTTTAGGGCTGAAAAATATGTCAAAAATTGTTGTTACAATTTTCTATCTATCTCATATTTAAAGAGTAGAAGTCAAACTTCAAAATAGGATCATATCCTTATCTCCAATTTTGAATTTGGAACAAAAAATCCCTTCCCCTTATCTCTTTGATGGCCGGCCACCCTAGGGTTTTATCCCTTTGTGTGCGGCACCTAAATAAGATAAGGAAGGAAGATATTTTATCCATTATCCAGTAGTTCAATTTTAATTCAGATTCAAATTCGAATTTAAGTCAAACTTAAATTAATTTGAATTCTAAATTAAACAACTTATCAAATAAGTTTAAATGGATAAATCTAGATATGTTCAAATTCAAATTTAAATAATCTCATTATTTAAATAATAATTAATTCTCAATTAATTATTCTTCGAGTATTTAATTTTAGAATTCCGTAATTCTAAAATTCCCATTTTGCCCTTTGTGTTTGGTAGAATTACAAGGACGACGCGGGGACTAATGGACCTATAATTCTGAGCTCCAATAAAATTAATAATTAATTAAACACTTTAATTAATTAATTAATTCTATTAATTCCAATAGTTACTCCACTATAAACTTGGAATTGCACTCTCGGAATTATAGACATTAATTACTTCTAAAATGTGAAGTGTCCATTTGATATAGTCATTGCATATAGATCGATCCTCCATAAATAATTCATAATTAGAGTCAGGTAGAATCCGTTAACCTCTCTAATTACATCTTTATCTTTGAGTACCATTGATTCTCTAATGGATAGTGATTCATAAAACACATTCATGAACCGGGCGCTCTTACTAATCCAAGTACCGAATCAACACTCAAGAGAATTATTTATCTGCTTTTTCTCAAGAAGGAATGGATTCCATCTCGTATAATAACATTCCCAGCTACCTATTTCATTATGTCTCCAAAATACAAGGAATAGGATTCGTGGTTTTCGGAATCCGTGCCGAGTAAATCAAAAGACATAAATCCATAAATAGGAGTTTGTTAAGAACTCGTGATTAAGATCATTCTATATATGACCATCAAGAGAGACTCAATTAGAATTTCTATGCTTAACGGAAATTATTAGAAATTCATATTGTGTCTCAAGTCCATGTTCCACATAATCTCATTATGCGAAATACACTCATTCAATATCTCGCCATATTAACGGTCACGGATAACACCGTTTCATTCTAAATGGAATGACATGTATTAATAATGTTTTAATTAAAGATTCCAAACTTTAATTAAATTCATTATGAACAGTTTACTTTTGATTATTATCCTTAAACATTATCCTCTTATATATAACACTTATATACAATGTTTAAGGTTACATAAATAATCAAGGAATTTTATTTGATATTCATAAAATATTCATAAATATATGCACATAAAATGATGAATAAACTATTTTATTAAATAAATAATAAATATCCTTTTACATCTCATGCTTTCAGGACACTATTCCCAACAGTTTTTTCTTGTGAAAAATGAAATCCACATTGTTCATGGACTATTGATTTAGGTGTCACTGACCATATGACCAGATCTTCAATATTGTTCTACTCCTATAGTCCATGTGCAGGAAACAAAAAAATTAAAATTATTGATGGTTCATTGTCTGTAATAGCAAGAGTAAGGTCCATTGTCATCTCTCCCACACTCACTCTTCATAAAGTTCTTCATATGCCTAATCTGTCCTACAATTTGTTGTCAATAAGTAAATTAAACAGTGATCTTAGATGTCGAGTTAATTTCTTTCCTTCATTTTGTGAATTTCAGGAACTGACCTTGAGGATGACGATTGGCAGTGCTACAGAAAGAGAAGGACTTTATCTTTTTGAAGAGGGATCAAAATCAAAAAGACTGGCACAAAGTACATGCTATTGTTTTGTCTCTTTTGTTGACAATAAAGAAATTATGTTATGACATTATAGATTAGGTCATTCGAATTTTCATTATTTGAAACATTTATTGCTTGATTTGTTTAAGATTAAGAATCCTTCTTTATTGCATTGTGAGTTTTGTGAATTGGCTAAGCACCATCGCTCTACTTTTTCTTTACAGCCCTATAAACCTATAAAACCTTTTTTTATTGATCCACACTGATGTTTGGGGTCCTTCTAGGGTTTTAACACCTTTAGGAAAAAATATAGTTTGTAACATTTATAAAAGATCATACAAGGCTGAGTTAGGCTTATCTATTAAAAGAAAAGTCAGAGGTTGGAGGTGTCTTCAAAAATTTTTACATGATAGTTTTAATCCAATTTCAAACCAAAATTCAAATTCTTAGGAGTGATAATGGTAAAGAGTATTTTAATAAACTTTTAGGACCTTTTTTTTCCTAGAAAAAGGAATTGTGCACCAAAGTTCATGTAATGATACATCTCAACAAAATGGAGTAGCTGAAAGAAAAAAATAAACATCTTTTAGAAGTTGCTAGAACATTACTATTTTCAAAAAAACATCCCTAAGTATCTTTGGGGTGAAGCAATTTTGACAGCGACATATTTAATCAACCGGATGTCTTCTAGGGTTATCAAATTCAAAACGCCATTAAGTATTTCTTAAAACTTTTACCCTTTAACTAGGCTCACAGTAGAGGTAACTTGATTCTAGGGCCAAACTATGTGTCTCTGTTGGATATGCACCAACTCAAAAAGGATATAAATGCTTTGACCCTATCTCAAGAAAAATGTTCATAACCATGGATGTAACCTTTTTTGAAGATAAACCTTTTTTTGGAACTCATTTGGGGGGTGAGAGAGAGAAAGAGAAGATTCAGATTTGGACAATAAGGATAATGTGTTTCGAATCCAAGAAAACCAACTGGATGTTTTTCATTATACTCGACAAGATAATGTTGCAGGAAATTAAATATTTTTTGAAAACTAGGGAAAAGAAAATGTTCAAGTTGAGACTGTCAAAGATCTTTCTATATCTGAATGTTTTGAAAATTCTCTTCTAAGGCCTCGTTCACTTCGCGGATTCAAGTTTTTAATTCGAGTTGAGATGTGACATTTTTTGAGAGCTTTTTACTGTAGTAGAAGAAGTTAGATGTGACATTCTCTAAGAGTTTTTTACTGTATAAACTTAGAACTGAAAACTCGAATTGGTGAAATGAACGAGACCTAAAGGACTTTAGCAATAGAAACTTAGACTCTGAGCAAGCAAGGCAAATAAATACTGATAATATAGGAGAAACAATTCCCTTATCCTTAGTGCCATCTAAAAACATAATCCTACGGAAGAAAGAGATAAGAATATAGTAAGTACTAAGTTGCAGACCTACTCTAGGAAGAATTACCATTCACAAGATAAAGCATGTGCCTCTCTTCAAAGCCATGAGTATGAACCGTGGAAAGAATCTGAAGTATCTAAACTCCCATGTAAAAACCCCTATGAGCTTTCCACTGAGTCTTTTGATGATCTTGATATTCCCATTGCTTCTTGAAAGGGTGTGCGGTCTTGTACTAAACACCCCATGTCTTACTCTATTTCGTATAACAAATTATCCCCTGGTTGCTTTGCTTTCACTTCACAAATCTCCTCTGTGAAAATTCCAAGAGATGTACAAGAGGCTTTGCAGGTTCCAGAGTGGAGGAAGGCTATTGATGAAGAGATGAGGGCTCTTGAGAAAAATCAAACATGGGAAGTAATGGATCTGCCAAGAGGAAAGAAGACAGTTGGTTGCAAATGGGTTTTCACGATTAAGTATAATTCGGATGGAACCCTTGAGAGGTACAAGGCTCGCTTAGTAGCCAAAGGCTTCACTCAGACTTATGGTATTGACTATCTTGAGACCTTTGCTCCAGTACCTAAGTTGAATACAATCAGAGCACTACTGTCGATTGATGTTAATCTTGATTGGCCGCTTCATCAATTAGATGTAAATAATGCCTTTTTGAATGAAGACTTGGAGGAAGAAGTTTACATGTACTCGCTGATTACCGCCTAAAAGTGATGTTCACAAGTAGTCAATTGTAGCACAAAAAGGGCAGTCACATCCATAAAGAGATAACAAAATAACAAGAAAGATTAACAGAATAAGAGCGTTAAAGAAAAATAAATAAAAATTGAATTAAAGAAAAAGAAGAGTTTTTGAGATTTATGTTAAAAATAAAAAGGAGAGAAGATTTGTGTGGAAGAAATTTAATAACAAAAACGGTAAAGTGTAGAGAATCCCTAATGTTTCGTTTACCAATTCAAGTTTTGATTCACAAAATAAAATGATCGAATAAATTAAATCTCTATGTTGACTCCGGAAATATTATTACTACAAGTTATCCATTAACTCCGGAAATACTCAAGACAACCAATTATGTGTGTTGATTTTCAAGTTACTATAATAAATTATCAGTTGTAATCTATTAGAGGAAATAAGAAAAATATTTCTTAGAACGTATGAGTTTAGATTTTTACTTTTTACTTTTAATTAATATCGTTTTTAGTCAAATAACTATATTAATTAAAAGATTATTAATAAATAATAAAGAATAAAAATATAAACTCGTGTAATTTAAGCATAAAATTCAGCAAATTTCTCAATCTATTAACTCCTTCAATGACATGCGTTTAATACGACTGGTTATCTATCTTTAGAAAGAAAATATAATCTGATAGATTACTGGCGGTAATCGTGTAGATTACTATGAGTTGCTTCTATTAATATAATCCTGTAGATTTATAGTATTTACTCTAGCCTCCCAGGCTGCAATTTTCTGAAAATAAATTTTCTTAAGAATTGTTTTTCCCTTTCCAAGAGTGTCCGAGGGCCATTATTGCATTTTACCCAATATTCTAAGTCCTCAATTAATAGGTCATGGTCGTTGGTGAAAGGCTGATCACCGGAAGATTTTCTACAATCACTACGAGAGCCAAACATCTATGATTAGCAGCGTCTTCTGAACCAGCAAATCTTTAAAAATTTGAGACTTGACTCAATTGATGCCTTTGTTACATGGAGTTGAATCTGAAAGCTAAAAATAACCTAAATACACAAAGTCAAAACCGTCGGTTGTTGTAAACGCAAATAAAATCAACAGAAGCAAGTATGATCAGGAGAAAAAAAATAAAATAAAATAAAATCACTTCAAACCAAAGACAAGGATCCTGGGGTTATGTGCATTTCTACATGCATCATTAAACACGTAAAATGGAACGGAGAAGAAAAAAAAATGAAAGGATAAAAGTGCAATCAAACTATAAGCGAGAATAAACAAAAATAAATGTGCATTTATGCATATTAAGGGCCAACTGAAACCTGAAATGGAAGAGTGCATGCATTTGGCTTATAACATAAAAGGAGATGGGATAGAAAACAAAGAAAGAAGAGCTCTTCGAATGAAAAAGACAGAAAAAAAATGTCTTAGTACTCAAGTGCACTTATATTCTTATAGCCTGGTCAACCTTTACCAAGTAAACTGGTAATTTACAGGAGCCATTAAGAAGTCAGTCCCAGACCTACCTCCCAATATCCAACCGGGAAACTGAATCACGGTATCATTGCCCAACACATACTACGGGCAATATTAAAGCTATATCCTGCAACTCTACAAAAACAAGGGAAAGTTAAGTGAATATATATATATATATATATATATATATATATATGCATTGTCCTAGGCAGAAATGATCAAATGAAGGAAATATATCTCTTCTTTCTTGTCTAGTCTAGTCTAAGGGAAAAAAGAAGAAAGAAAGAAATCCACGAAAGCAAAAAGTCAGCCCATAATTAAGCAGCAACAAGTAAAGATTTTACATAATTACTGTTATTTTCATATTAGTTGAATGGAAAGCTGTTTGATTGTTTTCAATTGTTTGGTTCCTATTTCCAAAATACCAAAGAAAATGGCTAAAAAAAACTCGTTCGGTTACAGGTCTTAAAAAAAAGAGTAAAAATGCTGTCTGATTACTTGTTCTAATCTGTCAGGTTACCAGGCTCAAGTTGCCTGAACGACAAACACCAAGTGTAATTTAAGCTGCCATATCATTTTGGAAGTTAGTTATTCACCTCATGTGGTATGCAAAAAATTAGATAACTTTTTTCACAAAAGTGGTATATTTAAATTCCAACACTATAAAAGTAGTGTTTCTTTAATTCTCTCTAAAATTTGACCATTTTTGGGTGGTGTTGGGGCTACTTTATCTTGGATTCAACATCGATGATATATATATATATTTTTATAGAAAATTTCAACGAGAAATTATATTCACACCTCTAAAAAAATATAAAGGCACCCCTTAATTTGTAAAATGACTAAATGTACAATTAAAAAAATAACATAAAACATATTACTGAATCTGATTTTCCTTTTTCACACACCCCCCACCCAAATTTCTCTAGAACCTCCATCACTCTCCATCCTTCTCAATTAGTTCTCTCTCACCCTCTTTCTCCTACCCCTGAAACATGCATACTATTGCTTGTTTAATTCTGTTCTTGCGTTTTTTTGTTATTTTGTTATTTTGTTTTTTTCATATCTCCCTTCCAAACTTCTATTACTCTGTATTTACTTTTATAATGCTTATATGATATAGTGAGAAAACCAGAAAAGGGAAGAAACACGAGAAAGTGAAATCCAAACCATGTATGTATTTTTTTATTATTTTTATTTCAATTTAGATCCTTTATTCCTTTTCCATTTGATCAAAACCAGTTAATCAATGCTCCTAAAAAAAATAAAAAAAAAATAAAAAGAAAAATCACCACAGAAGTAAGTGGAGACGTTTAGTTCATAGATTAGAATCATATAATTAGAATTATTTTTGATTTACGTATATTTTTTGTGAGAGAAAACACTGTATAGAGCCATGAATCATGATTCAAATCATGATTTGAATTCTCAAACTAAGAAGCTTCCCAACACAAACTCAAACCCAATAGCCCAAAACCCAAGAAGAAAGACGAGCAACAATTCCAAACAACACCAGAAAACACCCACATAAGCCTAACCTAGATTTGACTTTTTTTTTTAAGATACAAATATTTGATTTTATAGAAACTAAGGATGCGTGAGTTTAAATCATGATTTGTAATTTTGTTACAATATTTTTTTCTTATAAAAAATTTAAATTTTAGAAGTCATAATCATATTGAAGGAACTTAAAAAATCATCTATGGGGTGTACTAATAGAAAAAATATAAGACCAAGTGCAAAGGTGCAAGAGTAATAAAAGATTATGATTTTGTTCATCTTTTTTTTTTAAGATACAAATATTTGATTTTATAGAAACTAAGGATGCGTGAGTTTAAATCATGATTTGTAATTTTGTTACAATATTTTTTTCTTATAAAAAATTTAAATTTTAGAAGTCATAATCATATTAAACGAACTTAAAAAATCATCTATGGGGTGTACTAATAGGAAAAATATAAGACCAAGTGCAAAGGTGCAAGAGTAATAAAAGATTATGATTTTGTTCATTTAACCGATTCGAGTTTAAAATTTGAGTCTTGTTACAGTAAAAAACTCTTATAAACAGTCATATCTAACTTTTTTTACTAAAGTAAAAAACTCACATAAAATTACATTTTAACTCAAATTAAAATCTCAGATTAGCAAACTAAACGGGCCTTATATTCTTTTAAAGGGGTGTCTTAAATCTTAATAAAAACACGAGATGTTAATAAAATTTTCCAAATTTAAGTTTAACCATTATTTTTTTAACTCTATTATTTATGTCGCTACACAAAATTTTAATGCCACTACTGAAAATAACCTATAGGTTACGTTTTTCATTATCGTGCAAGTTATAAAAAGATAACCTGTAAATTACGAAAGATAACTAATAGGTTATGAAAAATAATATGTAGATTACGAAAGATAACCTACAGATTATGAAAAGATAACTTACAAGTTATTTGGTGACATAAAATAAATTTACAACAGTGATAGAAATAAAATAATGTTATTTTAATAATGATATTTTATGATTTGTTAAGATTTTGTGAAGGTTTTATTATTTATATTATTTTAAATAAATAAGTGTCATTATAAATTTTTTATTTTTTATTTATTAAATGACCATTATTTATTTTTAATAGAGTGATATAATTAATAATTTTAGTATATTGAGTGATTTTTTTCCCTTTTAGTTTTTCTTTTCTTTCAAAACCATCGCGTCAATTTTGGCCATTGACGATGTTCGGCAAAATCATATGCTTAGAAAGGACTCCACGCAAGCGCACGCAGTCGAACAAGTAATATAGTAATGAGTAAAGTATCGTCTCCACAGGGACTGAGTTAATGAGGAATTTTATTACAAAAACCAGTTTTGTCAATGTGATTGAGAATAGTTAAATGCCAAAATTGATATTAATCAAATAAAAAGAATATATAATACCAAAGATTTGTAGTTTAAATGCAGACAAGAAGTAAAAGTCAACAAGATCTGAGCTTAGAGCTGTGATTTAATGATGGATGAAGGCTAGGATTACTGATTTCCCCTCGGTTGCAACTCTGACCACGTTTTGCTATACGATTGCTGTAGCAAAGTTCATTTAGTCAACCTAAAATTCTACATAATCATCTTCCGACAGATTTATGCTTGTAGTTCCTTAAACCAAATCAACATATTCCTATGTGTTTTAGTTTACAAACTTCACGTTAACATCAATTTTAAAAGGTTGTACAAGATAGTAGTATATTCCTATACTATCTCTTATATTATCCAAGCTAGATCTAACTCAACCAACCTTTCCAGAATTAGCTTAAGTTTGTATTTTCTTGCTAAATGATGGTCTGTCACTTAATAGAAAGTAAACAATAAAAACACTTGAATAAACCAGATGAAAATTACTTAATCAATCAATATAGCAAATAGTTCTTCATTGCAACTTCGGTTCCATCAATAATCCCAGCTAAGGAATTTAGCTCATGTTTAGTTCAACAAAATCAGAATTAATAACAAAAATCAGATCCATAATGTTTCGGAAAGTAAATACAGAGAGAGAGAAGGAGGAATCAGCTAAGCTAAAAATCTGAGGTCAAAACCACTGTGTATCCGTGTTGTACTCTTCTCTTTCGTGCTCCAGCGTCCAAAAATCCCTTGTACTCGCCTATGTCTCCTTCTGCTGCTCGTACAAGAATTCTCTCCACCTCCATTGATTTTCTTCCTCTTTTCTGGCTCTCCCGTACTATACTCTTCCTTTTCTTTATATACTAGGACAGGTTGAGGTGCCCTAGTGACACGTGCATGCATGAGAGTTATGGTTGATGGTCCCCTCTGCTGGTATTCTTACAGCTGTCCAGACTTGATAGTGTCAGTGCTTGGACCACTACCAGCGCTAAAAGACAAACTGCGCCAGCTTGCTAACTTTTTGGCTGATCCTGCTTTTGCTGCGACTTTGCTGCAGCAGTGCTATGACATTGAGGGCAATTCAGCATTTGTGTTATCCTCCGCGCTTTCTTACCAAAAGCCTACGTCAGCACCTCCTTTGGACAATCCTGAACTAATTTCCCAGAGTCAAATAACAGATTGAATTAAAAGGATTAATTCCACAATATTACAAGATTTCTCCACAGATATCAACCTTTTTTCAACTAAACACAAAGTAAGAAAATTGTTATCCAAAAAACTAAGACTAAAGCATTCTACCCTGAGAAAATAAACAAATACTAAGCCTACAAGTGTGAGAAGAAGATACATCGGGCTAAAAAGGAATATCTATGTCAGCCAAAGGGAGAGGGTGGTATGGGTTTTCGAGATGTGAGTGCTTTTAATCAAGCTCTTCTGGCGAAGTAGTGTTGGCGAATCCTATCCAAGCCTTCCTCACTTGTGGCTAGGATCTTTAAAGCTAAGTACTTCCCTAGTAGTAACTTTCTTGACACTGCTGTTGGACATAAGCCTTCATATACTTGGCATAGTGTACTTTGGGGTCAAGAGCTTTTGAAAGGAGACATTCGTAGACATGTTGGATCAGAGAAAACAATTCAATGTTTTAGGGACACTTAGGTACCTAGACCTCACTTTTTTCGTCTAGTTATGACGGTGATAAAAGAAACATAAGATTGGATAGTGGAGGATTTAATTCTTAATAGGCAATGGAATCATGAGTTTATCCGCCATATTTTTCTTCCAATTAATCAGGAAATTATCCTCAATATTCCGCTAAGTTATTATGTAAGTGAAGACCTTTGGATTTGGCATTATGATCTTAAGGGTCTCTATTCTGTTCGTTCGGGATATAAGTTGTTCATGCATATGAGAAATTCACAATGTAGTTCTGGAGGTCATGGGGATGGAGTGTGGTGGAAGAAATTGTGGAATCTACAAATCCCGAGCAAAATTAAGAATTTCATGTGGAGGGCAGTTTCTGGCTTCTTGTCGACCTTCACTAATTTAGCTCGGCGTGGGATTAATTATGCAGCTCGATGCCAGCTCTGTGGAGTGGAGGAGGAAACAATTTTGCATGCATTATGGACGTGCCCTCTTGTCATTTAGGTGTGGGAAATTTGTGCCCTCTCGCAAAAATTAAAACTTATTAAAGCTGGTTATTTTGAGGCTCTATATGTTTTTTTTTAGTCAAGTAGTAACCCGAGAGGACCTAGAAGTTTTTTGCGTACTATGGTAGGCGTTATGGATGGCTCGGAACCAGTTCATCCATAATCAAGTGTGTCGAGGACTGGCTGATATTTTAGAAACGACTGTTGGGAGCTGGCGGTCCAGTAAAGGAATGTGTTGTGTGTCAATAAGGTATGATGGAAACCTCCACTGGGCTAGTCTGTTGAAGATTAATACCAATGCTTCAGTTCGAGAGGTTATAAACTTCATTGGGATATGTGCAGTTATCAGAGATGAGGCAGGAACGATGTGTGCTTGCTTGGAGAAGAAAATTGCTGGTTTTTTCTCTCCATTTCTGGCTAAATGTATAGCTCTTTGGGAAGGTTTGATTTTTGCACAATATCAGGGTTTCTCAATCAGTGTCACCGAATTAGATGCTCTCCGTGTAGTCTAAGCAGTTAATGAGGAATCAACTCTACGTGAGGAAGGTGTTATTATATATGATATCATTCGATTATTATCTTCTATAGGGAGATGGAAGTGCTCTCATATTAATAAAAATGGTAATAAGTTACTCAGTGTTTGTCGATTTGATTTTTAATATCAAGATTATTTCCTTGAAAAAAAAAAAAAAAAAAAAAAAAACCCTGTAAATGACGGTTTCGGCTTAACTGCAAACTATGTTCATGTAAAGTTGTGTATTTAAATCACTATTGTTCATTCCACCACCTTGTCGTGTACATTGTTTTTCCTTCATTTTTTCAGGTTTTGTTTTTCATGTAAAGACAACAACAAGAATTATTATGAATTATTAAGAGATACTTGAAATCATGGATGTTCGAGAAAATTAACTTTTCAATTTATTTTCTAAACGGTTGATAACTTTTTTTTTTCCTCATTTGGAACATTGTCTTTTCTTTTTTTTCTCTGCAAGGTATATTTGTCTAATAGTTGCATAGTTTAAAAAATAAGAGAGAAAAGTAGTGAAGATTCTAGATTTTTACTCATTATTATTAATTAATATCTATTTTAATTAAATAATTATATTATTTAATTAAGAGTAAAAGATAAAAATTCAATACACTTTATGAGTAAATAAGTAATTTTCTTAAAATGGTATAAAAAAAGAAATTTCAAACGCATCATGAAAATTAGAAGGTTTTATTCACTTCTAGTAAGCGACAAACAAATTATTAAGGTCAAGATCCCTCATATTTTCCACTTTATTTAAAAATACATATTTGCATGTTAAGTCAACATGAGAATAATTTCACATGAATCTAAACTCCTAAATTTATAATTCTCTTCCAAAACATAAAAGAAAAGTTTATAATTGACATCCCCAAAAAACAAAAAACAAAAACAAAAACAAAAAAACACTCATAAGTCACAACTCATAATCGAGCAAACATGTACTTATTTCACCAATTTGAGTTTATAATTTAAGTTTTGTTACAGTAAAAAATTCTTAAAAACAATCACATTTAATTTTTTTTACTACAGTAAAAAACTCTCACATAAAATCACAGCTTAACTTGAATTAAAAACTTAAATCAGTAAACTAAACGTGTCTTTAATTTAATATTACAAAAGTTTTAATAAAATAGAAAGAGAAATATGAAGAAGATAAAATTTTAGTAGAATAATTTTTCTTATTCATGTAAAAAAATATATTAGACTATATATAGTCAACTGTACAACAACAAAAAATAGTAAAAACTATAAGAGGAAAGAAATAAAAGTCAATACAATTTTAGGCCAAAATCAGAAAGCTAAAATCATGATACAATAAAATAAAAGAAATTAAGGAACCGAGAAATCTCATTTAACCCACTATCTCTCCAATATGGCATATCATTAGCGCCAACCTCGGATTTACAAATAAATAAAAATAAAAATAAAAATAAAAAACTATATCTAGACTAGTTGTGAGACAACTCACAACTAGATATATTAGTTTTTTTTTTTTTTTTTCCTCCCTCAATTCATTATATCCTCTACAAACTTTTCTTTTTGTTTTTTTTTTTTTTTTTTCTTTCTTTCTCCCCCTCAATTCTTGGTCTTCCCCACACACACAGTCACTTCCCCTCGATAGCTTTACCTTTTCTGTCCATCCTCGTGTCAGACAGAACAGAACCAACAGAGTAGTAATCACTCTATTCTCTAATTCCATTTTCCCCTCCTCTTTCACTTCTTCCCCCTTTTCTTTCCATCCAAGCAAACCCCCTCTTCTTTCTCTCTCATGTATTCAACGCCCGAGGTTGACCCACCCCTACGCCGGTCCTAGCCCCCTTTCTCTCCCCTCACCACCTCCGCCGCCGCCGCCGCAAATGCCTCCCCCGTCGTCCGCCGCCGTCGCGCCTCTCCAAATTCTGCTCAACCTCATCAACGAAACTCTTTCATCTCTCCTCCTCTCCTCCCTCGCCGTCAAATCCTTCGTCGGCCGGTGGCAGGTCCTCCACTCCAAGCTCAACTCTCTCCACTCCTCTATCGCCGAAATCTCCGACTCACCTCACTGGGCAGAGAATCCTCTCCTCCACACTCTCCTCCCCAACCTCCTCTCCACTCTCCAGCGCCTCAAGGCCCTCTCCGACCAATGCGCCGACTCTTCCTTCTCGGGCGGGAAGCTCCTTATGCAGAGCGACCTCGATATGGCATCCGCTTCCCTCTCTAATCAGCTCGCCGATCTCGATTTGCTACTCAGATCCGGCGTCCTCCACCAATCGAACGCCATCGTACTCTCTCATCCTGGTCCAGGCACCGGGAAAGAGGATTTAGGGTTTTTTATTAGGGACCTCTTCACGAGGCTCCAAATCGGCGGCGTTGAGTTCAAGAAGAAGGCTCTGGAATCTCTGTTTCAGCTTCTCATCGAGGACGAGAAATCGCCGAGTTTGGTGGCTAGAGAAGGAAACGTCGGGTATTTGATTCATCTTCTTGATTTTAACCATAATCACCCGTCGGTTCGAGAGCAAGCCGCCTTCGCCGTCTCCGTCCTTGCGGCGGCGAACGACGAGGCGAGGAAATGCGTGTTCGAGGAAGGAGGTCTTGGTCCGCTGCTGAGGATTCTGGAAACTGGCTCGACGGTTCTCAAAGAAAAGGCGGCGATTGCGGTGGAGGCCATCACCGCCGATCCCGAGAACGCTTGGGCGGTTTCGGCCTACGGCGGAGTATCCATCTTAATTGAGGCGTGCAGATCCGGATCCCCTGCAACGCAAACCCACGCCATGGGGGCGATCAGAAACGTCGCGAACGTCGAGGATATCAAGATGACTCTAGGGGAGGAAGGCGCCGTCCCTGTTCTCCTCCAGGTTCTGGTCTCCGGCGTCAGCGCCGCCCAAGAGAAGGCGGCGAGTTGCGTGGCGTTTTTAGCCTCCTCCGGCGAGTATTTCCGCGCTCTGATAATCCAAGAGCGGGGCTTGCAGAGACTAATGCATTTGATGCAGGACATTTCGAGCTCCGATACTCTGGAACACGTTTTGCGGTCGATAATCTCGCTTTCGTCTTCAGATCACACGGCAAGGATTCTTTCATCCTCAACCATTTTCGTCATCCAACTCGGCGAGCTCATCAAGCGCGGGAACATGATTCTGCAGCAACTATCGGCGTCGTTGGTCGCTTAATTTATCAATCAGCGATGGGAATAAGCGAGCCATAGGGAGTTGTATGGGCTCGCTGGTTAAGCTCATGGAATCGCCGAAGCCTGTGGGGCTACAGGAGTCGGCGGCGCAGGCGCTGGTCTCGCTGCTGACCGTCCGATCGAACAGGAAGGAGTTGGTGAGAGACGAGAAGAGTACGATGAGGATCGTGCACATGCTGGATCCGACGAACGAGGCGGTGGCGAAGACGTTTCCGGTCATGGTAGTGGCGGCCATCGCCGGCGGAGGGAGCCACGGGTGTCGGAAGAGGCTTTTGGCCGCCGGAGTTCACCCGCATTTGCAGAAGCTGTCGGAGATGGAGGTGGCCGGAGCCAAGAAAGCGTTGCAGAGACTCGTCGGAAATAGGCTCAAGACCATCTTCAGCCGAACTTGGAGGGAATAACTGGACGAGAAACTAACCCTACCCGCCAAACTCAGGTGAGTCAGCTTTTCAGGGGTAAAATCGGAAAATTAATTTATGTGCACAGTTGACCTAGGGCTTTACGGCTTTGACTGCTCAAATTCTGTCTTAGAAAACTAATCAGATTTCGCTAAGTGGTTAGAACATGCTACCTGGACCCACTTCACCACCGTTGTTTGGCCACTGGAGTGGCCTAAAGACAATATTGTCCTTCCCGTTTTATGGATATTGCTTTTTATCCTAAACGGACAGTTATAAGAAGTTTGTAATTTTTGTTGTACTGGTAGGCCCAGCGCTTGTGGGAGTGGGACGCAAGCATATTGGGTGATGACGTGGCGAACCGCGAGCTAATGAGCTCTCTAGCGCGTATTTACATTTTTTTTTTTTTTTTTTTGGTAATTCTTGACCGAGTTTCTAAAACTTTGCCAAATTTACGGATGGCCGACTTTAGGAGAGTTTGGCCGTGAATATGACGCTCAGAGTTTCCACTGTTGACTCGTGAACCTGTTTTGAAATAGGATAGTGGGCTAACCATTGACTTTAATTACGTGTTTTGTTCACACTGAAAAATCTGTTTTTGTGTTTTTAATTGGAATCTTTTTCGTTTTGTGCTTAACAGGAATTCGTTTGGATTTTCTAACCGTCGAAGAATGAGAAAAGTTATTTCGTGGACAAGCAACAGGCACACACATCAAATACTCCGAACTTTTTTTTCTTTTTATTTTTTAATTTTACCTTTATTAATATTATAATCTCTTTTAATTTTTAATATAAAAAAACCTTATATTATATGACAGAAAAAAAAAAAGCAGCATGGATGCGGTTTTTAGGGAGTATCCTCGATATGCCTTTTTTATTATTTTTTTATTTTTTTTTTTTGTAATCTTGTTAGTTGATTCCCTATGAAGTTGTAAGGGAGCTGGCTATGATGATTGTAATTGTTTATTCACCAATTTATGTATGTTTGTGAATGTACATTCACGATTGTCTTTTTTCCCCCTTTATTTGTAACGGACGCTGGTTTTTTCCGTTAGAAAAAAAAAAAAAAAAAACTATTTACTTTACTTGTGTGCAATTTAAGCAGTTTTGACATATAATTTTGAATATTTCTCTTTTCAATTATTATTAGGCTCAAGTCTCTGTGGTTTTGCTCGGTTCCTTGTGACAAATTGGAAATAGAGGCCCCATTTAGAAATTATTGTGGTTTGCAACTATGCTCTAGATTCCAATAACTTACGCTATGTGAGTCCAAAGCTTTAGGAGCTAGTCACTACCTTTTTATTTTTTATTTTTTTTTATTTTTTAAAATGTTTGCTTGGGGTCGTCTTTTGAGCAGGTAATGGGAAATCAATGGCAATGATGAGGGTCTTTTGTTATTGTAAGAGTTGAGTTGGCCCTTTCATTAGATTTGGTGATGGTGGGACTGGGTCCCTGCCCTCATGCTTGTTCAGCATGCATCATGACTAAAACTAATCCATCCAGGCTAGCTTGCCTGCTTGGCTTTTTATTATTATCATTATTATTGTTTATTAGATTTGACTGCTTGTCCTCTACTAACCAAATAAGAGCTCAAAGATGTGTTTACATGCTTCAATCCTCATTCAACCCAAATTCTATTTTTAATCAAACAACCAGATTTCGTGAGTCGCATAGAATGAATGTACTTTCACTATGCATAAATCCCAGGCTACAAATGATAAATTTGGTAGATAGGTGTTAGTAAATGTAATGGGTCAGTTTTGAGATTTTTGAGGATCTGGAAAAGAGGAAAAGGAAAGGGACAAGAGGGAAGAGAGGGAAGCTCGGCGCAAATGTAGGGAAGGTGGGGGACCAGGAAACTGAGAAGCGCGGGTCCCAAGCACAAGTATACAGCGACCTTGGAAAGATATGCAAAAGTGTATGCAAAGTGTATGTGTATGTGACACACATATATACATATACACATATACATCTTGATGGGCTTTTTCTACCGTGACTCCCTCAAAAAAAATTATTGTTATAACACTTTATTTTGATTATTAAATTACTTTTTTAGCTGTTAGATTTATAAAGAAAACAATTCTGTGTAAGACGTTATTAATTTTTAATAAGGATTTATACAAATATAATTGTTGAAAATTTAATTCAACAATTAAAATAAAATTTTAACAATTAAAAAAGAATGTTATTTTTTAAGGGATCTACCGTGAAAGCTTCTTTATTTTTTGTGCAAATTTCTATTAGATTATAGTGAGATTTGATGTGTGGTCCATTTCCTCACCAGAGGCAGAGGGCACAAGTTCACATGCTGTTTCTTTTGGCTTCCCTTCCCCCACCATTCTTTGTAGTTTGTAGGGTATGGCGTACTATAACCAATTGACATTGCATCAGATACTGCTTGCTTCGACAAAAAAGCTGGTGACTTTTTTTCTGCCGTATTTCCCGTGATGCATAAATCCCTTTAAAGCAACTTCTTACTCTCTCTAGGCTCTAGCTGTAAAGCTTACCCCTTCCTTCACCTCCTTCTCTTTCTCTTATACGGTGCGGTTTGTGGTTTGTTTGGTTGCTACCCCCTTTTTTTTTTCTTCCCGCCAAAAGTTACCCGCTAAGAAATAAATGGCTGTGTTATTCTTTATTCTATTCCTCTTGCAGAATTATTCTATTCCTGCTTTAAGTTTTGTCCTTTTCTTTATATATAAAAAAAAAAAAAAAAAAAACCTTTCCGAATAAACCGTTCATTCAAAACATGTACAAATGTCTCTTCCTCTTGTACTCTTAAAAATTTATTTGGTGCTTGCTACTTATGTTTAGTATAAGCTCTAGTATAATTACCCTTCTAGGTGGAAGCCTGAAAGTGGTAAACTGATGTAAAAGAGAACAACTGAGCGGAAAATGTAGACATCATTATTGTAGTATAATTATCCTAAATGTTACAGTTCCACGGCACACAAGACGGCTCTATAAGATGACATCTTTTTCTTTTTGGGTGCTGAATGGTATTTTGTTTAACATAGGAGGTTGACAATTTCTCTCTTGAATTATATCTGCAAATGACCTTCTCTCAAAATGTATGTGTACGGAATTAGATTTTCTTCATAGTTTTAGGCTAATTAACGACTTTTCTAGAGAAATTTCCGAAATACGCTATCAAAAATCAACAGTTTTACATTTATTCCAATTTGCGTGTTGCTGTCTTTGTTGATTTTGATATTCTACTAGCATACTCTCCAAGGATCAGAGTTGTAAATGTCCGGTTATCATTATAAAGAAGAAAAAATAAATATGATAAGATATTTTAATATGCTAGTAAAGTATTTTATTGTGAATTTAAGTGAAATAGATATCAAATTTATACAATTAGATGTTATAAATGCATAAAGAAAGGAGACAAATACTCCTTAAAAGTATATGAGTCCGAATTTCTACTATTTACTCGTAATTAATAAAATTTTTAATCAAATAACTATACTAGTAAAAGGGTATTAATCGGGAATGAAGGATAAAAATTCATACTCATACACTCTTTAAGGGTAAATTATGTAATTTCTCTAAATATTCTAATATTTAGTTGTAAAGATGGTAATAAAGACTAAGATATTTGATTCAATATCTTTGAATTTTGTGGTTTTTCATATATAGATTTGTGATTTTTATAGATTTTTTTATTTTTAAGTATATTTGACTGATATTTTCTAAAATAGTTTATGTCTCAGGACATATGTCAATCTAAGTTTAAAACTTATAGTGTTCCTGTAAAGTGCCCACTGACCTGGCTTGTGTGTGCAAAAGGAAATATGGACTCAGTCTGACCTAATAAACTTAACATAACTCGTTGGCCATATATGGATTGGGACTCATATTTTATTTGTGTTTTTATCACTTTTTGAAAGAAATGGAGAATTACTACTCAAAAGATGTCATCTTTGCATTTATACCACCTAAGAGTATGACTTAATGTCTATGTCACTCAATTCACTAAAACATATCATGGTATGATATAGCAATATCCTACAAGATTTTTTTTTTTTCTTCTCAACGAGGATAGTAGGGTATTTTTCGAGAGTATTCTAGCAATATCCTACAAGATTTATTTGTATTTTTCAAGAGTATTCTAGTAAAGCATAAAAAATATTTTAGGAAAATATCGTTTAAAAAAAAACAATAAAGATAATATAAATTTAGAAATGTTTGAGTTTTGGTGACATAATACATAACTTTATCTTAAAAAAAGGGCCATTTACGATTTACCCATGGAAAAAACTTAATAGTAGAGTTTAAATATAACAAAATTTTTAAAAAGGGCGAAATAAAATAGGCCTTTGAATGAATTAAAATTAATTTTTCAATAGTTTTCTAAGTTAATAAATATAAAAAATTATTTTTTCGGAAAATATCCATAACTTAAAAAAAATAATAAAGATAATATAAATTTACAAATTTATCCATGAGTTTTGGTTATGAGCCATAATACACAAATTATAACCTAAAAAAAATAATAAAAACGATTTACCCATGGAAAAAACTTAAGTTTTTAGAGTTTAAATTTTCTAAAATTTTTTTTTAAAATATAATAACTTAGGCATGGTCCAATCAAATATATGGCCCAACCCGGTTCATACTTCATCCGTATGAGGCCATGCCCAGTGGTAGAGTCAAGAATTTTTGTTCAATGGGAGCTTGATTGAACTAAAGTTTTGAGCTAAAACTATGTGTAGTAATTTGTAATCTTATTTTATCTATTTTATTCTTAATGAATAAAGTTTAAAGTAGAGTTAAGGTTTTTTAGAATTAATAGAGTTAAATTTAATATCCAAAGTTTAAAGTCTAAAAACTTATATTGATTTTGGGTTTAGGTTTATTTTAAACAAATTTAAAATAAGAGTATACTTAAAATAAAAATTCAAGGTCTAATTAAAATTTTCTTTAAAAACTATGGAGAAAGGACAATAAAAAATTTTTTTGAGTGGGGACAAATAAGGAGAAAGATGATAAAAATTATAGTATTGGGGTCGAATTGTAAAAGGAGTTTTTGGGCCCAACAAAGCTCCGCCCTGGGCCGGCCGGGAGGCCATGTTTACAACTCTATGTACACGTATGTTGTATCCCATTTACGTACACCAGAAAAATCCTTGCAACACTGCAAACTTGCATATTGCGTGTCTTTCTTTCTTTCCTTATTTGTATGCACGAACGAGCGGAAATTGAAAATATGAAACAAAGCAGAAATGCAACTCAACTACACAAATATGTATCAAAATCTAATACGAGGATCAATCAACTCAACATCCGCTTGGCAATGATCTTCTTCTGTTGCTCCAACCACAGCTGTTGTTCACGAACAAAACTCTCACTTTGCTCAACTCCACTCTGTCTCTCTCTGGGGAACGATTCAAACGGGTCGTCCCTCTCACAATTAGATGATAATCTCGTCTTCTCGTTTGGAGGATTTTGCGCCAAGAAAGTTGGCGACACGGTGTCGGACGCACCGGAAACCACTGCGCGGAACGTCGGAGCCACTGTTGTCCCCTCTAGTCCTGCTGTGCTCTCAAATGTTGAAGTTAGCGCAAATAAATCGTTTCCCTCTTGTAGAAAAGGATTGTAGTATTGGTGGTGATCAAATAGATTTTCCAGCATGAGCATTTCTGAAACGTTAGATTTGATGTTCGATGTATCTTGTTCTGATAATTCTTTTACCGTACTATTTACTAGTACAATCTCCCAACTAACTTCTCTCGAATTCTCTTCTTCTTCTTCTTCTTCTTCTTCTCGTTTTCCTTGATCATGTTTCTCCGTTGAAGACGATGGCCAATAATCAAAAGATAGAAAATCCAATCCGTAATTCGACTCCATATCAGCCGGTAACGAATTTTGTTTGGGTTCAACAACAGCATTGGCGTCATTGTCATTGTCATTATCGTTGTCGTTGTCATCGTCATCATCCTCATCGCCGGTGATAGCATCAACGAATTCCTCCGTACCCGGGGACGTGCACATGGAATTCCACCCCGACGTCTCCGACTGTTCGTTATAATAACAAGTCTCGAATCGCTCCGACGACGTCGAGGCCTGATCGGTGGCAACCGGCGTCGACGCAGCTGCGAAAAGCAGCTTCTGCGCAGAAGGAGGCGGCGACGAGCGGTGAGAAGGGAATGAAGCCTGATCCTTGAGGAACTCCTGCAGCGTTTCGATAAGCTCATCAGAGATTTTCTGTACGCTCGGGTACTCCGACGTCCTTCCGACGCCGATGCTCTTACACAGGCCGTAAAACTCCGATAGCTCCTCGAACTGTTTTGACGCCCTCACGCAGGCTTGGAACGCGTTGACACAGGACTGATAATGCAAGTGAAAGAAACTATCAAGAAGAAGGGCTAATCCGTCGGATATATCTCTGTAAAGATCGAAACTTTCTTGGACAATGGCGTGGAGCGCAGTCTGAACCAGTCGGTTCGTCTTGGCCTCGCCGGTCGGCTTGGTGGCGATCGCCCGGTCGAGCAGCTTTTGCCAGAAAGATATTCTATCGATCATCGTTGACGGTTTCATGTCCCGGACGGGCTCGGCGCTGTTTGGTCTCCAATGTCTCTCGTGGCGATTGCTGCTGCTATCAATTTCGCGGTAGGAGCAGCGGCGGAGGCGGTGGAGCTTACCGGAGAGGAAGCAGTCGAGACGCTCGTCGAGGTAGAGCGCGAAGGTCCTCACGAAAGCCGTGAAGTCCCAAGGGCTTGAGTTCGAGTCATCCCGAAAATTCGATAGGTTGAGAATTCTCGCCCCCGTTTTCATGGCGTGGAGTACATCTCTAGGGAAGTTAGGATCTCCGTCTTGGAAAATTCTGAGGACGAGCATGAGGGACTTGAGGGCGACGATCCAGTTTCGGGTTTTGGTGACTCGTTTGCCGATGGCCTGCGCGCATAAGGCGGCGTAGACTTTGTTGGTGGAGATGAGTTGGAGGATCTCGACGAGGTAGCGGTTTTCGATCGCGACTTCGTCATGAGAAGTGGCTTTTAGTATCGGAATTTCGATGTTGATTGTGTTGGCGTTGGAGACCTTGGCAAGGCTTATGCTGGTTTGGTCTTTCACTGCCCCAATTGCCTTCCTTAGCTTGCTTGGCATTTGTGCCTTTTCTTTTTGTTTGTTTGTTTTTGTGTTTTCTTGGGAATTATGGTGATTGAGAGAGGTGTTTGTTTTGGTGGAAAAAAATGGTGGGGTTTTCCGGGAAAGTTTTGAATGTAAGAGGGAAAGAAGGAGTGGTTGGTGGAAATTTTGAGAAGGGTTATTGGATGGTTGCGAGGGAAATGGCTCTTGGAGATTCTCTCGCATTGGTTGCGGACCTAACAGCCAACAAACTAGCACTTGTGAATTGTTGTTTGACCAAGTCTTTGAAACTATATATTGTCTTGATCACCACTAGTTTGTAACTGATTCTATGCATCCATGTCCAACGCAATGTGTTGAGCATTTCTATTTGTCCTAGACAGGTATAATTCTGACCCAATATATATGTGCCAAATTTTGATAGTTTAAAATACTTTTCTCCCAACCCTAGGACTGGGGTTACATAGCATTTTCTTGAGATAATACTCAAAACAATCCTGTATTTTGTCAAAATATTAAACGTTTGTCTCTCTTGTAATTACTCAAAAAATCACAAGTGTTTATAAAAACAGACCTAAAATACCTTCTGAAAAAACTTTTTTTTAAAATACCAATATTATCCTTCTCAATTTTTATTAAATACTATTTAAAACATTATTAAACTAAAATGTAAAATAAAAATAATTTTAAAAATATATAAAAAAAAAAACTCAAAATAATTGATTAGAATATTTATTTAAGTATTTTTAATTTTTTACTTTAACTTTTTAGTCAATCATATCTAAATAACATTTAATACATATTGGAAAGGGTAATCATGGCATTTTTAAAAATTTAATTACTTCAAGGGGTGTTTTAAGTATGTTTTTATAAGCACAATAGGTGTTTTGAGCATTTGCCTAATAAGAGGTGTAAAAATGATATTTTCGCAAAAACAAGGGTGGTTTGAATATTTCCCCATTGCTCAATTGTTTCACGTTTCATATTGTTGCATTGACAGTATATAGTCAGTTGATAATCTAGTGATCATAATCACCGCTTAAAAATTTAAATCTTAATGATCCTCTTTCATTCAAATTGAGCTAGTGAGTAATGAGAACTCCATGGAATGTTACTTGGTTCTACTGGCGCAGGTGCACATGAGTGAGTGTTTAAGTAGGCCAAAAGATTAAAGATCTTCTTGACTTGGATTATTCTTAGAACTGGTTTATTGGCGCATTTGCAATTTTAATATTATTTTGTGTATTTATTTTTTGGAAAAATGAGATAAAGTAAAAGTGCATGAATCAGGATCTCTATCCCTTACTTTTGATTAATAATATTTTTAGTCAAATTATTTAGGAAAATCCATCCTACAACATTTTTTATATACACATTTGAATTAAATAACATTTTTTAAAAAATGTTGATAAATTATAGCACATCTTTAAATTTTCATGAAGAATAACATATAGTTTTCCAACTTTGCTCTTTCTTTTGGGGTTTCATCTCTTTCTTCCAAATTCACTCCCTCAGCCTCCAGAATCTCTCATGGGCATCAGTGTGGCGGTGGCGGCGGCAAGGAGTCATGTTCTTCGGCCTGAAGGTAGATTATTGTTGTATTAGGGTTAGGCTTTCAATTTAGAGATTGTGATTGTGTTTGCATGTCGGCGGTTTTTTTTTTTTTTTTTTTTTTTTTTGTAATCTGTGTTTGTGATTGAGATTTGAGAATTTGTGAAATTTTTGTGAAATTTGGTTTTGCATTTGTCTGCTTTTGTGTTTAGAATTTGGTAAGTACTGTATTTACAATAAATACTTTACTAATTACAATTTTGAATACCGTAAATATTGTATTTACCTTTAAGTGTTTACAACTTTGAATCTGGTAAAAAACTAAATTTACTAGTAAATATTTTAGTAACTATAATTTTGAATCTGGTAAATACTGTATTTACTTGTAAATATTTTACTAGTTATAATTTGAAATTTGTGATACTTACCGTTAAATACGGTATTCAATGGTAAATAAAGTGTTAAACAGTCGTCAGAGTTGGTGGCTAAATTTTTAAATAAATATGATTTTTATTAGTAAATACGATATTTATAAGTAAATACATTGTTAATGGTCGCGGGAGTAGTGGAGGAATTTTCGAATAGATATGATTTTTATTTAGTAAATATGGTATTTACTGACAAATACAATGTTAAACAGTCGCCGAGTCAGTGACTGGATTTCGGATAAATTTGATTTTTATCGATAAATACGGTATTTATCAATCACAGGAGCCATTTGCCGAATTTTTTTAAAAAATATAGTAAATACAGTATTTATCAATAAATATAATATTTACCTGTAAATACGATATTTATCAGTCGCCAGTGACGGTCGCCGGTCACCAGAGACCAATAACTGTCACCGGTCATCGAAGCTGGCCGTCGGTCGTCGACACCAGCCATGGTCTTCTTATTTCAGAAAAATATGATATAATATCTCTATTTAAAAAAAAAAAAATGCTATAATTGGCTATTTTCAAACAAAACAAAAAAGCTGTGGTTTTGGGGGAGGAAAGTTTTTTAACTTTTCTTTTATTTTTTTATTTATTTTTTTTATTTTCTGCCTGAGGTAGTGCGAGAGGTTGTGGGCTAAGAAGTAACCCTAATCTCAGCCCTAAAGTTCAGTAACGCTTTGGACCATGGATTCCAAACCAAATTGGCTTGACTGCTATGACCCGAATGGAAAAAATAAATAAATAAATAAATAATAATAATAATGATAATGAAAGAAAAAATAAATAAATAACAGGAAAAGAAGAGGTAAATCTGATCCCAAAGTACATGTTATCCTTGCATCCAAAGTTTCATGAGGGACTGGAAAACTTACACATAACAAAAAAAAAGGGAACAAATTGCTTTTCTAATTAATATATGTAGACGTTTTGTTCATAAATTCAGAGTCATAATTTAAAAAATCATAAATCATAATTCATAATTAAAGACGAATACAGAAAATAAACGCCATCTATTATGTCTTTCCTCTTATTTTAGCTCAAAATGACCACTTACATCTGTTTTTCCTGCATGCAACTGCTTTCCCTTTCAAGCGTAGTTTACTTGTAAAGTTCTTGCCATCTGTTTTCTATCTATTTATGTACCCTCTGTAGCAAGAGCAAAGTAGCTTGCATATTTGGGAAAATAAAAAAGAAAAGAAAAAGGATACAGATAAAAAAAAAATGCCACGTTCAGTTTTTTGTTGAAAGAAAGAGCCATGAATGAAGTAAACAACAGCAATCTTCACAAGGCCTCACATGCAAATTTTTGTTCTTGTTTGGCCCATTGCATTACAAGAAAAATAAAATGTGAAGGATAGACTTATTTCAATATTTTATATTTCTTTGAATATATACATCAAACAAGTCACCCAAGTGGAAGTGAATCTATGCAGAAGAGTAGTTTTGAACTTAATGATATGGACAATGGAAAAGCATATTGTAAAAATGAAAATGGAACAAGCAATAATACATCATGTGACCGCACAGTAAAGGAAGGACCATAAGGGAGACAAGGCGAATCTACTCTGCAACTCACCCCACCATTGCAGTTAAGGGAGAAAGAGAGACCAATATGTGAGGTGGTGCGCCACCTTAACAGATGCACTCTCTCTCTCTCTTGATTCATCGTGTTCCTTTAAAATTCATAAATTTATCGTAATTTTTATAATTTTATTGTTCAAATTTATAAGTTTTAATGTAAAATTTAACAAATTATCGTGTATCTCGTGCCAGGAAAAATATCCAAACAACATAAAAGATTCTGTATTGCCAAATATTCAAATATGGTATTACAAGCTTCGTTCAAATAATGAATTTTAGCCAATTGAAATAGTCGATTTAGAGATCATTTAACTCCATCCGTAATGATTGAGAGTATCACACAATAATATTCATTCAAAGAGAGATTTAATAGCTAAAAGAAAGAGCAACATATATATTGATAAAAGATACTATTTTCATGTGCTGTTTTCTAAAAGATGGTTTAGAAAGTTGGTTTGATAAAGAAGCCACTGAATCCAGTCTTGCAAGTGTTTGGATTTTTCCATGTTTCTCAGCATTAAAAACAAAAGTCTTTGGATTTTGGTTATTTATGAGAATCAGGCACGTGGAAAAAGAAGATCTAAAGATTATTTATATTTGTTCTCTTGGTGGATGCACCAAATAACTTGTCTGCGTCCCACAGTCCCAGCTAACATATAAAACTAATACTAATTTCTAAATTACAAGTGCATTAAAAGTTCTGTTTAATTTGTTGATTAAAATTTTTAATTTAAATTGAGATATAATTTTATATGAGTTTTTTATTATAATAAAAAAATTAAATGTGATTATTTTTTAAAATAAAAATTAAATTAAACTTAAATTAGTAAAATAAACAGAACTTAAATTACTTTCTTTGTAAGTGTATATTGGTCCCTTATGCACATGGGATCAACAATCTCAGTCCACTTTTGGGTGTCAAACTCAAACCCCACTTTTATTTAGGAAAAGAACTCATAAATTTATGGGCACTTTTTGAGGGATGTATCTTATAAAATTGTTGCCATTTAGCATGTCTATATATTTTATGGATTGTTCAGTTGAAAATCTGAAATATATATATATATATATATATCAGTTTCACTGTACACTCCTACGTACCATTTTGCTAAGATTGGAATAGCATATTCCACACGGCTACATTCATTATCCAAACATAAAAGCATCAACAATTTTAGAATCCAATGAAACTTTTAAGCACCAGTTGGTCTTAAATCTAATGGTTTTTATTATCATTTCATTTGAGAAGGACCTACCACTAACCTTTTACCATTTTATGTTCTTTATGAACATGGGTGTTTGGTTTTGGTATAATCCTCTCCATGATTAAACAACCTGAGGTCAATAACTTCAGCTATAATTTAACAAATGTTTGGTTTTTATTTAAAATATGGCTATAAAAGTTTATCTTTCTTGGGTTCTTACGGTTTGAATCCATGAGTCTAGCTCAAACTGATGTTTAGCTTAAATGTAATTTGAATCTTAATGTGACGTTTAAACATCCAAACCCATCTAAAATGGGTTTTAGAAAATTAAGCTCTCTTAAGTTCTCATGAGTTTCAACCTATTTGTTATAGTAAAATCATGGTTTTATATTCCTTGAAAAAACAAAAAAGCAAAAAAAAAAAAAAAAAAAACCCAAATCAGAGTTCAAAATTTATTTCTTGATCTGATGTGTTATTCTCATTTTCAAACTTTACACTTTCAAACACCATTTAGAACCAAAATTAAAACCCTTATAGGTTTTATAACTTTTAGTTGAAACTCAACACACACAATTCTAAGTTCTTCAAAACTAGTTTTTGATGGGTTCAAATATCACATTTAATGCACATCTGTCTGAACACCAGCTTGAATCGGGGCTTATGAGTTCAAACCGCATGAAGCCAAAATGTATATATGCTCTTTAATTCACTGTTCACGTTGAAATAAATTTTACAATGCTGACGCTGACTCTTGCATAATGTTTGTCTAAGAAGTACCATTGCAATGTGTTGATATATCATTTCCATATATTTTGTTTTGTTTGTTTGCATGAATGAATGGGTCCGAATGGACTTTCTCGATTTACCAAAGTGGTTCCAATAGGAAATCGGCCTTTAAATTCTTTTGAAAGAGGCAGGTGAAATCCAATCCCTTTTTGATGTATTGGGTTTTGTTTTGTTCTTTAGCTTTGCGAAAAGCTCAAGACCTTATTAATGACTCTAGGAGATACATCCAAAGTCCCCCCCACATGACCTTATTAATGAGCCATTGCAAAGCTAAAGGAGAAATACAAAACGATCAATTTCACCCATTTAACAACTCCAAAAACGTGAGATAAATCATAAAATGAGTCTTCTTTTTTCTATTATTCACTAGCATTAAGGATTACAATAAAAGGAACAACAACATAAACGTTGTGAAGTGAAAATTAATTAATTTCATTAATTACAAACATAGTGGTTAAGTTAAATATAAAACCGTCTGAAACCACTAAATCGCCCTAAACAAATACATACAGAAATAGAGGACCCCAAAAAATTAACCATACAACGACCAAACTGCTACAAATAAAACTACCGACATATATAATAATATAATAAAAGAGCTAAAACTTCCTTTGCATTATCTTTCTCTCTTCAGTACCCCGTGGGCAACTCGCATTTTCCAAACCCTATAGAGAAAATCAGAAGAACAAAATTTTTCAGTAAATTTTTTTTTTTTTTTTTTTTTTTTGGTGAAAGCTTCAGTAAAATTATTAAATAATATGCAAAAATATGCCCACAGCACCAAATAGTACCACCAAAAGGCCAAAACAACAAGTTGATATCTTTGACTTCCCACCTTTCTCGATATAAGTATAAGACGCCTTTTTGCTTTTCTTTCAAGGTTCAATAATGCTCTTACTTACCCTCTTGTACTACCAATGTTAAAAAGCCAAAATTCATGGCTGTCATGTCCCAATTATTTTAAACATTTAACCAACCTAAAACCTTAGATCATTACCACAGCAATCAATATAAAAAAAAAATTTTAAGCAGTCAATATAAAAAAAAAAAAAAATGAAGACCTCATTCAACTTAGCAGGTAATCTACGGCAGTCAATTAAAAAAAAAATTTTTTTATTTTAATTAAAATTTCTCATAAAAATTAAAAATTATTACGAAAAATTACCTCTCAAATTAAAAATTTAAAATCCATTCAATTTAAAGATTTAAATTTTTAATATAGACGTAATTTTATATAAAAAATTTTTATAAAAAATTTTAACTTAATAAAATTTAAATTAAAAATTTAAATTAATTAAATGAATCAGACTGAATAAAGACTGAATAAACTCGAATCAAAAGACCTAAAAAAAAGTTCACGCCATGTCAGCAAAGAATTCTCTGCAACTCATGAGGGAACGTGACCATGTTTAACCTTTACATGACCCGGCGTCCCACCACTACCCAATAAGACTGAGACGGCATACGTTAGCAATTATCATGCTCATCTATCTAACGTGCGCCCAAGAAAGAAGTAAAATTTTGAAGAGTAAGGATAATGAAAACGCACTGGGTGGTTGAGTGACGACGTACGCCGTGCCGCCAAAATAGCACGACCCCATCTGACGTGCCTTCTTCTGATAATAACTGTTGAAGGCGAAGGAGGCGTGGGCCTCAATCGTGTTCGGATCGTAACACGTGGCACCCGGCTGAATCGAACGGCAGTCCGCGCCTCCCTCCCCGCACGCGTAGTCTAGAGCAGCCTGCAGCTTCACCTTCCCCACCTCCCCGTTTGCCACGCACCACGTGTTCCCCGTCAAGCTCTTCGAAACGCTCCCCCTAGGGCTCCCTCCCACCACCGGCGCCGTCACCTGCCGCCCTCCCGTCGCTGGCGACCGGTCGTCGTGGTAGTCCTTCAATCCCTCAACTGTGAATGGAATGTTGTAGACTTTCTTCTCGTCCGGGTAAAACAGCCCATAGTTCCTCTCCGATGTGGGACCGTTCTTCTGGTTCTCGTTGAACAGAGCAAAGAGATAGACGGTCAGCTCTTCCTTCGGCCTCCGAGGTGTCCCACCACCGGTGAGGATCCGACGGATGAGATTACCATTATACGCCGCGGCGTTCTCCACGCTCGCGCCGATCTCATTCTCGTCGCCTTTCGACGGCCAGCCGGTTTCTGTTACGACCAGCTTAATGTCGTCGTATTTCAGAGCCGACATGGCGGCGTAAACGGCGTCGACTTGGGCGTCGAAGAGGTTGAAGTACCGTAACCCGTTACCGGCGTCGACAACCCCGGGGTTCTCCCTAAACAGAGCGTAGTCCAGCGAAATGACGTCGGAGTTTGACTCGTAGGCGAAGAACGGGTACGCGTTGACCATGAGGAACGACCCGGTTTGGCGAAGGAAATCCAGCAATGGCTTGAAAACCAGTTCGACGAGTTCGGGTCGGAAAGACCCGGCCGAGGCCGGGTAAGAGTTCTGGAGCGCGCTGAGGGCGATGGGGGAGGAGATTTTAATGGAGGAGTCGAGGTTGTTCTTCACGAGAGCGGCGTGAATGTTCTTCATGGCGGGGACGAGGAACGTTGTCGTGTTGTGTGGATCGACGAAGACCTCGTTCCCGACGGCGATGGCTTCGATTTGGGTTGCGGGGTGGTAAGCGACGACGTTTCGCTGGACCCATGAGTTGGCGAAGGACTGGTGGCGAGCGGCGGAAGCGAGAAGCTCGTTGGGAAGATCGACGGTCACTTTAATGCCGGAGCCGGAAAGTGACTTCAGAACCGCCGGATCAGTGTCGTAGACTTTGACTCGTTCCAGGCCTTGCGATCTTAGAAGCTGAACAACTTTCCGCGCCGACGGAAGGTTGTTCGCTATTCTCCCGTAGTTCACTCCAATCGAACCTCCATCTGCCAAAGAAAAAAAAGGGACGTCGCATTAGAACTCAGAAAAGAAAAGAAAAAAACTCTCATTTTTCATTTTTTTAATAAATTTCTTCTACCTGCAAATGCTACAATAGAAATGAGGAAGAAGAAGACCGAGTGACGCTCCATGCTCTGTTTCTTCTTCTTCTTCTTCTTTATGTTATTTTTTTTGGGACACGTTTGAGTTAGTGCAAGTGTGAGCTAGTGAAGAAGTTGAGAGTCTGGAGGCAGTGAGGGAGGGGTATTTATGGAAAGAGAAAGTGATTGAGACGATCGAGAAGGTGGGACCCGTCGTGTCAGCGGCTTGACAAGAACAAATGGCTGAGAGACGCTAGTGGAGACCACCTCTCCCCTCTCTCTCCCACGTGACCCCACTTCTCTCTCACGCATCACGATGCCCCGCATCCACAAACTCGACCGTTTTGAAACAGACACTCTGACAATGCTGCTCCTCAGGTGCATTATTTTGCATGCACCTTCCGTTAGATTTCCTCCGCGTGTACTGTGATTAGCTGGAAAAGTCACGTTGGACCCTTCGTGGGCCGTGCAGGCCCAATGGATGTTGGCGCTCCGTGTGGGTTTTTGAACGTTGCTACAGTGGATCTATGAAGAGAAAAGTTTGACCACCCTCAAATAATGCAATCATTTTTTATCAGCAATATATATATATATATATATATATATATATATAAGGCAATGATGTTTGGGAAGTAATGTTTGGTAAAGTCATTATTTCGTTGGTTGTCGAGTCTTTAAAGTAGTAGTAAATTTTTTATAGGTCTCAAACGTCATTGTCCTCTAGAGCTGGTTAACGTTAACAAGGTCGTACATTTCTAGGATGCCAGAGATTCCATGCTGATAATCAGTCCCAAGTCTCCAAGATAATAATAATAAAAAATTGAATAAATACAAGATAATAGTATAGTGATGCGGTTTGATATCATATGATTTGACATATCACGCTAGTTTTGCTTCATGGTCAATCTAACGTTCATAATTTGTTGGATTGTAAAACTATTAACGGAGTATTTTTGCCAACAAATCCCAATATTGCATAGAGCACTCTTAGCAAATTAATGGCACCTAATATTGAAAAAACTATTGTTTTTACTAAATTCAAAAATATTTTTTGTGAGGGACTATTTTAAGATACAATAATGTGGTTTGATATCATATCATGCTAGTTTTGCTTCTGCCAATCTAACGTTCATAATGTGTTGGATTGGAAAAGTTATTGATTAGGAAAATAATTAATGAAGGGGTTGTTTTTTTAAAGTGTAACTTGAGTGTAATTTTTGAGTTGAATTTGAGTTATAACTTGAGTTGAAGTTAGAACTTGAATAAAAACCGATGTTAATTTAAAATTTAAAAGAACGTGAACTTGAATAAAGTTGAAACTTGAATTGTTTTTTTTTTAGTTTTATGTGTAAAAGAACATGCCCGAAGTATTTTTAACAATTATGGGTGGTAATTCGTGTTGCCATATCATGTTAACTCTCTCACTTAACATGAATACAACACATTTATTATTCGTGTCGAAATATAAAACCCAAGCACGACCTGTATGCTGGCAGGTTGACACGACACGACTAACTCGTTTATTAAACATGTTATAATAATATCGTGTCAATCTATTTCTAATAACACATTTATAAAATGAGTGATAATAAGGTCGTGTTAACCTATTTCTCAACTTGTTTTTCTTTAAAAAGATATATATTTGTAAACATAGGTAACAAACAGGTTGTCATTGTATTGTGTATTCATATTACTTAAATATGATAAGTTTAATAAACGAGTTATGACAGGTCAATTGTAGGTTGACGAGTCAACTTGAAAATGATACGCTATTTAATCATGTTTTACGGATTCGATATGATTTTGATCCAAACTTATTTATGATAAACTCAAATCCGTATGAAGAGTGAATTTTGAGTCGTGTCGTTGTGTTGAATTGTTAGACAATTTTACAAAGAGTAATTTTAATAAATTAATGGCACCTGATATTAAGAGTGTGCTTGGTAGGGTGGATTGGTGGAAGGAAGGAAAGGGGTGAATGGAAAGTTGGGAGAGGAAAGGATAAATCCACCGTTTGGCACGATTCATTGGCCGAAGGAGAGGAAAGGGGCAGGGGCTGCAAATCCCTGGGCCCCACATATTAACAATCCGTCCACAATTGGGCAGAAAGGGGTGAGCAGCATATCTAATGAACAGACAATTACTATTCTACCCTCTTTTATGTCTTTTTTTTTTTTAACCTTAACGTGTTTTCTTTACAGTTTTTTTTTTTTTTTTTTTTTTTTTTTTTTTCGCTAGTAGCTTTCATTGTAGTTTATTTATATAAATTATACTTATCGTTGTTCTTTATAATTTCTTTTAAGAATCTATTTAAGTTTTTAAATAAAAACCGACACCTTTTTATGTCTATATTTAAAAAAATATGTGTATTAATAACACTCATAATAAGAATTGAAATTATTAAACCCTAATTATTTATGTGTACAGCTTGAATATTAAAAATTTTAGTTGAAGAAAATTAAGTGTAGTACAATTAATAATAGATATTCTAAGAAAGAAAATTAATTTATTTTTCATGAACAATATAGTAATTTTACTAATCAAACTCGTCATCTTTTTTTCCTTTCTTTTCAATACCAAACAAAGGAAAAGGACTGCAACAATTATTTCTTCTTATTATACCAAATAACTTTAAAAATAATTACAATCTATCCATTTATTCTCACTCTCTTTCCCTCATATCCTATACATCTCTTTACCAAATTCATCTCTTCTACCAAAAGTGCCCGTTAGGTAAACAAATTCAAGTAGTTTAAATCAAAAAGTCCAAAATGAATCATCGATTAGTAAATATTTTTAAGGCTTGATCAAATCCTTTTTTTTATTATTTTGAAAAAAGGCTTGATCAAATCATTGATTTGATGTTTTATTGAAAATAGAAATAAGAATTTTGATCTTGTATCTATGTTTTTAATATTATGATTCAAACCACCGCGTTTAAACATATGACAAACAATTTAGGAATATATATATATATGCTAAAGAAGTCCAAGAGTTTCTTAAGTCATTAAGGCTTAATTAGATTACACTTTTTTTTTTTTTTTTTGGGTGAGAGGATCGTAAGCTTTAAATGAAGAATGGTAGTTTTTCATCTTCTCTATTTCTTTTCTTCTTACGTTTTTTTTTCTTTTTTTTTTGGGAAGATAAACTTAGAATGGTAGTTCCTGACGCAATACAGAGGTCATGCATTCAATCATGTAAGTGAATTCAGAATCTTACTTTAGTGCTGCTCTTCTTGAAGTAAATTTCGACCTTTGTACTCTTGTGGGGTATCGAGATTTTGATCCATAAAAACGCGTTACTGGCGTCCAGGTAAAAATGGTCCCTTTCTGCAAAATTTTGATTCGCAAATTTGTATGCTGGTTAGGTACACAAGTTTGCTTTCTAATGATTCGGCGTGGCTGTAAAAGTTGTTGATGAAAATGTTGGTACTTTTCAGCTGTATTGTCTACAGATTACTTGTCCTGATATGCAAATGGATGCTCTTGTTGTCCTACACGTATTGTAAATTAACCAATTTCGGAACCTAATGATTATTATCAAAAATAATTGCATGTATCCTAAATTTTTACCATTAAATGTAAAATTAATGTTCTGTTTATTTCGTTAATTTAAATTTAAAATTTAAATTTTATTTTAATAAAAAGATCTCATAAATAATTATATTTAATTTTTTTGTTACAGTAAAAAATTTTCACATAAAGTTACATTTTAATTCAAATTAAAAATTCGAATCAGCGAATTAAATGAGCTTAAAAAACACAAAAACTGTTCTTTTTGCAGGTTTGAGTAATTTTTTAAGAAAAAATACTATAACAAAAAAATTAAATTATGATTCACAAATCATATATTCAAATGCATATCTTTCTTAATAAATTGTTCTCCTGGACAGAGAGAAGAATTCTTGGCAACAATATTAGAAGCGCGAAAATTTACTAACCTTGTTGTAAGTGAATATTGAATATGTGAAGTGTAGGGGAAGAATAGTATAATCAAGGATGAAAATGCCGACGTCCATGGATATTTTGAGAAAATCTTAAAACTGTTTTGTTAAAACTATACAAAATACTAAAACAATTATATTACTTAATTCAAACTAATTTAACAACAAAAATAATAAAATTTTGACATGAATTTGAGAGTTATGCCCATTTAATATTGAAGATATTAGATTAAATGAGATTTCTTGGTTCCTTGATTTCCTTGATTTCATTATAATCCGATGATTTTAGCTTTCGTGATTGTAGGTTTAGAATTGTATTGACTTTTGATTATTTCCTTTTGTAGCTTTATTTTACTTTTCTCTAATTGTTGTACAGTTGGCTATATATAGCCTTATATTTCCCTTATACGAATAAGAAGAATTATTCCATCAAAACTTTGTCTTCTTCCTATTTCTCTTTAAAGTTTTTGTGATTTAAAAAAAAAAAGTATTTAAGAGTTATGTCACATAGTACAATAGAAAATTATCATAATTATTCATGGATTATAGTTCTGATATAATTTTAAATACTCATTACAAATAAATTATAAAATATAATAGAGTGCATAAAAATTAATTACCAAACATAATATAGTATATACACAAAATTCAAGTGTTTTTAATATCAAAAAGAGTTTCTAACATGTTGGAAGGCATTAGATAATTTACACTCTTAATCTAAACAATGCATTTGTTAAGATATTACTCTTGAATAATTTTAGAAGTTGCCGTTAATGTATCACATGTATGTTTCTCGATCTATTTCTACTGTTAACTTATAAGTTGAATATTGTTGGTTTATTCAACTTGATGAGTAGTCTTGATGGATGTATAGTGACATTCTCAACACTAACTTTTGATGGAGAATACACAAATATATCAAATAAATCATATTGGTTTTGTACTTTGAATTAGACTCTGTTTGAGAACTGTATGTATGATAATAACTGTATGAACTTTGTTTAATTTCCAAGCTCCTTAATTAATTTGGCTCATTTGAATTACTGCATGTCTTATTATATCTTGTTTTCTATCATTTAATTGTCACATTTCGTAGAAAAAAAAAAAAATGTGTTCAAAGATGTGGATATTTTCAAAAATATCTTGAATTGATATTGCAGATATTTTTAAACATTGAGGACATTTTACAGATACTGCAAAAAAAAAAAAAAAAAAAAAAAAAAAAAAAAAAAAATCATCTCCTCCTGCATCTATGGTGAGATTTCAAGATATAGACCATGTCAAAGAAATGTCGACAATGTAGTGGACATTTTTCATCCATGAGTATAATTAACAACAACGGTGACAGTGAAATTGATATACTTGCTATTATCCTGAATGATAAAATTGCAAAATGGAATGAGCTACATCATTATGCAATATTGAAAACGTGAAAAAAAAAAAAAAAAAAAAAAATTCACTAGTATTCGGTATTCGATATCATGAATTGGATTCAGTCACAACCTTAAAAAAGAAAACGTGAGTAGATTTGCAGAATAACTTTAAAAGAAACACTTCTTAATAAAATGACTTAAAATGGCTTCACTAGTTTCAATTTTTAAGGTAGTCATTGTAGCAATTTCTTAAAAAATAACTTTAGAAAGATGTTTAAATAAGTCCGTTATTAATTAGACTACTTGCCAAATATTATCAAATATAGGATCTAAATATCAAAGTTAAAAATTTAGAAGTAAATTTATAAATGATTAAAATCTAAGGTGCAAAAAGTGCAAATTACCATAAGAATTAAATAATAAATAACAATAATAGTAATAAATACCATATTTTTATGTTTTAAGTAAATAGCAATAGCAATATGTTATTTACTCAAAAACAATTTTAAAATAAGTTATTTATCTCTACATCTTATAAATAATGACACTATGTAACGAGTGTCATAACATTTATAGGGTTTGAGCGAAGCTCAACCTTATTAAGTACTTGACTTATTAGAAGTATTTCTTTTGAAAAATTATATTTTTTAACTAGTTCTAGTCTAAAATGTAAAATATATGAGCTAATATTTAAGGGGTAGAAATTAAAAAAACTCTATCTCAAGAGGTATTGTTAAAAATTTCTCAATGCTAGAGGATGATCTCAAAGTTGAAACAGAAGGGAAAAAGAGGCAAATATCTTATTGGATTATATGAGTTTTGATTTTTTATTCTTTATACTTTTGATTAATATTTTTTTAATTTAATTATTAATCAAATAATAATGGGTAAAAATTTTGACCCATACAATTTCAAAAGTAGTTCAATAAATTTCTTCAAAAAAAAAAAGATCACTTATATATTATGTGTTGATCATAATGGACATATTGTAAACAACTCTAAACAAAATGCTTTGCGATTGGACTGGATTTGTTAGGTTGAAGGAAAATGGTAATTTTGATAAATATTTTTTAAAATAATATAATTAAAGATTTTTAAGTATAAATATTAATCTATTAAATTTTACTTTTTAGAATAAATAATTTAACAGATATTATTAACAGTGAGTCTCTAATAAAAACGTAATTTAACAAATTATTATTTAAAATTTAACGTATTATTATTAAAATTATTATTAAAAGGTTGCAATTTTCCCAAGGGAAAAAGAGAGAACTCTGAGCTTGGTCCATACTCCATAGTAATTTTGGGCAATCACGGAACTATAACTCCTAACGCGTCAGCATTCCATTGGCTGTAGACAGAAAGGTCAATTCACAGAGCGACGACCGTTAAGATTCCAACCAATAGACTACGCACACGTAGAGAAATCTCACATAACAAGATTACACTACAGGCCGTCGGTGGTACCAAGAGGAAAATAAGTATAAGTAATCCAAACAAAGCACAAAAAGACTCTCCGATTTTCCCTTAGAGAGAGAGAGAGAGAGAGAAGAGAACCCTAATTTCTCTTGTCGCAGACCAAGGAACAAGAATAAGAAGAAGAAAGAAGAAGAAGAAGATGTCGGGAACCGTAAACCAGCAGACAGAGGAGGACAAGAAGCCCAACGATCAGGCTCACATCAATCTCAAAGTCAAAGGCCAGGTTTCTCTCTCTCTTAATCGGGTTATTGGTGTTAATGGTTGAGTTTTGAGCCTTTTTTTTTTTTTTTTTTTTTTTAGCCGCTGTTTGTTTCCTGAGAAAATCGGGTGTTTTTAAGCGTGGTACAGGAAAGTCTCCATTTCTTTTGTGTGTTTTGTTTTTCTCAAGTCTGACTGTCTGGAAATATTCGCCTTCCCTTTGTTCCCTTTGTTTTGTCTGTGGGAATTTATATTATTTATGTTATTTATTTATTTATTCGTTGTTGTGTTTGTAAAGTGTACTTACTATAACTTTAGCCACTTCTCTGGTATAAAGATCTATTTTTGTATATGAAATGGGCAATTTTACGTGTTTTAGGCGTTCTTTCTGCAGTTCTTCTGGAATTTTGGTGTTTTGATCTTTTATTTTCTGCTTTGCTCGACTCGCGAGCATCGGTCATGACGTTTGTGTTTGGTTCGCAAGGAAAGAAATTGTTATAGTTTTGTTAGTGGTTTTCAAAGGTCTTACTGGCCAGTTTAGTTGCTTTTGTTAGTGGGCTTTTTTTTTTTTTGGCTCAAATTTTTGGCAGGTTTATGATTCTGCACCAGTTTTAGTACGCGTTCTATTTTGTTTATGGAACTTCAGACTTTTGCTCGGATTTTTGATCATTTATTTATCACCATAAATAACAAGCTAGGAGACTTGTCTACTTCCTGTAATTGTACTATCAACAGCAACCACCGCAAGAACAGCAAGCCTTAATCCCAAATTAATTAGGGTTGGCTATATGAATTTCACTTTTTCACGTAGTTCTGTTCGAAATTAAATTTTTTTGAATGCCTAGATCTAGAATGTATTTTCTAACTACTTCGGTCTACGTAATTCTTGGTCTACCCCTCCCTCTCCTAGTATTAGGTATAAGAATGCCCTCCCAAGCATGAACTAGTGCTTCTAGCGGTCTACGTGGGACATACCTGTACCACCTCAAGCGGCCTTCGTGCACCTGATCTTCTATTGGTGCTACACCTATTTTACTACGAATAACTTCATTCCTTATGCGATCTATTCTCGTATGGCTACTCATTCATCTTAACATACGCATTTCTGCCACACTCATCTTACATATATGTTGTCTTTTAATGGCCCAACATTCACTACCACATAACATAACTAAGTGGATTGCAGCACTCACATGTTGTTGGTGTGGCCATAGTTTGTTTACTCCTGTTTTGGTTTATGAGGAAATAGGTAAAGAAAGAGAATGTGATCAACATAGTTTTTAATGATGTTTGCGTCTTTGTTATCATTTACTTTGTACACTGTTTTGAGTGTCCTTTTTTGAATTATTCCTTCTTCTTGGGATAGTTGTTTGCCTGGTCTTATAATATGTTTCATTCCATTTGCTTCTTGGCTTTGTTTCTTTTACGAATGTTTTTTATTCATACGGAAAGAAAATTGTGTCCAGACAATGTTTAATGAACTCTATGGCTGTGCATTTTGCTCTCTTGTATTGTACTCGAGTCCTGATTTGAGGAGTTTTTGCAAACGACACTTTCTTTTTCTTTAATGTTCCTTTCGTTTTCTTCTAGTCTAATCTATGTTTTCTATCAATCCATGATAATCGCCTTTGGTTTTGTGTGCCATGAATTCCTATGTGTTTTAAATCGAGGATAATGGGTTTGAAGTTTTCTACCCTTCCTCTTGTGAGATGCGGTTACACGTTGTATTTCCACCGACCATTTTTTTTTCTTTTTAATTTAGGATTGAAAAACTTTTTTCTTATGGCCTAAAAATTTTGTTTTCTATTGTAGGATGGGAATGAAGTGTTTTTCAGGATCAAGAGAAGCACTCAATTGAAGAAGCTTATGAACGCATATTGTGATAGGCAATCTGTGGAGTTTAACTCAATTGCATTCTTGTTTGATGGCCGTCGCCTTCGCACAGAGCAGACTCCTGAGGAGGTCTCTCTCTCCTTCTGTACATATATACATAAATATGATATAATGTGTTCCATGGTTCTCGCGTATGCATTTAGATTTGCATGTTCACTTAGCAAGTAATAAATAACTGATGCGTTTCTTTTGCGTGTTGCAGCTAGAGATGGAGGATGGTGATGAGATCGATGCTATGCTACACCAAACCGGAGGCGCCTCACTGATGTAGTCATCCGCTGTTATAGTTCTCGTAGTGCTATATATAGTGAACTACCTTACGTGGATTCAGTATGAAGGATTAGGGTATTAAGGCTCTTGCCTTTTTTCTTTAAGACCTAGTTATCAGCCTCCGAGACATATCGTTTTATGATATTGTTGAATTGACATGGCCTTAGTTAGGAGTATGAAAGTATCGGTTAAAGTTTTAAATGGATTCAGTATTATATTATGAGCTTTTGTTGCCTTTGACGAGGGAAGTTCCTTGTATCGTGGAATTTGGTCATTTTGTGGATGAATAGTCTGTGTGTTTGGCATTAGTATATCTTTGCAGGGTTTGTGTTTCTAAAATTACTACCGATTTGGTCGACATTTCTTATTGTGAGCAGTAGTTGTCACTATTTTTCAGATAAAAAATGGTGAAGTTCAATTTATGTAACATTACCGGGACTTGAAACCAAGACTTGTAAAAACAATTCACATACCTCCTAAACATCAATTTAACTGCCTCAATTGGTTGTCAATCGACACAAATTCATAGCAAATAATTACTCTATTTTTTCCCCCCCTTTCCATCTGCTTGATAAACAATTACTTTGTTCCCGTTAATTGGCATCCTTGAAATACAAGACAGGAGTTGACAAAAAAACTTTGTAATAATTATGGCCGCTAAAGAATACTATACATAATACAGGCTTGCTCTTTTTACATGCTATTTACATTTCCGGACATAGACATTGAGGTTGATAGAAATGAGTATCTGTAGCCCTTGAATATACAATTAAATTGTGGAACTAAAAGATGCATTCTTAAAGGGGAGGTAGTTGCGCATTAACAACAGGAGACGCATATAAATAAAGAAATAAAAGAATGAAGCTTCTTCCCAAGTGGTATCATATCATATAATACACTTGCCGTATGAATGGAAGACTGTAGTGCCCTGTTCCTCCTATTTTCTGGATTAGCTCTCTTTCTTCCGTTGTAAAAGGAGTCTCGTGCTATACGGATTGGCGCTCCTAAAAGAGAAGTGCCTTGTGATTTGGTTAGCTTTGAGGAGTTGTGGAATCCTAACTAATGTGAACTTTCCTCCTTACATCTGACTGCACAGCCAAAAAAATAAAAATTAAAAAATAAAAAAAAAAAAGACCAAAAGAGATGTTAATTGAGAACATGTGCAATTCATGAATCCAAAAATTAAGAATATAATCAGAAAATCTATAAACAAGGAGCGCAATAAAATATCATCCCCAATACCATTTGCAACAAAAGAAAAAGAAAAAGACAAGCAAATAAATGAATGAATCAATCAGACTTAAAATATCATCCCCACGTCCCACAGAAGTTTCGCCGCCTTCTTATAGAACATAAACTTTCTTCTATGCTTTCAATTCGTTAATGGTCCGGAGAATTAATTGTGTCACCAAAAGAAAATCTTTGAAACACTATACAATGGGAAAGGAAATTGATAAATTCAGGCATATCATCAAGCAAAGAGCCAGCTACTTCACTGAGTTGCAATGAACCACCCTTCAAAGACTTGTAATCTTGAAAATTGATGCTTTTGGTGGTTTGTGCATCTGGTGTAACTGTGGCTTAAGGCTACTGTTTTTGTGTGCTGAAATCTTGTGTAAAAAAGCTAGAATATACAAATTTGAAAAGCATACTAACCGTTTTCTGAGTCTCCCTTCTTGGTCTACTTAACCTAGAATCTTCATGCCTTGATCTCGGTGTTCGACCAAACAATCTCCGAATAAATTCCAGAAAGTGATTATAAATGCTGTAAACCATATAGCATTAGAAAAAAAAGAGTTTGGTTAATCAGGTTACAAAAATAAGTTTAGACGGTTAATGATCTAAATATCAAATCAGTTGATTGTGATTGCAAAACAGCAGAAATAATCCCCTTTTTTTTTTTTTTTTGGTGGGTGCCATTGTAGCGGGTATAGTTTAGTGGTAAAAGTGTGATTCGTTCTATTAATCCCTTAATAGTTAAAGGGTCCCTCGGTTTGATTAATATCCTATTCCGATCAAAAACTTTATCTCGTAAGGGGGGGGTGGTTAAGATGCAACTATGCTAAGCATGAATACAGGTCTGTGGAGGTCCTAAGATGCTATCAGATATTTCATATTAGAATAACAAGAGTGTCCATAAACATTTGCATCTCTAAATTTGTTCATTTATAGCTAAAACCATCACTGCTACTATAGGCAAGTACATCAAAATTCAATAAGAAAATTTTCAAAGATGACACCATTTCATCATTAGACTCTATCTTAGCTGTTCCATGCGAATTGTAAATGACCGACAAAGATGAGATCTCAACAAAACTCAACACACATCAGAAGCTAGAGACCGGAAGGTGGCAATAACAATATACAAGTTACAAAGAGTAGTTCTGCGTTACATAATAAGCCTACTGCCTACCTAAGGCGATGTCTGTTGCAGGCTGCGAAAAATGCAACAAAACCATTTAATATACTCCTAAGAGCACGAAAAACCTGGATATACAAACACAATGGCAATTAATATATTTATTAAACAACACCAGCAAGAGAGACAAATATACAGTTTCCGACAAACCTGTGAAAAAAGGACATTCCAAAGCGATTGCCACATTGAAACTTCATGTGTGCTCACTGTTGCCTTAGAAGCAGACACAAGCCGAAAGACGCTACTAACAAAGTCCCATATATCTACAAGAATCTCGTATATAGAAGCACAAGCCAGAGCTACGAGATTGGCGAGTGCCAAAACCATGCGAATTGGAGCATAGAGCAGCTCCCAAATGATCCAAAAGATAGGATACAAAACTGTCGTTGCTGCAAATCAAAATAAAAAGATTGTAATGAACCCGTAAATGCAAAACTTTCTAAGAAAACAGATGATGACCTACCAATGCTCCAGATGAGTGAGACAACAAACCATATTGGGAGCACTATAATCTCTACCAGGTTCCCAACAAGACTGCAAGAGGACCCAATTAGAAGCCAAATCACTGAGAACAATTTATCTACAACTTCAATCGACACGTTCCACACTGGAAGGAGAACCTCGAAAACTTCCACCAGCGGTTCTGCAAATGGTTGAGTGAGAACTGAAAGTAACGATCTGGTAGTGCTCCTAATTGTAAGAAACCATTTAACAGCCTTCTGAAAGTTATGAAGAAATAGCATGGTTCCCAAGTATTTTATCCGTGTTATCATCTCCCAAGTCTCAATCCAATCAAAAAGAGGCCCAAACAAACGAGATGCAGTTGCCTTGAGAACTGGGACATTTTTGTACAGATCATAAAATCCTATAAGAACGGTAACAATTGAGATAAGCACATATAAAGCTCTTGCCAATGGGCACATCCATGGTCGATAAAGATGGCAAAACCCTGGATATGACTGGAGGAAGATAACCCAAGATGGAAGCCCAGCCTCTAATAAAGTAAGTAACCTCAAATCAGACATTATTGCTTTTCTTAGCGTAAAAGGAAGATCATGGTCATTGAACCTGAACAAAATCAGAACATCCCTGTACTGGGTTGCTTCCACTTCATTTTCACAATTGCTGGGATAGGCGTCGGAGTTTGTTGTTTCCTCACAACACATATCCTCTTCCACTCTTCTACAAAGGGAATTTATTACTTTCCTTCTTTTAGGAGGAGGTAGTGGTGTTTGTTGAACACCATTTTCATCCTCATCGGTATTAGATGATATGGCAAACTCGCTAGCCAGGTTGAGAGAATCGCCCTCAATCGATAAACTATTGTTGCAAATATTTTCAGCATTATCATCAGATATAGTTTCCAGTATATCTTCTTCAGCATCATAGAAGACCTCTCCTGGACACATCAACGTAATTGTCAGCATATGCTCTTTCAATTGTAATTTGAGCAAAGACAGCAACTCCATCCACAACTATGTGGCAGAACATCTACTCTCATGGTAGAATAACACATTACTAACAAAAGATTCTTGCAATAAATGTGAGATCATCTATCAAGTTCAACTTATTTGATTACTAAAGAGATAAAGAACCTACTTACTAAATGAAGCAAAATAAGAAAAGAAAAGAGACGATAATTAGTAACGAAAACCTAATGTAATATAAATTCCAAAGAAGAATCAGAATTTTTTACAGACCAGCTCAGAGAAAACCATCAAATATTGTTAATTCTTAACAGAATACGCAAAATGAAAGCTTGGTATCAGAGGCTGCTTGTTATTTTCACCTAGAAGTAGAACAAGTCATTTTCGGATTCTAAGAAATTACGAATCTTATATGTATGCATCTGCCAAAAAAAAAAGGATTAGCTTAGAAAGTTATACTATCTGATTTTGGTGCGAGGCATTTTCAAAGCTTGCTGATTATACAAGTCCCTATTCTTATGACTAACAACGACTCTCTAAGTCATTTCCACATGAAAATGAAAGGTGCCACTAATAAAGATGTGATGCCCAGACATGTCCAAAAGTGAATAGAGAATTTTTTTTTTTTTTTTTCCTCGCACAAAACTTAACAAGGAACCACAACAAAAGTTACCTATGGCAGAATCTAGATACTCCTTCAACAACAGCTTCTCAGAGACTGTTCCTGGGAACCATGACGACATACAGCTTGCTGCTTGAGCTATACTACCAAATTCCCATCTTTGCATGAATTTAGCCTCTATAGCCAGAGAGGTATCAGTCTGCAATATAAACCGAAATAATGTAAACATAGAAAGACCTGGACTAACAGAATATGAAGCACGTAGAAGCGAGTATTACCTGAAGCTCATTCAAATAGTTGATACCTCGAACGTTGCTCCACGCAACTTCAAATACAATGAAACCATACAAGGTCCTATGCAGCTCACTGCTTAACAGTGAAGTATTGCGCAGTTTCTTCACAGGTAGCAAAACCCTCTTTTGAGAAAATGTTGCTGCATCAATCAATCGGAACCATCTCGCGAATTTCTTCTGTTTGCCAACATCGGACCCGGATGAAGCCGCTTTGCCTCCCTTTTTCTCCCTCCGGGGTTTGGTATTTGCAAATGGAGATAACCTTGACTAAAAATTGAGCAGAATTCAGTTACAATCTTTCATTAAACAAAGAAGGAAAAAAAAAAAAATCATTTCAATAAAATCAAGATTATCGTAACAACCTTAGTGACCATAAATTGCCACAAGTGCGCTGGACGTGAACCTCGGTCTCTCAACCATGGTCGGTTGTCGACCAAGATAAAAAGCTTGTTACTTTCAAGGGCCACAAAGAGGCTAAGATCGGAAAGATACGACTGCAAGTCTCTGCAATTATATGTAACACAAAAATAAATCGTTCAAACATGCAAAATAATAAGGTTAAAGAAATTAAATTGAAAAATAAAACATATAGCATAAAAATGACAATTGAACTAAACCAGAAAAATATCAATTTCCAAGGAAATTCGGTTCTAATTTTGCTCTTTTCTTTGAACATGCAAAAACAAATTCAAGCGAAAATATCCTCGATTCAGTATCCAACAAAAGGGCGTAAATTTAACGCAATTCAACTCAATTCCATTACACTAGTTTTCAATTAAATTCGAAACAGAAATTGCTCCACTAACATAGTAATAATAATAATAATAATAAATTAGAAAACAAATGAGAATTTAAATTAAGGTAAGTAAATCATGATTATGAGGCCTTAATTTGTTACCCGATTTGCAAACTCGTGAGAGGGAATACGCAGCACCGGTCATCACCATTCCCCATCAAATTCGCCCAAATTAGCAGCAATCTCTTCTTCACATCCCCGATTCACCATCAATAATTGCATAATTCAACGCATATTCAAACAACAGAGACTCAGAGAGAGAGAGAGAGAGAGAGAGAGAGAGAGAGAGAGAATGTGATTTCCATGAAATGGGAGAAAGAGAGAGAAAGAAGAAGAAACAATCGCCGGCAAACTTCATTCATAACATTTGAAAAAAAAAAAAAGAAAAAGGAAAAAAGAAAAAGAAAGAGCCTCCGCCAAGCCAGGAAAGCGGAAAGGAAGAGACAAGAGACAAGAGAGAGAGAGAGAATGAGAGGAGGGAAGTCCACGGTGGAGATATCAACGGCGGGGATTGCAGGACCGCCGGGAGATCAAACGGACAAGGACAAACGATGCGCAAATCTAGGCAGAAACGAAGAGGGAAACGGAAAGAGAACTCAGAAACATAAATACATTGAAAAGTACGATTCAGAAATTGTCATAAAACCACATTAATAGCAAACAAACTCCTTCAAGCTCTTTCTTACTCTTTTTTTTTTTTTTTTTTTTTTCTTATAATTTTTTTTTTTCTCTTTCAAATTATTGGCAATATTACGATTGTTGGATTTGCTTGGCTTCCAAGGCGCGTCGGAGAGGAAGAGAGGTCGGTTAGTTAAAATTTATATAGGGAAAGAGAGAAAGAATGAAGGGTAAAATGGTAAAAATGGGGCAGAGGGATCTGATAAATTGATAAGCTGATAACCAGATATTTCCCGCCAGGATCGTCGTCGTTATCCAGTGAAACAGGAAAAAGAGAGAGAAAGAAAGGTCAGACCGTCAGACTTCAGAGAGATTTCTCAATGAAACGACACGAGCGATTTTCGGAAATTTGGAAATAACAACGAAACGACGTGGAAGGAGGAAAACTCTGCCGTGTGCTCATCCGCATGGTTTTTCCGTGTGTACGGTTTTTCTGAGTGGTCCTCGGAGCCTGGGGGTGCCGTCCGCTTGGATTAAATTTTAAAAGACGTTTAGTTAAAAAATTCGTACCATAATTTAAATAATAATTTATAATTTATTATAATATTTTTTATAATAAATATACATAAATTAAAAATAATTTAAAAAATGTTTAATAAAAAAATTTATTTTTTAATTTAAATCATAATTCATTATAATATTTTTTTTATAAAAAAATATACATAAATTAAAAATAATTTAACTCACATAATTTAAATCCTCTAATTAAACATAATATTAATATTATAATTCTAATTCACCGACTAAACATCTCCTTACTTATCTTTTCTTACATTTATCTTGCCGTGTCTTTGATTAAGTTTGGACACGTCATTTTAAATTTTAATAATCTCCTTACTTATCTTTTCTTACATTTATCTTGCCGTGTCTTTGATTAAGTTTGGACACGTCATTTTAAATTTTTAATTAATAAAAGCGTAATTTTCTTTGGTTAGACGAATTATACGTGTCTGAAAAAATTATTCTTAGTACGGTAAAAATCTGTTATGTGAATTTTTACACTCTCACGTTTATTATAAGTTGACGTTCTCTTTTAATTAAGATTTTAACGGTTTTATTTGTGAGTATTGATATTTAAAATTTATAGTGCGTTACGTAAAATTATTATAATCACAAATTAAATTATTAAAAATTTAATTTAATACCATAAAAAAATGTATATACGATTATGTCAGGTAATTTATACTATAAAAACTCCCATAAAAAAGAAAAAATTAAAAAGATATTTTATGTCTAATTTGCTCATCATTTTTTTATTAGAAGTATATTCTTTTAAAATGAATTGCGAATAGATTCTACTGTTGTTTTGAACGTCTCCTAAAAAAAAATAAAAAAAAAAAAAAAGAATACTGTTTTAAATGGTATTTGCTTGGAAACTTTACTGATCCAAAGGAAAAACATCATCATGCAGTCATCATGCAGAATAATAGATAATGTTATTATTCCATTGCATGCTTATATTAGCTTAATATATATATATATATATATATATATATAGATATTCTCCCATTACATTGCATGCTTTGGAGATTTCACAAGAAACTCCATAAGATAGTTTTCATCATCCTAAAGTTCCTCGTAGAACACTAAAAGAAGATGAAAGAGAAACTCAAAAGCTAGCGCATGTGTGTGACTCACAGTCAAAAATATTTCCCACAAATTGCATAGTGGGATTGGAACTTTCGTTGTCCTATATATTTCGTTGGGTTTGGTGAAAAGAGAATAACATGAATATAGGCTGCCTAGCATTGGCCACAATTATTCCTTTCGTGCTCGTCTTTAAAAGGTATGGTTGTGGAGGTTCTTTTCTTTACCAAAGCCTTAAGCTTTGCAAATGGGATTAGTAAATTAAGCATATCCGTAATTCTAAGTTACAATGGTTAGATTCTTTAATGTCGGTGTTGATTTGCCTCTTTACAAGACTCTACAACAATCGAAATTTAAGTTAATTAAATTTTTTTTAAAAAAAAAATCTTTCTTAAGAGAAATTAAAAAAAAAATGATTTTTCAAATTCATTTGATTATTATTTTAAATAAATAAAAACGATTATTGAGGCTATCCCATCTCTCATTCCCTTTGTCACTTTAAAAATCAAGATAAGAAGAGAAATAACATAATTGATAAAGTGATTAATAAATTATAGCATTTTTTTTAAATATAGTAAATATATCGTAATTTGATATTTTAAGTTTTAACTTTTAAACATTATTAAAAACCCAAAAATACCTCTAAACCTTTTTTCCACCCCACTCCTCCCTCATAACATAATTTTAAAATAGATAGATTATAGTCAAGTTCATCATGGCCAGGACCGATGACAGCTGGCTCCGGCAACCGGCGGCTGGCTCCGGTGATCAACTCTGGCAACCGGCGACCTTTTTTCGACGACTGATGAAAGTTTTTTGATGACCGTTTAACACTGTATTTATCAGTAAATATCATATTTAACTTTTAATACCGTATTTACTAGTAAATATCATATTTACCGAAAAGCCAACCACTAACTTTGGCGACCGTTTAATGTTGTATTTACAAGTAAATACTATATTTACCAATAAATAATGTATTTACTAGTAAATATCATATTTACATGAAAATTCGATCATCGACTCCGGTGAAATAACTAACTCAAATCCAAAACTCACAAACTTAGACAAAAATCACAAAAATAATACACAAAAAATACCCCAAAAAAATCCACTAAATAAACAAACAAATACTTGCTCCATCCATCCCTGCAAATCAAATCCGTTGTTGCCACCCCCATGACTGAGCTTCGGCGAGCCTACGCAAATCGCCTTGCTAGATCTAAGCACCAGAGGAGATCTTAGACTAGATTTGGCTGAATGTGATCGTCGCCATCCATCATCTATCGTGAAAATCGCTCGAAGGTTTACAATCTCCAAACAAGGCTCGAATGTACCGGAGCCATCACCAACGAGAACAATCTCAGGTGAGCTCCTTCAGCACGGTTGACACAATCTCACATATCTGCCGTTACAAGGCCTAACATTGCATCTCAGCATTAGATATGTCTCTTAATAATCAAACCTCCCCAAATCTGAAACCCTAGCCTACTACAATCTTAGTTGCCGCCACATGGAGAAGGAGAAGGAGTTGCCAACGTCGTTTCAATTTATGGGGAGATGATTGAGTGCATTATTTTGAGTTTCAGATACAAGATCGCGACTACATCGCTTGGCTGGTATCGCAAATAGAAATCACGAAACATTGCCTGTCGGAGATCTTTGCTCGTCAACAGACCAAAATCGTGAAGGGTACCTCACCGTAGATTTCCTTGAACGGTGGCTATCATTGGTCGTCAGAAGCTGCCATCGTCGGTGGTCATGGCTGCATATGATTTACAGTGGGAGAGAGAGAGATGGTAGAGAGAGAATTTAGAAAAGAAATCTAAGAGAGAAACAAGAAAGAAAGAAGAAAACATAATGGGAAAAATTGAAAATTAATAATTTATTTTAAAATAAATAATAAAGATATGCTATAATTTATCAACATTTAAAAAACATGCTATTTACTTTAAAAAGATAAGTGAGAAATTCTATTTAGTGTATTATCCCTTAAAATTCTCAAAGGCTGTTAATTGAACTAAAAGAACCTAACTAAATTTTACTCAAAAGATGAACTCAATTTTCACTCATAACACTACACACCCAACGCCACACAACACATTGACTAAAAAGGAAATTTAAAGTGAGACTTTGAAATGTCAAACCCTAAATGTAAGAGGAGAGAAAATAGAAGGACATAATATCCTTACCAAAACTAACATTTTTTTTGTAGTTTATATGATTGTTTTTTTTTAATGTAGATGGATTGTATATTCGAATTTGGACAATCCTTCGCATGCATCGAGTTGCAGCCTCACACAGCTCACTTTCTGTTTTATATTTTATTTTACTTTATTTTTTTAACTTTCTTTAGGTAAAGTTACTCACCACTACTGATAACATTATGACAAATTCAATTATATACTTGCATATATAACGTGCACATTAACACAATATGATAATCATGTGTCATTGTCTTATTGAACCAAATGATGGAATCACCTTTTGATACTTTTCTTTTTCTATTGCTACCAAACATTCTGCACCTCATACATTTCACTTTGTGTCTTGTGATATTCTTTTGATAACAACGAGCTTAATTATTTCAGTCTAGATTAATAATGAGCTTAATTCAAGGATATACTCACATTAACACGTGATACTAATGAGTTATAGAACACAAAATCAAAGATTATGAAGCCTCGTTCATTTCACCGATTTAAATTTTTAGTTTTAAGTTTCTACAGTAAAAAGCTCTCAAAAAATGTCACATCAAAATTTTCTATTACAGTCAAAAACTCTCAATAAATGTCACATCTCAATTCAAATTAAAAATTTAAATTCACAAAGTGAACGAGGCCGAAATAACCGGTTCACATTATTTTGTTCTCTTCATACTTTCTTTCCTATTTTTAGCCAAATATATTCTGCACTACCTAGGTCAACCTACGCGTCAGTGCATCTTAACTTGTCACTCATTTGTCAAAAATGTGTCACCTTAAAGAGAGGCTAGATGGCATGTACATAAAGCCTTATTTTTTCAAAGGGCAATCCGTATATAGTTAAAAAAAATAAAAATAAAAAAAATAAATTAAAGAAATGAGCAATCCCTGTACGAATCGGATAAGAACAATATGCTATTTTGAACCAAAGGAAAAAAAAAGAGCACCCACTTTAGGCTTCCATGATTCATGCACCATGGACCCCACCAAGAAGAATTTACAATCATAAACTAAAGGGACCCACAATTCCTTTTGGCCGTATCTGAGCCGAACAATCTACGATCTCATGGTAGGGCCCAGAAGCCGTTCCCAACAGAACCGTTCGTAGTTTTGTGTCGTATTGAGGAGGAATATATATATATATATATATTATATATAGAGTCTAATAAGGAAGGTTGTGTAAAATAATACAATATGACAGATGTATTGTATGAGCATTATGCATTTCATGTGAGGGTATCATGAGTTGGCATTTAGATGGGGAGCAATGAAAAGACAAAAGGCAATGCATGATGCCATATGCTATCGTTGTTAAATAAAAGTTCATGATTTTCTGAAATCATTATCCGGATTGATTAGTGGGGCCCATTTTACAATGGCAATTTTCTTTTTGTTCAGATTAGATTAGCAAGATTTCTGCTTGTGATGGTTTTTCATTTAAAGGAATCTATTAGGCAAATCAAATCTCATTTTGTTGCTAAAGTTGCCCAGGCCGATAGAAAATTGAACCATTCCTTGCCCACTAATTCTAGAGGATTAGCTCCGCAAATTTGAGGCCTTTCTAGAACACATGATGGATATTTTATGCCACTTTCTTAATGAGAAACTATATTGAGTGTCAATTACTTTTATGCCCTTCTAAGTTCTACGAGTGCAAAGAGTTGGGCTCTTGATTGTGATGTTTGAAAATCATTGTTCCAATATTATTGTGGGAAAACGAGTGGTTGATTTCTTAGTGTAGAAGGCAAAATTTGGGGACACGTTGGTTAGTAGGTGGAGAACGCACCAGCCACCAAGTCGCAATTAGATTATGTATGATTTGCCCACCTTTTTTCTTAAAGAGATTTCTATTATAGGGTTTGAAAAATAAACTACACCTTCAAAATAAATAAATGGCTGGTATGTTATTACTTTTTAATCGTTAAATTTGTTTGAAAAATTATTTATTATGTATATATTTTTATTTTAATGTGATTTTAATTAAATACATGACTAAAAAAAACATGCACATTTTGTGCAAGGCCCCACAATAGAATAACTTTTTTTTTTTTTTTTTTCCTGGTTTCTTTCTACTTTGCAAACTTTTTCATTATTCCCAAAAAAACCTCAAAAATATATTTATTTTTTATTTGGAAAGAAAAAGAGATATTTACATTTTTATATCTTATGTTTTAAATTTATTTAAAATTTATATCTTCGATTTTTAATTTCATCAAATCTATATTTTCAAATTTGATTTAATATACAAATTTATCCCTCATCTCAATCAATAATTAATTTTTACCTTTAAAATGACTAAATTATCCTTAAGAAAAAGAGAGAAAATAAAACTAAAACTTTCCAACACTATAAAAAATAAAAATTAAAAACATAAAAAAAAACCCATTTCAACGGTATCTTGGATTTTTTTTTTTTAAAAGTTAAAACCGAAAGTTTAAAGTTTTTTTTTTTTTTAGTTTTTATTCTTTCTCCATTTTTATTTAATGACACTTTAGGGATTTTATGTTTTAAAATCGAGAGTTGACTGTGAAAAGATATAAATTTAAGTATTAAATTTAATTTAAATGTATATATTTAATGATATTAAAAATTAAATGTATAATTTTTAAATAAACTCAACACACATGATTAAAAATATAAATATCCCAATAAAAACTTGAAAAGTTCATTACCTCAATACAGAACAGGGTCTTATTCATTTGACATTTTATTTTACTTTATTTTAAAAAAAAATAGGAACTGTATTCAAAATCATCATTAATTTATATGTGAAATATCACAACACATGACTCAATCTTTATTATAGATCAGAATCACTAATAAATTCAATTGAAACACTCTAAAAATAACACGTGTACCAAATTTTAAAGAGAAAATTGAAAAGAGTCCCAACTAATCAAAGCATAAAAATGACTCTTTCTCCACTAAAAGTTCATTTGACATTTTATCATCACGTTCTTTTCAAATTCTAGTGTGCGGCTCAAGACTGCGACATCTATTTACACCATTAAACCCAAACCTGTCTGCAAACGCGTTCAATAAAATCGTTTTCTTCAACCCTTTATTTTTATTTATTTTTTCTTTTTTGGGATTGAAAGGCATTCATTCTTTCAACCGGTTAGAATATAGAACGATAATATAATCATGACGTTCACCGTACACTTTGAAAAATTTTCAAGCTCGACTTTTGTAAGGTCTTATGCTCTTTTGTCAAATATACCTACAATTCCGTTATTACCCTAAAATATATATATATATATATATATATATATATATATATATATATACATATACACACACACACACATACTTCCACAACGATTGCAGTTTACTCCATAACAGTACGACCAAATTTGTGGACCATTAATTGTTAGTTGTTGTTCAATGGTGATTAGAAAAACAGTAGCCCAAAAAAAGAAAAAGAGTAATAGAAAAAGGCAATATTAGCTTTTTTTTTTTTTTTTGTCACTAATATATTTTTCAACAAAGCACATGTTTCGACCTCACATGTAGGATCCATGTATTATACATACATACATATATTTTGAAGTAGGATCCATGTATGATATGTTACATTAGTCCACAATGACAATATGATCATTGTCACATGATAATTATAATTTTCCATAATAAAATTGTAAAAAAAAATCCATGTATTTGATTTTCTAAAATAGTCCACAATGACAATCTGTTGCATCTTTTATCATTGTCAATGTGAAAATTATAATTTTTCAAAAGGCTTTAAATTTGATTTTCTTTTTAAAAAAAATGACACACTGACAAGCCCTGCCAGCATTCACTCAATTTATGAACTATTAAATAAAATTTACATAAATATCTTAAAAAAAAAAAGAATCTGATTTTTTTTTAAAAAACCACCCATATGGATGGCCGAGATAATACGGGATTTAGTAGACTCTAATGTAAATCCATATGGATGTCTTTTTGAAAAAGTGAAAATTTATCCTGATATGAATAAATAAAAAAACATAAACATTCAAATCTTTATTACTCGTTTTATTTATTTAATAAACATTTGATGGAGTTCTTCATTAAAAAAAAAAAACACACCAATAAGAAAAGGATATCATAATTTAAGACAAAACAGCAATTAATTACTAATTAGAACAGAAATGAAGCTATGCTTTATATAGCTAACAATGACATTAATTTTTCTAATCTCCAAAGGAAACACATGAAAACGTTTAAACACACATATATAATTGTATCTTAAATTGTCCTAATAGATGATACTCAAATGTTTTGTGTAATCATACGCTTTTTATGGGGCTCAAGTTCAAAGTAAAGTGAAAAATAATAATGTGCCCTCATGTGGTGTCGTGTTGGAAATTAACAGCCCTAATATTAGATCCCTATGATGTCCTATATTTATCTTTTGCCTTGAAAGAAGTGAACAATGTTGGAACAAGTGCGGCACAATCTCACCATTAGAAAAAGGCTGCTTTTATTGAGTTATAGTTCATGTATAAATGGAACAGAAATAAATGCAAACTGAAAAGGAGAAATATTGCTCCTACTTTGAGGCAGTAAAGCCTTCAAATCTTAGGAGGCGTGAATTTATAATGTTTAAATTATAACTCAAATTATATTATTATAATATTTTTTTATATACTTTTAATTTTAATTTTTTATTATAATATTTATCTCTCACATACATAATTTAACTTATAATTTGAGTTATGTAAATGAATAACACTTTTATAAATTACAGAGCTCAAGAACGTCAACAATAAACTCTAGAAACATTAGTGTAATGAAGGCTTGAATTGTTATGGGCAATCTTTGGTTCTTGAGATTGAAGACATGATTGAGGTGAAAGAATGTTTGGCAAACAGCCCATAAGCGCCATACCTTGTTGGAGATGAGGGGGAAAATATATATATATATATATATATTATATATAATTATCGTAGTCCTTTGATTTTTGTCTAAAACGCACAATAATGGACGCGAAGGATTTTTTTTTAATGCTAATGTCACTTTTCTATTCACTAATTTGACACATAAATTTTATTAATATGATATATTATTATTTAAATAAAAAAATAAAATAATAAAATCCATTAATAAATGTATTGAGCAACAAAAAGAGTAATAGAAAGAGTAATATTATCATTTTGAGATTTTTTCTAGCACGCTAATATTGATAGTTAAATTTTTTGTCCGTTAAATCTATATAAAATTATCATTTCGGAATTACCTCCCCTTGATTTCAGAGTTTAGAATCCAGTTTGCAGTGTTTTTGGTTCAAAAAATCAGTTTTACAGTACAACCAAATGGACCCATATTTTGCCTTTCGTTTTAAAATTGAAATAAAGGGTAAGAATCTTCATAAGGCGCTGTTTGAGGAAATTCCTACCTGCAAGACACAAAAACATATTCAAAGCAGACCCTTCTCTAAAATTTTTAAATTTTTTCAAAACATTTAGCAGGAGAACATGCCTTAATTTTTGGCTAGTTAGATTGTTAGCGAAAGTATGAAACTATGAAGGAGAAAAAAATAATGTGTATAACTGCACAAATAAGCAAGTTCCAGCTAGCACGACGGTGCTAAAATATCACAAAAGAATACACACATGAAGATCATCGTATATATGCTCGACTTCGGTTGCCGGAGCTGAAAAAGTGATTTCATTGGCTATTTTACCTGAAGTAACAAACACCATTGAAAATAGAAGTTCGTATTATTAACTAACATTCTTTTTAACTGGAGGCCACGACAATCTCCTTTGGCTTGTTCCATCCACCTGATTATAGTCACCTGGCTGATTACTTCCATCTTGTATTTGTTGGTCGATTTCTTGCCTTCTGGAGCTTTTGATGGCTAAGTCATCACAGCTCGGTTCGGTTCTCCAAGGAGGCGGAGTCACACAGTCGGAATCTCCTGTCACTCTTTGGGAGAAATCCTTGGCTAGTGTCGCAGGCAGGGATGGAGCAGAATGACCCACTCTTAGATTTTGAAGTGTTGCAAACGATTCTCTCATTGCAGACATTGCTTCAAAAAACCGGGTACATGATGCCAAAGCAATGGGAATCGGACGAAGCATTTCCTGCATCAATTACCCAATGAAGTCGCACCATTACATGTACTAATACTATCCCTTTACTTTGACAAACAATATCATTGTTTTCGGGGCAAAATCTATTTCAGTTCTAAAGCATGTAGAAAGTTGAAGGTTTCTAGTAATAAAATCGTTGAGCCAATATTATTCTATGCAGTGAAATTATAAGTTCAAAGGCATTATAAGTTGCATCTTTTTAAAGGATTTCGCTCAGGTGCCAACATTTCAACATCAACAAGAGTACTTTTGAGGCAGATCAGTGCATTTTTGGAAAACATAAAAGAGAAGAGGCGCATTTTTGCTCTTTTAACATCTAATAATTGGGGATCCTAATCTATGGACATCCACAAGTACGAAATTTTCCTTCAATAGTCAACAATACTGGTAGCAACATTTAATAGGTTCATGGTTGTGGATATTGAATTTGACAATTGATCACTCGTCAAAAAACAAACGACAGATATAATTAGCTCTAATTGATGGAGAGTAAGATAAAGAAAAAATATGAAATGCTTCTAAATGCATACCCCCCATACTGAAGGTGGCTCCTTAAATGTCTGACTCCATTGGAAATCTGCAACGGATGACGTCAAGGCCCCATAATCACTAGCAGCCTTCATCAAAAATTCAGAGAATTGTTTCTGCATAAACCAAAGTGAAACATACCATAAGCTGAGAGAACATTCTTATTAGTGCGTTAGAATGCAGACTTGGCACAATAGAATGCTACTATTTTATCTTATCAAAATAAATGGACTTTATGTTTAGCCAACCTGATACTCGGCTTCCACTGGAATGCAATCTAGAGAATATGGTTGTTGAAGACGAGCTATAATGCGATCCTACCAGCAAACAAGAACATACCGCATCAGGAGGCCTCAAGAATTATAATTTTTTCATTTTAGAAAAAGGAAGTATTTCAAAAATTCATAGGAAGATTAAGAATGTTGTCCCTTCTTCATCCTCCCTCCATCCTCCAAAAATAGGAGTGAAACTCGTTCTTGGAGGAAAATAAAGAAACAATTGATTCTGTTATAAACATAGAACTCAGAACCACATTGGTTTCTTTGAGATCAACTAGCAATGCCACAGAGCCTGGTGGAACTATTTGGCTCAAAGTCATGTAAAATCATAAAATAATGAAATATCCCGTAAATTTTAAAGTGAAAAGAAGAAAATAAGGCTGAAAAAACCAAAGAAAACAACTTACCTTGTTTTGAATTACATCTTTCAGTATAGTAGTGATCCTTGCCAATGATTCGCACTTCTTTTGCATTTCGCTTACATGAGTCAGATGGGCCACATTTTTGTCATCCTAAAAAAGATCGGAACATGAACTCAGATGACACCTAGTATGATGCAAAAAGAATGCTACATCTCGTTACCATCTAAAATTCCTAGTTAGCAAAAACTTCCGTAATGCAAACTGAAAAGGGGAAATTCGAAACTGCAAAAACTTACCTTTCTTCCTTGAAGTTCCACTTGCAGATCTGCTATTTTTCTTTGAACAGTGGTAAGTTCTCTTAAAACCCTTATTAAGTCATCACCCTTTTCCCCAGTGCTAGTGTTTAAATTCTGAAGTTCTTCCTACACGACAATAAGACAAACTCAATTTCAGTTTCAACCATCTTACATGATTGACCGAACAGTTAATGTTGCCATGCCATTGCTTCCTACAATATACACATATATATAAACACACAACACACACACACACACACACACACACACATATATAATATATATATATATATATATATATATATATATATATATAATATATAAACTATCTAAACAACAACATGTAAAAAAAGTATCTCGTTTTCTTTTCAAAAATTTCATATTGCTTAGTTGCCACTAAGGAAAACGTTTCTATGCCAAAGCCAATTCAAACATACAAACAAAACTCTCCAACACACTCAAAATTCGTCTCCACGACCTAAACCCATAGCACCCAAATTGCTTCTCCATGGTAATTGGGCACCAAAAATTAGAACTTTAATCAAATAACAAACCATCAAATTGATCTTTCTCAGAAGCAAAATGGGGGGGTCGAGTTCAATAGTCCATCATGATAACCGAAAACATAAAAAAGTTCAAATGGGAAAAACACATTCAAACTGAGGAAAAGAAAGAGTAAAATTGACCTGGGTAGGAGGTGGAGAGACAGAGAAACCAAGATCGGAGGCGATAGAGAGAGCATCGGACATTCCTCCGATCCGTCGAAGAGGCTTCTTCCCGACCCAAGTAGTGTCGCTTCCCATCGACATCTCCGAAACTCGAGACTTCTCCGAACAAATTCTGATCGATCGATTCGTTTCAACAACACACTTTCCACTACCAAAATTCAAAAAACAGATTTTTACAGGTTTATTAAAATTTACGCAAAATTGGATGGTTGTTATCCCGTGCCCATCACGTGATCATTATTTTCTTTAAAGAAAAATACTTAAAATACCACCAAATAAATGAACAAAGTAACAAACCATCCTTAAAAAAAAAAAATAAATAAATAAAAAAGAAGAAGAAGAAACGCACTTACCCCGCATAAAAATCTGTCTTTTGCTCAAACTTTCGTTGTGGATATTACATTTTACTTGTGGCTTGCATTTTTAAATTAAATTTTGGACAAAAATTTGTTTTGCTCAATTTTTTACATTTATCAATTTTTTTCTTACAAGTCGTAATATTACCTTTTTTATCATTTTTTTTAATCTTTTACTCGAAATATTTTGGCGTTTCATAAATATAACAGTATTTTACTAATCATGTTGCGATGTAATAACAAAAATTAGAAAATTTAACAAATACCATGAACTAAAACGCTGCAAAAGTAAAAACCATTAAAATAATTACTAAATAATTCTATTATTCCTAACTGTGCTTTTAAAAAGCAGAGTATGTTTCAATTATACAATTATAAACATATCAAATCATAACGGAGGTGATGTGTTTTCTGTCGCTTAGGCTCTATATCTTGTTTTAGTGTGTTTATTTTAGGTTCATTTGGTATTTAAGATTCACTCATTGATTTGAATTATAATTCATAATTCGTTACAGTATTTTCTCTTATAAAAAATACACGTAAATTAAAAATAATTTTAATCACGTGATTTAAATATATAAACCAACCGGACACAAATTTATAATAAAGAAAGTGATTTTCGCACCGAATTGTTTTATCGTGTTCCATTCACTTAAGGTGTTTCTCAATAGTATTATAGGTGAGTTTTGGTCTACATATATTTTAGACTCAATCGATTAGAGTTATTCAACCATTTTAAATATGTGTTTTTAAATAGTCACATGTGTATTTGTTTTCTGTGTCAGTTTCCCATTGCAGGAGTTCTGTGAACATTTTCCTCTCCTCCCACGTTGCACAATAAGTGGTGGAACTGATCAATAGTTCAGAGGTAAGTATTAGCGTTTATAATACATTTACCTTAAAAAATAAATAAACATGTCAAATAATCTAACTATTTTGAGAAAATTCTCATATTTTACCTCGGAAGTCGGAACTCCCTATCAAAATGGGCTCAAACTACAAAATATAAGCCCATAAGAGTAAAGGATAATTAGAACACGTGGTCCTTGATCTTTTAAGTTCTTAATAAAGTGATCGTCAATTTTTTAATTTAGCAAATCAATCCTTGATCTCTTGATTTATACTTTGTAGTGTCTTTTTTTTTTTTTTTTTTTTTGGAAAATGGGCATCTAAAATTGACTAGACTAGAGGACCAAGATATGCATGTTTGCTATTGTGACCGGCCGTGTAAGCGCAGCACTACGCCTATAGATGCTAATATTATTTTCATATGTCAATTTCGCTTAAAATCTTAGAGATAATTTTTCCACATTTTTTTTTGTATCAACCATAATTTTTCACCGTAAAGTCTCTTTTACTTTCCGTAGTCAATCAAAATCTCACTCAAAATACTTTTATTACCTTCAAACTAACCTACATTTGCAGTTAATTATCATCAATTGAACCAAATAAATTAAGAGATCATGGACTGATTTGTCAAAATTTAAAGATCGTTGTCCAATTGTGTTATTTACCTAAAACAAAGAAAAATCAATAAAAAAAAAAAAAAAAAAAAAAAACTTAAAAAAACAACTAAAAAAAGGGGAAAAACAAAATACAATTGGGGTTAGGGTTTTGAGTCCTCCGTCACTATATAAACAAAATATAAGCGCTCCGAGTGTCTCCCTCCTACTTACCAATCTACCTCTCAGTCTCTGAATCTAAGGCTAGGGCTCTGCGTATGGCAGTTCGTTTTCTTCTGTTTTGAGAATAAATGGCGATTCGATTGAGGATAGGATTCCTTTTACTCTTTTTATTCTTTTTTCTCACGAAAGGATAGCGAAAGAAGAAGATCCCGATGAGGAAGCACTCCCAAAATTGATAGGAAGTGCCGTATGACACTTTTAAACCAGCGGCGGAGCACACCACTACGGGAACCCCCAAATTCCTTCCCATCCGCCGCTCTTGAAACGCCGGACGATTCGCCTCCTTTGTGGGGGCGACGTCGTTTCCGCCGTTTCGCCGACCGGCCGGGATCGATTTGGTCTTCTCGGTGTGTTTCCAATGCGTGGGTGATTTGAAACGGGTCTCTGAGGGTTTCCTTTCCTGGTTTTCTTCCATTTTCTCGGAAAGTTTGATTTATTTTTTATGAATTTATTCTGCGGGCCAATGCCACGTCGCCGGTAGCTCAGAGAGAGCGTTGACCGGCGATGCTATGATTGGTCCAAGAGTGATCCTCTGTTTCGCATCTTGATAGGAACCTGTGGATCTTGATTCCGGTTGGTCCACGGGGCCGTTTTGTGCGATTACATTTGTTTAACTTTAATTCTAATTTCTTTTTTTTTTCTCCCCTCTCTCTCTCTCTCTCTAACGTAATAATGCCTTGTTGTTTTGGTAAATTTTATGGTTGTATGAAGCCGGTGATGATTAGTATTATTTTTGTTGGAATTACCGTCTGAATTCTTTTGATGTCAAACATACTGGCTGCTTTCTGAGGCTTCACAATTTTGTTAATTTTCCAACTGTTTGATCAGTATTATTTTGGGGGTTGTAATTACACAATTTAATTAAAGAAATTAGAGAAGCAATTAGAGAGTTTCTCTGTAGGACAAAAAAAAAAAAAAAAACTATGGGTACTTCTAGATAGATTGAGTCGTAGAACTGTTCTATCAAATTTCTCAAAAATTATTAAATTATTTAAGTTTCGTTCACTTCACGATTTTAAATTTTTAATTCGAGTTGAGATGTGATATTTTTAAGAATTTTTTACTGTAACGATGATATTTTTTAAAAATTTTTTACTATAAAAATTAAAAATTAAAAATTTGAATCAGTATAATGAATCAGTGAAATGTGGCATCAGCATACTAACCCACTGTGAATTGCAAATTCTGAAAGAAAAAAGAACTAATCATCTTCAACAATGGCATGTATTTTGATTACAATGTGCTTTTAACTAGTAGTTTGTTTCCTCGTTTTTTTTTTATTTTATTTTTATTTTACATGATTACATCCGAACTGTAACTCACTAATAGAACGTTTTGCAGATTACCAGTAGAAAGTTAATGGCCAATGGTGTGGAGAACCCATAGAATCTAAGACAGATGAATAAGAACTAATTTCCACTAATTTATTAATGCATCTACAAAAAAGGCATGGATTAAAATCTATAATCCTAATCTCGGGACCGCTTAAATCAGGTCCCACAAAAAAAATAATAATAATAATAATAAAAAAAAGGGACGTTAACAATGGAATGCTGGCACTTCAAAGATGTTGTAACCATTCTTTCTTGTGCAGGACATATTTCTCAAAGTTCTTGGTTGCTTGTTAATTATGTTGGGGGGAAAAACCTATTGAGATTAAATGGCAGAGTATAAAACTCTTCATTCCTGTTGTCTCCTCTGAATGTTCTGAACTTAACCCACCATGGCATTCCTCTATCCTTCTTTGATTTCTCAACTTCCAAGGTGTTGTCAAGAAACACTGCCACTATTAGACCAACGGTCGCTGGGGATGAGAATATGGTGTTCAAGAATGCGTTGAACTGCCGAATCACACGAAGAAAACGTAATTGATAAGACAATACTAGGAGGCATCGGTGTTGTCCAACATAGGTTTTGAAAAATACGGTGCATCTTATTTTAGTTGTTGTTGGACACCACTAATATTTTTCTTTAAGTGAAAAATTTAAATTTCAAAAATTAGAATCACGAATAACCCATGAACTAAACATCCCATAAAATATTAAAATTACTCAAAATCATTGGCTATATAAGTTAATAATACTTACCCATCCGGCATTGGTGCGGACGAGGCCATGATGTGAGGGTGTCCAGTATTCATTGAAGAATTGGGGGATAGATATGCCAAGGAACAGGGAAAGCCCAGTGATGATGAGGTTTCTCATTGAGTTCATGTTTGTGAATTGGAGAAATGATATCCCCACTGAAGCTGAAAGAGAAATGGTAAAGAATTGTTGTGAAAGTGGGGAAACAAAAACCATACGAGTGTGTCACTTTTTTTTTTTTTTTTGATAATTACAACTGTGTTACTTTGTTCAAGGTTCAAGAATTACCAACAAGGCCGAAGAGAACACAGTATAATGCAGCAAATATGGGGAAGGGTATGGATGCAAAGACAGCTCCAAATTTACCTGCAAAAAACCACATTAAAACACGATGAAGCAAATTGGAACTTGTGACTTCCTCAAAGTCTAAAAAGTTGGTGCCCACCCAAAGTAGAGAAGAATATCATGAAGCCAGCTGAAATTTGAACAACTCGGCGACTTCCTACTCGGGTCAGTCCAAGAAGTCCCACATTTTCCCTGGAGATTACATTAACAAGTTCTCCAGTTAAATAAGTTTTAATCTAGAGAAGAATAATAAAAAGAAGGTTTTGCAAAGCCACAGCTTGCTGTCTTACACGGATACAGTAGAACCAGTTCCAGTTCCGAAAAGACCATCAAGCAGAACTCCAATTCCCTGCACAAGTATTCAACAATTCAGGTCCCCAAACTATGCGGAAACATAGAATACAAACCGGCTTACAAGATTCCATAACAGACCCTGAAAAGGAAACGAAAAAGTATTAAGTTTGCCAGGATAACTTCCTTGTTTCAAAATAGCTCACCTGCCAGCCAATGCCCCGGCTCAAAACATAAGCAGGGGGAGGAGTGGCAATTGCCAGCCTAGATGCCGCCTTGTATGCACCAGTTGACTACACCGAAAATTTATGGTGAAATCAGCTGAGGCATAATTGGAAAAATACATGCGCGCATACACACCCATGCGCATAACATCATACTCCTGTTTGAGATCAACCTCATTACATGTTGGACAAATTGTAGAGCACAAAGCTTAGATATACCTCAACCATTGAGACAAGAACTGCTGACATCATTGCAAATGAATGACCAGCCGAAAACGTAGGTGGCCCCCACTGCAGAGGATATGGGAACTTGAACCTGGAATAGCATAACGCATAGGATTTCAGTTCACCATCAGGAAGAAAGCAGGAAACACGGTGTAAATTTCTTCCTTGACATACCATGGGGCAGTAGATATGAGATTTGCTCTGTCTGTCCTACAGCTGATTTGGGTTCTATTGGGCCTGTCTCTGTAAGCCCCACTGGCAGTCAAGATAAGAGAATAGATCCACACAATCGAGACGCAGATCAACACAGGAAATCGCTCGAAAATAGGAACATCTCTAAATGGTCTGACGTGCTTCAGATACTGCATTTTAGCAAAGTCATTGCTGTGTGAAAGAAGACATTTCTAAAACAAAAGGATACGGCTTCAATAATAAGAACAAATCACTTACTTGTGACACTCCAATGACCAACAACAGCATTGGAATTCCAATTTCCACACAATTTCCCAACTGAAACAAGAAGAGAGCAAAACAAAGTTACATCTTAATTGAAGAGGTTGATCAGGAATTGGCAAAATAGTATTCTGTATCCATCTAAAAATATATCAGGTTAGATGTTTTTTATCCTTTAAGCATGCATTATGCCAATGAAAAACTAAAGGTACATGGCTAAGGTTTAACTGGATTTTGAAAGTTCTGGGCTGAAAAAAAAAAAAAAAAAAAAAAAAAAAAAAAAAAAGAAGGAAGCAACATTCCGTTTTCTCAAAACTAATGGAAGCTGTAAAAATGTTGTTTGCTAAAGACTTACTGCGGGAAATCCCCGTTGAAACAATCCCAATCCAACCAGTCCAACCACAGGTGCCATTCCAAGAGGACTGAAAAAACTGAAAAAAGCAACGAAAAATGAGAGCTATAAAGTGAATCAATTAAACTGATATGATAGCTTCATACTTTTTAAGTTATTTTTAGGACAATAACATACCGTGAAAAGAGACCCCATACTTGACTGTAACCCAGGATAATTTGTATACTTGAAGCTACAATTAGAGCTCCTTGAATTGCTCGCATTGTTTGTACAAATCTCTGCAAACCAACGACATGGGAAGATCTCTTTCAATACCCTACCAAATAAGAGAGTTTCTTAAGTACATTTGCTGAAGAGGGAATAAACTCAGATATCTTATGGACAAAATTCATTATGACATTACTTAAAAGTAATCAACACCGTTTTGCAGGATATGCTAGCAAGTAAGAAGCTTCTATTCCTTCTGTCCAAGGCTAACAGAAACTGTAGCCTCTGTCAAATTTTAAACAAAATTCGGAATCTGATCGGTCCTCTGAAGAAGATACAATAAACAAATACAAATTCTAGCAGTTTCAAGGAACCATACACGATTTCTCAACCCACAAACTACTCGCTATCATACTGTTGATTGAAATGCCATCTGGTTAAGCCTCTATCAAATCAATCATAGTGAAAATGGAAAGAAAAAAAGCGAGTAGGGAAAGTGGCTTACTTCATGAGGATCACTAATCCGTTGCAACGAAGAGTCTCCGACAATATAAGCTATGGGAATGACATAGGCAAAAGAACCTCCAACAACTGCAGGCAACCTGGTTCCGAAAAGTGCTTGGAGAAGTGTGTTAATCCCAGCTACAAAGAGGAGAGTCTGTATAACCCGTGCCTTGTCACCCTGTACAAAAACAATAAATAAGTTGAAAAGGTGGTTTTGACATCTCTAGATGAACTAACCTAAAGAGAGATGAACCAAAAAAAAAATGAGTGGCATTTCACTGAAAAACAAGCTTACATCACTTCCACCCATTGCAGGCACCAGCATCGAAGGGATCATTACACTTGTGCCCAACATCAGTATGTAATTTTGAAATGCTAATAGGATGGTTTCGGCTGCAAAACAAACAAAAAAATTGATCAAACTAACGACTAATGGCTCTTGAGTTTACTGAGAAACAATCACTCTTCAATACTATAAGATTGTATCATATACTTCCTCGGTCAAAGTTCAATCTACTGGACTTCTCATAATAAACATACAAGGATCTGAATGCAATAGCAATGCACTGAATGAACTACAAAATATTTGAATTTGATTACTGATCAATGAGTCAATTAAAAGGATGTAAAAATTCTTGCATTTTATGGAACAAAAGTCTCCTCTGCATTAAGTATTAAAAAAAAAGGAAAAAGAAAAAGAAACTGACATTACAAAATTATTACTACTAACATGTGCATGATATGATCATCTTTCCAAGATGAGGCCCCACTTGATAAAAATCCTTACCCAAGTAAATCATACCAGTCATTTATGGTCAAAGCAGACCGTGTCATGAGTTGTATAAAAATAAAAATAAAAACCAGTAAAGAATAACGACATCCCGACAAAAAAAAAAAAAAAGGACTGTTGGAAGTTTTATTTTAGAACAGGATTGGTAAGTGTGGCAAAACACAGACTCCTGGTAACAACCAAAGCTTCGTTCTATACCCGAGAGAATAATAGACTTTAAAACTTTGAAACAGGGACCCAGTAGAAGAATTTACATTTTCAATTTTTTTTGGCAAAACTCGAATGTTTTCTAAGAAAAAAAAAAAAGAAAAGAAAAACGGTCCCATCAGTCTCAACATGATGAAAATTCAAGTTCAAGTTCAAGGTATATGCTTTCGCAATCATCTACCAAACTCAAACTAAAGGCGCAATCTTCCATTTTCTTGATCACCCATTTTGCTCCAAGCCAGGACACTAGTGAACAACACACTTGAAAACAAAAATCTTTCTTCAGAAAAAGGACAAAAAAAAAAGTTTTCTTCTACTGGGGTTTAAGTTTGGAATGACACAGTGCATTTAACTTCAAACCATTAAGCTAACAGACTATTTCTCAAAAACCATGACCCCGTTTTCCTTCCTTCTATGGCGTCCTTTCTGTTACAGACCATATTCAGAGAGAGAGAGAGAGAGAGAGAGAGAGAGAGAAGTTTCTAGAGAGAGAGAGAGGTTTCTGAAAAGAATAAACACTACTTATTTTGATTCTTTGAATACCCAAAAGCCATTTAAGAGAGAGAGAGAGAGAGGAGAGAGAAACATACGCCAAGGAGGGTTTGAGTCTATGCAGTACTCAAGGTCTTGAAGCTGTTCCATAGGAGGGTGGCTAATGTCCGCCATTGTTGTGAACAATTTCTTTTTATTATTGTTTTTATAGTGAGTGAGGAACTTCAAAAAACCCAGAAGAAGCCCAGAAGAAGAAGAAGAAGAAGAAGAAGAAGAACTGAGAACAAAGTAAAGTACAGAGATATAATAAAGTGAACAAAAAAAAAAAGCGAGAGTTTTTGTTTCCAAAAATAAAATAAAAATAAAGGAAAGGAAAGCAAAGAAAGAACAATATGCAAAGCAAAGCCTCTCTGTGACGTTACGCTCTCTCTCCCTCCTGCTGTCGTCGATTAGCCTGTTATTGAATCAGTGACGAAATTACATTAGTATCCCCAGAGTCACTGACTAAATTACGAAATTGCCATTGGAGCTACACATTTCCCCAACATAGTAGTAGGGCAATTTTGGTTTCATCTGTACGGAAAATCTTGAAAGTGGGGTCCAAGAATACCCTCTTTTTTTTAATGTTACCAAATTTTATTTTAGTTGCAGGTGATGATCTTATTTGCTTATGTTTTTCATGTACTGCCACAGTGAAATATAGTACTAGATGATGAAGCACTATTATTATACGGTGACAAAATTAATGGAATTTACGCCTCATTCATTTCACGAATTTGAGTTTTTAATTTGAGTTAAGATATAATTTTTTTTGAGTTTTTTATTGTAATAAAAAAAATTAGATGTGACATTTTTTTAAAATTTTTTACTGTAAAAATCTAAAACTAAAATATCAAATCGGTGAAATGAACGAGACTTTAATCACTTAGTAATATTCCTCACCTTAGCATAACTATAATGTAAGCACATGATTTTTGTTCAATGTCACATATACGATATATTAATTCAATGCAAGTGTTACATGAAATAAATAAGACGTTATCCATCCCTGTTGTATATGTTACATTGCAATATGATCACACCGACAAGACCGTAGCTAAACGGCAAATTTTATACTATGGCTTAGATGTGGATGAAGTTTTAATCCCGTGAAGACATATCAAATTTTATAGGCTAAAACATTATTTTGTATAAAAAAAATAAAAAAAAAATAAAAAATAAAAAAAACACACACACACACACACACACGAGAAGCGTATTCTATAGATATACTTGGGTAAGTTTTGTGAAGAGAGTGGGCAATCCAGATGAGCTGTTTGAGCTTTGTGTACTCTTTTGGGTCACAACTCAAAATTCATCCCAGGTGTGTGTATTCACAGAAGCAATTGCTGAGGGCATTTAATGAAAATAGCTGTTGTGTGCGTTTGGTGTAACATTAATGGTTTCTGCTTCCTAATTCCAAAATTGGGGCCTTTGTTTCCTTTTGTTGCTCCTTTTCTTTTTGTTTTCTGCTTCGTTTATTATTATTATTATTATTTATGTGTGGAATAAAGGTAAAAGGAATTTCAAGTTTGTGCCGGGCAAAAGAAGAATTATATATGAGATTGAAAGGTTGTTTCCGAAGAGGGCCATAATGGTAAAATTTTGTGAAAAAGGCAAGGTTCAAAATGAGAAAAAGGTCAAAGGAGAGTGTAAAGTGAAGAATAATCTTAACAAACACCCCTTAAAATTACATAACATAATTTTTATCATTTATTTTTTATTTATAATATTTTTAGTTAAATAATTAAACTAATAAAAAATATTTATTAAAAATAAAAATAAAAATTTAGACTCATACACTTTTATGGATTAATTCTCTACTTTTCCTAAAGTTTTTACAAAGATTATTGAAAGGTGGCTTTGCACGTGCCATGCACAAAGAGAGCTTTCGGCTATATATATAAACACCTTATATAAATACATATACATATACATATATATATATATATATATCCCTCAACGACTGTGACATTCCTCCCACAAAATTCGATTCCCATGGAAAATGGAATACATTTTTTTTTTTTTTTTTAAAGGAAAAAGAGGCACGGCCCATTTCTAACGACGCAATATCCCACAACTCCGAGTCATTTTCAAAGCTCACACGATAAGAATCTTAGGCGCACTTTCTTCTCTCTTTCCGTTTGGGTTTGTTGGTTGGTAACTTTGGATTTGGTTTTTGCATGCATTTCCAGCCTAAGAATCAGGAGCCTTCTAACCTTTTTTCAAAAATTGAAATTGAAATGAACACTCTGGATCAATCGGGCCTTTGCCAGATTCTCTTCTTTCTTTTTTTAATTATTATTTTTTTTTTTTTTGGGAAAAAAGTTTGTCAAGTATCAAGTGACACCAATAAAACTTGCCTAGGTTTTGTTTCACCATCTATTCTTATAATTCATTTATCGTACTATAGTAGTTTTTTTTTTTTTTTTCTTTTTTCAGTCTGTTGAATAAGAATCGTACTATAGTGGGTTGCAGACAACAAACAAACAGACACAGTTCAATCAAATGGATTGCATCATTATATCTCATTTATCGTCAAACATTCAATGAGTAATACTAGAGCCATTTGCCATTCCGTTAAAAGGAGGAGGAGAGATGGGGGGTTTGCCATTCCGTTAAAAGGAGGGAGGGTTCAACTCAAATTATAACTCAAATTTAACTCAAAAATTACACTTAAATTACATTCCAAAAGAAATGTTTTGAACTAAAATTTCAAAGCACTTATTTTAAACTCCCCATTTTAAACGACAAAAGTTTAAACTTATTTACTAAACGGGCCGTAAATTTTAACTATTATCACTTTGGGATAATATTGTAACGCGTTTTTAAATGAAAATTTCATATAAATGCAGTGTGTATTTTGGGTTTATTAAGAAAGTATACTACATATTTTAACCTCATCCAATATAAATCAGCACATTTAGAATGTGTAACAAATTCATACTCAATGCTTAATTTTGACTAATTTAATCACAAAATTACTCTCAAAGGATAAAAAAATATAAAATTCAATTTTTTGAACCAAAAAAAAAAGGAGAAATTATTATTAAAAAAATCAACGGTGCATGACCGAAGATTTTGTTCTCTTTTTTTTTCAATTTTTTCTTTCATTTTTCCCTTTAAAGAGTTTTGGCCTTTCAATGGTCACAATTGAATTAACCAGTTTAGTGTATGAATTTGTTACACATTTAAAATGCCTTGGTATAGTCGATGAGGTTCAAAATAAATGGGTGTACAAGATATCATATATCTATATTTATAACTTTTCTTTTAAACACAATAATTTATCAAAACTAAAGCCTTAAGGCACAACTTGTCAAAATTTATAAAAACATAAGAAAAAGAATGAAAAAAATAGGAGGCCTCGGCACCAAATCCCAAGGCTTTAAAAGCCTTGCCGTTCATCACGTTCGCGAACAAAAACCTTTTTGGCTACTTCCTTGGTTGCTAGATCACATTGTAATTCCACCCTACAAAGTTCTCCATATTTGAATTTTTAGGTAAAGTCTTTAATCCGGCGGTTACTATTTATCAGATTGAAATGGTAGATGTATAATTTTATCATTTTTGTATATATTTATATATAAACGTGTGTATATTTACATTTAAAGATGTATATGTTAAGTTATAAAAAATGATAATGTATATTAATCATTGAAATATGTATTTTTTATAGCAATTAAGTAAATACATAACATAAAAATATGTATATTGACTGATTTATTGTATTTCATGTTAATGAATGTAAGTGACAATGTATATAGTGAAATATGCTTCTAGTATCTTGTGTTCTTGATAATATTAAAATGACACCTCAACATTTTTAAAAATATATTCTTGGTACTCTGAAGTTGATTTTTAAGATGTAAAATGACCTTAGTACTCTTTTACTTAATCAAAATCTAATAAATCTAGAAAAAAAAATCATGAACTTTTTATTTTATTATTTTCTTTTAAATATTTTAATGTCTTAAAATATTTTCATTTTTTTAAGAAACTAGTAAAAGTAGGCACTTGCAATTGCATGAATTTGACTGTTATATGTATTGTCTATTAGAAAAATAATTTTATGATGTAAACAAATAAGTTCTAACTAATCGCCATACTCTATTATTTTTTCTTAACATTTAAACCGCACAACTTATTTTGATGGTGTGAGTTTTGTAGATTCGTAAAGCGTTCTCGAACGTAATTCAAATATTATTTAATTTGACCACTTTTTTAAGCTCTAAATAAGAGAAAACAGAGATAACAAATAAGTAAAAAGTATAAAAAGTGAAGAACATAGAATAAAAAAGTGAAGAACATAGAAGGAAACACAAATTAAACCATTTTTTTTTTAAGACTTAAGTAAGATAAAACAATAGATTACAAGTAGATTAAAAATACAAAAATTGATAAGGGCATAAATAGAAACACAAAACTAGGTGCATAACACGTAAATAAAAAGTACAAAAGGTAAATAACATAAATGGAAACACAAATTAAACCGTTTTTTTTTCTTAAGCCCTAAGTTAGAAGAAATGACAATGTATATTAATCTTCAAAACATATTTTTTTATAACAATTAGTGAACACATAACATGAAAATATGTATATTAACTAATTTATTGTATTTTATGTTATATATACACGATTTTATATATAAATATACATAATTTACGTATAAATATATACAAAAAATATATAATTATACATGTATCTGACTGATCAGTCACTTAAAAAGTGCCTGACCAGAGACAATTCCGAATTTTTATCTTTTCAACTTTTACACGAAGCAACTTACTTCCGACAAAAGTTCAACATTAATACTTCATAGTCACTGACAATTGGGGAGATCTTTCTATAGAATACGTAAAATATATATATATATATATATATGATCTCTATGTTAATGAAGTTTACTTTTAATTATTAAATCTGTTTAAAATCACATTAAATTATATATATAAAGAGCTAATTTAGTAAAGTCTTTTTACCGATAAGATTTAAAACTATATTAGATTAAAAAATTATGCAATCTGACGTTTGAAAATATGAAACTATAGTAGTTCACGTTAAGTTTGCATCTGATTCAACTGTATTATGCATACGTTTTAACAATACAATAATTTTAGATGATCTTCATTATGGGAGCCTTAAAAGTTAACCAACTTGCAAGAAACCTACCAAGCCATCTCTCTCTCTCTCTCTCTCTCTCTAAGAAGAAAACCTTCAAATCTTGAAAACATAAGAAGAACTGAAGAAGAGAAGAAGACTCTAACCCAAACGACACGATCGAACAATTCGGAGATTTGGAAGAAAGAACAAAAAAAGGGACACTTTGCTTCATAAAATGTGCCTCCTGAACATGCGAGGAAACTTATTATTAAAAAAATAAATAAAAAGTGATGGAGAATATGATAAGCGAACATTTAGGATAAAGTCTAACTTTTTTAATGTTTTGGAATTTGGAATAACTTTGGTTAGCTTCCAAATAGAAATACCACCAAACGATGCAATTACAAACAAGCGCTTTTCAATGCATTGTCCGAACCAATAAGCTAAAATAATCTGCCTTTTGCTCTATAATATCGATAGTCTTTATATTTAGGAGTTGTTTAGTTGAGGGATTCATACTCCGATTTGAATCATAATTCGTGATTTGTTACAGTATTTTCTCTCACAAAAAATACAGGTAAATAAAAAATGATTATAATCTCATAATTCTAATCCATGAACCAAATGTCTCCTTAATTACTAAACTATCCCTCCATAGTTGTTAGGGGCAATTGCGTAATAAGTTCCAATACTTTGGGCGTATTAACAAATCACATCCTCCTAATCTCCCATCCCATGTCAAATGTGCAATGCCATTTGCTGGTGAGTAGTAAACTAGGGATAGTAAGTACCCTTATTTTGTGTCGAGCATAAAAACAAAAAAAAAAAAAAGTACCCTTGTTTTGTGTGACAAACCAAAAACTATAGTGTTAGACAAGGTATTTGTGGCATAAAATTATAAATTAATCATGAATGGGAATAAAGTCAGTTTGTGCAGCTGAGGAATACAGATTGTTTTGGCTATAAATTTATTTTCTTTCCAACTATGAGTTGTCACTCTCCATCCATTAATAGATCAATAGTGACCTATCAGCCTTTGCCCCCGATAAGTCCATAAACCATTCTGTGTTTTGCAAGATTCTTCGTTCCTTTTACCCTCTAAAAATCAGGATACAAGGTAGTATTGAAATTGTGGAGCCTTCTAATCTCAATTTAAAAAAATAAAAATAAAAAATTGATGGTATCTATTGGGTTTCCCGCGAGTGTAACTGAAAAATGGAGTCAAATCAAGTTTAAAATCGTGTTAGAGATTCAGGAGTAGATTCAAGTCCAAATGAAGTTTATAAAAAAAAAAAAATACGTTCTATATGATTATGTTACTATATGATTCTAACGCGTGACGATTCAAAACTTTCATAGGACTCCTATCTCCAATTAGGAGTGTAAATTGGTATTCTATGGCATTTATTTCAAGAAGCCGCAGTGAGAAGGTGATTTAATCTTATTACGGCCATGAAACGACATCAATGTTAAAATTACAGCATGATTGTCCGGCCTTGATGTAAAGAATGCAGGAGCGATTAGATATACAATTTTAGGACTTATATTGATTGGCATTGCCAAGATGAGTACAAAAAAATGGGTGCACCAAAAAGAGGTGCGTATGCCTTTTAAGAAAGCAGAAGAATCCGCATCTTTCACTCTGTTTCTTTATCGGGTCCAATGTACATAGTGCAACACACTGAAATTACAATGAGCAGACATCCAACAAGTCGACCAAAAGATGGAGCTAGGCCTGACCAACCAATGCCCCACAATTGCGATAGGACAGCCTGTAAGATGAGAAAATCCAAAATTAAGTATGGGGTTTGCAAGTTATCAAGATTTAATTTATTACCAGAGGATCTTTCAAGGAAAAAAGGAAGAAAAAAAAAAAGGTTATTACAGAAAGAAAATTTACAGCATGGGAAAAAAATTTAGCGAAAGAAGAAAATTAAAAAGCAAAGTCATCCCCGAGCACAAACTGAACTTAGGTCCTTTCTAATCATATGCAGAATTGAACAAGGACCAGACCAATTGGCAGAAACTCAGGATCTAGTTTTATTGTTAATTATTGGCCAATGACCATCCATAGAATTATTTACAAGGTTTTTGGACAGGGAAGAACATGATATATACTAAACGGGGCATGTCATCCATACGACATCTCTTTGAACCACTAAAATTAGCAAATTACTTCTTATTTGAAGAGGAGAAGAGAAGAAGAGATTATTAACAGAATAGAAACAGCACCTCTATGAATTGAATATTTGCAACTTTACTGGTTTTCTCAAGCTGAAGTGCACGGGCTAAAAATACCTGACATTGACAAAGAATGGTTAGAGGCCAAAACATGCTAGTGCAAAGTGTCAGGAAAAAAAAAAAAAAAAAAGATTTGGGTTTTTAGTGCAGTAATAATTGCAATTTAATTTAAGTGAACTTCGTTCAGAAAGGAACCTCAGCGAGAAAAGCCAGAGAGCCAAGTACAAGCATAAGTGTAACTGAATAAAAACCTGGGAAAACAAAATCCTGCAAAATGCACATGAAAAACAATTCACTCGTTGCAGACAAGAAAGGGACAAATTAATGATAATAATAAACGCCAACAGAATGCCGATTTTCTAAAGTCTGAAGTAAGCGATTATGGATCTGAGCAATTGGCACAGCTAATATAAAACAAAGGTGATAGCACAGTTTGGAGAAGCAACTTATTTGTACTTTTTCAAACTTCAAAAGTTATAGTTAATAGCTAGCTGCTCTACAAACGCAATAGAACTCGAGTAAATAACATAAATGAGCCTCCATTTAAACGTTTCTATATCCAGCTACTTTTGTCTAACGAAAGTTTCCTACTAAACCAATTCATACCAGTATATCAATTGGTAAAAGCTATAATGAGGTTGCCTCGAAGGGAAAAGAACAAAACATAAATAGCATTCTAGTGGCAATATTCAGGTTTACCTCAAAGGCAAAAGAACAAATTCCCACAGCAGGACTGGACAGTACGCCAAATGAAAAAACTGTAGTCCTGAAAATCAAGTAGAAGTTTGCAGCATTTGCACAGGATTAGCATGAAAAGATCATACACTGTTCCTTTTACACACTGTAATTTTCATCCATAGCAGGGCAATATTTGATAAAAAGCAAACAGTGGTCTTACATTGGTTGATCGGACGCCTTAGCTCCCGCTCTTATAAGGCAGTAGCTGATTCCACCTGTTATGGCTGAAAATATACCGACTAAGATTGCATAAATATGGTTACTTCCCTTGATATATACATTGGTTCCTTCTCCTTTATTAGCTAATCCTCCTGCATGCATCTGTAAATGGTAAATACTTGCCACCCAATTCCAGTTCCTTATAAGATGATTTTGTTTATATACATACATATATATATATATATATATATATATATTTTTAAGTTATTTTTCAAAAATAAATGCATGATACCACCCAGAGCAGTTCAAGTTCTGTTAACTCAATTCCATACGGACCATACCTTGTATGGTAAGCGCTTGACGGAAAATGAAGAGTACCCCAAAGAAACTGCAAGCCAGACCTGAAAGATTAAAGACAGTTGAACAAACATCATTCCCTGCCTACGAAAAGGTAATTAAAGTTCTGTTACTTCAGAACATCATGGCTGAGGGAAATAGCAACCACCAAGATATAGCTTCTTAAAAGAAAAAAAAAAAAAAAAGGAGTCTCATTCAAAGTTAAAGAAGGGAGTCCTCAAAAGTTACTAAGATGTTGTACTATATAGAATTGGAAGTCAACTCAGGCTAATTAATATTACTGTTATGACCCTATTCCATGAGCCTCGCAACTGACAGCTCAATGAATTTAGCAAATCATCATGAAGGTGGAAGATGCATAGAGAGGGACTACATATTCCCTCATTTGTAACATCAATTCTAACAACGTACTTTATGTTCATGACATATTAACTCATCACTCAGATCAATTTTTTACCATTAAAAGCAATAAAAAAAAAAAAATGAATATAAGTAATACATACCTCCAATATCTGAAATTTTCAATTTCTCATGTAAAATGATTCTTGCTATAACTGAAGCCATGATTGGAGTTGTAAAGCTTAGAACTACAGCCTGAGACAAAGGTAATCTTTGAATGCTGCAACGAAAATTATCCAACCTTTTGTAATTGCTACTATGATCCAGCTAGCAAAGTTTTTCGTATTACGGCAAAAAATAAGAATTCCAGCAGTTGACCGAACTTACCAATAAATAAAGCTCATCAATGCAAGGTATCCAGTAAGGGCTCTTGAAATCAAAAGATATCTACTATTTGCTAGCCCAAGTATCGGCTGTCCACTTCTTCTTAGCCATACATATGAAGAAATCAAGATTATTGTACATCTTGTAAATGCAGTCTCAAACAAAGGAATTGACTGAACTGTCAAAAGAAAGCAAAAAGAACTTAATAAGTTTCAAAGAATTGCATAAAAAGACCATAAATAATCAATCAAGTTCTTTTGTTTCTGATATACATTGTTGGACATATAAGTATGCAAAAACTTATATTTTACAAAGATATGCAGCATATCAATATATATCATATAAGTCCCAAATAAGTAAGGTTACATCAACCCAACCTTTGAGGGCCCGTTTGGGAAGTGTATTTGAACCATGATTTAGGTGTCGATTTAAATATTTTGTGAGAGAACTATTGGCGATAATTTTTTTCATTCACATTTTTCGTACGAGGAAAAACACTGTAACAGAATTATGGTATGGGTTGGAATACATGTACCAAACAACCCCTCAAAGTTTTCATTTTCCCTTTCAGTTATATTACTCCATTTCATTCTTTTGGTAGATTAGAATGCTAAATTTATAGTAGTTATTAAATCCATATTACAAATGTTCTAACCATCCCAAGAGATCAAACTGCCAATTTCCAAGTAGATCCTCTATGACTTCATTCCACATAAACAATTCCAAACGTGTGGGATTTAAGCAACAAAATACATAACTAACGCAAACAATTTTCCTTTACATATTTACTAATAGATTCTCCAGCTTCTCATATTTTTCGGTGTCAATGAACATATAATATCAACCAATCTGCATTATGCCGCGAAACTTATGCAATACTAACCAGAGAAAACATCAGAAATGACTCCCATGAGAAAGTAGATGATAGATGAAACGGCCATACACAGAAGACCAGAGTATCTAGATCCACTCCATACCCACAAAACAAATTGTGTAATTGGAGATGTCTCCGCTTCTGGTAATCTTGTTACTTGTTCCTGCATAGAACAACCAAAATATGTTTAATAAACCTAAACCAAAACCATTCTTCCAGGTTCAATTATTTGCTTCTTATTCCGAAACCCATTTGATTCTTGGCTTCAACAAGAAAATTAACATCTTGAGAACATTTTTGTAAAGTTCTATGCCACAGCAAAAGAAGTATACATTTAAGCAAGTCTTAAACTGCAAACACCTCATATGTCCCTTCCTAAATTTTCCCAGCAACCAAACAGGCCATTGAAATATTCTAACAGATTATCCAAAATAAATTTCCGACGGAAAACACAATTAAAGAAAGGGGAAAAAACCGTGATCAATAAGAACAATCAATTTGAGCCAAAAGTAAATATCAACAAGCAATGATTCTCACCCTAGGCTTTCTCCGGGGATAAGAGACCATGAAAATGTTGATTTTGGGCCTCTCAGCCTGCGATAACAGAGGGCTTATCTCCTCGGGAACTTCGCCGCCGGCGTCAATTTCCAACGCCGACACCTCACGCACGCTCAGCTCGAGCACGTGGTCATCGCCGCCATTCTCCAGCGACGCCATTCCTGCGCAACTGAAAATTTTGCAGAAACCCTAGGTTCTGTACGGAAGCTCGAAACTCATTTTCTCAAAGAGGCCATTGGTATAACGAGGAAGAACGACTGACATTGACACAGTTTGCTGGAAAGTGACGCGTAAACGGTAAGTTGGCGGCTGTCCACGTGGCAACGACCAGAAGACTGCGGACCCAGATGCCAAATTAATGAGATTTTGGACGATTATGGATCTGAACCCGGACCGTTGAAATTAATGAGATTTTGACCGATGACGAATCGGACGGTTGTAATTCTCTTGTTGAGTAGTGGACCCATGAATAAGTCAGAGCGTCGGCTGTTAAGATTCAGTTTTGGAGGTAAATAACTAATGGAATTTATTAAAATTTAAGTTTTATTAGAGTAAAAAAATTTTTTAAATTTAAATCAATAAAGTTATTAAAGGTCTGTTTAGTTTGTTAATTTGAGTTTAGATGTAATTTTATATAAAAAATTTTATTGTAATAAAAAAATTAAATGTGACTGTTTATAAAAATTTATTTCTGTAATAAAATTTAAATTCTAAATTCAATAAATAAAATGAACGGACCTAACTATTACAAACAGTAACGGAATGGAGAGGAATACACTTTTCCCGTCCGCAATAGAATTATTAAAGAAAAATATTACTGTGAAATATACTGCCGTAAACACTATTATTATCCTTCTTATTTTATGATATCACCCTCATAAATTTAACTGTTTTGATTTTTGTTGAAGGTACAAAGTTAAGCATTGCATTGACTGATGGTACTGATAATCATAAAACAAAAATCATTGTAATGTGATTATTTTAATCAATTGTCGCATGTATATGATTATTACGTTACTGGTGCTAATAAATAGTATCTAAAAAGAAAAAAAAAAAATGTAAATATTGCAAAAACAGCTAAGAAAAAACGTGGCTATACAAATGACAAACTTTAGTACAATTTGATGTGGTGTGGGCAACAATTGCAAAGAAAATAATTCCCTGAATTTCAATCGATGATTGCTTAAGATAAATCTGTTTCCCCCACTCATATTTTTACTTTTCAATTTTTTTGTTTTCTCTTTTTTTTTGTCTTTCCTTTTTTAAGTTAAAATAATATTTTCTGGTAAATATTAATGAATGTTGTGAATTGCGTTGTATGTATATATTATTATATAAGTAAGGTAAATGAATAGCAAAGAAAGAAAATTAATATACGGAAAATTTTCTTCTATTGACTTTAGCTTCACTCTCTTTCTCTTCTTTCTCACCTCACACTACTTCTCTCGTATACAGGCTTCTTCTCTTCACGTTTCTTATATGTTAAAACAATAAGCAACTAATGCCTATTTATAATTGAAATAGGAGGCCATACAAAGCTTCCTTCATGTTGCCAAAGTAAGTTGGCAAGTTGTTTGCAGGCACGTTGTTATGCAAAATGTTTTAACAAAACTACTCTCAATATATGATTATCTAAACTTTCACAACACTGCTGAAAATTTTCTTTAAACCCTCTTTCTCGTGGCGTTTTTTTTTTTCTTTTTTTTTTTTTTTATTTTATTTTCCTTCCTTTTTCTCTCATTCTTATTTTTTTGTCTTTCTTTTTTCATTTTTATCTTTTTTGCTCTATTATACATTTTTTTTTCTTTTTTAAAATAAGATCCTGATAAATATATTTTATATTTTTATTTACAGAATCTCGCGTCCATAACCCCGCTGTTTCATCAAAGTATATCCCCATGTATCTTAACCAGGAAAAACCAGCCTTGCAGTCGTAGAGACCAACTCCAGCAAGAGAATTACACTTTTATTATACCTGAATAAAAGTAATGGCACATATACAAAAGGACAGTGAGGTAATTGCAACCTTTAGAGTCCGTCGCTTGACTACTGGAACGTTTGGTTCATAAATTCAAAATCATGATTCAAAATTATTTTCATTTTACGTGTATTTTTTATGAGAGAAAATATTATAACAAGTCACGAACCATGATTCAAACCATGGCATGAATCTCTCTACCAAACGCCAAGTACCTCTGTTAATTACTTATCTCCAGCACCGAAGTTGGGGTTTAATGACATTTCAATTTCCTCTAGCGAGCGTCCTTTGGTTTCCACAGTGAAATAATACGAAAATATTGCAGCCAACAAGGAGACACCACCAAAAGTGGCATAAACTGGAGCAACTCCAAATTTCTCCACCAAGTCCAGGAAAAAAAGACCCACCACAAAATTGCAAATCTGAATCAAAATGAACATTCATTAGTACACCAAGAACACTATCACCAAGGAAAAAGGAAAAAAAGAAAAGCATAATGGGCAGGCATCTAAAGAAGTGGAAGAGAAGTACAATTGGCAAATTAGTGAAGCCATATTGTAGGACAACTGAGAATTACAAAGATTAAAAGTTACTTTAAGCAATGTAGTTCGGTTTAGGTCGTATAGTCTTCCTCACCCAATGAGTCATAAAACTGAATCCCATAATCTTCCCGCGTGTTCTGTTGCTGCTAAGTTCGGGTATGATAAGACCAGTAACTGGGCCAGCTCCGATCGCAAAGGTGAATATATACCTACAAATACACAAAACGATGTGAAGAAGTATTATTAAAAGGTAGAGTACTTCACATGTTAAAACAATGTATCTGAAGTTTTCATTTTACTTGGAGCCGAAAAAAGCATATGCTGGAAAGTATACTAAGGTTTACAACTTACAAGAGAGTTCCCAGTATGGATAAATTGTGGCTTAGTTCTTCGTCAAGTGGAAAACTGATAGCACCAACCGCAAGGAACATAGCAACAGCCTGGCCAGAAGAAAAGGGAATTCCAACTCCAGGATTAGATTATTGAGACAAAAATATGAGATACAGAACTCCACAGCGTAAAGTCAAGATAGCTTCTCTCTCTCTCTCTCTCTCTGTGTTAAAGTTCAAGGTAGCTTCTCTCTTTCATTTTAAGCAACAGCAAATCGAGGTAAAAAAGACAGAATTTAAAGAAGCTTTGCGGGTTCAACACAAGAAACATAAACTCTCTCTCTCTAACTGTACATTGTAGAGATCTGTGTACCCAGGCTTTATCTGTGCAACTCACCATTCCTGAGTAACTTCCAATCAAGAGCTTTTGTCTCCCTTCCTTGTCAATTAAGTAAGAAGCAAAGATTGCCCCTAATGATGAGCACAAAAATGAAAAGAGTAAAGGGTTTATTCAACAATTTTGTTGCACCTACCAGTACACACAAAATCTAAAATAGCAAACCTGCAAAATTGGTAACCCCAACCAGTAAACTTGCTAGAGCACTACTTGTAATTCCAACATCTTGAAAGGTCAGTGATGAAAAGTAAAGAACTCCATTTATACCGGCAAATTGTTGAAGAACAAAGAGGGAACCTCCAATGAACGCAACTGCACCAATACACAAAAGTGACCAAAGGTGAGATTTTTCATGCAAAACCCAATATTCTATTTAAGAGAATAACTTCAAGCCGTTGCCAACTATATCAAGTTGCTTATATGTCTCACAACACGACAACATAAATCAAGATCAGGCAGATGTTTCAACTTTCCTTGTAAAAAATCACAGTTTATATGGGAAAACAAATTATATCTTCCAGAAAATATAAGCTGAACCATGGAAGTGCCATTAAAACCTGAAATCTGAAAACCACCTTGATACAACCTCTAGAGTGTGGCTCCTCTAAGAGTTCCAACCAACTGCTATCCACATCACTACCATCATTTTTTATGACTGCTTGAAATTCATCAATTGCTCTTTCAACTTCAGATGCCCCCCAAAGGTTTCTGACGATTTCTTTAGCATCATCAGTCCTCCCAACCTGAACAGACAAAATATGCTATCCCTATGAATAAGATACCAAGGGACGAGATTTTTCAGAGTTTTTGCATTGGAAAATGAAGAGAAACCTACTTTACAGAGCCAGCGGGGACTGTCAACAGCAAACTGCATACCAAGTATAAGAAAAAATCCAGGAATACTTGCAATGTAAAGCATCGTCCTCCACCTAAGAAATAAGTGTCATAAAATTTTACCAAAAGCTTTCGACCATGTGTTAAGGCTTGAAAGAATGAAAGAAAAAAGAAATCCACCACTCAATAAGGGAATAGCATTTAATGGTTTCATCCATTGGAGAAGTCTCAAGCAGACATGTACTACGATATAACCATACAGTGTAACTAAAGAACCGTACAAATCTTGGGAATATCCTCATTCCTCGGCTTGAAAAACTTCTAAAATCTATTTAACACAAGTCATCACTCTCACGGTAGCACTGACATATTCAGATGGCTAATTGGGCTGGGGTGTGGTGTGGTGGTTGGTGGGTGTGAGGGTGTTGGTGGGAAATAATCATTGGCAATTGCTGTTCCGCCCAAATAGCAGCAACAGATAAAGAAAAAAACCTCACCAGTGCGGATCACTTTCAGAGGGAAAGCCAAGAAATAGTGATGCAATAATACCAAGGCATGTTCCAATTTGACATAAGGAGCCAAGTGAACCCCTAAATTTTGTTGGTGCAATCTGCAACAAATAGCAATATGAAATGGATGAATTGTCAGAGGATCAAATATCTCTACTTCGCGTATGAAGAGAACCAACAATCAAAAGCGTCCCACTTTACCAAGGACAGAAGTAAAACTTAGACTGATCCTAAAAACTACGTGACACTTATTGAAGGACAAGAAAATCTATGGAAACTAGTATGGTGACCACAATGTAAGTATCTTCCTACAAAGCATAGAGTTGAAATCCTTGGTGGTCAATTTTCAAGCATTTTGCCCAATTCCAAAGAATACTTCTAACCATTTGGCTACCCATTTCTTTCCAATACTGACCAGAATTTATATCGTTGCCATTATAAACATAATAGAGATAAAAGTTTCAGCTTTTATGTATGCAGTATAAAACGACACTTTGGCAACCCATTTCTTTATACTGATCAGAATTTATGTCGTTGCCATTGTAAACATAATAGAGTTAAAATTTCAGCTTTTATGTATGCAGTATAAAATGACACTTGCACTTAATATAATTCTTTGAAACTATTAAATTGTGCAACCGAATTATTACTGACATGCGATTTCTCTAGTAATCTTCTTCTTCATAGTAAATTATTGTCACGTAGCGTGAACTGCTATAAATTTTGTGTGTGTTCTTGTTTTTTTGCTTTTCTTTCTCAGTTTTATTGCTCTCGGTAGTAAAGAATTAAACGCCTAATGCTTAACAAGTACCTCTGAGATATAAATTGGAACAAGAACCGTGTTTACACCAATGCCAAGTCCAACTAGAAATCTTCCCCAAAGTATTTCATCCAAGGAGTGAGCTTGTGCACTACTACATAAAAATGAGTCAACAACCAAAAAGCTCCGAAACAAAATAGTGAAACCATCGAAAATTCTAATAATTTTACCTTATTAAAGCGCCAAGAATCAAAGGGATAGTGTCGATTTGAAGCGTTCTCCGGCAACCGAGTTTATCGACCACTGAACCAGAGCATAGGCTTCCGAGAAAAGCACCAACTATGAAAATACTCACCACAAGTCCCTCCAGAATCGAATTCCCTTCAAAACCAAGTTCTCTCGCCACAGAAACAATCGGACCATTCACCACTCTAAAACAAACAAACGAACAAAAACTCAGTAAATATATACCAATTCGAAGAGAAAATTCATTCGAAGAGAAAATTCGGACGATGGATCTTCATTACTCACCCAATGTGATAACCGAAGAGAAAATTCGACATGGAAGCCACCAACACGTGAGGAAAAGCAGGTAGCCCCCGACATCGGAGCCTTCGCCGTCGTCTTTCTCTATCGAGAAATTCTCGGTTTCTGCAATTTTCAAAACCCTAAATTTCATTATCAAAAATAAAATTATCGCCATGGGCAGATTCTATTGAACTCGGAATCGGTGGGTGGAGGACCTGGTTTCTGAGTCCGCGACTCGGAGAGCTGCTTCTTCGCGGCGGAGACTCGGAAGCTGCTGAACCGGGGACGAGAACCGGGAAGAAACGCGTCCGGTTTGGGAAGATAAAAGAGCTTTTTACGGTTCGAGTGGGATGTCAAGCCGGTTCGGGGTTGTCCGACCGGTGGGCGAAGTGAAACGGTAGCCACCCACATCAGATCAGATAGGTCCGGAGAGAGAGATACTATGGAACAAATATTTCGTTTGGCGAGGACATAATGGTCAGGACAGACGTGTAGAGGAAGATGTGTGACACGTGGTGGTGAACAAGTGGATGGATAGATGGGTTGAGAGGGTCCCACGAAGATATGACTTATGAGAAGTATATTTTCAGCTGAAGGATGCGTCTGTGGTTACCACGTGTCGTTCCAATTTGGACAGGTTAGTAAATGTCCCACGACAAGTCCCTATTGAATGGACGTTGATGGAGACATGTGGTGGTGTGTAATTCTTCATTTCAACTTTTGAATTACCGCCTCATTCTTAGGATCTCTTTGTGAATTTAAATTAGAGAAACTATTACAACAAAATTTTTTAAATTTAAACCTTATTTTTTATATAATTCAAATTTATTAATATAATATTTTTTATTAAAATTAAAATTTTATTTTTTATTATAATATTTTTCTCTCACAAACACAATTTAAATTCTCAATTTAAATTGTGAAACAAATATTTTCTTTTTTTTTTTTTTTTTTAAAAAAAAATGCTATTTAAACTAGTGAGGTGATTTGAACATGTCACCTGAACATACCTTTTAACTTGTTATTTTTTGGGAGCCTTTGATGGAACATGTATATTTACACCATTAAAAGCACGTTAATAAAGCTCGTTAGATTAAAATCTCATGGTTAAAAAGATATTGTTGTTTCAGTACGTATACTTTTTAGCTCTCGGTATAAGATTGAGAAGTGTTAAATGTGTTTTCTTTTTATTACAATGGAACACACCTTCTTCTTCCTTTTCTTTTCTTTCTAACATGCGCTTTTTCCCCTCGCCTCATGCTCCACCTTGTTGCCAATTGCCATCCCCTTTTAACTCTTTTTTTTTTTTTTTTTTTTTTTTTTTAATTCATGAACTATATTAATTTATTTTAAAGAAAAGTTATTCATCAACTTTAAATGATAAGCAATTAAATTACAGCTACTAACCAAATTTGAAGTTCTAAAGTACCAACAAGTAGACTATTTATTCAAAACTACTATTTTTTTCTGCTGATCACTATTTGACCAATTCAAAAGAAAATAAAATGGCCTTTAGAAAAAAAAAATGAAAATAAAATGGCATAAACAAATAATAGGACTTTTTTTTATAAGAAAATAAACAATTGGGCTTGGTTTTATACATAAAGGCTCCGTTCACTTTATCAATTCGAGTTTAGAATTTGAGTTTTGTTACAGTAAAAAGTTCTCATAAATAATCACATTTAACATTTTTGTTACAGTAAAAAACTCTCATATAAAATCACATCTCAACTCAAATTATAAACTCGAATCAGCGAAATGACGGGTCTTTGCATACTCACAATTGTGTAATTCATTTTTTGAGTTTTGGAACGACCATACACCGAGACCAAAGTATCATGTAAGAGGACGTTTGGTTGATGGATTTAAAATCATGATTCAAAATCATTCTCAATTTATGTGTATTTTTTGTGAGAGAAAATACTGTAACGAGTCACAAACTATGATTCAAACCATGTCACGAATCCTTGAACAAAACGCGCTCTAAATGTTTGAAATGGATTCTAATCATGTTTAAGCCTCACAAAACTTTCTTCTCTTTTTTTTCGATCGAAACGTAATACAAAAATTTCTTTTAATATTGAGATTTTTATCTAATAGATAAAGTTTTATCATAGGAAATTTATTCATAGATTTTTTTAATTTATGTATTTTTTACGTTGGAACATTTACATAGAAATTAATATTCTTTATTTAAAGTTTATATTATAAACTTGGAGTGTCTATTATGACAATACTCATATTTTCATTTTCATATATTGAATGTGAGAAAGAGAATGTTGTTTCTGACATAAAAACAATTTTTTTTCATGTCAAGTCTAACTATAACCTGGCTTTGGCTTAGTTTAGTAGTGCTATAGATTTTGAAAAAATTATTTTTAGCTGTAATGAAGGAAAAAACAGCTGTTACAAAAAGTAGTTGAGTGTTTGATAAACTATAATTATAATAGTTGTGCTGTTCCAAAATTAGTATAATAGCGTTTGGTAAATTATAAAGTTAAATTACTGTGAATAATTAAAAATGATGACTATATTATATTATACTATAATATAATATATATAATTACAATATATATTTATTATTATATTTAATATAATAAAAAATATTATTATATAATTATAATATATAATATAATAATATTATTAAAATAATAACTGAAATAATTAAAAATAATGATTATATTATATTATACTATAATATAATATATATATAATTACAATATAACGTATATTTATTATTATATTGAATATAATACAATAAAACTATTATTAAATAACATATTATATAACTATAATATAAAATATAATAATATTATTCAAATAGTTAATATAATTACAATATTATAAAACATATTATAATATTACATAAAAAAATATTATAATATTTCAGTTATAATATAATTAAAAATTACAACTATATTATATTATAATATAATCTATTATAGTATTATTAAACAAATATATTATAATTAATAAAATATATAATCATTATAATATGTAATATTAAAATATTAAAATTATAATTATATTATATTATTATATATGAGAAAATAATAACATTAGATTTATTTGTTACAATATTACTATTATATTATATTATATTATGAGTATGAATTTTAAATTGAGAAGATTGTCAATTTTAAATTTCATTAGGGGTATTATGAAAGTTTCATTAATTGTACTATAATAATTTTCGCACAATTTAAAAACTAAAGTTGTCTTTAGGCTTAGACTGTTTCTGATTTTAATTGTAAATTCTTAAAAAATTCTTCAAAAAGTACTTTTGAGTAAATTTATTAAACACTCAAATTAACTTTTACTATAAGCAAAAACTGATTTTGAAAAGGAAAAATAATACCAAACTAAACCTTTATCAAAACAAAACAAAAGGGCAAGTGAGCCACTCCATAGTAACATCCATTATTTGCATAAAACGAAACAAGAAATATCTTATGTTTTTTTTTTTTTTTTTTTTTTTTTTAAAAGGGAAAAGAAACAAACTTCTTTGTTTCAGAATTGATTGAACATTTCCGCAGACAAAATTACAAAACTTCCTTCTAGTGGAAAGTAATAAAAAGTGGGGAGTTTCTCCTGTAATATTAAAAAAAAAAAAAAAGAATTATGGATAATTTTATTTTTTTAATCATTTTTAATCGTTAAATTTATATTAAAAATTATTTATTTTATATATTTTTTTAATCTCATTTAATTTTAACCGGGTCTACTAGTTAAATCATAGTCTAAAATAAAAAAATATCAGCAATGTGGCTAACAGTTTTTTTTTTTTTTTTTTTTAAGCTGAAAATTGTACCAACCTATTAATGGGGATGGAAATTGGAAACCAGTCGAATCTTTCGGAAAACACTACTCATTGTTACAAGTCAAACCCATAATTTGATCTTTTTTGTACCAACTGGTTAGTTGTTGGGTAATTATTTGGACTAATTGCATAAAAGTTTCCATGGCTGGATATTAGTTTTTGGAGGGAAACTCTCGATCGCAGTACTTTACTTTGAAAAGTAATTAAACAAAATACTATATAAATATATATATATATATATATGTAGAGAGAGAGAGAGAGAGAGAGAGAAGTTTGTGAAATTAGGAGCAGTAAAATGGTGTAAAAAAGTATTTTCCGAGTTGTCGGTGAGGGAGCAAAGGGCGGGTCCACCGGGCGTCGGTGCTTCCGGTCGACGGTTTAGCTTTAGAGGGACCCAACACAACACCGCAAATACAGGAACTTCCTTGTGGGGGTGGCCGTACGGATTACGTATCTTCTATTCCAATATATTTTAAATACATACACATGCCAATCTTTTTAATTTTCAAAGCTATATATACACATGCCAACCTTGCACCGACACCGTATATGTGAAGCATAAGCGAATCCAAATATTAATACTCAAAATCTTAATTAATAATAACAACGCGTTCAATTATAAAATATATAGTCGCACAAATAAATCACGTAAGTTATTATAACTATTAGATCATTCATTCTTTATGAAGGAATGCAAATATTATACTTGGATTGCGTCTAATTTGTGCACAAGAAGAATTCAATGGGTATGCAACTTCTGTTTCGTTTAGTTTTTGTGTATAATCAATTCCAAATCTACACTCCTAATTGTATTTTTTGACTTAAGAAAAGAAGCCATCTAATGAGCAATTTTTAATTATTAACTTTCTTGTTACATTCACCCAGTAAAAAAAAAAAAAAAAAAGTAAATAAAAAAAGCTTGATGGAGATGATCGTTAGCTCCACGCATGCACATTGTTCTTGTCTTACCTGCCTCAAACAAATGGGTCAACGTCTTCAAAAGTTTCATGATATCCACGTTTAAATTATATTGTTTATATAAACTATATTCAAGTATAGAAATGGAATGGTAATTAGCGCAAAAAAAAAAAAAAAGACCATACATGGTAAAAACAATACAAATTTTAACTGCCCATATCAAAACTTTTATCATTCAATGTTTTGCTTCTTATATCCAATGTAATATTTTATCAGAATTATTGTTAAAGCTTCATTAAAACAAGAACTCAATGTATTTGTTTTTAAATATGAGAAATGTTAACATAATTTTTTTCATGTCACTTTTTATATTTATTATTTGTTATGATAATAGAGTTTACATGTTAAATAATAAATTAAAAAGCGTGACAAAAAGAGAGAAAAAAAAAATAATAACATTTCTCTTAAAACGTTATTTGTTAGTTACTAATCTTAAATTTTATTGGCAACGAGTTCATTAGGTGTGCCTTTTTATTTTTGGAAAACAAAAGTTGGTAAAGGCCTTTAAAGCGGTTGTCGCACATCCTCATCTTCACACACACACACACAGATATATATATATATATATATATATATATATATATATATATAAAGGTTAAAATTAAGTCCACCGTGCGGCACCCTTTTAAGAGAATAACAACATTAATATTATTTGAAATTAGTGTTTTAAAAAAATTATCATTCACTACCAGGTTTTGTGGGACGGCCTTTTCTTCTTTTTAGGTGTGCATCAAGGCTCAAGCAAACAACTTTTGAAATCTCTTTAATCACTTTACTATAATTATGTTGATTTGTACTAATTCTATGATTAGGACATGATATGATATATATAATGTACATAACGACAACCACCAATCTTGGAGTATATGTTGCAATCACTAACGGTAATCGTCAATGTATGGGTTTTATTTCATTTTTGTGGGTCCCTTGGGATTCATAACACGTTTTATTAATACTAAGTCCAAAAATTATATTAGTACAAGGATACAAACATATAATATAAAACTGGCATTAGAATTTATAAGATACTCATCTAACACCATCAAGACTACCAAATTAAATTCCTAATCATACAAAACAAAACCATGATAAAGTATTTAGAATTTTCTCTAATGCGACAATATATCATTTAATGTAGATTTTTTATTCATTAAATTTATATAAAATCACATAAAAATTAAAATTTACGCAAATTAATAATTAAAAAATTTTAACTTATCAGCATTGAGCGTACTAAAAAATCTCTCAAAATATTTATGTATTGAATTTATTGATTTCTCCGTTTTGTCCTGTGCAGAAGCAACGAGTATGGACTGGGGTCAAAGTACACCTTACGTTTAGTTTCACTTGTTAGTCAAACATTTTTCTATGTTATCTAATTCTTAAAACGAGGCAAACAAATAAATTAAAATAACACCAAAATGATCGATTAATCCTAAATCTAATTAAATAATGAATCCATGCATCAATAAATGGTGTGCAAGAATTATTTACAAGACAAAGTACAGAAGTCCTACCTAAAGCATTTATGGAGACAACTAATAATAATTCATACCCATCCTCCAAGACCCTTTAATTTTTATTTATTTTTTTTTTTTTTTTTTAAGAGAAGAATGCCATTATTTTTAAATAAAATTTAAGATGACTTGAACTCTCAACTTATAATTATAATAAAAAATTTTATAAGTAACTATACTGACCTCACTCGTCTAAGATTTTTGAATTAATTAACTTCTAAGCATATACAACAAGCCTAGAAAAGAAATTCACTAATGCAAAATGTAAAATTATTAAATAATGATCTTGGAGAAGTCATGGCCACAAGGCAAAGTGAACGTATAATTTTCATATTTTGAGAGAAAATAAATTATAATTTTAGATTTTTAAGGAGAGAAAACCATAAATTTTAATATTACTAATTTATAAAATTAAAAGAAAAAATTCGGATAAAACGAATGTCTATCCTTAAAAAGGAGAGGCTCTGCCTCTTGTACGGTCATCTGGGCATTTCTAAATTCTAAAATATGCAAAATGTAAAATTATTAGATAATGATCTTAAAGAAGTCACAGCCACAAGGCAAAGTAAACATATAAATTTCATTTTTTTGAAGGAAAATAAATTATAATTTTAAATTTTTAAAGAGAGAAAACTATAAAGTTCAGTAATATATATATATAATTAAAAGAAAAAATTCAAATGAATCGGCCGCCTATCCTTTAATTCTAAAATGTGTTTGTAGAAATGAGTGCACCACTATAAGAAATAAAGGAAATGGTCGATCCACTTGTCGATGCCAAATCTCAGTAATAAGTCATAAAAAGTGACACCACAGTCCAAACCGTTTTCCATATTTAGTACCAACAGAAACATTAGACATTGCAAGAATCACGCAACCTCAGTAGTAAAAATAAAAAAAAAAATAAAAAAAGTTGGAGATTTTCTCCTTCTTTTTTTTTTTTTTTTTTCCTTTTCAATTCCCTCCCCCACATTGTCGTGTGAATCTCACATGCACAAGATTGTCCCCATCATACCGTCAATACAAATAGACAAAAAAGTTTGTTTTTCAAACTTGAAAGAGTTCAACTTTCCCTTCCTTTTGCTATTTTCACTTCCCTTCAATCCTACAAGAAAAACTGCCTAGTTTTCCTTTAGGAGGGGGTAGGGATCAAAATGGAAAACAACAAGCTCCAAAATTCAACCCACAATTGGAGTCTTTTTCTCATCCTTTTTCTTCTTCAAATCTCCACCATTTTAGCCAAAGCAGATCAAGCTTTCGACTACGCCGACGCACTCGGAAAGAGCCTTCTCTACTTCGAATCGCAGCGCTCGGGTCGCTTGCCGTACAACCAAAGGGTCGTTTGGCGTGACCATTCTGGCCTCACCGATGGCCTAGAGCAAGGAGTACGTCAAATCTTAGCTCTACCATTTTGTCCAAAAACTCTTCTTTTTTTTTTTTTTTTTTCAAATACGTACTAATTAATTGTGGTACAAAATGTAGTTACATTATTCTCTATAGTACTAACGTGGGCATTAAATAAATTTTGTGTAGGTAGATTTGGTAGGAGGATACTACGATGCGGGTGACCACGTAAAGTTTGGTCTGCCGATGGCCTTCACCGTGACGATGCTGTCTTGGGGCGTCATGGAATACCGGCAGCAAATCGCCGACGCCGGCGAGTTGCGCCACGCCTTGGAGGCGATCAAGTGGGGTACCGATTACTTCATCAAAGCGCATACTAGCCCAAATGTGTTGTGGGCAGAGGTAAATTTTAATTAAAATTCGCTTACTTCATATGGTACATTTTTTATTTTTTAAATTAAAATCGCGGTGATTTAGCTAGATTTTGGTGAATCCATTCCATCGTTATTAGGTGGGCGACGGAGACACCGACCACTACTGTTGGCAACGGCCCGAAGACATGACGACTTCGCGGCAAGCCTACAAGATCGACGAGAGCAACCCCGGGTCGGATCTCGCCGGAGAGACGGCCGCCGCCATGGCTGCTGCTTCCATAGTGTTCAAGTCAACGAACCCGCATTACTCTCACTTGCTCCTACAACACGCCCAACAGGTTCCAATTTAGTACTATTTTACTTGGATGGTCAACTTAATTATACGGATCAAATGGGGGTTGTTGAGATTTTCAGTGTGTTAGTTCCTGCAAATTAAGTAGAAAAATACCAAACTTTATAGTAAACCAAAGTTGTCTCTTAGTAGTTAGTACCTTATCTTTGCATTAATTAAGGTTGTTTTTTTTTTTTTTTTTTTAAAATGTTAAATGTAGTTGTTTGAATTTGGAGACAAGTACAGAGGAAAGTATGATGGGAGTGTGGGAGTGGTGAAGAGCTACTATGCGTCGGTGAGCGGTTACAAGGATGAGTTGTTGTGGGCAGCTTTGTGGCTGTACAAGGCCACCGACAATGAAGATTATTTGAAATACGTTATAAACATGGCTCATGACTTTGGTGGAACTGGTTGGGCCATAACCGAGTTCAGTTGGGACGTTAAATATGCTGGTCTTCAACTCATTGCCTCTCAGGTAAATTTTTTTTTACATTGCTTTTCGTTTTTAATACATAATTCAAATCATCTATTTAATTCTCGATGTCTCAAATAGTAACTAATTAACCATCCTATGTTAAATCATTTAAAAAATTTAAAATGCTTTTTAACTATCTTTTATATGTTTTAATTTTTTTTATATTTAAATTTAAATAATTAATTTTACTACAGTATAAAATTTTCACATAAAATTTAAATTTTAAACGTCAGAATTAAAAATTATAAATTTAAATATACTTTTTAAACAGATATTTAACGTTTGAGTTAAATAAATGATGTGATATATTATGATTGATTAAACATTACTTAGAAGAAACGAGTTGAATCTAAAATTTGAGTCCATTTTTACACGTCTCTTTCGCTTGCAACTTCCTAAGTCAAAAAGTCTATAGTTTAGACAAATTTAAATTGCCCTTTTTTCAAGGAGAAACTATAGGGATACCTTGGTCGGGTCTCTCCCAATCCCGGATACGTGTCTTAGTTTTGCTCGATGAAAATCTCTTTGGGATTTTGCTTTTCTTCCCTAAATTTGAAGATGGAATAATTGTACAACTTTAGGAAAACCACACTCTTTTGCTTTACAGAGGAGGGAGTACGCCTCAATTAAGGGCACATTACTAGGATTCATAGAGAGTGAAAAAAAAAAAAAATAATAATAAAGAGGATGGCCTAGAATAAGCTATCAGCTGCCATTTCCATGAATTGCAATGCTTCTTTTAAGTGGTACAAGTGAGAAATATATGCCGACTTAACTAATTGCACTGTAAAAATTGGCGTGGAACGTGGCAAGATGCGCTTAAAGATAACACAATAATGATCCGACTGCTTGGTTCTCTGAAACTTAAGAGTGGAGAGGTGGAGCCTTGTGTCACATTGGGCTGACCCACACTACCTAAACCTAGTGAGTGGACACAATTCCTTTATTTAAGTGTGTTATTCAAACACTACTTAATAAACTCTAAAAATGATATAGGCCGGTTTGGGATTTAGATTTGTTGTCTTAATTTTTCCGTCTCGTTAGTTGTCAATTCATTAATTATTTGTCATATCAATTACATTTAGAAATCTAACTACATAAATAGAAATGAAATATTAAAAATATTTAAACAAATCACGATGTGTCAAAATTTAATTGAAGGGACATCCACCGAGATAAAAAAAAAAGAGATAATAGATCTTGATTTTACGATCTTAGGGTCTAGTAAAGGTGTGAAAAATACAATTTACACAATAATTGTTATAAATTTTAAGTTGGAGTATCCTTCTACTTTTAAGTACTAGGCCATAGCCGTCGTGTTGGTTATAGATTATGACAAGAGCCTTGTTCTAATTAAGCCTATTTCTTTTAAACAAAAAACTTATGTTAATTTGTCATTTCTTGTAAGATCCAACAATTCAAACTTTGGTTCTTTTTATATGTTACTTTTAGCAGTACTTGAATAAGTTTAGGGATTAAAACGAGACTTTTATGTCGAGAATTTTAGATAGAAATAATTCTTAATTCTTTTTTTAAGGAAGAAATAACTCTTTTAACTTTTTTTGCTAGAAGAAATAGTTCTTACTTTGACAATGCAAGTTTTGGAACATATGTAACGCGACGTAGCAAAATATGCTGCTTGCACTGTCTACTTTTTCCCCTCTTTGTACATTTTATCAAATCAAATTTCTGTTTGTCAAGTTGCTAACGGAAGGAAAGCACCAAGACCGCGCTCGAAAAACACTCGAAAAATACCGATCGAAAGCCGAGCACTACATGTGTTCATGCCTCAACAAGAACATCAACGGCACGAACGTCGAACGAACACCCTCAGGCCTATTGTACGTAAGGCAATGGAACAACATGCAATACGTTTCCACAGCTTCATTTCTTCTCATAGTCTACTCAGATTACCTCAAGGCCTCAAACCAACAGCTCACGTGCCAAGGAGAAGCAATAAGCCATGAAGAAGTCTTCACTTTTGCCAAATCACAAGTGGACTACATTTTGGGCTCGAACCCACAAAACAAGAGCTACTTGGTGGGATATGGGCCCAACTACCCCAAAAGGGTTCACCATAGAGGAGCCTCAATTGTGTCGTATAGGGAGAACAAAGGGTTCATTGGGTGCACCCAAGGGTACGACAATTGGTACGGCAGGGACGAGCCCAACCCAAATGTGTTGGTGGGGGCATTGGTGGGAGGCCCAGATTGTCAAGACAATTTTAGTGACGAGAGATACAATTACATGCAAACTGAGGCATGTACTTACAATACGGCGCCGTTAGTGGGAGTTTTTGCTAAGTTGTCACAGTTGGGTGGTGAGAGGAGTTTGCCTTTGGTTGCTTCTTATTGAGGAAAATTATCACATTGGATCTTACTATAAGAAATGAGCCCTTTTTTTTAGTGCCATTTTGTTAGTTTTGGGTGAACCAAGGTTCTCACCTCTACTTTTGTATCCTTCATTGTTTCAAGTGTTTATAATACTAAAATATAAGCTCAAATCTGTTGTTTCACTTCCTTCCAAAAAGAAAGAAAGAAAGAAAAAAAAAAACTGTTGTTTTAGAAGCTTCACACTCTTTGCTCTCTATTTTTGTTTTGTAAGTTAAAAAGAAATATGTACTCTTTGGTGCCGTTGTATCATACTCTGAAATACGAGGACTCAATCAAAAGAAAGAATTGGCTTTGTGTTCAAAGGATTGTGCCATTTGCCCCTTGAGTTTTCAACTTGAACAATATTCCATTAGTATTAAGTAATTATTACCACAAGCATTTAACTCCCATCAACATCCTCAGAGTTTAAGGATAATTTATGAAGATTGTAGTAAACAGTAGATTTATGAAACTAAATAAAATAAATAACAGATTTTGAAACTAAGGGTCCGTTTGGTTTATAGATTCAAATTATGTGATTTAAATCATTTTTGATTTACGTGTATTTTTTGTGAAAGAAAATACTGTAACGATCATGAATCATGATTCGAATCAGAGATTCGAATCTAGGAACCAAACAACCTCTAAATAAAATAAATAACAGATTTTGAAACTATTTAAAGTAAATAATTTACTGCGTAAATATTTTATTTACAATTAATAAAAATATTTTTTTCTGCATAAAATTTTCATTTATACATTATTTTATGAAACATATATTATTATTCTCATTACGTGGAAAAAGCTTTTAAAACGTGTTATACTTGTCTTATTTCTACAAGAATGTCATGTTAGAAAATATTAATAGGGGTAGGACTATCTATACTAGTAACAAAGTCAGAAATTTTGGTGAGAGAGAGTTAATTTTAACTACATTAAAAAATTTGGTCAAAATTAACCATTAAGTTAGTACAATTTGTTCTCGACAAGATTTCAAGTCATAGAAAATATTGCATAATAACCATATTATCAAGATTATTGAAAATAATTTTCTCAATGTACATAAGTAAAGTATCATTGATCAATTGATCTCTGATTCGATTTTCTAGCTAATTTTTCACAACATTCATAACAACAAATGCCTTTATATAGTAGGGGTAATAAGTAGAGTTAATATAATTTTAGAAGTAGATAAATTAGTAGATATGTATTATTTATTCTTAATTTTAAAAGGCTTTTAAAGTTAAGAGTAGTAGTGTTTTTAGAAAGTAGTACTTTTAAGGGTATTTTTTTAAAAGTAGTATTTTTTTTTCTTAATTTTTAGAAGTTTAAAGATTAGATTTATTATTATTTTTTTAGGTGGTGCTATATCTAATTTATTATTATTATATATATATATATGTAAATAAAGATATTAATCTAACCGATAAAGATATTAATTCAACGATTGTAATAAATTAAATAGTTAATAAAAATATTTAATGCAATTAATGATATTAAATTCTTATGACCCTACGTTATTAAATTTTTATATTTAATAGTAATTACTGATGGAAACATAACTATTAAAAATTTGTGTATATAACTAGTTTATATATATATATATATATATATACACACACATAGATGTACATAGATTAAAAAATAAATTTAAAAATTGCATAATTTATTTTTGTAGTTTTATGTTTTAGTAAATTTTGGATTTCCCTGCGAGGGTACGAAACAAGCTCCGTAACCTTCAGAATTATTCTGGTTTGAAAAAGGAGCAAGGGCCAAGGGCCGAGTACCCCTGAATGAATAAGAAATGAACAACAATCCTCTATTCTTAGAAATTACATTTGTATTTTTCACATTTCAACTTGTACTTTCTCGATTAGCAAAAAAATAAAAAATAAAAAAATTGTAATTTCTCAAACCTATTTGCCATGAAAGAAATCAAAAAATAAATTGTTATCTTAAATTTACCCTTCTAAGTCTTGCATTGTGCCTACATAAGGCAGCTTAATCTTAAAATTACGTTTTATAATTAAGGTAACGAAGCACATTGTTGTAAATTATGTCGTTTTATAGTATTATCAATATAAAATATTTCACGTGATGTAAATTTTAAAAGAAGGTTTTCTTGATACAACTAACACGTGCATCGCCCATACTCTTTTAATTTTCTTGTGGGGGCAATGATAATAATAATTATAAAAATAAAATTTTATTTTAGAGCTTGGACAAGTAGCGAAAGCTTTTAAGTGGAATTTCAAGCTTCATGAGCATTCTTATTTATCTCGATGAGATTAAAATCTTACTATTTACATAAAATGAGTCCAGTTAAGTGGGTAATATGGTTTTATCTCAATGGAAATAAATATTATTTTTATATGACATAGACAGTACTCTTACTTGGTGATCAAGTTTTGACATAATTCTTTAAGATTTATGACTCTCATTTTATTAATAAATAAACCACCAAAATTAAATTCTCGTTGACAAGGTTTTCAATCTCCTTCTCGTTGACAAGGTATATATACACGGGTCCTTGTGACACTCGTTTTATTTTCGTGCTCGGAAAAGACACACATCACTATTAGTCTATGATCATGTTATGTTTATCTTCTTTGGAATCTAAATCCAAATCTTTTCCATTTTATATCTATCCGGAATGAAATTGGATTTGGACCACCCTCTTAATTAGTTGTAGTGTTGTACTAATCCTTTCTCGGATGCATAATTGAGTTCCTACTTCAGCTTCAAAAAAAAAAAAAGACCTCATCCAGCTCACTGCACTAGAGGTTTCTTCAATGACAACTAATTATAAGTAGTGATCTGACTGATCTACACTGTGTTAATATATGACAACTACTGGCTCATCATTCGCCTTCAACAAAAGGAACATGTAATCCCACTGGACCCCATTAATCATTCATGATAAACGTAATCATTTAGCCAAGAATTCTTATTATTTTTTTTTGAAAGAAAAAAGAATTTTTACGGTGAGCATATTATTTTACTTCACCTGTAAAAATAATTATTTTTAATTATTAAATTAATTTTTTAACAATTAAATTTATACAAATTCTTATTAAAAATTTACAATGCATTATACAAAATTACTCATAATATAACTCGGCCTATTAAAATATTAGTATCACGTTTAAAATAATAATTCCCACCGGTCAAATAAAATGTCACGTTCCACCACAAAAAGCTTGAAAAAAAACACAAGAAGTTCAGTCATAATATCAATGGTTGTTAGAATTAGTACTATGAAAATTTGATTTTAGCGTCGGCTGGTATATTCAACTGAATCCTAAAGAGCGACTTGAAATCCCACTTGTGAAGTAATGATGCAATTTGAAAAACTGTCAATTAAGAACTGATGAGAAGTTCAACATAGTGACGTAGTTAGAAGCACCAAAGTAATGATGATCATGAGATGTTTTAGGCATATTTGTTCCAAATGCTATAGCAAATGTCAAAAGTTAATCAGATATTTCTTTAACTAATGTCATGAATTTTGACCTTTATGAGAAATTCCACAAGAAAAGTTATACCTTATATCGATCCAAGAATTTAAATTCTTCTTTGAACGAAACAAGGTGTTTAGTCCTTTCACTTTTGATGTAATACAAGTTTATTATAACATTACAAAATGAATCGCTTGTGGTTTCATATATGAAGTACTGTCTCATCAGTCTCACAAGAACAAGAAGTAAGTCAGATTTTTCAAGTGTCACCACTCAACTTCGTAATTGACACGAATACAAGATAAATGCCAATCCTTTTCCTGATCTTCGAAAAAAAAAGCACCACTCGTCATCTTTTCCAAAACTTCCACAATATGACCAAGCCTTTGTCATCAACCGACTTTTCTTTTACTTTATTTTTTCCTTTCTGCATGTGGATACTGGATAGGAGCGATGGAATACATAGGGAGCAATTATGAAGACTTGACCAAACCGATTATTGTCTCTGCTCTACATTTGGGGTGACAATTTAAGTAAGTCGTGTTTATATCAATTCATTTATTAATCATATCCAAAAATACTAATCTAAATACGATATATTTATTAAATGTATTAAAAATATCAATTTAAACACGACTCATTTATTAATCGTGTTAATCGTGTCAACCTGTGTAACCCATTTAAATTAATATATTAAATAAATAACTAATATAATAATGACTTATTTAACATGGTCATGACAAGTTTAACATGTTTATTAATTAATTTATCTTTTCATTTAAGAAAAATAAATGAATTTTACCTATAAATATTAAAATTCATATTATTTGTATTTATTATGTCATATAAACTTTCATGTTATATTACATATCATTAGATTGCATATGACACATATAGTTAATCATGTCAATTCGTGTTATGAGGTCAACCATAAACCAACTCATTTATTAATTGTGTTAATCGTGTCAACCCTGATTATGATCCAAACCTATTTATAGTAAACCCAAACCCGTTAATTTCGTGTAAATTTTGTGTCGTGTCGTCATGTCGTTACCCGGATTGCCAGCCCTACTCTACATTATGGTACTAAACTACAATACTATATCCAAGGTGCCTACTTTCTCAAAAAATTTTCAGTTGAATTTGATGATTAATTTGTCTTAATATTGAAAAGAAAAAAAAAAAAAAAAAGAGTTGGGATAGGGTTTGTTCTCATAACTATACAATTCATTTTGTCTAAATCTTACACATAGTGAACTTGCTTGATTTTTCTTTTCTTTGCTACAAAATATTCAGAACATAAACCTGCACCACCTAAGTTATAATGCTAATGGAGACGTTGAGACTTGAGAACAATGAGCCCTTTTTTTTTTTTTATATATAAATAAAAGGTTTGGAGAAGGACGACCGATGTTAATATACTTATCTTCTTAGGCATTATCAATGAGGCTCTCAGCTGACAAGAATGTTCGTTGAATACTAATAGAACCAATCCTCAACGAGGAGCACATCATCCTCCAACACTCAAATTTTTGACCACTTATGGTACTTACTAAATTGTTTGGTTGTTATTGGATTGCAGCATGCTTATTAGGTATGGAGGAGGTAGGAAGTAGGCCTATAAGTCGGCCGGGGTGGGTCAGTTTTGAAGAAAAATTGGGCCGGCTTGTAGGTCTCGGGCTGGGAATGATTTGGGCCGCAACAGCTTGTAGAATTAGGATACCCGTATACCATTCGGTACCTCGGGTAAGCTCAGGTTGGCTGGGTTACCTAGGGTAAACTATGGGTTTTTTTTGTTAAAAAACCCTTTTTTAACTTATTTTTGTTACTTACCTCATCTAAGACTCAATTTTGATAGACTCATCCTGAACAAGAATTAAGAATCAATAAGAATTATTTAAAGACTTAGCTCTTTATATTGTGTTCGGAAGATTTTTAAACTTATTACTATTAGGGTTGGACATTGTTTTACCTACTTTTTGAACATGTTCGGCCGGGTAGGGTACCTCGGGTTCATGAAACCCCACCCCGCGCCCTTACCTGCACAATGCGGGATGAGCATAATTAAAACTAAAAATTAAATAAAAAATTAAAAACTCGGCCGGGGTCGTCAAATTCGGGGTGATTTCTTACGGCCCTAGTAGGAAGGAGCATGTATAGATTGAAGCCAACTATTGCGAGGAGTTCTAGAGGGAAGAAAACTAATTAGGGGTCTAGTATTGAGTGGAATTACCATCTAACTAATTCACTATTGTAAGCTTCAACAGAAAAATTAAAAAAAAAATTTTAAAACTAGTATTTTGTAGAATTACTATCTAACTAATTCATCATTGTAAGCTTCAGAAAAAAAAAAAAAAAAAAATATTGTAAGCACCAATATGGGAAAAATAGTTGTAATTCACTAATTTGGCAAACGATATGTTTTATATTATCCTCCCCTTGTTCTCTATACCAAATGAGGGAGAGATGATTTTTGTTTTCTTATTACACAAAACAAAAGTATTACAAACACACACAAACGCGATAAAAGAAAATCCCTTTCTTTCATTCATTTCATTTTATGCAATTATACCTGTGCTTGCTTCCTATTTTCTGTCCACATATGAAAACATAGTCTTTGAGTTCAGATAATGTAGATACTAAAGCATCGAGACAATGGAGGGACCCTAATTTATACGTCTGGCCCAAGAGTGGATACTTGTCAGCTCGGGAAAAAAAAAAAAAAAAAAAAAAAAAAAAAACCATTTCCTGAATCACTTTTGTGATTATTTCCTCCTTTGCGTTTATGCTTAAACAATTTTGTGACCCTACCAAAAATAAAGAAGAAGATAGAATAAGAATGTTGTGACTTACATAGTTACATTGCAATTTGCAATGCATACGTGAAATGATTGATCTTATCAAGTAAATCATGATATACATTCAAGCTTGAGATTTGTAATTGTTTTTCTTCTTCTTCTTCTTTTCTTTTTTAATTGTGAGAGATGCATTTGTTGCAACTTGCAAGTTATGCGTTCAAATTGCCATTTCTCAAATAAATTTTTAATAGAGGGATCACAGATTTTCTACTCAAACCCAAATGTGAGTTATTTGATCGAATTTAGAAGACATTTCACTATTGAAAGAGTTTTCTTTCTCTGCTTTTAGACAATAAAATCCGCACATTTAAGATCATCCGCTGCGACCAAGTATCACAAGTTTCCACATTTTTTTATAAAACAAATGGCTCCCACAGGAATATCTCAAGTTGGTCCCACAGAAACAAGTGGTTAAGGTGATTTACGTCCAGTTAATAATTGTCATAAACGATTCTCTTAAACCGAGTGTGACAATTTATGTTATGTATAATACAACATGCTAAAAAACATATATATATATATATATATATATATCAAACAATTAGCGAAACTACATGAAATTGTCAATCCGGTCAGTCTTTAAAGGAGACGCTAAAGTGGTGGCGGAGGCGTTGGCTCTAGGGTGGGTTTTGATTCGGAAGTGGACTTTGTTAAGGATATAGTAGATCTCATCGCTTAAGATACACATCATATATGTGTGTGTGTGTATGTATGTATGTATGTATGTATGTATGTATGTACGTACGTACGTATTTTCCCTTGCAAATCAGGATATTTTTCACGTGAATATGTAAACAACCGGCCTGAAAAATTAAAGAAGAACCATACCTAAAAGCTAAAGGCAATACCACATATTCCACTTGTTTTGCTTTCATATCGGCAGTTGATGGTGAAATTGAAAATGACAAGAGGACGGGGGGCAAAGTATTGGACCAGTCCAAGATGATAAAGATGAATTCATTCTTTCACGTCTCTCTTTTTTTATGCTGTCCTACTCCACCTATATATGCCACCCAACATCTATTGGCATCTTCTCACTACACACTTTGTTTTCTTGTCATCTCTTTTTCCCCTAATAATAATAATAATAATAATAATAATAATAATAATAATAATAATAATATTATTATTATTATTATTATTATTATTATTATTATAAGAAATTAAACAAGAAAACAAAAAACAACTTAACTCGGCTCTTGGACCACTTTCTCATGCATTTCAAAATTAAATTTCTGGCCAGGGAATAGCTGTGGCTAATGATTAAAGTCATTTGATAAATATGGCAAATTCTTAAAAAGGCAAGATTCTAGTTACAGCCTAAATTACAACTAATTCTTAAACAGTAAAAGGGTTAGAGGCTATTTGGCAAATAGGTTCAAGTATTTTGAACCAGCCGTTAGCAAAATTTTTTAAGGCTTGGTTCAAACTAATGATTCTGTGTAACATAAGAGTTCTGGTTTTAACGTTAGCCTTTCCTCTGTCCGTTTTCAATGTTTCAATTTTCAAAGCAAAAATTCGAAGACATGATTTAAACTTTCCAATTCAAATCACAAAAATTTAAAACCATCACGTTCCAAATCTCTTTATCAAAAGGACCTTAGTTTTTCTACTTGAAAACTCTTGCAAGATTAAGAAAATGAATCCGCAATGTATATTGCTCTGCTGCACTTTCTGATAACTATTGATTCAGCCAAGACCATTATCAATCATTGCTATGCAACACCGGTTATAAGCGTCACAGTGGTAGCCCAGCTGACCCATCAATCATTTAGGAGCAACGTTACCTAGTCAAAAAAAAAAAAAAAAAAAGGAGCCAAAAGGGCAAAAAAAGAGACCCTCAATGCACAATTATGTGTATCTTTTGGGAAAAAAAGGAAGTTACTTTTCTATCTTGATGCCTTTGTCCTGTTGATATGTGACAAATTTTAGTGGCCATGAAATTGGAACAGTGCAGAAGATTTGTCATTAGCTACGTAACAGCGGCTAAGGCATGTCTTGTGAAACAATAATGAATTCCCCACTAGCAAATCCAAAATGTCAATCTAAGTTGGTGTCAGTTTAGAATTACTGTACTTTTAAAATAATTATTGTGCTTTTAATAAAAGTATTAATTTTTCTTAAGCTTCGTTCACTTTACTGATTTAAATTTAGAATTTGAATTTTATTATAGTAAAAAACTCTCAGAAACAGTTACATCTATTTTTTTTTTTGCTACAGTAAAAAACTCTCACATAAAGTCACATCTCAATTTAAATTAAAAATTTGAATCAGCGAAGTAAATGAACCCTTAAAATAAAAATAGAAGTAGAAGTAAAATCTAAAAACTACATATTCTAACTTTTAAAAATAACTTAAAAAGTACATTGATTTGTATGTAAAGTGCTTTTATACACATTTACCAAACACTATAATTGCATCGTTTATTATACAAAGTGCTTTTAAAAGTTTTAAAAGCAATCTCAAACACACCCTAAATCTTAAAAGAGCCATCATTTTGAAGAAGTTTATATTCATATATATTGTGTGTGCATGTTTAGTTAGTTGCACACTTGCAAAGGAATCCGGATCCCTAATTATCGTTATGAGCTTATGACCACACAGCAAAATGCTACCAAGCTTTTAAGCACTGCTAAACAAAATCAGTAACGCTTAGGATTTAAAAAATAAATATGTATCATCAGTTTGGCCTGACAAAAGAATAAACAGACACATTAATGGTATAATAGATATAAATATAGTTTACTTACGCTAAATATCAGCTTTAAACAGTACTTAATCATATCATATATATTTGGTTGTGCCCATTCAAATTATCATGATCCACGGATATTTTTATAGTGGGGACTCAAGCCCCAATTCAATTTATTTATTTATTTTAAAAAAAAAAAAAAACGTATATGTCAATGTGTAATTTAAGATATCAAGATATTAAAAATTTGTTCTTATGATGTCATCATTATTTTTTTAGTTTTTACTCCCCACTAATAAAAATTTCTGGGTTTGTCACTGTTAATATAGCAAACTGTGGTTGAGTTTGTGGCTAAAGGTTCAAGTGTTAGATAGTCCCCTTCCAGCAAAAGAAAAATGACGATGATAATAATAATCAAAATCATCATGATAACTATATATGCAAACGGGCCCTTGGCAAAACGGATTAGTTTCACTTATCTCCGTGCTACTATGCAAATCTCCCGTGACACAAATCAAAGCGTCCAAGTGTCATATAGTGGTTGGTAATAATAGAAGAGAGAGGAATCAAATTTAGAAAGCAATTGTCTCTCTCAAGAGTCTGTTCGATCATTACATATACTATGCATAGAAACCACATGAAGTGTGTTGCCAAAACTTCCACGGCTTTTTTTTTTTCCCCTCTTTTTTAATGCAGTTCCTCTAAACCATTCTTCACCACTAGAAGTTGTGGAGGCCAAGGCCAGCTGATAGCTTTCATATCTTATAAGAACTCTTCTTTCCAAGCTCAAATCTTATATGCATTTCCATAATACTATCAATCTTTACGAGCAAATATAGCTAATCAGCAGCTAAAAGTAGTCTTAGTCTGTCCTCTTCTCTGCTGCTGATACAAAGATGGTAGATAAACTTGCTCAAACTACTCAATTTCTTTGATGAGTTTGATAAACTTGTTATAGGATTTCTCTCTCTTTCTACTTCAACTTTTCTCTTGCTTGTTGACAGGTTTTGGTCTCATCACACGGTGAGAAAGTTGGAGGAGGAAGTGACGGAGCTGTGTATGATTTTCGCGGGAACCCCGCGGATAAGTCCAAGACCGGTGGATGGCTTGGCGCAGGGCTTGCCTTAGGTGCTTTAAATCAACTTGAACAAATGTTTTTTTAACATTTTCGAAATCATTGATTCCATGCTCATGAATTAGCATGTGTCATAATATGTTTGCAGGAGTAGAACTCTCTGAGAGGATATGTGTCATGGGCATATCAATGAATCTGGTGACCTACTTGGTTGGAAATTTGCATATTTCATCAGCAAAATCTGCAACAATTGTCACCAACTTCATGGGAACTCTCAATCTCCTTGGCCTTCTTGGCGGCTTTTTAGCAGATGCTAAACTCGGCCGGTATCTCACCGTTTCACTCTCTGCAACCATAACTGCAATTGTAAGTCTTTTTGACCCCCCCAAAGTACACAAAATTCTCACTCTAAAGTGTTAGAGCTCATGCTATTTTATGTTACAACAGGGGGTTATTATGTTAACACTGGCCACAACAATTTCCGGTATGCGACCGCCTCCATGTGACAACTACAGAAATCTACACCATCAGTGCATTGAGGCCAATGGAAATCAACTTGCCTTGCTCTACGCAGCTTTGTATACAATAGCACTCGGTGGAGGTGGAATAAAATCGAATGTCTCGGGTTTTGGGTCTGATCAATTCGATGTTTCAGACCCCAAGGAGGAGAAGGCCATGATCTTCTTCTTCAATAGGTTCTATTTTTGTATTAGCATTGGGTCTCTTTTTGCTGTGATTGTGCTGGTTTATGTGCAAGATAATGTGGGAAGAGGCTGGGGTTATGGAATATCAGCAGGTACAATGGTTCTTGCAGTTCTTGTGATGCTCGGCGGGACGCCATTTTATCGATTCAAGAAGCCCCGTGGAAGTCCTTTAACAGTAATATGGAGGGTGATATTCCTGGCTTGGAAGAAGAGAAACCAACCTTATCCTTCTCATCCAAGCCTTTTGAACAAGTACCAAGAAGCAAGGGTCCCACACACAGAGAAGTTCAAGTAAGTTATAACCTTCAATGAAGCCATCTATGATAGGGATGAGACAGAATTTTCAGGCAATGTTAACTGATATATGCGAGTATGGAGATGATTGTTTGACTGATTTTCATGAAGTAAAAACTAGTTAATGAGTCTTGGTAAGAATAAGAAAGGAAGAGGAATGATATAAATATATCAATCTTGGTAATTATCAACTATAAGATTGTACGAGCAACAGGCAATCATTATTAACTTTTAGGACTTTTATCTTTAAGTCCTATTTTGATCAATTTCTATAAGCGGACATAAACAAGTAACTTCCATACTATTTAGAATTATCTGTCATTGACATTAATAAGGTTCCTTTCCATCGCATGTGAATGCTTAGGTGTCTGGATAAAGCTGCGATTTTGGACGACTACGCTGGTAGTGGTGAGAACAAAAACAACCCTTGGATAGTATCCACAGTCACCCAAATTGAAGAGGTGAAAATGGTTCTCAAGCTCATTCCCATCTGGTCCACTTGTATCCTCTTCTGGACTGTCTACTCTCAAATTAGTACCTTCGCAATCGAGCAAGCCACCTTCATGAAACGAAACATTGGCTCGTTTGTTGTCCCTTCGGGCTCTTTCTCCACTTTTCTCTTCATATCCATTCTCCTCTTCACGTCCCTGAATGAAAAGATCTTTGTTCCGCTTGCTCGGAAACTCACCCACCAACCCCAAGGACTCACAAGCCTTCAGAGGATTGGCATCGGACTTGTCTTGTCAATGGTAGCTATGGTGGCCGCTGCAATTGTTGAAAAACAAAGAAGGGAATTCGCTGTTCACCATGATACAATTCTAAGCGCTTTCTGGCTAGTCCCTCAGTTCTTTCTGGTGGGTGCCGGGGAAGCTTTTGCGTATGTTGGGCAATTGGAGTTTTTCATCAGAGAGGCACCAGAAAGGATGAAGTCCATGAGCACAGGGCTTTTCCTAAGCACCCTCTCAATGGGGTTCTTTGTCAGCAGTTTATTGGTTTCCCTTGTGGATAAAGTGACCAACAAAATCTGGCTCAGGAGTAACTTGAACAGAGGGAGGTTAGAAAACTTCTATTGGCTGCTAGCTGTGCTAGTATTGTTGAATTTTGGTGTTTTTCTCATCTTTGCATCAAGACATCAGTACAAAGAACAGCACTACCTTGTCCCAGATGACAGCGAAGAAAAGGAGCTTAAGAGCTCAAATGATGTTACAGCAGAGAAGTTGGGAGAGAAAATAGCCATGGAGGGGCCCTAAAAATTAAAAATATCCACTTTCAAAGAAATCTAAGTGTTCTATTTATATATTGGCCTTGTTATACTTGAGACATGATGTTTTTCCTAGCCCAAGAGACAGGCAACGAAAAAGGGAACCCATGTGCTCCCTAGTCATTTTGCACTTATTCATTCTTCTTGTTTGTATGCCCTATCAGAGATTTTAGTGTTTTAGATAACAATGTGATAATGGGATTGGCTATCCAAAGAGTAATTTATAAAAGAATGATATATTCAAGCTGAACATCTGAAATTAGCCTCAAGTCATTCACAAAAACAAAGCTTTTACCAAATTGCATATGCAAATAGATGGGGTTCTTGGTTGCAGTTTACTTCTGGGAAAAAAAAATTTATTACCCTTGAGTACACCTAGTTGAGAGACATCATAGAATTTCTTACCCAGAATAAAAATGACATCAAACCCACAACTGAATAGGATTGGCAGCTCACAGAAATTACACCATCATAAGTATTTTTTTGCCCCATACTACAAACCGGCATCTATTACTCTTACACCTGACCTTCCAATGTATTACACGGGCCATTAGGAAGAGGTACTTGCAGGAGGAGGTAGGTGACTAATAAACAATGGGGGACGCAAAGCTCGGTGGTTCGCCTCCTTTTGTTTCCGGGCCTTGTACATCTCTTCGGTCTCAATAACAACTAATCTCTTGACCTGAAGTAAAAGATACGGAGTGCTAAATACTAGCAGCTGCACAGAAATGAGGAAAATTGAAGCAATGAATGAAAGTTAATGGGAAACCTGTTGGAGCATTCCCCTAACTGTAGGGGTGTTCCATCGCATGACAGTTCGGTTGCACTTGCGAAGACGTAATGCCTCTAAAGTACGCCTGTGAAGCCTTCTGGTCCCTGGAATACCTCTCACCAAGGTGATGTACAGGTTGGGACTCCATGCAATGGGGACAGAGGCTTTGAAAGCCTTGAAGGCATTCATGTCTGTGTCTTAAAACCTACACACACCAAAATGTGCCCAACAAATTACAATTCCACAAACAAAGGTTTTGCATTATAGTGAACTAAACCACAACAATAGAAATATGACAAGAAAACAGAATTCAGAACTAGGAAAGATCAGTTTTGTGATAAAACATCAGAGTCCCATCATTCTTCACGAAAGCGAAAAACAGGATAAAATCAACAATCAAAGAAGAACCTGTTCATCAGAAATGTATGGCGTTTATCTGTAATCATCATTAATCACTTGAAGCAATTGAAACACCTTGAACACTATAGGGCATATAACTTTTTGCTTGAATTTTTTTTTTTTTTTCAAAATAATATAATTCGTTGAACAATCAAACAATTAAATAAAACGAATTCCATAAACTAATTTCTATTTCCTAAATTAAACTTCAAATTAAAATTTCAAACACAAAGCTTCAATAATCAATAAACCCAACTTCAACTTCAAACCAAGAAGAACACAATTGCAGCTTTTTTCATTCTTATAGTCAACAACCGCAAGCTCGGACGAAACTTAATGAAAATCCCCTCCTTGTCATTCTACTGTTTTCTATTTTCCCCTAAATACGTCTGTTTATTATCTACATTGTTTCCCCTCCTACATTCGTCACCAGGCAACCCATTTTGCAAAAATAAAAAATAAAATAAGAACAACCCAAATGGAGAAACTCAACCATAGCCATTATTATCCAATGAGCTAAGATTTCCATTCCAAAGCAACCAAGTTTGAGATTTTTGAAAACAATGAAATCCCATAATAGAAGCAAAGGGAAATGAACAACTATAACAGAATCGTTCACATCTCCTCAAAGACTTGGCTTTTTCACCACAAAATCCCAACTTCAAACATAAATTACAAAAATTACAAACAGAAAACCAACCGTGGAGGTGCTTTGCTTGTGGATGGCTTCAATCAGCTCGCAAAAGTGCTCAGGGAATCGCACAGGGGAAGAGTCGACGGCTGGGGATGGGGGATGGGGGCTGGGAAGGGACCCTGTTGATCTAGCTTTTTTTTTTTTTTTTTTTTTTTTCAAAATGCATTGAAACCAAGGGCTAAGATGTTACTACCTAAAATACTATAATTTTATTTTTATTTTTATCAGTCGTATTTTCTTATTTTATTTGCACGAGTTTGTAAAGTTTTACTTTTAACACATGAATGTCAAAACTACGCATAGGACCATTTTTTTTTTTTTTTTACCTAAGCGATACAAACGACGCATAGATTAAGCTCGTGTGCGTGTACACACACACACACACACACACACACACACACACACACACATATATTTTTACTCTTCATTTTCATCGCCAACCCATATCAAGATTCAATCATTCAGTCAAGTAAGTTGATGAGAATAAATAATAAAACCCAAAAAAAAATATATCGGATATTCCCACTAATCCACTCATACACTAGCATTAAGGCATAATTTTTTGTTCCCAGATGATAAAAAGCTTCTGAGTTTCATCGGAGCTTCAGACAGATTCGAAAAGCAAAACAAAGAAGTTTCGAGAGGCTAATTACCGAAACCATTTCAAATGTCTAGAAATTTCAAGAAAAAAAAAAAAAGGGATTAACAAAATGAGGGAAAATGGCGGTACCTTCACTGGATTTCTGCTACGCTTATTGGTCGAAGGTTTCGGCGCTGCTGAGGCGGCTGCAGAAGAGTGAAAGGGGTTCCGGTGAATACTGAATCGAGCCTCACCGTCCCCTCTTCTTCTAGGTCTAATTTTCTGCACAATATTATCAGTTTCTTCTTTTAAAATTTTTATTAAGAAATATCTGAGATATAAAAACCGACATCTCGTTTTATTGCTTCTGCCTATGCAAACGCAATGTTTATGTTTTAACGACATATGACTTTAAACTTTAAAGGACAACTACGTGTCGTTTATGTTCTTTAGACGCTGCTGTCAATTAAAGATTAGAATTCGAAATGGGCTTGGAACTCATTTTAAAAAAAAATTATTTTTTATAAAAAAATAAAAAATAAAAAATCATTATTAATGTCTTTTTTTTTCTTTCTTTACTCGAGAAATGAGAAAATAAAAATAAAAAAAATAAAAAATGACTAAAAATTATTTTTAATTTCTCTCTTATTTTACACTAAATTAAAAAATCATTTTCATTTTCATTTTTTATCTTTATTACGCTAAACGTCGTTTTAGAAACGTTTTTATTTTTTCTTTCTCAAAGAATATAAAATATAAAAGAGATTAATTCTCAACACGGCGGATATATCTCTCAAGCACGGTGGATATATCTCTCAAGCAAATACCATCTTTTTGTTGGTTCTTCTTAAGTGCTTCAAAACCTTAATTAATTACATACATTTAACGCTCTTTCTTTCTTCTTCTTCTTCTTCCATTTTTTTTTTTTTTTTTTTTTTCTAAGCAAAAGTCGTGATGGGGCGATCGATATTGGTGTTAGGATAAGTGAGCTAGCATGACCAAACCTTCTCTTTTAAGAGTTTTGAAAGTACCGGTTTGAGTTTTTATGCTAAGTTCGCCGTTAAATTTGTTACAACAAATAAATAAACAACATATAACAATAAAAAAATATAAAAGATTAGTATTGCAGTTTGATAACTACTTCTATTTGTGAGATTACACTCAGATAATGAATAATTTACTAAAAACTCAAGATTACAACTCAATTAGACTTAAATTACCTAAAATTCTTTTAAGATAAGACGCCTATGAACTGTAACTTTTAACGAATTTGCTCAATGAGCACCAATTGACTTACAAAATTGAAATTCCTTCAACAAAATTTTTCTCCCCAAAAACCAAAATCCCGGAAGAAATAAAAATTACAAGTGCTCACAATAATATCTAATTCTATAAAACTGAGGTCTGAGGCTCCAAGAACGTGTTGAAACTAATGTGAGACTTTATTAAATAGTCAAATTAAATAGCTGTCAAGTTTTTTTAATGTAAAAGGCTGCACACAATTTGTTATAGATTCTATTGCAACAACTATTGTAACAAAATTATCAAGCTGATTAGGACGTCAACATTGTTGATTCTTGAAATCTTTCTATATAAAACATATGAACCTGGATTAATTTCACATAAGTATAGAAATTCCAACAGCCCATCACGATCACTTCTTCTAATCAATTATCCCATCAATTTTCCAAAAAAATCAATTAACCCATCAATTTCAACTTACCAAAAGTGGCTAAAAATTGACTTGAATCAAATCAAATTGATTGATTTAAACAGTTTCCAAACTTGCAAAACTTTCCAAAAAGATAGTATCAGCTGACTTTTAATATTTAATCAGATCAATCATAGAATACTCCCAAAATAATGCCAATACAAAAACAAATCCAGAAATATCAATCATCAAAACAAAATCTCGACAACGTTCAAAGAAAACCATCAAATAAACAAAATTTTGATAGCAAATCTAACCATAACAACTCTTTATTGTTAGGCCACCACACATCTCAACGATCCTTAACAAACAATTAGATTATTACACATCATTAGGAAAAAAAAAAATTTAATTATTACCTTTACTTATTTTTATTTATTTTCATATTTAAGAAAAATCTATATAATAATTTAGGTAATTTACTCAATTATATGATTGTAATTTGTATTTATGTAAACCTCATAACATAATTCTCCTTACTATTAAATTCTTTTCTTTTTCTTAATCCACGAGGACATGTCTGGCCAAATGTTCTTATTTTTTCCATTTTATTTTTTTCTTCAATTTTTTCTCACTGAACCATTCAAGGCTACTACCAACAACCACCGAGTCTGATCCCAAATTTGGCGGGTGCACCACTATGACGCTTCGCTGCTCGACAATATCGTTTCTTTAACTAACTCTCCGAAAATGAAAATCAGTTTAAAAAAATAATAATAAAAAGAATAAAATTACGGAAAAGCCAAAAACCGACTTACGCTTCACAATCATAACACATACGTACCACACCAGCATCTCTCAGAAGAAGAAGAAAGTGAGAAATCATTGAGATGGCGAGCACCGGCAAGGCGGCGGGGGCGGGGCGATCGTTGTCGGAGTACAGCGAGGTCCAGAGCAGCCGCCTCGACGTTCACCTTCCTCTTCCTTGCGTTCTAAGAAACCCCTTCAATCTCGTCGACGGCCCTCCTAGCTCTGCTGCTGGAAATCCAGGTCCACACTCTCGCTCTCTTCATACATGTATACATTCACGTATATAAAACACTTTCTACATTTTTCAACTTGATCAACGATCCATTCCCCTAAAGTTAACATTTTGTATATAGTTATGCTTATTATGAGTTTTAGGTTTATTTTTATTTATTCATATTAATAAATCTCTAGATTTAAGGAAATTTTATAGTGTTAGCCTCGTTCATTTCACTTATTTAAGTTTTCAGTTTTAAATTTTTACAATTAAATTAAAAGTTTTTAAAAAATATCTCCTCTAATTTTTTCTGTTTCAATTAAAAACTCTTAAAAAATATCACATCTCAACTCGAATTGAAAATTTAAATTCACGAAGTAAACGAGACTTTAGTTAGCTTACTCGATTTTGTAATTGAAACTTATATGTGTATGAAGAATTGAAGCCCATTGATTGTGCTCATTATTAGTGAATTTTTGCATTTCTCCTAGTGTATTATAGGCACATTGCTGAACACGAATTTTGATAAATATAATGCTGATTGCCTAGCACACGATCCGCCATTTTTAATTTCACTAATTTCACAGTGGAGTGTTATTATTACTATTATTGTTATCGTTTTCTTTCTTTGGTCTTTTATGATGTTTAGTTTTGGCATTTTGCAAGTACAAGGGACACACACAAAAGAAGAACGCAATATTTATTCAATATTCAAGAAATCTGATGGAATACGCTGTTAAAACTCTCTAACAGCGTATTCCATTTAGAGTGCACCATCGTTTAAGGAAGTATAACTATAGCACCATCGTTTTACGAGTCTGTAAAGTGAGGTTTTAACAAAAATTTAGAGTGCATTACATAAGCTGTGTAGAATTTATGTAGAGCTTACATGCAGTGAGTAAATGTCGAATTAGTTGGACTAATCAAGGCGTTGATCTTGCAACGGCCTTTCAGCATGTCCTCATTTGGTGTCCGCCACCACAGCTTCACATTCCGAGGAGAGTCATTGTTGCCAACTTGCCATTGCAACTTAGTCGTCAAATTATTGTCTATATTTTAGTTTTTGCTTCATATGATAATTAGTTAAGTGATGAGCCAATTGTGACTGCAGAAGAGATAGCAAAGTTGTTTCCAAACCTATTTGGACAGCCTTCGGCAGTGATCAAGTCGGCTACTACTACCGGGGCGGCAGTGGATCAAAGTCTGATTATTGGAGTTGTCCTGTCTGGAGGACAAGCCCCTGGTGGACACAATGTGATTTCTGGGATTTTTGGTAAGATTACGATGTTCAAATTAATAAGCAATATCAATTTGTATCCTTTATTTAAAGTAATGTTGCATTTCTTTGAAAGATTACTTACAACAACGCACGAAAGGAAGCACTTTGTATGGATTTAAGGGTGGTCCTGCTGGGATCATGAAGTGTAAATATATTGAGCTATCTGAAGAGTTTGTGTATCCTTACAGAAATCAGGTATGCTTTTGTTTATTATCATTTAGATAAGTAGAATTTCTGCTATTGAAGAGTTAATTTCAACTATTTTTATTTGGTAAAATTTTAATTACTTTTACTCAAAACATTTCGACGGTTATTTGGTTGATGTTGTTAGTAATTAATCTAAAAAGATATTACGAACTTAGGAGCATGTCTATTCAATTCAATTTTAAGGATTTGTAGCTTATACGAACTCTTTTTAACAGGGTGGCTTTGATATGATTTGTAGTGGTAGAGACAAAATTGAGACTCCTGAACAGGTGAATTCAACCACTTCACCTTAAATATTCTCTCTTTAAAAAAAAAAAAATCAAATCTGATCAAATCAAATTTTGCTTTTTTTACTATTAGTGATTGGAGATGTATTTACTGAGTTGGTGAAGTAATTGATGTATTTCAGTTTAAGCAAGCTGAAGAAACAGCAAAGAAGCTTGACCTGGACGGGCTTGTAGTCATTGGTGGGGATGACTCAAACACTAATGCTTGCCTCCTTGCAGAAAACTTCAGGTATAGTTTTATTTTTCTAGAAAATATTCTTCTAAAGTTCTTTGCCCTGATCGGTCTCTGGATTTGTGCAGTTTCTTGTTTAGTTTTAAAGATTGTGCTGTTTAAAATTTTCCATTTTCTTGACCATGTAAAGTTTTTCACGCAAATATTGTATATCTTAATTATTAGGAGTAAAAATTTGAAAACACGGATTATTGGATGTCCGAAGACCATTGACGGTGATCTCAAATGCAAAGAGGTTCCCACAAGTTTTGGATTTGACACTGCATGCAAGGTACATTTTGTGTCTTTTCATGCATAACAGACAGAAATATACTACACTCTTCGTTTTGTACTTTTATAACAATTGCAACAGATGATATTCATCAAGACAACTGTTTTTTGACGCAGATATATGCAGAAATGATTGGAAATGTGATGATAGATGCACGTTCGACTGGGAAATATTACCACTGTAAGATCTCTTGTTGTATAGTAATTCAGATTATGTAAGGTTTTGCACCACTTACTGATGAAAGTCTGCAAATTCACATAGGTTTTTCATGGTTCCACGTTTTCTATCACAAGTGGAAGATATAAACAAAGTAGCACTTGAGTTAAAACACTTGAACCAAATGTAATTTTAGTTTATCAGAATCTTGGTCGTGATGTTTGTTCAAGAATATCCACTTTCTCTGTGAATTAATCCGTGCTTCTCTAAAACATATTTATTATTTCTATTAATGGTTTGTAGTCCTAAGAGTTTGTCTCTGCAGTTGTGAGGCTTATGGGTCGGGCAGCTTCTCATATAACCTTGGAGTGTGCTCTGGAGACGCATCCAAACATTACAATTATTGGGGAAGAGGTAATTTTTTTCTCATTTTCTTATTTCTTCCTTTTCGGGTCTGCTATTTGGAAACGTTCATTAATTCAATTTCTACACTAAATGTTGATTTTTCAAGGAAGAAAACGCATAGGACTGCACTTTACTATAAGATTGTACTAAATAGCTCCTGATTTTCGCGGGTTCGATATGATCTGGCTAGAAAGTTCCTACTTTATTCTTTGACTAAGCTTTGTTTTGCCATAGGTTGCTGCTAAGAAGCAGACACTCAAGAATGTGACAGACTACATTACAGAAATAATCTGCAAACGCGCAGAACTTGGTTACAATTACGGAGTCATACTTATTCCAGAGGGCCTGATTGATTTTATCCCCGAGGTATGATTTACTTTGAGTAGCAGATCATGGAAGTTAATCTCAAAAATATATTAATGAAATTCTGGTATCCTAAAATAGTTGTACATTTCTGGGTTTTTCTTATTAATCTATCAGGTACAGCAATTAATTGCAGAGCTCAATGAGATCCTAGCTCATGATGTTGTTGACCAAGAAGGCACGTGGAAGAAGAAACTCAGCAGCCAATCGCTCGACCTCTTTGTGTTTTTGCCTCCTGAAATTCAGGAGCAACTGCTTCTTGAAAGGGACCCACATGGGAACGTGCAGGTTGGGCAGATTTTGGATGTCTATGATTCATACCTTACACAATGTGATGATAGTCTTTTCAAGTTTTTTCCCTGTTGGGGTTTGAACTCTTGCCTTTAGGTTGCCAGGATAGAGACAGAGAAAATGCTTATTCAGATGGTGGAAACTGAGCTGAAAAAAAGGAAACAGGAGGGCAAATACAAGGGGCAATTCCAAGGACAGTCTCACTTTTTTGGGTACCATAAACATTTATACAATATATTTACTAGAAGATTAGTAAAAAAAATATATTTAATGTTAGGGATCTAACTCCTATCTCACTTTTTTAATACCAACTCACTCTGTATAAAAGATGTCAATAAAACATTATTTTATTAGTAAGTATTTAAAAGTTATGGTGTCAATTGATATTAAAAATTGCATCTACCAGTGAAACGATAACAACTCACTGTCAATAGTTGGATCCCTAGCACCATTCTTTTTAGAAACATAATTATGATTCAAACCTTTTTTACGTGACATTTTTACTATGCAGCTATGAGGGTAGATGCGGTTTGCCTTCGAACTTTGACGCGAACTATTGCTATGCATTGGGCTACGCTGCTGGAGCCCTCCTTCATTCTGGAAAGACTGGATTGATTTCTTCAGTTTGTTTCTTTCTTTCCTATTTAATCTTGACTTAGAGTTCAGTGACTAACAGTGTCAAAAAAATCCATCTTTTCCGACTAAGTTCTATCCTTGTTTGACAATAATGGTGGGGTCCACACACACACACACACACACACACATATATTCAATTGCTTTACTATGTTGGTTGTTCATCCAGGTGGGGAATTTGGGTGCTCCAGTTGAGGAATGGACTGTTGGTGGAACAGCATTGACGTCCTTAATGGATGTGGAGAGAAGACATGGTATACTAACAAGATAACATAACACCCCTTTTCACCACCATGAACTGTAATCAATTAAGACCTAGTTCTGTGAGCATTGGATATGATTTAACTTTTTGGAGCTTCAATTTTGTAGGGAAGTTCAAGCCTGTGATTAAGAAGGCCATGGTGGAGCTTGAAGGTAATACTATCTTCTGCCTTCCTAGTTTTGCAGATTGCTTCTATTTACCCCCAATTGCGGCCAATTTGCAACGTTGTTAATACTAAATTACTCAATCGTGACTCGAATAAATATTTTGTCACGTTTACTATAATAGTTTTTTCACTTAACTTCGAATATGCGAATATCAGGTGCACCATTCAAAAAGTTTGCATCCTTGAGGGACGACTGGACCCTGAAGAATCGTTATGTCAATCCAGGTTCGTTATGTCACCCTTGGCATGGTACCAAATTTTGAAATACATAAAGTTTTATTCCATCTTTCATTCTAAAATCTCTGTTTATATGCACTTTATTCATCAGGTTCGGTTCAGTTTGTTGGTTCAACGGCAAATGCAATCAATGAAACTTTAATTCTGGAGCTCGGAGCACAAGCTTAGGCTGCAGCTTGCAACAACTGATTTTGGTTTTATATCTGTATCGCTTCGCAATAAGAACTTCATAAAGATTCAAGCAAAGAGAGTTTCTTTTTCTTTTTTTTTTTTTTTTTTTTTTTTTTTTTTTTGTTTAAAAGAACTAAAAGAAAGATGTGGATTCGGCAATGTACCTGCAAAATATATTTCATCCATGTCACTCGCATCTTTAGTGATTTTTCCTGGGTATCAGTTGTGGGGAAATAAGCATATCCCAGGTTGATCCTTGAATCTCTCTCTCTATTTCTTTAATTGATGGAACAAGCACATATAGTTTTTTTGTCATGAAAAAAAAAATTAAAATTAAATCATAGCTATTTATGTCGGTAGATGATGTGCGTGTCACTTCAACTCTACGAAGGATTAATTTAGGACCCGTTTATTTCGTCGATTCGAGTTTAGAATTTGAGTTTTACTACAGTAAAAAACTTTCAAAAACAGTCACATCTAACTTTTTTGTTACAGTAAAAAATTATCACATAACGTCACATCTCAACTCGAATTAACGAACTAAACGGGTCTTTCTTGGTAGAAGGTGGGGAAAAAATGATGGAAAGGAAAAAAAGAGGGAGAGAAAATGAGTTTGTGAATAATTACTTTGAAAATGAGATTGAAAAAATTACTTTATTTAATGGCAAGTGCGATAACTTTGCTCTTAAAATCTCTTTTAACTTATGGATATTAAATATGATTGGTCCCAATTGCATTATTTCCTCTTTTAATTTCTCTCTCTTTTTTTATTCTACCAAAAATGCATTTTTTTTTTAAATTAATTTTTCACCTGAAATCTCTCCATCTTCCTTCCCTCCCCTTCTCATTCCTATCAAGTACAATCAAGTTCGGGTAGCCAGGAAATAGTTTCAAGCGTGTTATGCACACTTAAGAGTTATCCTCAATGTGATTGGAATTTATAGAAAAATGCAAAAAAAAAAAAAAAAAAAAAAAAAAAAAAAGATCACAATTCAAAGGGAGAAAACCAAAAACATTACTTAAAATAGTATTAACTAATATTTATACTATTGAAATAGCATAGTAAGAAAAATGTCTTTTAATAGGTCAGTTAAAAAATAATTTTAGGCGGCATAAACTTATATTTTAATAGATCAGTTAAAAAAATGTCTTTTTAATGTATTTTAAAGTCCCGTTCATTTTATCAATTTAAGTTTAAAATTTAAATTTTGTTATAATAAAAAACTTTTAAATTTTACTGTAATAAAAAAATTATCATATAAAATTATATCTTAACTTAAATTAACAATCTAAACGGCTTTAAAATTGGGAAATAATCGAAAATAGGTCAATATGAAAAGCTTAAGAAAGTATATAGGCCAATTTTTAATTATAGAAATTAATAGGCCATAACTTGTCAAGTTATAGTTTATAACCAGATAAGTTATGGACAAACTTGTCAAGTAATGGTTCATAACCGGACAAGTTATGAACAATTATGAATAATAACTTGTCAAGTTATGGTTCATAACCAGACAAGTTATAGACAAAAATAATAATTTAACCTATTTATTAACTTATATAAACTATTAGCCTATTAATTTTAATTCATCTCAAATTTTAACCAATTTTCCTCTATTTCCCTTTGAAATTTTCAAAACTCTACACAGTTAGACCAGCTACTAACACAATGGGCCTAAAGGTCTGGGCTTTTGTCTAAAGCATCCATACAAAAGCCCAGTAACAATTTCTCATTTTCTTCTTTATTCACCGGGAAAGAGGGGAGAAAAAGTGAAGCAGAAAACGGAGAAGCCAGTAAATGTCATCTATGAGCAACACATTGATGAGTTCACTTGCTAGAAGAGCCGCATCCACAACAACAATCCCCGTTTTTCAAAACCCGTTTCTGGGTTTGCGGTGCTTTTGTTCTTCCCCTTCCTCGTCCCCGTCCTCGTCCTCTACCACCTCCAACAACAAGCTTTTTGTCGGAGGTTACTTTTCCTTTTCCGACGGCCCATCTCTGTTTCTTTCTTTCTTTCTAATGCTTTTGGTTTGTTTCACTTGCTGATGTGGTGGATTTTTTGGTCTTCAGGATTGTCGTGGTCGGTGGACGAGAAGTCCTTGAAAGACGCTTTCTCTTCCTTTGGGGAGGTCAGTGAAGGTAACAACATATGTTTTCAGTTTTTCATTGGAGTGTTACAAGGACAAATTCTTCTTGCATTCGATTTTGCAGTCTATGTGTTTGTGGAAATGCCTGAGTGATCAAACGGCTCTTAGTTGTTACTTTTTTTTTTTTTTTTGGCTTTCTCAAGTATTTTGGTTTTTGGGTTGTTATTAGTAACAGAATCAAATGAAAATTGGATCAAAAGCTAAAAATAAAAGAAGCAGCTTTTTGAGGATCAGATTGGGGAAGAATGGTCAGCTTAATATAATTGCATAGGTTGAGAGCAATAAAAAGTGTCACAAAAACACTGCACATTTTTCTCAGCCACCAAGTTGGATGTGTTATGACTTGTGACTTTAGTAAGAAGCTAACTCTTATGATTTTGTTTTGTGCGGCCTTCTGAAATCTCTTTTAGATGTACTAGAAAAATATGATGTGACTTCTTAATCATGCCCATATTTTATGTCCAGTGAGGATACTGTATGATAAAGACTCCGGTCGGTCTAGAGGTTTTGGATTTGTTCACTTTTTGAAGGAAGAAGATGCTCTAAGTGCAAAAGATTCCATGGATGGAAAGGTAAGCAAGGCCTATATTAATAAGTTAATATAGATAGGAATTGGGACAAAATTGAAAAGTTATTCCTGAACATTGGTTATTGTCTTAGTATGCTTCATTGTGAAAAGTGGTGTGTTTATACCACCTGGACTTTTAACTTGTGGCAACACCACGCGTTCTATTAAGTTCCGTCCAATTTTTTGACGGAAATAGCCACGTGGACAAATGGATTTATTACTAGTTCGCTTCGCGGATTCAAGTTTTCAATTTGAACTGAGATGTGACATTTATTGAGAGTTTTTAACTATAGTAAAAAAAATTAAATGTGACATTTTCTGAGAGCTTTTAATTGTAGAAATCTAGAACTGTAAATTCAAATCGGTGAAATTAACTAGGCCTAAGAAACTCTCCCCCGAATTTGAATAATCACCGTCTCATTATGCTCACCAAATGCTCAAAAGTGATATACTTTCATCATGAACTTTGAAATTTTGATTAAAAACGTCTTTTTTGTCCATTATCGAATTTTTAATAGAAAAAATATTTACATATGAGACACATGGACTAATTTTAAGTGACCAAATTATAAACAACCCTTCTCTTAGTTTTCTTTTTCCGAGCAACTAGAGTTTATGGTTAGTTTAAAGAAAATAAAGAAGGGTATTCAACAATGACTAGTTTTCCAACCTCTAATGTTCTATATTTTTGTCCTTTAAATTTAGTTTATGTGACTCACACATGATAATTTCAATGCCGATATTGAGCGGAGCTTAACAAAAAGAGTGCTTTTATCACAATAATAGGTTCAGCGGGTGTGTGTGTCTTTTTTTCATAGTTTAAATAGCATATTTAGACATTTACCAAAGTTAAGGAATAATTCTTGAAATTTGGGAGGAATTTTGAAATTTGTCCATGTTATATTTGAATGTTAGTGGACGTTTTTATATTTTATTGTCATTTGTTCTAGTTTAAGAATTTAACTAAGTTTTGTTACTATTATGTCATTTATCTTAGTTATTATTTTGTTATCATTTTGTAAGTGAACTATAAATAGCCACTTAAGCTATTGTATTAGGGGACTTGAATATTTTGATAATTGAATTAGACTTGAGTTTTCTCTCTAATTGAGGATTTTCTCCTTGTGGGGTTTCTTAGATTTGAGATTGCATGTCCTGTCTTCCGTCCAGATTTAGCCGATAAAATCCCGTTTTATCCATTCCGTCGCATCAGTAATTATCACCTATTCCAAAATCATGTTTGCCAACTCATGTGACTCGTCCAATTTTTTGGTTCCAGGCATTGCTGGGTCGACCTTTGAGGATAAGTTTTGCTCTTGGAAAAGTCCGCGGCGCCCCTGTTGTTGTTCCTCGCCTTTCTAACGTGGGAGACAGTTTCAATCGTGGTGCTTGAAGGACACACTAACTATGGTAGTCAATGTTGTATGAAGAATAATGAATTATGAGCTGTGAAAACTGAAAGGTTGATAATCTATCGGTCATAATTTTTAAAAGAAAAGGAAAAATACTTTGATAAGCACTTTTCTGAATGTTCTGTTCTTCTCTTTGACTGATTCTCTAGAGGAGAAATGATTGAGGGATGTCTGCTTCATGGGAAGATTATTGTATTCAGTGATGAACTTTAACAGCATTCCAAATTGCATTGGCAGATTCACCGTCTCTCCCCTTCTCTCTTCCTTTTAACGTCATTCTCTCATTTTCTTTTTTCTTTTTTCTTTTCTTTTTTGGTAAAATACATCCAAATTTCAGGCGTCAAAAGATATCTCTGTTCTTCAAGTTAAGGATGCTAGGATAACAAACTTGTATGTGAAAACAACATGTCGTTTTTACTTATGTAGCAAAATTTTGTATGCTAACTACCTGTCGTTGAGTTATAGAAAAAGGCAACAAACTCTGACTCAAAAGAATTTGGAAAAATTTGAATTTGAACCAACATATCATAAAAGACATTGAAAGAAACATAAAGTTGAAGAATGGCTTGAATAAGAGTAACTGCAGAAATAGGAAACTACAAAATGAGTAACTATAGAAAAGGTTAACATTTACGGTTGATTAAAATCCCTTAAATCAGGAATTAGATCAAAGGGTATTAGGCATTCACTACACTAAAATAAAGATAAATTTCATCTCATGTCTAGAAAAAGATCCCGTTTATTTCACTAATTTAAGTTTAGAATTTGAGTTTTGTTACAGAAAAAAACTCTCATAAACAGTCACATCTAATTTTTTATTACAATAAAAAATTCTCACATAAAGTCACATCTCAACTTGAATTAAAAACTCAAATCAACAAACTAAACACGCTCAAAATATAATCAAATTTAAAATTAGGAACAACTACAACGCGTGCTTTTTGTTTGCCAACGAGTCAACGACATTCAAAGTTTAGGCAACTAAGCATGACGTTTGTTACGTCGAAGAAATTGACAATAAAATAATCACATTTTTTTTCCTTGTTGACAAAGCGAGTGTAACAATAAACGACTTACATATTCGATGTCGTTTTTCTATAATTTATAAGTGAAACCATGTCGTTTGCATTAATGAACAACAAAAAAAAGTTTTATGGCATAAGTATGTCCTTACACAAACGACATTATCATATTTTCTTTTTAAAGAAAACTTCTAAAACGTGAACCCAGTTTTCACCGACTATAACTAACAATAGGAAAAAGTTAACCACGCGTTGTTTTTCGTTCTTAAGCTTAGCGACAACATTTTGGAGGAGAACTACATGTCGTTTCTCATGTTGACGACAATTGACAATGAAATTTTAGGTCTCATTTACCTTTCAGATTCGAATTTTCAATTCAAATTGAAATATGACATTTTCTGAGAACTTTTTACTTTAGTAAAAAAAAAAAATTAAATGTGATATTTTTTGAGAGCTTTTTACTGTAGAAACTTAAAATTAAAAACTCAAATTGGTGAAATGAACGAAGTCTTAGGCCTCGTTTACTTCGCCGATTCGAGTTTTCAATTTGAGTCGAGATGTGACATTTTTTGAAAGTTTTTTACTGTAGCAAAAAAAAAAAAAGTTAGATGTGATATTTTCTTAGAGTTTTTTACTGTAAAAATCTAAAACTGAAAATTTAAATTAGTGAAATAAACTAGGCATAGTCTACAGCAGTTATACTTATTTTTCTGGATATTTTTATCAACGAGCTACGTATCGCTTTAAGCTTAAAAGATGGGTCTATTTTTTAATGTAAGGTGAACTGTGAACGACATGTATTTTCTATCGAAACGGCAGCAAAATTAAAAAGGCCAAAACGACAGTCAACATATTTATTTAGTCAGTTTCATTTATAGTCCTGAACCTTTTTTTTTTTTTTTAGATTTAATCCCTGTAGTCAATTTCGTCTAACAAATAGTCTTTAAATTTAATAAGTATCTCATAAATAGTCTCTTTGTTATATTTTAAATGTAAACTATTAATTTTGTTTCATAAAAAGTCCATGAAGTGTGTTTTTTTTTTATAGTAAAATTGTACTAAATTTTAATCTCTGAACCTAAAAAATGAGAAAATTAGTTGATTTATTAATAAATAGACGTAAAAAATCAAATATGAGAAGTTGTACTAAACATAGTCCCTAAACTAAAACAAAAAAAAAAAAATGTGATTCTATAAACACCCATTAAATTTCTAAATAACCTGAGATAATAATAATATTTTTTATTTTTTATTATAGTAAAAACAATGTTATAAAATTATTACGGAATACACTTTGTTGTATTATGAATTGTGACTTGCTGTTAATTGCTTTTACTCTCTTTTAGGGAACCTTTTCCCCTTAATTTTGTGTTGAAAGATTTTAAAGAATGAGTATGCTATATATAAGTATGTCTTCTTAGTTGAATTTCGAATGTGTTGGGTTTTCAACCTTACGTTTTATTTTGAGTTGAATTTGTTTGTAATACAAAAGATATTTATAAAAATATTCAATTTTACCGTTAAAAAATATACGCTTTTAAAATAATTATTATCATATAATAATAATATGAGAACATTTATTGATATGATAAGACAAATATAATTTCTCAAAAAAATTATCAAAAGTTAAATATGTGAATAAATAGATTAAAAAAAAGTTAAATATATGTAGGAAAAAAAACTAAATTTTGCTATCTTTTATTTTAAGAATTACATTTCGTATAACTTCTTGCATGTTTTATATATATTTATTTAAAAAATGAACTGTCTTTTGTATATCTTTTTTATTTAGTTTAGGGATTAGATTTATAACTTTTAACATTTGGACCATTTTTAAAGAGAAAATATAGTTGAGGAGCTTTTAATGAGATAAAGTTAACAGTTCATTCAAAATTTAATAAAGAAATTATTTATGAGATATTTTTGAATTTAAAGACTATTTATGAGGCAAAATAAACTATAAAACCTAATTTCAGAAGAAAAAAAAGGTTCAAGGATGAATTTAAAAGTACGTTTAATTTGTATTTATAACATAATTTAAATCACAATTTATAATTTATTATAATATTTTATTTCATAAAAAATACATATAAATTACAAATAATTTATAAATTAAAGTCCACTGACTCATATTTATCATTTCCATATTTATTTTCTACTTATTATTTTTACCAAGGATACAATATAAATGTCTCTCTCCTAAAGCAATCAAGATTCATCCACTCTCGCAAGGCAAGTCTCCTCCCTAAGCAAGCAAGAAAGCAAGCAGCCATGGAAACGGAATCCCAAGAATCCAAGCTCCAGCACGATACCCTAATCAGCTCCTTCTGCGAGATCGCCTCTTCCTCCAAAGAAGAAGCCATCTTCTTCCTCGAGAGCCACAATTGGGACCTCGACGCCGCCGTCTCCACCTTCCTCGATGACAACTCCGTCGCCACCGCCTCCGCCGCCGTGGCACGCGGCGACATCCCCGCGTCCTTCTCTCCGACGCATTTTCAGTCGCCGAAATACTCTCCCTCGCAGTCCCCGTCGCGGTCTCCGTCGCGGTCTCGCTCGCCCTCGCCCACCCCGTCTCGCCGGCCCTACGAGCTCCGATCAAGGGACAAGAAGGCTGCCACGAAGCCGTCCGGGAGCCGTCGTGAACGTATCATCCGTACACTCGCCGATCTGAACCGACCTGCCGATGATGCCTCCGACGACGACTCGGATGAGCCCCAGGAGTACTACACTGGCGGTGAGAAAAGGTATCGTCTTTCTTTACTCCTTTTCTCTCTTTTCTCTCTGAATTGTGTTTGTTTTCCGAGAATGCGTTGGAAAATCAAGATTATGGCGAAAGTGCTGAGTGTCTTTCTGTTTTCTCGGTGGTGCATTTTGCTTCCAATGACTGAATTAGTTGGTTTTGCTTTTGCCCTAAGATATCAAAAACTCGACTTTGTTTTATTCAAAATTGGGTGAAATTACTTAAAAAGAAAGAATCTTTGCATAATTTAACCATTTGGAGTATGCTCAAAGTCGTAATTGGGCTCTGTAATTTCCCTTTATTAACTGATAATGAAACTTTATACTATTGCACAACGTTATGGAGCCATCGATTTCGATTAGGATTTTAGAATTAAAGATGGTATCTTTAAATGCTTCTTGATGCTGCAGTGGAATGCTTGTACAAGATCCTAAAAGAGGTAATGATGTAGATGCCATTTTCAATCAAGCTGAGCAGTCTGCGGCTGTGCAAGGACCTCCCGAGCAACTTCGACCTTCGAGCTCGAAAAGCTTCACTGGAAAAGCAAGATTGCTCTCGGGAGAGACTGTGCCATCTGCCCCTCAGCCGCCTGAACCTGTACATCACACTATTACTTTTTGGACGAATGGATTCACCGTCGATGATGGTCCACTGCGTCGACTCGATGATCCTGCAAATGCCCCCTTCTTGAACGTAATTTTGAATGCTAGTCTGTTTAATCTTTAAAGTGGTTTGTTCTACTTCATCTCTGTATGTTATGCCACAAAAGCTGTGTTTGAGTGTGTTTTATTGAGTCTATAGAGTCTGCATATTATCTTTTGAATAACCTGGTAAGGTAACCATGTTTTCACCCAGCTTAAAAGCAGAACTTTACTTTAAATTTTCTACTGGCCATTGCATACAGATGAAAGCAACAAAGTGTAATTCCTGCGGATGAGGAAGACAATCTTATCCCTACTTATTCTGGTCTCTACTGCTAATCCTACCTAACAATTTTCCCCGGTTTATGTATTGAATGATTGTTTTTGGGGCTAGCCATGTTGGATAAGTATGTTCTATCGTCAGTTTTTTGGATTTCATAAAATAGCAAACTGAAAAGCTGGTTGCGTTGGTATCGTGTCTTGGTAAAACTACATGTTCCTGTTAACACTGAACAGTACTATCTGATTGCAGAGCATCAAGAAAAATGAATGTCCAGCGGAGCTTGAGCCAGTCGGAAGGAGGACCCCAGTGCATGTCAATATGATTAGGCGGCTAGAAGACTACACTGTTTGTCCCCATATCTGCTTTAGCTCCTGTAGATTTGTTTGTTCATTTTTTAAACTGCTGCATAATTTCTGTACGCGCTTGCTTTGTGCAGGAACCAGTGCAGCAGAAGACTGCTTTTCAGGGAGTGGGAAGGACTCTTGGTAGCAGCAGCGCTGCCTCATCAGCTGCCTCTGAGACAAACGCTGCTGCTACTTCCCTGACCAGTGCACCATTACCATCGACGGGCTTGGTTGTAGACGAGTCATTGCCGGCAACCTCTCTTCAACTGAGGTTGGCAGATGGTACTCGCATGGTTTCTCGTTTCAACCACCGCCATACAATCAGAGATGTCCGCTCTTTCATTGATGCATCGAGGCCCGGCGGGTCGAGAAGTTACCAACTACAGACAATGGGGTTTCCTCCCAGAAAGCTGACTGATCTGGACCAGACCATAGAACAGGCTGGGATAGCCAATTCAGTTGTCATCCAAAGGCTCTAGGAAGTTTGCATGTCGTACTCAAATTTCAAGCAGTCACATTCAGAAAAAATGCATATTCTATGCTAAACACAGTTCTATTTTCCTTCTGATGAATCTACGTCATACATAAAATATTCAGCATTCTAATTTCTTTTGATGAATTTACGTTATGCATGAGGTTTTCTTAGTTAGTCCTTGTTGGATCGCTTTCCTTCTACCCACTTGTTAAATACTTAATTAATTGTGCAAAATTGCTCATCTTCAATACTGGCGCTGTCGTCACCTTTTCGTAGTAAAATGTTATCTCGTTTTTTTCACAACTTGAATTATAACTCAACTTTTTGCTATAATGTATTCTCTCATATAAATTGACTTTTTAACTCAAAGTTTTTTTAACTCAAATTGTAAAATGAACAGGTTAATATTTTATTTTTTTTTTCCCTCATTTTCTTTTCTTTGGTGGAATCTATAATTCAAAAAAAAGTCATGCAAAGGTTTCCACTAAAGCACCGTTAGAAAATGGAAGTCGTTGGAAGTGATAGATAGATAGATAGAGAGAGGAGGGAAGTGATTGGACTGTGGTCATGTATGTTCACGACTATGGCTGAGCTACTTGATCTTTGTCTTGTAACAATTGTTATACCTAGCACGATCCGTGTCTGCTAATGAAACGAGCATGCCATGAATCTGCCACTTGAGTAAGCAAGCTAACCTAATCTAGTGTATGTCACTTATTACCGGCTTCTTCCTCAACAATGTAATCGCACAATTCATGGACTTTGAAGTTTTTAAGCTTTGAGCAGAAAATTTGAGTTAAAATTTAAATTTTTTTAAAAAGAAAAGAGAACACGACAATAAGGACATCATCGAATTGCAATTCATGACCATTAAAAGAACGGGATTTAAGCTTTCGAGTCCATATGAGCAAGGTGGCAAATGGATTTAATCCCTCTTAAACCTAAAACGTAATAGTTGCTTTTGGTGGGCGGTCTAAGTTGGGGGTACAATTTTTGCGAATATGCTTTTCATTTCCTTCTCTGTTCTTTTCCTCTCCGAAGATGCTCTAGAAGAACATAGAAATAATACCCTTCACGAGCAGTGGTAACAAGTCTTTGTATAGTAATAATAGCTCCACCATGCAATGCGAGAATATGAGTAATTTCTGTGTCTGAATAACTAAACCATATATTAGCAGTAATCCAAATAGATTATTGCATAAACAGTGTAGGAAAAAATCTTTTTACTATATCGTCACGCTACAGTTACAAAGACACCTATATATTTGCAATCAGAAGACCACTATGAAAATAATGATGACCAAATGGAAAATTTAAGCATGCCTCTTACGGTTTTGGAGTACAGGCCAACTAGTTTGATATTTGCCATTGCACTTTGAATGGATTCTTTGGGTCTAATCATGCTTTTCAAAAGCTACATATATGATGATGAACGCATTGAAAAGCAGTCTTGTGATTAGCCTATTTGCATTATCAACAGCTAGTTCAGATTTATAGGTTATAAATCATTTTCAAGACATAGAGCACCTCTTATGTTACCTTTAAAATGGTTAATTAAAAAACAAATCATTACTCAACCGTGTTCTAGTTTTAACATTTGGTTCAATGTAAACCTTTTTTCTACTGGAAGCAAATCTAGTGGTAGTCTGGTAGATACTATAAAATTAACCGGCACCAAAATCATTGTTGTCCTAACTGCTTTGTGTTTCACCCTCGGTTATATTGCAAAAGACTATAATGCTATGCGATGTCTATGCAAAAGTTGTGCGCGTTTGTTTGAGAGTTTTGTATGATTTAAATCATAATTTTTAATTACATTATAATATTTTTTTCTCATAAAAAATTTAAAATTTAAAAGTTAGAATCAAAATCACTGCTTTGAACACATTAACTAAACGAATTCTAAAGTTTCATTTATTTCACAATTCAAATAACAAATTAAACTTTTTATACACGGTGTTTTTTTTCATAAAAATTTATATTTAATTTTTTCATTAAAATATTTTTTTCACATAAATTTATTTTTCAACGTAAATTCATAAAATAAACGAGACCTAAATTATTTATATTCATGTCATGTTTCCTTTTTTTTTTTTTGGGTGAATTATCTCATGTTCTTCTTTTTGCAACCATATAAACATAAGCATTACGCACCATATGCTTGTTCTTTCATATATTTTGATTACTTATCCTTTTTGCTTTTGGACGTGAAGTTCGTTTCTTTTGATGGGTATGTGGATTCCAATAGATATGGAAATGACTTAAAGCGGAGGACAGGACAATCTTGCTCGGTTGGGGCCTGGTGTTGACAAAGTGTCATCTCATCCATAACATTTTCTCACCGTTTCATCTCCACCCCAGCTTTCTTTTTCCTCTGAAATTTAAAAGAGAGAAAAAAGAAAGAACCACATATGTCTCGTTTGAAATGTTGATCCCTTTTTTTCTCCAATCTTTCTCGTTCAAAGCTGGTTCAATCTCGTTTCCTCACCATCCTAATTCGGACGGATAATAAATTATTGCAAATGAAGAATATTGATACATGTTTTAGACCTCGTTCATTTCGTAAATTCGAGTTTTTGATTCGAATTGAGATGTGATATTTTTTAAAAATTTTTTACTGTAGTAAAAAATTTTAATGTAATATTTTCTGAGAATTTTTTACTGTAATTTATAAAAAATATATTAGAGCAATATATATTTATTACACGATATCTAAGCTACTTTCTTAATAAGAAAAAAAAAAAAAAAAAAAGTTAACTATGCTTTAGTGCGTTGGTTGACAATATTGGATAATTATCAGCATCCAGCTCCTCCTGTAATCCACGGATTTTATCATTACTACCACTATTAATTTATATTACTATTACTATTACTTATTATTATTACTACTATTATTACTATTAAAAGAAGACGAATTTTTAGAACAAACCCACGGAAGTTGGCAAATGCTTAGAATTGACTCAAGAGTCACGAACTTTGCCTGCTTAGAATACATGGAAAATTCTCTAAACAAGCTTATGTAATTCTAACCCCAGAACTTTTCACAAATAGTAGAAAAAAGTAGAGATTGATGAATGTTTGGCAGGATGGATAAAAAAAAAAAAAAAGGATAAGTAAAATATTTAAGTGAAGGAAATAAACTAGTTTTTTTTTTTTTCTCATGTCGTTTGGTAAAATAAAAAAAAATGTGAAAAGAAAATGTTAAATTTAAGACATTTTATTATTTTACTCCTCATTTTTTTGTTAAATTTTTTCTCTTCTTTTCTTTTCAAAGTTAGAACTTGGAATGATTAAAAATTAATAGGCCATATGGATTTTTATTTTCCTTCATTCTTCATTTTTTTTTTCTACCAAATAACCTAGAGCTGTAAATTTAGGCTGGACTAAACGGACTGACCCGAGACCTGTTATTATTAGCCTTGGTCCGGTTTGGTCCTAAATTTTTTAAGCTTAAGCTCGGACTGGACCGACCCTCTCTCTTTTATGACAGAGTTGGGTCAGCCCGAACATCATATTTGTAAAGATTTTTTTTTAAAAAAAATACATTATAAAATTCTAAATTAAGCCAACCCAAAAAAAAATTTTAGACATGACCGGATAACTTAAACTTACATCTCTAAAACAACTTAAAATTTCATTTTTCTCTCTAAAATTCTTTGACCATTTTCTTTCCTTTCTTTTTTCCACCCTACTAAACACAATATTACATCAAAAGAAGTACTACTATATCTAAAGAAGAAAAAAAAAAAAAAAAAAAGACAGACCATAATATAGCATGCATGGGAAAACTCCATCGTGTAAATGGATAGTTAACTTATTAATCCTAATCTAAGTGATAAATTAATGTTTTGGGCAATAAAGTCCTCAAGATCTGATACCTAATAGCTGATTAGGAGATGTTTAAAAGGGAAAGTAATTAAGCGATAAAGAATAGAACAACACATTTAACTCAAAGATCTTATTTTATATCTCAAAATAAAAAATAAAAAAGAAAAACAACCCCCAAATTACTCCTTGCTAAACAAACAAACAAACAAACAAAAAAGTTACTGTTCTGCTTAATATCATCACATATATTACGTATTGTACGTATATTCGTACGAACTAAATGCAATGGAACCTAAAAATTAAGGCATCGTTTAGAAAAAGTGAAGATGTAATTTTATAAAAATGTTTTTAATTGTAATAAAATTAAAATTAAAAATTTAAATTGATAAAATAAATGAGGTTTAAGAGTGTTTAATATAAAAATTTATGTCATAATTTAAATTATGAGTTATAATTTATTATAGTATTTTAAAAAAAAACACATAAATTAAAAATAATTCTGATTATAAGTGCACGTTTGTTTTACGGATTCAGAATCATGATTCAAAATTATTTTTAATTTACGTCTATTTTTTATGAGATAAAATACTATAACAAATCACGAATTATAATTTAAATTATGACATAAATCTTCTTAAGAGCCCGTTCACTTCGCTAATTTGAATTTATAATTTGAGTTGATATGTGATTTTATGTGAGAATTTTTTATTATAATAAAAAAATTAAATGTGATTGTTTTTAAAATTTTTTTATTTTAATAAAATTTAAACTTTAAATTTAAATAGGTGAAGTGAACGAATTTTTATTAAACACTCTAATTTTAAATTCGTGCATTAATCGTACACTAAGGGTCCGTTTGGTTGATGGATTTAAATTATGTGATTTGAACTATTTTTGATTTACGTGTATTTTTTATGAAAGAAAATACTGTAGTGATTATAAATCATGATTCGAATCTAGAAACCAAACGAACCCTAAGGCCTCGTTCACTTCGCGGATTTGAGTTCTTGATTTGAGCTGAGATGTGACATTTTTTGAAAGCTTTTTACTGTAGTAGAAAATTTTGATGTGATATTTTTTTAAAATTTTTTACTGTAAAAATTTAAAATTAAAAACTCAAATTAGTAAAGTGAACGAGACTTTAAAATATTTAAAGTATACAGTACAGACATGACCCCGAACTATACGATCTTACGTAATGTATCTGCAGCGATATCAATATATACATTGAGCTTTTAGATAAAAAAAAAAACATTAGCGAAAAAAAAAAAAAAGAATAAAAAGAGCGTGAGAGAGATAGACAGAGAAATTGCACCGTAATTCTCCGAAACAGGAGAGAAAAAGAAACAAAAAAAAAAAAAAGGAAAAAGAAAGAATAAGATAGAAAGATGTGACATCTAGACTGACCCACAGACCTTCTTTTCTCAGCTCTCTCTATTTTTTTTCTATTCTAAATTAATTATTATGGAGTAGACCCAAATGATATGACTCTCAGTCGACTAGTGATCTCATTTTAATTATTCTCATAAGTCGAGCAAAAAGTTATTAAGACAAGTAATTATCAGTCGGGAAATAATGTGTGTACGATTTAAAAATTTTATGCCCTTCGTCATATCTCCCCATATTCACGTGTTTGCCCTTGTTTTAATTTAGTACAATATTTATAACGTACTAATATTTACTATTTACTAGCGTAAAATTGCGGTAATATTATTTTATAAAGACTAATGTCGTATAGGCTAGGAAAAGTACAGTGGTGGGTAAGAGAGGACAGTGTTTAAATGATTAGAGAGTTGAATTTTTATGCTAATTCTTTATTAGTTAAGTTGTATAAGTCTTGTTTATTTTATAAATTTAAATTTTTAATTTAAATTTAAATATGATATTTTTTTAAAAAAAAATTTATTATAATAAAAAAAAAAATAAATATTATATTTTTTAAAAAAATTTTATTATAAAAATTTAAAACTAAAAATTCAAATGGAACTAAGCCTAATTATGTTTAGATGATTGTTGATCAACTTTATAAATTTGATTGTCCTAATTTCATTACAAAAAGGGTGCCCATTTTGAGGTTATAAAGAAGTTTGAGAAAAACGTTTAAGAGTTGATAAATGTGCAATTTTTCCTTATAAATTTCTTTCTTATAAAAGTGAATTACTGTGTAGCGTTTGAATAAGGATATAATCTCTCATTGCGGCCGCCTGTTATAATATAGAGTTTGGCGTCTGATTCTTAAATCTTAACGATTACCCATTTTTACATCAAAATCTATGACATAATACTGATTTAACATGTCACAAAACAATATTATCAAAGATAATTTTCTTCATACTCCACTATAAAATTCTTATTATTTATTTATTTTTGCAAGATGAAATTCTGCCATCTCTGTTCCCTATTAAAAAATCTGCTCTGAAGAAGATGAGAAGTGAAGATTAAAATCAAAGAGAAAGAGATGAGGAGAATGGACAAAATTACCAAAGTCACAATAAGGGAATATATGGAATGGTATGGAAGTTGCAGATATAATATGGAATGGTATTGGTTGGTTGGATATTGGTGGAGGTGCGGAGACAGAGACTACCATCAATCACAATAGAAATGGACGGTCGAGATTTGATCAATTACCATCAATCAACATGTAGATATAGTAGTACTACTGTACAGGCATTGTGTTCTCCGATGCCGAATGAGTCGACTACTACTATATACCACTATTCCTTCTTAACCCCGTTAATTATGGTGGCTCTACTGATCCCGTTTAAGCAAAGATTTTGCTATCACTTCATTGTAAATCAAATGTCCCATTCTCTTCCCTCCCACTCACTGTAGAACTGAATGTAGAGAGAGAGAGAGAGAGAGAGAGAGAGAGAGAGAGAGAGAGAGAGGGTGAGTGGCAGTGACGGTGCAATAAACGAGGAGATTTATTTATATGTTGAAATACGGGGAGTTTGATTTTCATCGGGAAGGAAATTTGGTCTGAGGATTCAGAAAGAAAAGTTGCAGAGATACACGTTAACCCCGCGTGCACAACCCCCCCCATCGTCTTAAACCAACCCCTCTTCAACTCTCTCCCTGTCTCTCCCTATTTTCGGTAATACACAATATACTTGACTGAAGAGAGAGAGAGAGAGAGACTGTTTGTGCAAAAGAGAAGAAAAGAAAAAGTACCCATTTCCAAGGGAGGGTCTCTGAATCCACCTTTTACAGAGACCAGCCAAGAAGAGAGAAGGAAAAAGAAAAGAAAAGCCCTGATCGTGTAATTTTTGACTGGCCAGCACAGGCACAAAACCCTGCAAACTTTAGGGATTTTTTCTGTAAAAAGACTCTGAGTTTTAGCTTAAAAACCGGGAGAAGAACTCTAGGGACACAATCATATATGGCCTGGTTTTAGAGAGAGAGAGAGAGATAGAGAATTAGTGTAGCCAAATTACTAGCTACTTCAGCTGGGGGTGATAATGGAGTTTGGGGATCAGAATAAGTACATTAGTAATAGTGGAAGTGGAGTTTCTTCTTCTGCTGCTGCTTCTTCGCTGCTGCAGATGATGGATATTAATAACAGTAATAACAATAATAATAGCATTCTGCCTTCAATGATCAACAATTCTGGTGGTACTGCAGACAGATCAAGATCATCTGCATCCTCGTCACGGCTAAATCTCCAGCTTCCTCGACCCGGCCTGGCCCACAACAATAATCCCAACCAACAACATCTCAGATCAGGATCAAGTGGTCCTCCTTTCAAGCCCAATGACAGCCTCAATATCACCGATACCACTACTAATACTTTTACTAATAATGTTTCTACCATGAAAGCCAAGATCATGGCTCATCCTCTCTTCCCTCGTCTCTTGACCGCCTACGCCAATTGTCAAAAGGTCCTTTCAATCTTATATATATATTTATATATATTGTTTGTGTGTATGTCTCTATACCTATCATACCTGGTATTATCTATATATGTATATGTTCATGCAAGTGATTAAAAGCTTTTACACAATAATTGCTTAGAAGGGTTATTTAATCCTGCAGGATCAACACGATCTGATGATGTTAATTACTTATTTAGGTCGGAGCGCCAGCTGAAGTGGTGGCTAGGTTAGAGGAGGTGTGTGCTAATAATTGCGAGGGCACCATGGGAATTTCAACGAGAAATAGAAGTAGCAATAGTAGTACAACATCCACAGGCTGTATAGGAGAAGACCCTGCGTTGGACCAGTTCATGGAAGCCTACTGTGAGATGCTGGCAAAATATGAGCAAGAACTCACAAAGCCTTTCAAGGAAGCCATGCTTTTCCTCTCTAAAATCGAGTGTCAGCTCAAAGCCCTAACAGTTTCTTCTGCCTCAGATTCTGGTGATGATCTTAAATGCGCATATATATACATATGCCTATATATATATATATATATATATATGTCTGTGTGTATTCATCTGTTGCTGTTTTCTTTGATCTTGTTTTCCTATTTCTCGTTATAAATGCTTTTCCTTTATTACTAAACTGTTTCGAAATGTGGAGTCTCTTCCGAAACTAACATGAGGTCCTTGTTCTTATTTTTGAAAATTATCATCAGGATTATTATGCATGTTTTAGCTTTCCTAGGGAGAAGTGTAACTACCTGCACATAATTTTGTACTTTGGGTAATTAACTCGTTATGTCTGTGTATTCATCTGTTGCTGTTTTCTTTGATCTTGTTTTCCTATTTCTCGTTATAAATGCTTTTCCTTTATTACTAAACTGTTTCGAAATGTGGAGTCTCTTCCGAAACTAACATGAGGTCCTTGTTCTTATTTTTGAAAATATCATCAGGATTATTATGCATGTTTTAGCTTTCCTAGGGAGAAGTGTAACTACCTGCACATAATTTTGTACTTTGGGTAATTAACTCGTTATATATATATATATATTATTCATTATTTTTTAATTTTTGGGGTCCTTTTTTTTTCCCCCCCTTATTCGTCCTAGCCATATCTTAGCTTACTCAGCTTGTTTCTCATCCAATTATTATTATTATTATTTTTTTTTTTTTGTGTGTGCTTTTTTTTTTTTTTTTGGTATCTGGAGTAGGTTTTGCTCAGATCGATTTTTGAGTAGATCATCATGATTCATTGGGTAAGACCATAAGACCATACTTTATTTGCAAAAAGCGAATATTAAGCACATCATGTATATAAGTCCTTCATTCTGCGGTAAGACTTTCCTTTTTCTTTTCTTCTTCTTCTTTTTTTTTTTTTTTTTTTTTTTTTTTTTTTTTTTTTTTTTTGGTTCTAGTGTGCGGTAGAGCATGTTTTGTTACTAAGAGAAATCACTACATGTTCGATTCTTATATTCATATATTTTTGTTGTGATTAGGGTTTCGCTAGACTTGGGAAAGTTTGCTATATATTATGTACTATGCTCCAATATTTCACATTGATAGGTGTCTTCCCTAGCTAAACCTTATGTGCATGGCATTTTGAAAAGAAGTATGGAGATGTAGATGAAACCATTTTTGAAATCTTTTGTTGATAGACGGCTTTCTCTAATATTTTAGCCTCTGGCTTTGCTTACGTTAGCATTTCTCTTTGTATATTATTTTTGTGGTAATTTGGATATAGAGTGCAATCGCTCATGATTGTATTCTTTTTTTATTATTTCTTAGTCAAACCTAGATTATTTTAAATCTTCTGTTCTACTTTGTGTATAACACATGAGGACTTTTATTCACGAAACATCAATAAATAGGCGCCAAATCTCTCCCATCTTTTTTGAAATGCATATTTGTAGGCAATTAAATTTGTGTGTTGATTGATAGATGTGAATCTCTTGACGCATAATGTTTTGTATTTTCTCTATGTAACATTTGCCAACAACCCCAAATGTCCTTAACTTAAATGTATTTGCCCTTTTCTTTTCAAGTGAAATATTGAAACTTTACCATATCGTTTACAAGTAGCTCCAAATCGAGAAAAGAATACAAAACTTTATCCTTACCTAAAAATACTCAATCCTTTGACCTTTCTTCATTTTCTAATCCTATCATTGGTGGCATCATTTGTAGTTTATCCTTGTAAAAGTACTTAATTCACTTCATTGGCTGTATTCATTATCTGTGTGAATCTGGTTATTCAAGCTATGTAGATGTGTGACTAATGGCTGTTCCTTAGTCATAATTTTCAGCTGACTTCTAGTTAAATACGCAATTGTAGGCAAGGTGGTTTAATGACTTGGTGAAAAAAGATCATGAGAAACCGCGTAAAGAACTTTTTATTTTTGCCATTTTTTTTTGGGAGAAAGGAAACCGATAGAAACTTTACTTAAAAAGACTTAAACATGTTATTCATTGACAAGAAGCTAAACATTAAAGGTCTTTCGCAAAAGAATCATGGATGTCTGATTTATCAGCATTCTCAGAATTAGCACATTCATCATCTCCACTGTGGTAAGTTTAAGTAACAAAAAAGTGAAAAAAAAAAATGTAGGAATAAATCTACTGAAGTTGTGTACCTTTTCTTTAATTACTGCATTCAAGACTGTCATGAAGATATTCGTGTTGTGACTGCATAGTACAAATTTCGGAATCATATCTTATAGTCTACTATTGTCCAACTTATTTTTGATCTTTCAGATATTAGAGCCTATGTGTTTCTATGCTTTCATTTAAAAAAATGGAAATCACTGATGAATGTGGTATACTGTTTATGATTTCAAAGTTGAGAGGATATGAATTTGCATGTGAATGTATAGTGGGATGATTTAAGTAGTCTGTGGTTTGAGTCGTGAGGTACTTGATTTAAGTAGGGCATGGTTTAGTTTGCTAGTTCACTCCTTTTCTTCATGGTTTAAAAGGGCGCGCGCCTCGGAGGTCGATTAAAGGCTTAGGTTGCAATTGTGCATCCATTTCTTGCTCTTTTTTGGTATGAGGCGTGCGCCTCAAGGCGTGAATGCTTTTTGAGGTGTTTTGTCTAATTGAGGCGTTTTCTCTCTCTTTTTTTGTTTGTTTGTTGTGAAATGTTTAGTATTTAACTCTTCTTCAAGTCGAATTTTTGTTTTTTCGTCTATGCTACATGTGTAGATTTCAATGAAACATGAGTTTGTCAACCTTGTGCACGTACATTAATACATTGATTTTCTCTTCCTGCTTGTGCATTATCAGCGTGTGTTGATTTCGCTGGACAAAATGGATCCTCCGAAGAAGAGGTTGACGTGAATGATAGTATCATAGATCCTCAAGCTGAAGACAAGGAATTGAAAGTTCAGCTCTTGCGCAAGTACAGTGGATACCTCGGCAGTCTCAAGCAGGAATTCCTGAAGAAGAAAAAGAACGGAAAGCTGCCAAAGGAAGCCCGGCAACAATTGCTTGACTGGTGGAGCAGACACTACAAATGGCCTTATCCTTCGGTATATCTAGCTACACCCCCAAAATCAATCTTCCTTACTAAATGCAAATTATTTGTCTTGTGCTTTTTCTTTCCTCATCTAGCGAAGAGTTGTTAAATGACTTGGTAACATAGAGATAAACCAAACTTTGGGGTTGTTTTATAAACTTTGAAAACTCTCACTTTGCCCTTTGAATTTTGAACGTTGTACTCAACCCTCTTTGTAAGAATTTCTGTTAAAACAAACAGAAAATAGGGTAATTATGTGTGGTTAGTGTGATTATTTTCCGTTTATTTTTATTAGAAATTCTAACCGAAACACCACTTGTCAAGTCCCTTTTAAACAAAAATTTAGGAGATTAAATGTGGCTAATTTAGAATTTAAGGGGAAAAGTTGGAGTTTTTCAAGTTTAAGGGGTAAAGTATGAATGACATTAATGTTCGAGGGTATTGGTGAGGGTAATCCTACTAACTTTCTACGCATCTGGTATTCTTTGTAACAATAGGCTTTTGTTGTGATGAAACATGTGTGATGTGTTATGGTATAATGCAGGAGGCTCAGAAACTAGCACTTGCGGAATCTACCGGTCTTGATTTAAAGCAGATAAACAACTGGTTCATCAACCAGCGGAAGCGCCACTGGAAGCCCTCGGAGGACATGCAATTCGTCGTGATGGACACCGCGCATCCCGGACACTACTACATGGACAATATCATGTACAATCCCTTCCCCATGGACTGCTCATCTACTCTCCTCTGATCACCTCACCTTCTCTATCTTGTTATAACCATGTAATGTTTGTGTTCAACATTCTCTTTGGAAAACTTTGTCTTACCTTTCTTTCAGTACCACGTCGAAAGAATTCGACCTTCTGAAACCATCTACTTGTTTTTGTTTCGTCTTGATGACAAGACAAATCAACGCTTGCTAGGGGAAAATAGATCTTTTGACGCACAACTGCGTATTATATATATATATAACAAGAACAAATTTGGTCCATTTTTCATGTGGTGTTTCTATGAGATTTATATGTATATATGTATGTATGTCAGTATGTGCATCTATATCCTTTTGTGTTTTCCTATATATATATATATATATATATGTTTGTATGTATATGGGGGTCATATATGGCTAGACCATGTGCCTCTTCTGCAAATACTGTAGTTTTGATCCGTAGAAACTTTGGGTCATCTGTCACTTCCTTTCTTATTGGTTCTTTTTATTTTTTATTTTGTTTAATTTTAAAATTTCTCTCTGAATCATGATTCTTATAATATTTTATCTTTTAAATTTTAAAACGTAACATATGTTCTCTTTGAATTTTATTTCATTAATAATTTTTTTCTTCTTGTTATAATGAATGATAAAAATTATATGTGTTATTTATTTAGTGAGAATTAAAAGTGTAATTACGTTTATATTTTCTAAAAATATAAAAAATAATAAAAAAAATCAAAGAAAATCATCTCTCCCCTCTTTATCTCTCATATTCTTTCCGGTTTCTAATTTTAATGGTATGTCTCTCTCTCTCTCTTCTTTCTATCTCTAAGCCAGATAGATAACATGAGGCTCTTTCTTCTTCTTCTCCTTCACTTGTTCTCTTGTAAAATTTTAGGGCAAATTTTGAGCCATAATTTTTTTCTCTATCTGGCAATATTTTTGTTCAAATCTTCATCAGTTAGGTATTCATTTATCTAATTCCTCCCGGTTTACCCTTTTTTTCTTTAGGTGTTCATTTATCCCAATTCCTTCAAGTTTACCCTTTTTTTCTTATTTGATTCTGAGTTTCAATTTTTGAGTCAATTCTCTTTCTTTGTGGTTGTTATTTTCACTTAGTTTTCAATTTTTAATTCGAGTTGAGATTTGATTTTATGTGAGAGCTTTTCTTTTGTTAGATGTGATTGTTTGTGATTTTCGCTTATTTTTAAACTAATAAAAAGCAATTGAACAGGGCCATTATATGCAATTGGCTTTTTAATATTTGTATTTTAGATTTTCTTTTGCTCTATTGTTCTTCATTGGTAGAACTAATTAATTTCATTGTTGGTTTCAAAACAGTTTTAATTTTGTGAAAGTGACTTGATAGTAGAAAAAATTTCTATGCAAAAGATTTGATTTTAGAATTACTTTAGAGTTATCATTCTCAAATGGGTCATGTGTCTGATACGTGATGAATTGAACAAAGTTAAGAGAGAATAGATGTAATATTTTAAAATTTGAAAAGTAAAGTGTTTCAAATGTCTTAAGTTGAGGGGAATTTTGAAATTAATCTTTTTTTTTTTGTGTTCATACATCTGTACCGACCCTATGTAATATATATGTGCATATATTCTTTTCCATGTGCTGAATTAATTTTATTTATTTATTTATATTTTGCTTTCTATTGGAAAATTAACCTGATTGAGTGACTTTTGCCACATTTATGTTCTGCGGTGTACATTTTGTTTTGACTTTCAAGTTTCATCTATGTTTTTATTACTAGTGAGGAAAGAGACATTATATAAAGATAGAAGAAAATAAATTCAGAAGTGGAATCCTAGGCAAATTGTTTAACCAAATTGTCGCTTTAATCTGATGTCTCTTCTAGTTCCAGCTTTAGGATTATGATCTCTGATTAGTTATTATCTTGAAGGAAAAAATGAAAGAGATCAAGAAGAAAGCAAGTAGATTGTTGATTGTTCCTAAGCGGTACATTGATTGCTGTTTGATTATTCTTATGAGCCGATGGGAATTAGTTACAGTTGGGATATAACTAAGCCACACATTTAGCTAGCAGCACATTAATTTTGTTGGTTTATTTGGTCAATTAATTTTGAATTCCTGTGGCTACCATTTAACTCTTTTCTCCATTTTCTACCTACTAAAGTCTTTTTCAATTTAAACTAACCAAATTTGCTGAAAATCCCTCATCAATGCAATTATGGTTGCATTTCTTATATGCATACATACACACATACACACACACTTACCTATGTATGTATATAAATAATGCATTAATTCTCAGTTAGGCGGCTTTTATGGTAATTAAATTTTTTTTTTTTTTTAATCCTCGGTCGAACTCCCATAATGAAAATCAGAAATGAATGAGGAAAAAGATTAACACAAACTTTGGAAAACAATAAATTGGTTGGCTTTTCCTGCGTAGCAACTCTAGCTAGTTCTTAACGTTATGCAAATGTTAATATCAATTGCATATTTAGCATAAAAAAAAATATAATATGGTAGATCATTTTCAGTTTTACTTTAATGCATAATGTTATTTAAAATGTTAAATTTATTTTTTCTCATAATTATTAAGCTTTAAAAGTTGTAAATGTAAATTTTTATTTTTAAAACAATTAGCAAATGTAAAAGTTGCAAGAATTACATGAAAAATTAAACATTTCAACTAATAACAATTAAATGTCAAATTTTTCATATTTATATTTAGTGAGAAATTTGATGCAAAGTATAATATATGAAAAATTTAGTATAACAATTAACATTACATTAGAGAGTATTTTTTACACTGAAATACTAAATTTATAATTAGTATGTTAATTATAGCATTACATAAATGCTATAATCTCTCTGGCTTTCCGGGATTTTATGGCAGATGTATCATTTAAATATGTGAATACAAAACAGGACAATTATTTTCCTTGACTGGTATACATATGATTTTTTTTTTCTCTCTCTCTCTGGAGAGTTGTATGAGGACAAGCTCATTGCTTATGGAATAAAATTTGACACCTCAATTCAAGTCTCCCAGTTATAATAACAAACAATTTTATGAAATGGCAGATATAGTTTTATGCGAATACAAAAACAGGACAAACTTTTGGTTCTGGTATACATATGATTTTTTTTTTCTCTCTCTCTGAATCAGGACAAGCTGATTTGGAACCAAATTTTCACCTCAATTCAATTTTTGTTATAAAAAAACAATTTTATGAAACGATATAGTTTTGAACTACAATATTATATGTCTGAATGGTAAGCAAATTCTCTAAAACGAGAATATTAACAAAATAAACGAAAATTGATGGAGTTCAATCAGTTCATAGGGTCATTGTTTTGAATACCTTCTTATATATTATTTTTGTGAGGAGTGAAATCTCCAACAGTGAGTTTCTGACATTTATAAACTTGGTACAAAATAATAAAAATAAAAATACTGGAGACTCTGTCATGAATGCCCATTACTTTTTGCAGTGATAGGGTGTATTTATGGTGTAAATACTATTCTGCTCCACTCATATAAATTGTATTTTAATTGTTTAATTAGTTTTTAACGGTTTAATTTGTAGTATGAATAATTTTATGTGTTGCATTATAATTTTATTGTAAATATGTATAAATTTAACGGTTAAAAAATTTATTTAATAGTTAAAAGTAATAATTTTTATTTAGATTTCGTTCACTTCACCGATTTGAGTTTTTAATTTTAAGTTTCTACAGTAAAAAATTCTCAAAAAATGTCACATTAAAATTTTTTGTTACAGTAAAAATCTCTAAAAAAATATCACATCTCAACTCAAATTGAAAACTCAAATTTACAAAATGAACGACGGCTATTAAGCGAAATAATTTACTCTATTGTAAAGATTTTTAAAATAATAATATAAACCAGTGAAAACGTTGTATTTGATGTGTTAGTCCGTTGGGGGATTGACTTCTGATAGACCCGGATACGGTCCAACTTGACTGCATTCCTATTATTTTTGCCCAAGCAAGAGCAGAAGAATCCTCAACTGTTTGATAAAACCATTTTTCTCTAGATTTTCGCCTTCTTCTTCACCATAATGGTCGTCATTTTGCGCTGGTTGTTGTGCATGGTTTGAAAAAGGTTTTTGTGATTTGCCGAATTTCTTTTTTACTTTTACACAGTACATACCCTTGACTTCCCACGACAAAACTACAGGAGAAAAAACACATGAAACAGTTTTAGCACTATTGAGAAACGTTATAGACATTTTCATTTATTCTTTCACTCTTTTCCTTTCTGTAGTTTTTGTTATTTGCCTATCAAAGTATCAAAGGTAAACTTAACACCTGCTCCTTTCAAAATGAAAGAAAAATATATCACTGGGTACGTGGGGTCGGATCTTCAATTCGATTCCGATACAGGATTTGTTAAGGCTCTGTTTGGTTGGAAGGATAGAAAAAATTATAGTGATCCTTCATATTATTTGTTAAGATAGAAGGAAAATTAAAAGGATAGATGATAGTTATTTATTAAATTACTATATCGTTCATTCAAATTATTTGTTATTAATTTATTTAGAGGGTAAAAAAGTCTTTTTAATATTAAATTTGATAGATTGCTTGAATCTTTCTATTAATGGAATGATCCAATTTGATGGACTATGAGAGAGTGCACATCTCTCCGTCTCTCCTCTCATTCTAACCAACAAGTGATTAGTCCTCTCCCTCCACCTCTCTCCATCCACCCCTCTCCATCGCTTCATCTCTCTCTAACCAAACACACTCTAAGAGATAGTCTCACGATACTCCAATCACAAGCACGATATTCATGCTTCAAGTCACGATCATCACCATGTCCTTGATTGCTCACAGTATGTATGGTTATTACAAAGGCAAAACTCGAACAATCATGATAAATTTACAACTCAATATAGGTTTAATCTAATGTCTTTAATAATGTACTCTACCAACAGGGTAACAAAGTCTCCTCTACAAATTGTAGGTTTAAATAATTAGTTATTATTTACAAAACTATAAGTAAATATAATTAAGCGATTTGTACGAATACTCCCTTAATTTTAAAGGTGTGTTTTTTTTTTTTCACCCAAACTCAAAAAAAAAAAAAAAAAAAAAAAAGAAGTTAAACTCAAGTTACAACTTAGATTTAAGTTCATGTTTTTTTGTGAACCTTGAATTTGATGTTTAAATCTAAGTTCAAACAATCCTTAAACTCAAACTCAAGTTAATGAATATTATTTTCAATATCCTTAAAATCGTTATAACTTTTTTATTTTAACTCTAATTGAGATTATTCTTTTTTCTATGTGTCAATAATGAAGAAATGAACAAAACCTAATCCATATATCCTATTAAAATGTTTCATCATCATTGAATTTTTATTAAAATACTATCTAAATACAAACTCAAATTTTGACCCACTCAAACACAAACTCAAATAAATTCTCAACTCAAACTATAACTCAAATGTGCATGTCTAAATACAAACTCGAATTAGATTCTCAACTCAAACCATAACTCAAATTAAGGCCTTGTTCACTTCACCGATTCGAGTTTTTAGTTTTATTCTCAACTCAAACCATAACTCAAAATTTTTTCGATCTGAAAAAAGTCACCCTAACTCAAAAACTCAATCCGCAAAGTGTTTGGCCTAAATTAGTCAAGTCAACTTAATTTTAAATTAGTCATCTTTTACCCATTAAATTTTTTAACTTTGTTGCAATAGTGGTCAAAATAGAAAACAACACAGTTTCATAAACATTTTAGTGAGGCTAATTCTAGTATTTTTACGTCGAATTGGTTATTATAAGGACATCATGAGTGAATTTTTTTAAAATAAAATATTAATTGTTTTGTGGGAAAAAAATTGAGGATTCCTTAATTTTGAAAAGATTTGTTTACTCATGATGTGGATATGGAGACTAATTTGATACAAAAGACTATAATTAGCCTCACTAAACATTCATGTGTAAGAAACCATCTAAAATTTTAGTTTCGTTTTTAATTTGACCAACATTACAACGCATATCAAAGTTTCAAAGGCAAATTGTGAAGATTTAAAAGTTGAAAGAGTAATTTGTCAATCTCATAAAGTTGAGAAGATGTCCGTACAAAAAATTCAAATAATTAATATTACTTTTCTTAATTTCATTTTAATATTTACATGTCACATTTGAGTATAGATGAGTGTCACATGTGAGTATATATTCTATTGTAATTTTATATATAAATACAGATTTTCTTTGGTAAGGTTTTAATATTGGTAGAGCTAATTTTTTATCATTAGATCTGATTAAAATAACATCATATTAAAAATATTTATGTAAAATAAATAGTTTTTAATACAAATTTAATGATTAAAAATAAGAAATTACGGATTTGATATAAATATATAAGAACTTTCTTTGATAATTCTTGTAAAAATAAATTATCAATAATTTTTTATTTTTTAACTATTAAATCCGTATCTAAATTTATCTATTGTATATATATATATATATATATATATTAATTTAATATAATTTTAATTAAATTTAACGGTAAAAAACTGAAAACTGATAGGATAGACTAAATAAACTCTCAAATATATATCATTTGGGAGATTAGGAAAACTGGAGAAGAAAACGAAAAAAAAAAAAAAAAAAAATGCTAAAGATGGGATGCATTCATGCATAAGATGGATGATGATGATGATGATGATGATGATGTGTCCTCCACTCTGTTTCGTCTTTCCAAGTCGCATCCCAACAAAATCGCTCTCTCTGTCCAACCACGCTCCTCTGTCTGTCTCTCTTTCTCTCTCTCTCTCCCCACTTTTCCCAGAATTTCTAGGGTTTTCACTTTCCTCTCCAAAACCCCCACCCAACTCTCCCAATCAGCTTCACCTCTCGTAATCCCGTTAAACCCTCCAAAACCCCTTCACTTGCGCATCAATCTCTTCTTCGCATTTTGCTCATTTTCTTCCGAAATTCTCTCTCTCTCTCTCTCTCTCTCTATATATATATATATATATATATATATCGCTCTTCGTCACTAAGTCTGTAATAGCTCAATCCATTCATGGCCAAGACCAAACCTGGGAAAAAGGACCTCGACTCTTACACTATCAAGGGCACCAACAAAGTCGTCAGACGTACTCTCTCTCTCTCTCTCGACCGCAAAACTCTCTCTCTCTGTTTTTTTTTGCCCCAAATTTTGAATTTTGTAGTGTGAAAGCCCGAGATTTTTGTTAATATTTATATTTCTGCTATGTATCCATTTGCATTGATTGCTGAAGATTTGAATTTTGGTGGGTAATTTTGCAGCCGGGGATTGTGTGTTGATGCGACCATCGGACTCCGATAAGCCTCCCTACGTGGCGCGCGTGGAGAAGATCGAGGCCGATCACCGGAACAACGTGAAGGTCCGCGTCCGGTGGTATTATCGCCCCGAGGAGTCGATCGGAGGGCGGAGACAGTTCCACGGCGCGAAAGAGCTCTTCTTATCGGACCACTACGATGTCCAGAGTGCCCACACCATAGAAGGCAAGTGTATAGTCCACTCCTTCAAGAACTACACCAAGCTTGAGAATGTGGGAGCTGAGGACTACTTCTGTAGGTTCGAGTACAAGGCTGCCACCGGTGGCTTCACCCCCGACCGCGTCGCCGTGTGAGTTTCTTTTGGTTTTATCGTTTGAGTTGGTTCTGCGGTTTTTGATTAGTTGGTGATTTTGAATTAGAATTGGATTTTGATTGCAGGTATTGTAAATGCGAGATGCCCTATAACCCGGACGACCTTATGGTGCAATGCGAGGGGTGCAAGGACTGGTAATTTAGTTTGTGTTTTCTGTTTGTTATTTGCTCAATGATGATGGATTTGCATCGTGTTGGATTCTTTCAACGTTGGTTGGGTTTGATCGATAGTTGGATTTGACATTGTGTCTGTGGATTCTGCCTGCGGTGATTTGGACTATAGGCTTGCTTCGATAGAAAATTGTTTTGAGTTTTTGATTCACCAGTTAAATTTGGTCGCTGTGCTTTTAATTCTAGTAGTATGTATCTTCTTTATTAGCTGATGAACCTTCTACCTAAAGTTATACTTCTTTAAGAAGAGAAGATAAATCACTCGTAGAGGATCTTAGGGTCTTACAAATCATGTTTTAGGTGCAGAGTGTCTTCACTGGCTCGCTTTCAGCAGCTCTTAACAATTATTTTGTAAACAGTAAAATGTAATGTAGCTGGGGAAGGGTGTTTGTTTCACAATTCAATTCAAGAACTTGAGTTGTGTTTGTGAGAGAAAAACACTGTAGCAAAAAAATGGAATTTGAATTTTTGTGAAAGAAAACACTATAGCAATAAAACTTGAGTTGTGACTTGAGTTGTGAAAAGAACAAGGTTGATATTTTCTTCCCTTTTGCCCAGTCCTCGTTGCTTCCTCCATAGAGCATCCTTTTGGGAAGTAATGTGGCACATTTTTTGTCGTTCACTCTCTGTTTGACTTGAAAAAATGCTAAAAGCTATACTTTTGCCATAATAGGCTTGCAAAGTTACCTAGTGGTTTAATAGTTGGTGATATCTGAACAGAGGGTACTCTTGCAATTGTTTGGAAGATGGTTCCATGAGGTGAATATATTATAGTAATCACAAGCATGTCTTGGTTGACTAGTAGGGGACATCAATTACGCCATACCACTTTTATAGGTTCCACTTAATATGGATTGAAGGCAGCTACAAATTGATATTAATTTAACTTATTAAATAATGCTTTGCCCATTCAGTTTCTGTTTAATTACATTGACTCCAGTACCAAATTCTCTAATTGAGTACTGAACCATGGCTGTTATGGCAAGTTGTTGAAAGTGAAACAAAGCATTCTACTTCCCATCTGGATGGTGTATGTAAGGGCATATAATTTCGTCCTTTTTTTTAAAAAAAAAAAAAAAAAAAAAAAAAAAAAAAACTTTGAATATGTTGTCTTGTCCTGTTAGATTATTTGTCATAAAGACTCTAGAAATGCTATTATGAAAATTGAAAAGGTAATGAATGTTCTATCCAAGTGCCATGGTTGCCACGTTGATTTATTTTTATAAACTTGATGCGGGGTATTTTGTTGCATTTGTTGCTTGCTAAGGTAACGAGGTACAGAGGAAAAAACATGTCCCAAAAATGGTGTGCATTTCTAAAACAAAAGGCGGGGTTTAGTGCTTAAGATGGATGATGTGCATAATTTGGTTATATGAACTTGTATAATGTTATCCATCGATTTCAAAATTACGCATTTTGCAGGTTTCATCCCTCTTGTATGGGTATGACCATTGAAGAGGCAAAGAAATTGGATCACTTTTTATGTTCTGATTGTTCATCAGACGACGATGCCAAAAGATCTTTGAATACTTTCCCTGTATCGCCATCTGTTGAGACTAAGGTGAGAACTCTTTCACTTGCTCCCTTGTGTGTAGTTGCAGGGTTCCTTTTGTTGTCTTGTTGGAAATATTATGGTGAATGTGACCGCTTTTCGCTGTTAGCAAGAGTTTATAATGCTGAAAATGTTCTGCCCCTTCAGTGAATGTGTATCAATTTTCCCTCAGTGAATGTGAATCAATTAGTACATTAGTTTTCTTGTTTAGTAGGGAAATATCATGTTTATCTTAATTGATTGTCATTGTCAGTCTCTTGATGCTTTAAATGGGCTCAAACATATCTAATTTACGCCTTTTCCTAATCTTTGATAATTGCAAAAGGAGTTATTTTAGCTTATGTATGCAAATATCAGCAAATAACAGTTAATCAAACAGCTAGTACTGGCCTAGTAAGGGTAACCACTAACCATAACCGATTGATAAGTGATAACCAGATTGATAACTGTTCTAAAATTATATTTCATTTGAGAACTTTCTTTTCTCAAGTGTAATGTTCCAAAATTTTTATCCCAGGTGGAGCCGAAGCGCAGGAAGAGATGAAATTTATTCATTGGGCACAGCAAGGAGTATCTAGTTCATTGGCATTAGCGCCAGTGTTGTGTTTGTAATGTACAGTGCAGAGAAGATACTGTGCTTGCACAAACCAAAGGCCTTTTTTTTTTTTTTTTTTTTTTTTTTCCCTCTAATTTATCATGCTCAATGTTTGTATGTGTGCTAGATGTAGGAGATGACTTTGTGATCTGTGTTTCCCTTGCAAGTACTGTGCAAAAAGCACAATAATCTTGTTAAAAAGAGCACAGAAGAACACACGAAAACAAATCAAACTGAAATGATTTTGGAGGAAACAAACTTGGGATTTGATGTGATGTGGTTGTTGCTGGTGGATTACTGCTATGCATGCCATTGTAACTGTTTTATAGACTCCCTTTTTTGTCTTCTTTTCTTGGATGATAAAAAGGGTGTAGGGCTTGGGGTTGAGGGAGATGCAGCTTTATAATTTGTATTTTTTTCCTTTTAAAAAAAAAAAAAATTCTTCATTAAGTCTTGAGGTACTACCTAATCAGTCAGTTCCGAGTCTGCCTGCTGAACTGATGATCGACTTGCTACAGAAGGATCCCTGTTGTGTTCACAGAAGCGCAAGCGAGCAACTGCAGAAGAAGTGATCATTGGACATTCATTAATTGGTTTTGGAAACTTGGCCTTAATCTGTTCATTTTTCAGGTCATTTCTTTTGAGGAGCTGACTTCAATGGAAGATTTGTGACCCTGCAACATTGGCCTGTCTTTTGAAGCTCGTGTGGATTGTTTAGTAAAACTAGCAATAATGACAGCCATAGTAGTGGGTAGTGTAATATGTTGCATTTATAATCGTCCATTTGGTTATAGTTATCAGGTAATTTTACCTAAATGGCCTCATATCTAAAAAGTAAAAATGTGATAAATGGCGACAGTTTTTATTTTATTGTTTTTAATTGGCTGTTTCAGCACGTTTCGAATTTAGAGAATTCATTTTCCGAATGCAAGTCTTTCTGCTAATTTCCATACTCTTCTTCTTCCTCGCACTGTTTTCTCCTACCAAACACGCTCTTAGGTTCGGAAGAGTTTGACTTTGTCTATCAGCATCGTGAACCTACAATGTGTGATCACTCTTTGATGATGCTTACATTCCAATTCATGCCACAAACTGAAAACATTGGCGCCGTTAATGCAGGAGGGAAATGAATGCCTTTATTTCTGTAGCTTCATCAAGGACGACAAATTGGAAAATCATTGTACATTTGACACTATTTTTAAGTCTCACGTGTAAGTCAAAGTTTAACGTACATAAGCATAATTACATTTAAGAGGAATTGTGTGGTAGGCTATGGAAAGAATACCCTGTTATTATTAGTAGAAATAACAATCATATTAAATGGATAGTTTGTGATGAGTATTGAAAAGAATCTGATGAATAAGATACAATTTTAAACCGTCAGATCATGTAATAATCAAATCGGCTTAAAAAAAACATAATAATTAAATTAAATTTGATAAATTTAAGGATATATCCTACCACAAAATTATTCATCTAATTAGCCGGTGGAGATAAAAGAAGGAAAATATCTTTAAAAGCAGTTGGAAAAGTAGAGTTAATCTTTGGAATTTTAAAAAGTGAGGACAAGTCTCAATTTGACTCAATCCAGAGGCATCACATAGCATGCCCCATATCACCTGTAAACTGGCCTATCAAAAAATGTCACCTGTAAGCTGCCATGCTATAGGGGTTATTTTTTGACGCAGTATCACGTGCTTCTCACTTATAAACATCAAGTGAGACATGAAAGTAATTAAATGCTCATTCAGTTGTCCTCATGCGGAAATATATTTTTATTTCCTTTTTTTTTTATGTATTTATAAATGGAAAATGTTAGACTTATCAAGAAAACATTTCAAACTAAGAAAAAAGTGTAAAACTATCTTTTTATAATAATCATTTTATTATTATTATTATTGACTTTCTTGATCATATATGTCCTTTTATTAGAATATATTAACTTAAATAACTTAAATAAAAAAATAATAATATTGAACAAAAAAGAATTTTAATTTTATATGGAATTTTAAGGATCAATGCTTAAAAAAAAAAAAAAAAAAAATCTAAAAATGGATTCATTTTCATATATGTTACTGGAAGGTTAGTGCTCACCACAATTAATTATTGTTAAAAAAAAAATCTAATTACATATTTTTAATTTTTTTTTCTTTTTAGTGCTAAAAATTAACCCAAATAAAAATTATATGCAAAACATGCTTTTTAAATAACGAATATTGTGTCTTTGAAAAATTATGGTATAGCTTTTATCATTGATAATAATGTTTATATATACAATACAAGAATTTAAAATTTAAGTAGTTTTTAGGACTTCTTCATTTCACAGTTTAAATTATAACTTAAATTTTATTATTATAGTATTTTCTTTAATAAAAATCTAAATTTAATTTTTTTATTACAATATTTTTCCTTCCTTATATACAAGTCAAGTTCTTAAAAATATGAAAAAAAAATTCAATTTTTTCTTAAAAAATATCAGATAAATTCCATAATAATGAACGGAAAATTAATTTTTTTTCTCTCTCTAATAGATACCATATTCTAGTTTTGCTTCCATTTTCTATTTTCTTTCGTCAAAACGAAAAAAAAAAAAAAGAAAAAGAAAAAGAAAAGGAAAGAAAAGGAGGAAAAAGATCAAAGTCAAGTCACGGTCGGAAGAGAAAGCAATATGGTTTGTACTTTGTGAAGAAGGGAGAGGATATAATATAAGCTCTGCTGTGTATGGAAAAGGCATTTCCTTTTCTTCGCTTATTATTTTAAACTTCTCTCCTTTTGACATTTCCTCGTAGTTTTTAGTTCGGATTTCCTGGGGTTTCTCGCATTTTCTCGCGTTTTCTTTCACTTTCCCGTACCCCTAACATCACGTCCACAATGTAAGTTATAACTTAATACTCTCCTTTTTCAATTTCTCCAGCATTCACTTTCTCTTCCGCTCAATTTCAGTTACTCTTCGTTTCTGAAATTAGAAGGCTTTTCATTGACAAGAGAAACAGCTAGAGTATTAGTATACAGCTTCTGATTAGGGTTTTAGTTGCCTTGAGCACAATTTCGCCTTCTGTAAAATGATTTGAGCAATATTTAAACGGTAGTAGAAGAATCAAGCTTGATATTTGTTGTCTTGAAATATTCAGGGTTTAGGATTAAAAAAGATAGTTTTGTAGATATGATCAAACAAATACTGGGTAAGATTCCTCGAAAACCCTCAAAATCAACTCAAGATGATTCGTACGGCGATGGAGGGGTCGACAATGGCTATTCTTCAGTGAACTCTTATAATGGACCCAATTCGAGTAACGGCTTGAAACCCTCTTCGACTCAGTCGAAATCTTCGATTTCGGGTTTGGGCATTTCCCGCTCGAGTAATGGGACTATTACTGGTGGGAACAAGTCGAATCAAGCGAAGAAATCGGCTGCCAGTGTAACCCAAGTGGGTCCCTTGTTGGCTTCAGGAGGGTACGAGGCTTTGCCAAGTTTCCGAGATGTCCCAAGTTCAGAGAAGCAGAATCTGTTCATCAAGAAATTAAATATGTGCTGCGTGGTATTCAATTTTAGCGACCCCGTGAGCGATCTTAAAAAGAAGGATATCAAGAGGCAAACTTTGCTTGAGCTTGTGGATTACATTTCGTCAGTGAACTCCAAGTTCAATGAGGCGGTGATGCAAGAGATAACAAAGATGGTGGCAGTCAATTTGTTTCGGACATTCCCATCTGCGAGTCATGAGAATAAGGTTCTCGAATCGTATGACTTGGAAGAGGAGGAACCGACCATGGAACCAGCCTGGCCACATATTCAGGCTGTGTATGAATTCCTGTTGAGATTTGTGGCTTCATCCGAGACCGATGCCAAGCTAGCCAAAAGATATGTAGACCACTCTTTTGTGTTGAGACTGTTGGACTTATTTGACTCTGAGGACCAAAGAGAGAGGGATTACTTGAAGACAATCCTCCACCGGATTTACGGGAAGTTCATGGTGCATCGGCCATTCATTAGGAAAGCTATCAACAATATCTTCTATCGTTTCATTTTCGAGACTGAAAAGCACAATGGGATTGCAGAGTTGCTCGAGATATTGGGAAGCATAATCAACGGGTTTGCTTTGCCTTTGAAGGAAGAGCACAAGTTGTTCCTTGTCCGTGCTTTGATACCTCTTCATAAGCCGAAGTGTGTGTCAATGTACCATCAGCAGCTTTCGTATTGCATTACTCAATTTGTGGAGAAAGATGCCAAGCTTGCAGATACTGTTATTCGGGGTCTTTTAAAGTATTGGCCTGTAACTAATAGTTCAAAGGAGGTCATGTTCCTAACTGAATTGGAAGAAATTTTGGAAGCCACTCAGCCAGCAGAGTTTCAGCGCTGCATGGTCCCTCTATTTCGCCAAATTAGTCGTTGCCTCAATAGCTTTCATTTTCAGGTAGCAATTTATTTTTTATATATTCGTGAATTATTCCCATTTGTGTAACTATCATATCTCTTGTTTCTGGCTTTCCTTTTGCCCGTTCATCATATTATGTATCTTTCAAAAGTTGCTAGGACGATTAGGTGCACATTTTACAATACCCTTGTTATTTTCATGACTTTAGCAGGGTAATTTTTAAAGAAATTTCTTCATGATATTGAAAGGGTCCATACCATTCATTTAAAACATTGGCATAAATTTAAAGCTTTGTTTTGCTGGAGTAGTTGTGTTCTGTGTGTGGTAGAGAAATCGTCCCGTGGCCTCTTTTAGGTATGTATAAAAAGAGCGTAGGCCAACAGCACTATTATTTGAAGGTGAGTGGAGGTCAAAACACGCTAAAAGCAACAAGGATGTCCATCCTTGATAGATGCCGATAACCACTAATCAAAAAAAGAAAATGATGATGAATTAGATTAGGATTATATTTATCTCCTTTTTAGAATAGGATTAGGATTCTCTATAAATAGATTAGTTTTTTTTTTTCAGAGTTTGATGATTAATAGATATTGAGTTTTGAGTTTCCTCCTGTTGAGTGCTTATTCTTTCTCTATTTTTGCTTCTCTCGTGGTTTTTCTTCTCTATCTTGGTTCTATTTCTCCTCCTTGATTACATTCTCTCTCTAAATTTTCTCTATGTTCTTCAATTCTATCCGGTCCTACACCAGAAAAGGATTGAAAAATGTAGGGAATCCATGTTTACACTGCAAATATGAGTAGCAGGCGATAGATAATATTTTGCTGTTTGTGGAAGAGTTGCATTATTCTTGTTACCTTTCTCTCTTCGCATGAAGGCGAGCATAAAGACGTGAAATTTGATGTATACAGTGTGGAATATTCAATTGTCAGTTAAATTGTACTGAATGGGATTTTGTTTAATTTATTTTGCATGGCAGGTAGCTGAACGCACATTGTTTTTGTGGAACAATGATCACCTAAGAAATTTGATAATCCAGAACCGCCAAGTGATTCTGCCTATGGTCTTACCAGCTCTGGAGAGAAATACACGGAATCATTGGAATCAAGCTGTTCAGAGTTTGACATTGAATGTGAGAAAAATATTTTCAGATGCTGATCAAGCATTGTTTGATGAATACTTGGAGAGATTTCAAGAAGATGAAGTCAAGGATAGAGAAACACAGGAGAGGCGCGAATCAACCTGGAAGCGCTTGGAAGATGTGGCTGCCTCCAAGGCTGTAAGCAACGAAGCTGTTCTTGTCTTGAAATTTGCATCCTCTGTTGCCATTACTACCAGCCCAAAGGCACGAACTTCTGCTGGTAGTTGAAATTCCCGCGAGTTGAAAATTGTGAATTTTACCCTGATCAACTGTAACCAAAAGTGGTTGAATCTTGAAGCTGGTTTGTAGAGATCATACAAACTCCTACGCTGAGAGGGAAATAGTGAAATTTGAAGGTCGAGTTTTGTGAATATCATAACAATTGCATTGTTTTTGGGTTTTAGATAATGTTCCTCTTCAGCCATGGAGATGTGTAGTATAAGGGATTTGCTTTACAGAGATATGTCATTATAATATTTCTTGTATAATGCAGGCAAAAATTATCATCTTGTATTTCTTTTTTGCCGTTGATTCAAGCGATATACTCTGATGGAATATTTAAAGTAATTCATCCCATGCTTGGGAAAATCTCGGGCATAATTGGTCGTCCATGAAGCAATAAAAAAGACAAAACTCATTAACTTGAAATTCTTTCAGATATGACCTTAAATGGTATACTTACCACTACAATAAAACATATAGGTCTTTTGCTTTGAGGGCAACACAGAAAACAAAATTCGAAATGGTAAAACTGATTCCTATCATATGTATGAAATCCTTCAGGAGCCTAATCATCACCGTAAGCTCGGAAACTATAACGTTCTTGGTATGGACCATTGAAGTAGAGATCAGCCTCGAACCATTTGGGATACCGAATGAGATCTCCAGCCACAAACCGCATGTAACGCTTGCTTCCTTCAGGCACCACTCTCACTTCCCCTTCCTCAATGTAAACCAGCTGGTCCACCTGCCAATCCCACGGCAACGTGCACTTGCCGGTCTTCCACATCGACCATCTCGAAACCCCGAGCTCCGCCAGCCGCTCCGACGCCACTTTACGCTCCACCCTCACATTGTACAATTCCTCCAAAGGTTTCTCTATCCGCATCGCCTTTATACCGTAACGTACTCCATTTGGGGTGCTCGATATTCTGCAATCCTTGCCGCTTGTATTAATAGAAAAGGAGCAGGAGCTGAAACTTGGGGCCAAGATTACTCTTGCCATATGCTTGTGTATATATATAAATATATATTCTGCCTCTGAGTCCTGAGAGCTTAACTGTTAAAAAAATTTACTTGGATTATAACGAATATAAATTGAACATCACAATCCACAGAGAACTACTGTAAGAAAAAGATTTATAGCAAAGTTCACTCAATCTGGGTAACCACAAGAACAATTTAAATAAGCTGAAAATCAAACTTCTCGAGAATATAAAAGCTTTCTCAAATTTCATTGCAGCCTTCTTCCAGATTGTCGCATAAGAGCTTCTGAAACAAATAGCAAAGATGAAGGTTTTTATTTTCAATCAGGAAGTGATTAATGTACTAAAAGGATTGGTTTCGCCGTTTGCGTGTTTCTTTCGGTGGAATTGCAGCACTTAGTGGTGATTAGTATCAAAATTACAAAAACGTTTCAATTTTCAAAAGCCCAATAAAAATTCAAGAAGAAAAAGCTAACATTTTTATTATTTTGAACAAGCTTTGAAAACCCTAATACCTTTTTGGTAGCCAAGAAACAGAAAATTTTCCCCCCAATATGTGAATTCATCACAAATGAAGAAATGCCATATCTTTTTTCCAATTTAAAAAAAAAAAAAAAAAAACAGAGTACTTGTATAATCAGAGGAGACGGAAAAAAAAAAAAAAAGTATGTGAGCGTGTTTACCAGGTGAATGTGGTAAAAAAAAGCGTTCAGATGTTGTAAGAAGAAGAGCAACCCAGGGCAGTGGATAGGCGCAGGCCAATGAGGAAAAAGAATGTGGATAATGGGAGAAAGAGGCTTTTTCCGATGTACGACTCTTCCCAACGTTATAAGGGTCGGCTTATATTCACTTACTCATTTATTTATTTATTTATAAGGGTAGCCTTTTTTTTTTTTTTTTTTTTTTTGGGGAGAAGTTTTGAAATGTACAGATGAATGATTAAAACCTAGAGACACAATCCCGTCGAGATAAAATACATTTTTTTTAGAGAAAAATTTTTACGGGAAAGAAAAACAGTTCTGCTGTATAAATAAGGCTATAATGGTAACTTTTTGGGTCAACTTTCATTTTCTTTTTGAACCCCAAATATTTTTTTTTTGGAGAAAGAAGAAAATAGATCAAGATTTGAGATGAATTAAAATTAATAGGTCAATAGTTTATATAAGTTAATAAATAGGTTAAACTACTGTTTTTGTCTATAACTTGTATGGTTATGAATCATAACTTGACAAGTTATTATCCATAATTATCCATAACTTGTCTAGCTATGAACCATAACTTAACAAGTTTGTTCATAATTTATCTGGTTATGAATCATAACTTGACAAATTATGACCTATTAATTTTTATAACTAAAAATTGACCTCTATACTTTCTTAAATTTTTCATATTAGCTTATTTTCTACTATTTTTCATATTTTTTTTCAATAATACTAAAAAGAGATTTCATAAATAACATAATTTAAATTATTTTTTAAAATAATTAACATTATTATTTAAATTATAAAATATTAATTTAACAATTATAATAAATTTTAAATAATTAATTAAAAATTTAATCATAATTAATAACATTAATTTTTTATAACGCTATCTTATTAAATTTTTATATTTAATTTTATAGACTATTTTTGGTGTTTTTTTAAATATTTTAATTATTAATTATGTATTAGATTCTGTTTATTCTATATATTTTTTTAATTTAATATAATTTTAATTAAATTTTATTGTTAAAAATATAAAAAATACTGATATTTAAAAAAAAAAAATACACTTCTTTAATTTTAATGAGTAACTACACAAAAAGAAGTAACGATTAAAAATTTGTCCGCATGTAATACGTGTGTGTATATGTGTATATATGTATATGGTGAGTTTGCTATTTCGCTTCTCTTTTAAAGACAATTCTCGGGTGGTTAACGTGTCCAGTTGTGGGACGCATAACCATTTGAGACTTCAGAAGTCTTGCCATACACTGAGAACCAAAATCAGACAAACAGAAAAGAAGCTGAGGAAAGAATCAGCCAAAGCTACATATGGTGTTGCTTCAGCTCCAGTGCAGTAATGGGGCATTCTTAAAATGTCCAAAACTATATCCCTTGCCTCATGGAAGAACATACAGACCTTCCAGAAGCCTGTGCTTCAAAATGCAGGCATTTCCCTCTAGAACCCAGGTTACAATTTACCTCTAATCTCAACATATATGAATTTTTTTTCTCTCTCTTCTTAATTTGCCATTATATTTGCTGTTGAAAAGTTGTATATGTAAAACTTTTTTGGCTATTGTGGTAGAGAATAATGGAGAACATTTCAGTTAGTGGGGAAGTTGGTGGGGCTGGTGGAGCCTACTCTTATAGTGCCTTGAAGAGGTTGGACCAACTTTGGTCTTCTATTTGTGCTGCTCAAACAGGTCTGACTAAATCTGTTTTCTTAATCTGATTTTCTTCAAACCCTTTTATTTATATGTGTTTCTGATGTTTTTCATGTGGGATTTTTAGCTGTGCAAGAACCCCAGAAAGTGGTTTCCACTATGCCCGGTTCATTTCTTGATTCTGATGTTGCTGAGAAGGCTCTAGATAAATTTGATGTGATTGTTTGTGGAGGGACCTTGGGAATCTTCATCGCCACGGCCTTGTGTTCCAAAGGTCTCCGAGTAGCCATTATTGAGAGAAATATTCTAAAAGGGGTAATGTAATATAAATACATAAATAAATGTGAAGATCATTCGAGAATAAAATTTTTGGCGGATGGAATTGGTTTGTGAAATGATGTCATTGATTTTTTGATGATCAATGATCAGAGGGAGCAAGAATGGAACATCTCAAGAAAAGAGCTTTTGGAACTCGTAAAAGTTGGAATTTTAGGTGAAGATGACATTGAACAAGTTACTGCAGTGAAATTTAATCCTGTAAGTCCTTGGCATTCAAAAACTGATTCCTTTTTTTCTAAATTCAGCAAAATTAATTTACTTTGAGCCGTGTTAGTTTGGTGGTACTTTTAGTATAAAATGCGTTATTATAGGGGACTTTTCTTCTCCCTGACCATGCTAAGGACTAGCACTACAAATTCTTTTTTGTCTTACCTACAGTATAAAAGATGTCCTACTTATGTTTGAGACTTATTTGTCATTACATGGACTGCACAGAACAGATGCGGATTTAGTGGGAAGGGTGAGATCTGGGTTGAAGACATCCTTAATCTTGGCATATCGTGAGTTATCTTTTGTTCTTGTACATTTGTTTTACTTTATGGTATCAAAGAAGAAAGTAGTACAGAAACATTTTTGTGGACTTTGATTTGATCTACTTTCTTTAACATACTAAAATCAAGACGATTGATATACATCCATTATTCAAAGCCATTCAATACCGTAATAGGGAGTGCAGGTTAAATTATCCTCTTTCAAGTAATGAAAAATTGATGGCGATATTCATTTGCATGGCCAATGGCAAGAAGCACTCGACAGTTCAGCTCGTCACTCAATTTTACATTTTTCTCTATTTGCAGACCTGCAAAGCTTATAGAGATTATGAAGAACCGTTTCGTTTCCCTAGGTGGAGTCATCTTTGAGGGTTGCAGTTTTTCCAGCATTCGCATATATGAGGACGCAGTCGTGAGTTTCTAACACTTTCAAAGACTTCATTTAGGTGCCATCATTATATTTGAGAAGTTAGATTAACAACTCTTCCTCTTAACAGTAGATTGCAAAGAGACAATACTCTACCTTAGCTTTAAGGATGCTCTTTCCTATTGTTTTTTGGTTTAAGCTTCAATGAGAGTGAAGCGGAAAATAGAAGAAGGGTAGGTGTAGACAGTATCAACCAAGGTTAAGCTGTGACATTGCTGGGATGTCATGTCATGATATGCTTATGAGCTTTTTGTGTAATTGGATATGTGTGATGGGAGAAGAAGAAAGCTAAAAAGCAATCAACAAGAAACGATGAGTTTTGGAAGTGAAGTTGGAAAATTGGGCATGGTTTGTACATGGGTATAGGCACGTCAACTATGTTAGCAATGTGTCCTAGTTATTGTTTGACTAAAATTTTTAGTATGATGCTCAGTAACTATGAGCATATTTAGGGTGTGGGGTTTTTCAGGACTCCAATTTTCTTGCTAAAGAATTAGAAAATGAATTTTTACACGTTTCAATCTTCAGATTTTATATGGTTAGTCAAATGTTGAATAACTTAAATGCTCTTTGATCACTTTTCACAACAGGTCACACTACTTGCAGACGGGAAAATTTTGTCATCTCGCCTCATAATTGATGCAACGGGGAACTTTTCACCCATTGTAAAGCAGGTAAGCCTGGTGTTTCATGCACAATTTATAATGTATGTGTTTTCTTCCTAGCTATCCACCCTTAATAACCCAGAAACAATATTCAAAGATATGATTTATATCATTACGTCCAATGAATATGGTTATCCTTTTTAACCAAATTTTCAGCCCATTGGGGTATGTGAACTGAAGGAGCACTCATATGTAACATTCTGTCTAATTTGCAGATAAGATCCGGAAGGAAGCCAGATGGTGTCTGCCTTGTCGTTGGCTCTTGTGCTCGTGGCTTTTCTGATAATTCTACAAGTGATGTTATATATAGTAGTTCATCAGTGAGGAAGATTGGAAAATCAAAAGTCCAATGCTTTTGGGAGGTTAGTACATGAAAAAAAGACGAGCAAAACAACAGCATCCCCTCCCCAGACCCTACTTTTTATTTTGAATATCAGGATGTTCTGAACAGTAACATTTGCGCAGGCATTTCCCGCGGGTTCAGGTCCTACAGATCGTACTACTTACATGTTTACTTATGTTGATCCACAACCTGGATCACCAACGTTGGAAGAATTACTAGAAGAATACTGGGATCTAATGCAGGATTATCAGGTCAGCTCAGTTCGCGTACTGCAGTTCAACTGCTCTAGTTGCATTGGAATTTCTTTCTTTTCCACATTGGTCGTCCTTGTCAATTTTGAAGGAACTTTGAATTGCGACAACTAGAGTTCCTTCTTCCAACCTCTTTTTAATGTCCACGCATCGGTTAATTGCTCTCATATGCACGGTTTTATAGGGAGTCTCTCTTGACAATCTTGAGATTCTGCGCGTCATATATGGAATTTTCCCCACATACCGTGACAGGTGACTTAGTTGTAAACAATTTATGGATCTTTTAGTTGCTGTAGTCGGTAGAAATTGTGTATCCAAAATGTGTTTTATGAATCTGACATATTTCAACTCTTAACACGGGATCTTCAACTTCGGCAGCCCATTGCCAGCGGCTTTTAACCGTGTTTTACAGGTGGTATATATATTACTACATTTCTAAACCCTCTAAATAGATTATGCTCACATGCCAAAAAGGAATACAAAAGTGTTACAAACCCATTCTCTGCAGTTTGGTGACGCCAGTGGCATACAGTCACCTGTTTCATTCGGTGGTTTCGGGAGCTTGACAAGGCACCTTGAGAGACTTTCAAGTGGTATAATATATTCATATGTACACTTTATCTCTGTGATTTTTGAGGTGTAAATGATACCTATTACTCTTTTGGAATCTTAGACAGTGAATGATGCCTGTTTGCTTGTTCTACCTTTAAACTAGTAATGTTAAAATTACTGGAGAAAAAGAGCTAACCATTTTGATTGGAATTTTTCTTCTTCTTTTGCCTTAAAACAAAGGTATATATGAAGCAATCAGCGGCAACTTTCTTGACTCGTACAACTTGTCCCTGCTTAATCCATACATGGTTTGTGACATGTTTTCTGAGCTAGCCCAAAATCCGTTTATTTTTATTTTTACTTTTTTATCTCTCAAAACACTGTTTTAAAATTCATATTATGATATGAATATTGTAGCCCAACTTAAGTGCTTCCTGGTTGTTCCAAAGGGCAATGTCAGCAAAGCAAGAGTCTAATGTTCCACCAGATTTTATTAATGAGCTCCTTTATGCCAATTTTGGGAGTATGCAGGTAAACTCATATGTTTTGATCTCTCTCTCTCTCTCTCTAATAAATGGCATGTTACTATGTTAGTTTCTCTTTTTCCTGTCTCCTGATCTCTTACTGATTGTATTCTTCAGAGGCTGGGCGATCCAGACCTAAGACCATTCCTTCAGGTTAATTTCTTTCTGTGTATCATTTGATGATACCTCCGCCAATCCCAATTGTTCAGTTAGTTGAATTATGTGGCACCATTATCTTTTTTTTTTTTTTTTTTTTTTTTTTTTTTTTTTTTTTTTTTTTAAGTTTTCTTTGGGAAATCACAAATCACTATGTTATGAAACTAAATTTCCTTCAAAAGTTTGGTTCTTTGCCAGGATGTTGTACAGTTTGGGCCTCTTGCCAAGACACTAGGCCTAGTTATGATAACCAAACCCCAAATTCTTCCATCAATATTTGCACAGGTAATTAATAAGTTTAGGAGTTACATGCAATACTTTTTCAAGCGTTAGATGATGGTTAAAAAAGATTTGGACCGTTGAAATTTTTTGCCGTCAGTTCCCACATGATGAAAGCAGCTCATATTTCAACGGCCCAGATTGATTAGCCGTACCACCAGAAGAGATTGGTTGTACCGTAGTTATGGCCGTTACTTGTTTATTATCTTTCTAAATTTTATCTAATTTTCATGACTAGAGCATCTATCCTCAACAATACTACACGATGTCTCTATTTCTCTGCATGGTATTTGTACAGAAAAAACTGTCCTATTTTATCCGTAAAATTGTACTTCTATTTTATTTATTTTTGTCTACATAAATACTAAAATCTAAAAGCACTATATATGGGATGGGATTATTTATTCGAGAAAATTGCTAATTGAGGTACACAGATGAACAAAGTGATTTTGATCATTCTCTAAGTAGATTACTAATGGGGCAACTTTTGTGGTTGTTTCTTTTGTGTTTCAGGTTGGTTTTCCTGTAATTGTTGACTGGTCTGGACATTTTGCCATGCTAGGTTTCTATACTCTTCTGTCAACCTTTACAGACCCTCTTATAAGGTAACTACTTTTTCATGATCATGTTTTTGTCTTTACAATTTAACAAAGCACGATTAAGAAAGGACCATCGCAGGTTAATCACAACTACACAACTAATTAAATACAATGTTTTTGAAGCAATTAGAACATTATTATGTGCATCTCATTTGTTGCATATATTTGCAAGGCCATTGTTAAGTGTACTTCCACCAGAGTTGAGATATCAGTGGAAGCGACGTCTTGAGGCTTGGAAATATGGAGCTGGTTTAGACTATGAGCTATGAAGATCATTCAAAACGACCAACATATTCATCCCCCCCCCCAAAAAAAAAAAAAAAAAAAAAAAAAAAACATATGTGTTGACGGTAGAATTTCGTCAACAATAAACCAGCCAGAATACCTCTGGTCACCCTTTGGTTTACCGGCCGGTTATTGTGTTTCTATATGTAATTAGTGTTTTCTTTTTTGTGGAAGTAAGAACACAAGAGAAATTTTATAGTGGTTCACTTTATAAAATCAGAGCTACATCCACTGTGAATTATATTTTGCTTGAGAGAGTTTACACTTTACAGTAGTTATACAAGTAAGTTCTCCTTTCTCTCATTCATCCTCTCCTCTCAATTGGGGGTGGTTCTCCTTATATAGCCGAGTATTGCCTTCACAAGGGGTTTTCCTCCGTAGGTTTTAGGCACTCGAGTGCTTCTCCTTTTTAGGCCCAGTAGCCCACTAATCAGCACTGTTCACTCTTCTGATTAGTCTTCGATTACGGCTCTGTGAGTCTCCGTAACGCTTTTGTGTCCCCTGGGGCGGTTTGTAAACTTGCCATTAATCTTTGTCTGCGGTCTTCTTCTTTTTGCACGCAACCAACCATACCTCGGCGGGAAGATCCTCTCGTCGCCCGCCAAAGACCGCCCGAGCCTCTTTTATCCTCTTTGAGCGCCCTCTCGGCGGTCGAGGAACCTTAGCGCCTTAATCCGGGCCTTTCGGTTACATCGACGCCACATGAGGTCATCGCTTGGTTTGGACATTGGCTTTGGGCTCGTCGGCTGGTTTCGAAATATCGAAGCGTCGAGGGTTATGCATTTGGTAGGGAGCGTATGTCGCCACGTGTCGTAATCTTGGTGGTCCACGTGTTTCGTCACATTTTCCCACACAACAGCTACCCCTGTGTCGAGGGTTCTCTTTTTGGTGGCCTCGACCTCTAGGCTCGGTTCTCTCCTTCTGTGCTTCGGGTGTGGGAAACCGTCCCCGAACCTCTTTTCGCAATGAGTGCTTGGCAGGTTCGGGAACGCAACCGTCGCGTCGATTATTCTGACTCTAATGATGGCATCCGTTCTTCATATCATACCTCGATTGTTGATTGCCCGCTATTTTCTTCCCGTTTCCTTAGAAAAATTCCTTAGAATTTGTTTCTTTCCTCTTTGGAGGACCTGACGTCGAGCTCATTCAGTTGGATCGTCGTCTTAGGAAATTCCTTTGGAATTTGGCTAAGTGTCGAATCTTTCCTCCTTGGAGGATTTTGACGTCGACGTCACCCCTTAGGGTCGTCGCCTTAGGAAATTCCTTGGAATCTCACTAAGTGTTGCGTCTCTCCTCTTTGGAGGATTCTGACGTCGATGTAACCCCTTAGGGTCGTCGTCTTAGGAAATTCCTTGGAATTTCACTAAGTGTTGTGTCTTCACTTGCCCCTGTGCTGGTTAAATACACCCTTGGGTTTTCTTTTAAACAAACACATTTTTTAGGATCAATCTATCTCATCTTTTGCCAAACACATTATCTTTGCAAAAAATGCAGACCAATTTATTTCATCTGTAAAGAATATACAAATATAAAATGTGTGAATGACTTCATACGCTATTGGTAATATATCTTCACCGTTTTCTTTTGAGCAAACACATTCCATGGGTCTTTGAACCTTCTTCCCGTCGAGGCTTTCTAGGATGTAAGTGCCTGGCCGCAGCATTTCCTTTATACGGTAGGGTCCTTCCCAAGTTGGGCCCAGGGGACCAGTATTCTTAGGTTTCGTGCTCTGCGTTACCCTTTTTAAGACTAGGTCTCCCGGGATGAACCTTCTCTGCCGAACCTTTTTTATTGTAGTATCGCGCCGTTCGTTGTTGATAAGCGGGCGTAGTTAGGAGTCGAGTCGTTTTTCTTCTAACAAGTCGAGTCCTCCACTTAAGCCCTCTGCGTTGTCCTCGTCGTTGTGAACAACGGTTCTTAGGGTCGGCGCCTCGATTTCTATGGGAAGCACAGCCTCGACGCCATATGTCATGGAGAAAGGGGTTTCTCCTGTTGTGGTTCGGCTAGTTGTTCGATATGCCCACAAGACTTTGGGGAGCTCCTCGGCCCATCTTCCTTTCAGGTCATCGAGCCTTTTCTTCAAAGTGTACTTGAGTATTTTGTTAACTGCTTCGACCTGCCCATTTGACTGCGGATGGATTGGCGCCGAGAAGTCCTTTCTGATGCCCAAGCCTTCGCAGAATCTGCGTGTTGCGGCGTTATCGAACTGTTTTCCATTGTCGGAGACTATCGAGTGGGGCACCCCAAACCTGCACACAATGTGATCCCATAGGAATTTTGTGCAGGCTGCTTCGGTTGTGGTAGTCAAGGCCTTGGCCTCTGCCCACTTCGTGTAATAGTCTACCGCTACAATTGCAAACCTCAACCCCCCAGGTGCGAGGTGCAATGGTCCAATTAGGTCGATCCCCCACTTGGCGAAGGGCCACGGACTAAGAATGGAGGTCAGTTTCTCCGGGGGTGCTCGTGGAATTGTGGCATACCTCTGGCATTTATCACATCGCCTGGCATATTGAAATGCGTCCTTTTTTAGCGTGGGCCAGTAGTATCCTTGCCTCAAGGCCTTTAGTGCCAAAGATTGTCCCCCGGTATGATTACCGCAGACCCCTTCGTGTATTTCCTGGAGGACTTTCTGGGCTTCGTCGTCGTCCAAGCATCGTTGCAAGGGTGTTGAATAGCCTCGTCGGTAGAGCAGGCCATCGTATAATAAATACCTGGCAGCTCTATACCTGATTCGTCGGGCCTCAACTTTATCATTTGGCAGCCGTGCGTCCATTAGGTATTGAATGAGGGGAGTCATCCAATTTTCTCCTTCTTGGATATTGAGTGTCTGCACAAGTTCCTCAATAGTTGGTCGCTCTAGCTCTTCAATGGGGACGACGCCTAGGGTGTCTGCATCCCTCGACGTTGCCAGTTTCGCCAGAGCGTATGCGTTTGCATTCTCACTGCGAGGAATCTGGAATATCTCGTATTTTTTGAATTTGATGAGCTCTTCCTTTGTCTTCCTGAGATATGCCCCCATCTTCTCGTCGCGTGCTTGGTATTCTTCTTTGACCTGGGCGACGACTAACTGGGAGTCACTGTAGATGTCGATCCTCTCGACTTTCAAGTGTTTTGCCAAGCGCAGTCCGGCAATCAGGGCTTCATATTCTGCTTCATTGTTTGAAGCCTTAAATTTAAATCGTACCGCCGAGGTAATTTTGTGACCTTCAGGACTGGTCAACAGAATGCCAGCCCCTGATCCGTTTTCGCCCGATGCCCCATCTACGTAGAGCTTCCATGTAGTATTATCTGCTTCTTCAGATGAGGTGGAAGCTGGTCTGTGAGAAAACTCGGCCAGGAAGTCGGCGAGAGCTTGACCTTTGATGGCGGTTCTTGGCATGTATTTTATGTCGAACTGGCTTAGCTCTACCGACCACTTGAGAAGTCGTCCGGAGGTCTCGGGTTTTTGCAAGGCTTGTCTCAGCGGGTGGTTTGTGAGGACTCGTATTGCGTGGGATTGGAAGTAGTGCCGGAGTTTCCTCGAGGCGATCATCAAGGCGAGAGCTAGACGCTCTATTTCGCTGTATCTTGACTCGGCGTCGAGGAGTCTTTTGCTCACATAGTAGATTGGTAATTGCACTTTCCCCTCTTCCCTTATAAGTACAGAGCTCAAGGCGTGCTGAGATACTGAGAGGTAGAGGCTAAGCTCCTCGTCTGCGTTTGGTTTGGACAAGATTGGGGGCTTGCCCAAATGTTCTTTTAGCCTTTGAAAAGCTTCCTCGCACTGTGGTGTCCATTCAAAGTGCTTATTTCCCTTCAGCGCGTCGAAGAAAGGGACGTATTTGTCTGCAGCCTTTGATATAAATCTATTCAGGGCGGCGACGCAACCTGTCAACCTCTGTACTTCCTTTGGTTTGGTTGGTGACCGCATATCCTGTAAGGCTTTAATCTTCTCTGGGTTGGCCTCGATTCCTCGGCTGCTAACCATAAAACCGAGGAATTTACCCGATCCGACTCCGAAGGCACACTTCTGGGGATTGAGCTTCATGTGGTATTTTCTTAATATACCAAACATTTCTCCCAGATGTTCGACGTGATGGCTTGCGTTGGCGCTTTTTACGAGCATGTCGTCGACATAGACCTCCATTGTTTTGCCGATCTGTTGAGCAAACATCTTATTTACTAACCTTTGGTAGGTTGCCCCTGCGTTTTTCAGACCAAAGGGCATGACTTTGTAGCAGTAAAGGCCCCTATCGGTTATGAAAGATGTGTGCTCCTCGTCGGCTGGATTCATGGGAATTTGATTATATCCGGAGTAAGCGTCCATGAAGCTTAACATCTCATGTCCGGCCGTGGCGTCGACCATTTGGTCTATCCGAGGAAGGGGGAAGCCATCTTTCGGGCATGCCTTGTTGAGGTCGCTAAAGTCGACGCAAGTTCTTCAGCTTCCGTTAGGTTTGACAACCAAGACCGGATTAGATATCCAGCGTGGATAATGCGCCTCCCTGATGAAGCCATTATTGATCAATTTGTCGACCTCTTCCCTCAGCGCTTCATACCTCTCTGGGTTCATTGGTCGGCGTTTTTGGTGCTTCGGAGGATACATGGGATCGACGTTCAAGGTGTGACACATTACCTCGGCGTCGATTCCCTCCATGTCAGAATGGCTCCACGCGAAGACATCCAGGTTTTGCCTAAGGAATTTCTCAATTTCGCTTTTGAGGTCAGGAGTCAAGTTTGAACCAATTTTCAGCACTTTGTTGCTCTCACCTTGGTCGATTTGAATTTCTTCCAGTTGTTCGATAGGATGGGACCAAGCAACTTCCTCTTGAACCCTGGGGTCTATATCTTCGACGAGGCTTTGTTGAACCATCCTCATTTCTTGTCTCCCTGGCTGGTCATACCCACGCAGGGCATCGGAGTATGCAACCCTGGCCTCATATTGATTGCTTTTAATTTCCCCTACGCCATTCGGGGTGGGGAATTTAACTTTCTGGTGGTAGATGGAGGTTACCGCCCTTAATGCCTGGAGGGTTGGTTTCCCGATGACTGCATTGTATTGGGAGCCTCCTTTGATGACCACAAAGTTGGCCATTGTTGTTGCTTGTCGGGGCTTCTCTCCGGCGGTTATTGGTAGCCGGATAGTTCCTTGGGGGATGACGGAGTCCCCGGTGAACCCGTATAGTGGCACGTAGTCCGTTCCAACTGCTCCTTAGGAATCCCCATTTTGTCTAAGCAATGGAATATAAAAGGTCCACCGAGCTCCCGTTGTCCACCGAATCCGGCTGCGGTGTGGTTCCCGACCACGGCTTCCACTACCAGTGCGTCGTTGTGGGGAAGTGAACTCCCTGGCGTCATCCTCGTTGAAGAGCCACATCGGTGTGGGCATGTCTCGAAGACTTTAATGGCGGAGACATTCAAAAATCGCTCTGGTAGACCCCTCTGGCCCGTGGGCGTAGTCGCCTCTGCGACCTCGAGTGTCTCCTCCTATGTAAGGGCCGCCGAGGGCTGATCGAATAGCGCCCGACAGGCTCCGATCTTCTGGTCGGCGGTTTTCTCTCGGCGCCTACCGTCGTTGTGCCCGCCATGGCCCGTCGTTCACGGGGCCTTGGTCAGCCCTGAATTCCTGCCCAGCCTTCCCTCGCGGATTATTCTTTCGATTTCATCATTGAGGTCGGTAGCGGTCATTGGTGTGGTGGCCAACCTCGCCGTGGAACTGCCAATTTCCTTTGGCTCCTTGGGTGGGGTCGACTTCATCGGCTCAGGCCGGCGTAGCATGTTCCCTACAGCCTATCTGGTTTGAATATCTCTTCACGCCTACCGTTAGTTCATGGTAGGTGTCGTATTTTGGAATAGCCGAGGCCTGCGTGGCTCCTCCCGTCTCGGCTTCTTGGCCTCCGGTGTTCTTTGTGTCGAGGCTGGTGGCTTGTCGCCGCTTCCTTCCCCTCGACGTTTCCTCCCGTCTTGCTTTGGTGGCGCCGACCCTTGCTCGATCCCCTTACCCTTGTTGGATCTGTGATCGGGGTCATTAGCGTCTGCTTCTTCCGCGTTGATGTATCCTTGCGCCCGCGCAAGGAACTCTTTGTAGCTGGACGGGGGTTTTCGGTTCAGCTCTCTTTTGAAAGGAGCTGTCTTCTTTATACTCGACAAGGCCCCCATTAGGGCTTCTCTTGTAATATCCATTATTCTTGACTCTGGCCTCTCCATACCGGGCAAGCTAATCCCCGCCTCGTTCGGCTTTTGGTATATTGTTGTCGTTTTGTTTGGGGGTACATATTTCTTGACCCCGATGAATTGGAGGGAAAATGCCTCTTTTAACTCATCCCAGCTGGAGATAGAGTTTGGTTTCAGCGTCCGGAACCAACGTCGGGCGGAGTCGGTCAGGTGGTTCCGGAAAGCTCGGCACATGATTTCCTCGGCGTACCCGTGTAAGAGCATGTGTCCCGTATACATCTCTAAATGGTCGTCGGGATCCCCTCGTCCGTCATAGGGTGGAATCGACGGCGATTTGTACTTGTCGGGAAGGGGGAGCGCCATTATCTCCGTAGTGAACGGGTGGTCGTGAATGCGGCTGGGTGTAATATCGACGCGTTCACCACTTCGCCACTCGTCCAATATTCTTTTTTCAGCCCGCCACATCCCCGGTCAGTCTCCTTTCCAGGTTGGCCATGCGTTCCATGATGGTCCGCGCTTCTTCCGTCGAGACGGCCCGACCCAGCCGGTTCCCCGTGCTTCCGGCCTTTGAGCAATGGGTCCACCTGGCCTGGCCGCCCGCTGTATCGATCCCGAGTCTCCCCGCAGGTTTCCTCCTGGATTTTGGGGTAGCTCCTCGATGGCTCGGATCCCGGCACTCTCAACCGGCTGCCCGAAGGGTGGGTGGGCGAGGCTGGGAAGGCCCGGCGGTGCTCGCTCTCCCGGTTCCTTCTTGGGCGTGTGGAGGTTCACCGTGATTTGGATTTTCCATTACGGGCGGGTCCTTGTGGTCTCGGGGCATCTTCTAACGGCGGCATGGAGTTCCTTCCTTCCGATCCGCTCTACCACGGTTACTAGCCCACGCACCAGGTCGGTTAGGGGCGATGTCTGAGCTTGCATCTGTCTCGGGTCCGGGCGTGGTGCGTCGGGGGAACTCCATTTCCTTGGGCGTAAATCTCCCTCCATCTTGATATTCCTCGGTGGATGGTTGTTTTGCAGCTTATATTCTTGGGGGCCCTAACGCTTCCGGTCCCCGTAGTCGCCAATTGTTGACGGTGGGAATTTCGTCAACAATAAACCAACCAGAATACCTCTGGTCACCCTTTGGTTTACCGGCCGGTTATTGTGTTTCTATATGTAATTAGTGTTTTCTTTTTGTGGAAGTAAGAACACAAGAGAAATTTTATAGTGGTTCACTCTATAAAATCAGAGCTACATCCACTGTGAATTATATTTTGCTTGAGAGAGTTTACACTTTACAGTAGTTATACAAGTAAGTTCTCCTTTCTCTCATTCATCCTCTCCTCTCAATTGGGGGTGGTTCTCCTTATATAGCCGAGTATTGCCTTCACAAGGGGTTTTCCTCCGTAGGTTTTAGGCACTTGAGTGCTTCTCCTTTTTAGGCCCAGTAGCCCACTAATCAAAGACTTTATTCACTCTTCCGATTAGTCTTCGATTCGGCCTCTGAGTCTCCGTAACGCTTTTGTGTCCCCCGGGCGGTTTGTAAACTTGCCATTAATGCCCCTGCAGTCTTCTTCTTTTTGCACGCAACCAACCATACCTCGACGGAAGATCCTCTCGTCGCCCGCCAGACCGCCCGAGCCTCTTTTATCCTCTTTGAGCGCCCTCTCGGCAGTCGAGGAACCTTAGCGCCTTAATCCGGGCCTTTCGGTTCTGTCGACGCCACATGAGGTCATCGCTTCGGTTTGGACATTGGCTTTGGGCTCGTCGGCTGGTTTCGAAATATCGAAGCGTCGAGGGTTATGCATTTGGTAGGGAGCGTATGTCGCCACGTGTCGTAATCTTGGTGGTCCACGTGTTTCGTCACATTTTCCCACACAACAATATGGGTTACCAACTGCAGTCTTATTATTTACTCTGCAGTTTCTTGGATGGAGGGTTGGTTCAAGAAGTATTTACCAAAACGTGTTGCATTAATCGGTTATTATGTTCTTTTCTTTCAAGCATACAACTGCCTATCCGCGTTTTCTTTTCTTTTCTTTTCTTTTCGTTTTGATAGAGCCATTTATTTTTGCAATAAAGTTGCCCTGATAAACATTAAAGTGAAGATTATATAGTATATTTAATTAATAATTTTTTTTTTCAATTTTTCATATGCGTGTAATTTTAATTATTACTCTAATGTTTACCCATTAATAGGTATTATTATTTTAGCTATAAAATATTGATACAAATATTGTAATAAAGTAGATAGTTTATTTTAAAAATTAATGACAATTAATAGAATTAAATTCTTATCTGACACATTAAATATAGAATTCAATGGGTAACTACTATGAAAACGTAACCATTGAAGCAAAGTTGCCTTCAAATATGGTAGGAGAAATAATGTCTCGTTTCCTTTTCCAGGACTGCTAGGTCAGACAATCCCAATACCTTTGGAAACACATTTCAATTATACACATTTTTGTTCTTATACCATTGGAGCTTTGAATCGAATTTTAAGGTCTCATCATAATAGGATTTTACCATGTCAACTGGAAGCAACAAGTTAAATCCTCCCCCTCAAAAAAAAAAAAAAAGAGAAAGTTTAATCCTTCATTCAGTAGTCACTATTAGCATATACAAAATGGAGTTCTCCCATTCAAAAAAAAAAAAAAAAAAAAAAAAAAAAAAAAAAGAAAGAAAATGGATTTCTCTGATGAAGTTTTAACTAATTCCATGGCCTGATGCATAAAAATGTTCCAAGACACAGAAGAGCAACTCACATCACTTGTAAGACACCTATATTTCCAAGGAAAAATCCAATAACTGATAATTTCCTTTGCTTCATGGTCCAAACTTCCAAAAAAAAAAAAAAAAATCCAAGCATTATTTCCCCAGTGAATCAATTGGATGGCTTTGCGGCCAAAATTTTAGAAAGTTCCTTTATTATAGGCTTCTCTTTAATATCTTCCTCCCTTTCCAAATGCCATCTCTTCGACATATTTTCGGCCTGAAATTAGAAGCTGAAGTTAGTTTGTGATAAAACAAAGTTTCCAAGGGAGGGGGAAAAAAAGGAAGAAGAAGCAATCCATCCTTGATGATTTGATATACCCAATCTCTTAAAGGAAGTAGTTGCTTCTTAAACACCTCAAGTTTTGGCTCTATGAGGTCTCGTCCTTTAGTTCGGATGTCATCACTCTGTAAAAATGTATCAAAATTCAAAACCCCTTCTGTTAAGTGTTTTCCTTTGTAATTCTAACACAAAATTGAGGACCAGAAAGCAGAATATAACGTCTCTTAACACTAAGGTGTTGATCAACAGAAACAAAGTATAACTCGGGCAACTACATCAATTAGTACATCATAGAAGATAGAAGATTGGTAACAAACCAGGGTGCAAATAATGCCAAAACAAAGAATAAAAATGCATAGTATGAGACAAGAAGTTCAAAGAGAAAATTGTATGATAATAAATGGTGCTTGAATAGAAAGCATGAAAGTGCGAATTGGTCTCTGAGCAGCTAATAAACATGCGCAACTGGGATTTTAAAACCAGTATGTGACAATCTTTCTTGCGGCATGATCAATAACAAGGGCGAGGTTATCACATCAATTGAAACCATAAATAAGCCAAGCCAATTTTGGAATTCATAGCCATTTATGAGTCTGAAATTCCGTAATGATTGGAATTCATAGCTATGTACACCCTAGACTTAAGTATGGATTTTTGACTATCAGTAAATCACTCTAGTCACCTAACTTCTGAACATCAAGATATGACATAGTCAAGAGAATTTTTATTTTTTATTTTTTATTTATTATTATTATTATTATTTGGGTCCGGCTAATGCATTGTAATAGATTTCAGACCATAAACCACGGATCCAACAAATTCGGTGCCTCGTACACAGCAAACTTCCATAGTTCAATCAGTAATCATTAAAGACTTTAAACAACCAAAATAAATTTCTTCACCCGGCATCATATCACAAAGCTCTCTCTTTACATTGTTAATTGATGGCTATTAAAGGAAAATACACATTCAAAAGAACAATAAAAAAGTCAGACAAGCAACTGGTCGCACCATGGGCCTACGTATTTATTCATTTATGCGTCAAAATATGCGTCCTATCTTATTTACTAACAAATGTATGGCATATAGATGTAAAATATACAACAGCTGAGTTTATTAATATTTTCAATAAGAAAAAGGGGAAAAAAATAGGAGGCCCCAACAGTACAATCTATCAAATCTGATCATATGGTGCAATGTTTTTTCATGCATTGGATGATGGCCCAAAAAAAGATTTGAGCCATTTAAATTTTTTTATTGTTGGATTTCACTTGACAAAAGCAGCTCAAGTTTCAACGTTCGAGATTAATTTTTCCATCATCCAATACCTGCTAAATGATACATTGCTTGTACGATACCATGGTTCTGGCCAAAAAAATAGAAAAATATGTACTTACGCTTTGCAACTCGAGTTTGGACACTGCCATTCCAAATATTAAAGTGGCACCACCAAACACTAGTGCAGTAGCAACAGCAAAAGCTTTTCCAACTACCAAATATTAAAAGAAAACAACATAAAAGAAAGGAATTAGAAAAAAACTTGAGATTTGATTTTTTGCCTGGATAAAAAAGGAAAAGGTCATGATTTCCCAAAATCATGACAAACAAGTTTGTAATTGCGTCGCAGGGAAAAAAACATGAAGGCAAAGCCAAAACAATAAGAAACAACTATCAATCAGAACAGCGATAGGCTTAACCATACGGATTATGCGAACCAAACAAGAAGTACTTGAGACACATTTTGGACATACTTTGTGCTAACCCTTCAGCTGCAGCCTTCAAATTCTCGGCATTTACAGGGGGATCACGATCTTTGCGCAAATCGTTAGCCGTTGACGCCGAGATTGAATTCTGCCCTTGCGGCAGTTGCCACCTGCACTAATTGCCTACCACTTTATGCAAACAAATAAAGTTCACCGCAGCAATCCGTCTTAAAATTCAACCTAACTTAGCTACATTATCTAACACGAGACAATTTTTATGATAAAATCCAAAACATATTAAAGGCTCAAGAGGTGCAAATTGATGAATTGGAGAACTCAATTCTAAGCTTTCACTTATTAAATGACCTAAATGGTGGATTTTCTATTAAATTCCCATTCAAACAAGACTCTGCGTCTGCGATCAAATTTGATTAAATTTGAACAAATTTGAAACTATAAAAGATTCCCAAAATCTACATTTTTCTTCGTGCGAACCAAACAAAAATTAAAAATAAACAATTGAGAGAGAGAGAGAGAGAGAGAGAGAGAGAGAACCTTTTGGGGCCAAAGGTGACCTGAGGCATAGAAAGGTAAGCCCTGAGGGGATTGAGAGCCTGGGCATTGACGGAAGCGCCGTTGCGGCTGGGATCAGGGTGAAGACCCCATTTCGAAGCTGCGTAAATGGCGGACGGTGAGGAATTAGACGTCTCGTGGAAGAGCTTGGGGGGGAGAGAGTGGCGTAAGATCTCGGGAAGCACGTCGCCTTGGGATTCGTGCTCAGCAGCCGGAGACGACGAAGGTTGAGTTGGCGATGGCGGTTTCTTGAGACGGCTCACTGCCTGTTTGGATTCCTGGAAAAAGTACGCTCCTTCTTTCCCGGCTAATCTTCCCGCGAGAAAACTCATCCCTTCCTTTTGATTCTTCTTTTCTCGTCAATTGGTGGTGATCTGTACGACTACGGACTACGTTTCCGGCTTAAGGTTGAGTTTCGTTGCAACGCCTTTGCCTTCTCCTTCACGTTTTATTGATTTCTTTGACTTTTTCTTTAAATTGGAAGTGTGGGATTTGAATTACTGTGGAATTATGGTTCATATTCGCTCGTAAAAGCACTATATCAAAAAAAAAAAAAATTTTGAATTTAAATTTTCATGAAAAAAAATATTATAATAAAAATTTAAATTGTAATTAGAATTAATAAAATAAATATAAATTAAATACATCTATAATATTATGTATTTATTTACACGAAAAATGTTAACATTATTTTGTGTGTCATTTTTTATCATTTTTTATATTAATTATTTAATATGTAAATTTTATTATTTTATTTTTTATTTAAATAATATGTCATATTAATACAATTCAAATAATAAATAAATACAAAAAATGATAAATAAATAAAAAAACGATGCTAGTAATTCTCCTATCTACATTACTATGAGAGAATCCGTTTCTTCTTGATAATTTAAATGAGAGGAATGTGCGAATATTGACAAGAAGTTTTTTCTCACTTTATTTAGCGAAGTGTTTTTTTTTTTTTTTTTTTTCCTTTTACTTTTTTGAGTTTATTTTTTTTTTTCTTGCGTTGTCTTTATTTTTTTTTCATTTTTTTTTTTCATTTTTTCCTTTCTTTCTTCCTTTTTTTTATTAATAATTTGTATAACTATTTGTTTGTTAAAAAAATAAACAAAATGTCGCGCGCGCGTTCTTACGCACTAAGAAATTATACTAATAAAGAATTTAAACTCTACAATTCAATATTGAATGTTGGGTGCAAAACTACTATTAAGATACACCGCATAAACGGACTAATTTGAAAATATTATGCATATATTTTAAATCAAACTAATTCAAATCTAACCTCACGAGGGGAAAGACTTACGTGATTGCTGTGCATTTTTGCAAATATTTTATAAAAATGATTAAATTGTAATTTTCCCAATTTAAGAGATAAAGGTATAATTTTAAAACTTTTTCTAAAAAAATTATTCATTTTGATCCCCTATTCTTTTTTTTATTTATTTATAGAAAATTACAATTTAGCCTCAATTTTAAGAAATCTTTTTGAATAGGTCTCTAGAAAGCCCGTTTCTTGCTTCGCGGACAAAGACGGACGAGCTAGAGGCTTTCTTGCATGCTTGCGTGGGGATGTGGTTGAACAGAAATAAGATGTTATTTGAGAACTCCCACAAGACAACCTTGAAAGTTGTCGAGAGTGCAAGCCGTCTTCTAGGAGAATTCTGTTACACCACGGTCCGTGGGTCGACCATTCCCTGGTGATATGAGTCGACCACTCCCTCGGATGACACGCGTCGAGGACTCCTCTTTGGAACCAGTCTCCGGCGTCGAGGGGAAGACCGTGGAATGGAGTCCTTGACGCCGAGAGTCATCATGCGGCAGTTGACGTCGAAGAAACTGTCTCGACCTCTTACAACCAAGGTATCGAGGAAGATTGCAAGTGGGCCTGCCAGCGGTCATGTCAACTCGAGAAGGGGAGTATTGATCCGACAGCGGCCGCAGGAGTCAGGAAATCAGACGGCAGACAGAGGATCAGCCGCCTGATTTCCGGAACTTTCATCATGATAACTCACCTACCCTCTCGCGGATCGAGGACAGAAGGTGGCTTCCATCTTGGGAATCGGGAATGTGTGAGTACGTGAGAAGGCCTATAAATAGAGCAAACAAAAACCCAGAAGGGGGTTAGAGATTTTTTGTATGAAAAAGGCAACGTTTGTATTCACCTCAACGAACATAGTGCATGCACAAGTGGATTAGGCACAAAATCATTGCCGAACCACTATAAAATCGTTGTTCCTTCTGTATTATCTTTCGGTTCATTTCATTATCCCGTGTTTAGCATAATTGCGAGTGATTAAGAGAGATTATAACGAGTTGTCGGAAAAACACCGTCAACAAATTCCATTGTAGCCGGAAGACGGAGAAAGCTTCGCCAAGAAATGTCGATACAAGCCGTAAAAGTTGGACGCCTCCTCAGCCGGAGCTGTTAAGATCAATGTCGATGCCGTGGTTAAGGATGGTAAGGATCATGTGGGGATTGGTGTGCTTGGCTGTTCAGGAAAGCATTTTGTTTGTCCAACGACAAGGATTTTCTAATTAGGTGGTAGAATCGGATGCGTTAAATGTCGTTAAGACCATCCAAAGTCCACTTTCAAGATCATCAGTTTCAAGCATCATTGGTGATTTTCAACGGTCTTCGTTTAGCTTCATGAGGGTTTTTTTTTTTTTCAAATAAAAAAAAAACCTTTTTCTCAAAACAAAACAAAAAAAGTCAACCCATTTTTACATAATGAATGAGGATCCCGACCCCGAGGGCCAATCCTGACCCTTTCGACAATCTTTAGATCGATCTTGACAAAAAAAAATATTAATTATTTATTAAAATGTTAATTTTTTTTATATAGTACTTAATAAAAAGAAATATAGTTTTTTGTTACTGGTACGGATTTTTAATAATAATTATAATAACAATCAACAGGTGTAATAGTGTAGTTTGTTATTTATAATTATAATACTTATATGTGATAATTATTTACTTTACAATCACATGAAGAAAAAACAAAGGAAAATCAAAGGGCTATAACCGAATACTATCACTTACTTAAACGTGAAAGAGATTGAGGAGAGTCAAAGTACGGCCAATAGCTCTCTAGAGTCTAGAATTTTAGATCGGGCTTTCACTATAGAATTTTAGAATTTTTTAAAGTCTTATTCATTTCGCTGATTCGAGTTTAGAATTTAAGTTTTATTACAGTAAAAAGCTCTCACAAACAATCACATCTAACTTTTTTACTATAATAAAAAGCTCTTACATAAAATCAAATCTTAACTCAAATTAAAAACTCGAATCAGCGAACTAAACAGACCATATCTTTCTTACATGGAGGAAAATGATTCTCCTTGTTTTAATTTCTATCCATGTTATTACTATGATCTTTTTTAGGAAGTATTATTACGATCAATTCTTTTCATTTTGAGCAAGAAACTCTAAATTCAACGTTAAAAATAATTGTAAATTTACCGTTATGTCAAAACTTGCAACTAGTATAAGACTTAATGTTATCCATATTCTTCTTTCAGGACATTCCTTTGAGTTAATATTTATTTGCATGTTAATTTTCAGATAACTATAGATAATTAGAATTTTATTTCTGTAAGATAATGTTAAATGCACAAAATTTTAACAAATATGTTCAATTTATGCGGTGCGGAGATAATTAAGTTTTGTTCACTTTACCGATTCGAATTTAGAATTTAAATTTTATTACAATAAAATTTTTTTTTAAAAATAATCACATTTAATTTTTTATTACAATAAAAAATTTTCATATAAAATCACATATTAATTTAAATTATTAATTTAAAGTAACGAAGTGAACGAAATAATTTATTTGTTGTTCAATTGCCTCTTTAGGAGGACATATTTTTATGAAATGATTACAGATCTCAACCGAAAAGGACATCGATTCGACAGACATTAATTAAACATTCATAATGACAGCCAAGACTGAAAACTTTTTTCCACAAGTGTAATAAGACTATGCATTAGTTATTTACTTGTGTTTGTATAAATTGATAATTTAAAATTTAAGTACTGTGAAGTGACAAGGACAGTGTGTATTCTAAAGCACGTTAATTTTCGCTGATGCAAGTGTCCAGCAGCAATTGTTGAATGCAATAGGCATTGGGGTAGTGATTAGGGATGGGGAAGGAATTGTTCTACCGGCCGTTTTAAAGAGGCTAGAAGGACGTTTTTCTCCCCCATGTCGTGGAATGTTTTGCGGCAAGAGAAGAGGTGATGTTGGCTGAGCTTTGGTTTTAATAAGTGGATCCTTCAATCAGATGTTGTTAATGTTATCCTAGCCATTCAAGTTCTTTGGAGTCCTAATGTTGAATCAAATATCATTACAGATATTTAAAATTATGTCTCTAAAGCACAAAGTGATACTGTTTCCACATCCCTCTCGTAATGAGAATAGAGTTGCCCACTTTTGAGCTAGTTATATTTTTCAATTGTCTACTGATCTATTTTCTGTTAATGTTTTCTGAATGCTCTAAGACCTTCTGTTTTGTATGATTTTTCAAAACTGAATTAAAATTTCTAGTTCTTCCTAAAAATAATAAATAAATAAGCCTCATTTATTTCACTAGTTCTAATTTTAACTTAAGTTTTTACTTAAGTGTTTTCTCTCATAAAAATTTAAATTTAATATTTTTCTGTCATAATATTTTTCTCTCACATGAATTACTTTTTAATTCAAGTCTTAACTTTCTGTTCGTGTAATGATTTGTTAGACTTAAATCTTTATCCAGATCGTAAAAGAAAATATTCTTTTGAAAGAACTCTGATGAAATTTGAATAATGTAATTAACTTTTTTTTTTTTGAGTAACGTCACAGACACTAATTCAAATATTAACTCTTGTGTATTAATTAATGTGGCACGTGAAATATTAATTTTTTATTGGTAGATGCAAATTTTTTATCAATTTACATGATAAAGATTTAAAACACCCACTATATAAAAATGACAACTTACATACCATATTAATTAATACACAAGAATTAAAATTTAAGTTGGTGTTTCTAACATTATTCTTCTTTTATCCCCTCCTCTCCTTTAGGGAAAAAAGAAAAACCAACCTTGAGAGACACCTATTTTCAGCGTCCGATCATTATTGAAGTTAATTAACCTGAATAAGAAAATTGTGAAGTAACAAATCACTTTTTTATTCGTCAATGAAAAATCTTGAAATTAGCAGTTAGATAAAATAGTAACCATATCACTATATATAACATTTGGACCAGCAATGCCCACGATTTCTTTTTCCATAAACTAGGTACTATGAAGAACCCATCTTGTCATACAATACAATACCTTACACATAGACGAACTCGATTCGGATTCAACATTAACTAGAGTTAGAAAGTTTTGGCTACCGGTAACCACAAATTTGTGTACAATATAAAATAAATATTGGAAATAAATATCTTTTATTTGACCAATAAATAAAAGTATTGTAATCTAATTACCTAGAAGAGTGGTAATGTTATACTACCTTATGCCAATGAGTAGAATTATTATAATTTTGTTATTTGGAGTAATGATAATGTTATACTACCACCATTTGAGCAGTAAGAATAAGACATAACCACCATCTCAGCAGTGAGAATATAATATAATTCCTACTATTCACAAATAGTATGCATAGTATTCGTTAGTACTCCAAGAGTTTTTCTATAAATAGGCATTCAAAATTCAGTTTTTCTTTGTCTAGAATTTTAAAAACGAAATTCTCTCTCTTTCTCTCTCTTAAATATTTCTTATAAAGGAGGTTCTAGTTTAAGTTTTTGAGTGTCGGGATTCTGCTAAGAAGTGTTACTGATACAAAGTTATGACCTGTTGTCAGGAATTAAACCTTTTTATGAGTAGATGTGATAAGGTAAGTATAAATCTCACTTATAGCATGAACTTGTTTTAAAATGATTCATAAGTTAAATTATTTACTGTGACATGTATGTTTTGAATAGTATGTTAGATTGTCTCTTTAAGATATTATTATGTCGTATTTCTGTAACATAATCATAATTGTATGTTCACCTTAATAAGAGGTTAAGGTAACTGTATTATAGTAAGGTGTCATACCAAATCTTCGGGTCTAATGGGACAGTAATAATCATCCGACTCAAATAGGAGATTCTTTAAGAATAGTAATGATGACTCTAGGATGACTGAATGTTTGGGTCGTTTTCCCAACTCTCCAACGGTCGTGTGCAATCGGTACAAGCACAGGGCCCTATAACGATAATATACGCTTTCATAATAAAGCATAAATGGTCATGCATTTTTTATATGATTAAAGAAAAAGAAAATATTTTATGAGGAATATTTATTCTTGCTGAGCAATCGTTCACTAGGTTTGTTCATGCTGTAGATAAAAAGCCAGTTACTTATTAATGGACATAACAACGAAAGGCGTGTATAGTAGAGGGCTGAGTATGGATGCCACCATGGAACAATTTCCACTTATAGTTACTATGTTTTTGAATTATGACTAAGTAATTATGTTTCTATAATTATGTTCATCAAAACTCCATTATATCATGTTTGCATTAAGTTATGTTAATATATTCAAAAATGGCTTATAATTAAACTATTATGACTTTTTAATGTTATAGTTTTTAATTTACATTCTAAACTACGTAAATTTATCCGCAACTTTTATAATGCAAAATGATCTATCTTGAATTAAGTATAAAAACAATTCAATGAAATTTCGATAGCTAAGTATTTGTTTTATAAGTTAAGTATGGTTTTCGTTAAAAGTCATGGTAAGTAATGACTTGAAAAGCTGGGTTGTTACAGGATCTGATGCGCGGGCCCTAAACAAATGAAGACCGGCCGAGGTTGGACTTTTACATATAAAATTTAAAGAAATATATAAAAGGGATATTTATCTTTTTATACCGTGTGTTTTGAATTTATTCAAAACCTATACCTTCACTTTTTTTAACCTCATCAAATATACTGTGTGTTTTGAAGTCTTCAAAGTTTTCAAAGCACGAGTAGAACTTGAATCTGAAAAGAAGATCAAGTATTTAAGGACTTACAATGGAGGAGAATATACAAGTGATAAGTTTAATGCATTCTGTCAACAAGAAGGCATCAAGAGACAGTTCACGGCCGCATACACTTCTCAGCAAAATAGAGTGGCATAGTGGACAAACAGAACATTGTTGGATAAAATAAGATAATTGTTGAGGACTGCAGGTCTAGCCAAGTCATTTTGGGCATAAGCAGTCAAAACTGCATGTTATGTGATTAATCGGTCTCCATCAACTGTGATTGATCTGAAAAGGCCCATGGAGATGTGGACTGATAAGCGAACTGATTATTCTTAGTTACATACATTTAGAAGTCATGTGTCGTCATGGACAATGATCAAGAAAGATCGAAGTTGGATCCAAAATTCAGAAAGTGTATCTTCTTAGGGTATGCTGATAGTGTTAAGGGGTATCGCTTGTGGGATCCTACTGCCCATAAGATTGTCATCAGCAGAGGTGTCATATTTGCAGAGGATAAACTACAAGAAAAATGAGATAATGCACCTCAAAGGAGAAGTTAGAGACTATTATGGTTTAGGTGTAAGATAAGCCAGATGAAGATCTAGTTTCTTTTGAAGCAACACTAGAGCACGAATGTCAAGAACCAGTCGAGTTTGAGGCTTTCGAAGTTCGCCGATCAACTCGTGAGAGAAGACCACTGGTTTAGCACTCAGACTATGTTACTGAAAGCAATGTTAACAAAGGATGGTGAGCCATTAACTTTTCAGGAGGCAATCAAAAGCCTAGATGTATCCCTATGGATGGTAGCCATGCATGAAGAAATCAAAACCTCATACAAGAATAGGACGTGAGATCTTGTTTTGCTTCCACGAGGAAGGAAGGCCACCGGCAACAAATAGGTCTACAAGAATAGGGGCGATGGTAATGACTAAGTGGAGCGGTACTGTGCAAGGTTGGTGGTGAAAGAATATGCTCAGAAAGAAGGTATTGACTTCAACGAAATATTTTCACCTGTAGTTCGACTCACTACAGTTTAAGTAGTCATGGCGATGTTTGCTACGTTTGACCTACATCTAGAGCAACTAGATGTGAAAACTGCTTTTCTTCATGGAGATCTTGAAGAAGAGATTTATATGGTCCAACCAAAGGCTTTGCATAAGCAGGAAAAGAGAACTTGGTTTGCAGGTTGAAGAAATCTTTGTACGGTCTCAAACAGGCGCCAAGGTGTTGGTATAAGAGATTTGATTCCTATATCATGAGTATTGGGTACAACAGACTCAGTGCAGACCTTTGTGCGTATTTCAAGAGGTTTGGTGATAGAGGTTTCATCATTTTGTTGTTGTATGTGGATGACATATTAGTTGCAGGTCCTAACAAAAATTGAGTCTACGAATGTTGATATGAAGGACTTAGGACTAGCAAACAAGATTCTAAGGATGCATATTCACCGAGATAGAGAAAATAGGAAGATTTGGCTTTCTCAGAAGAATTACTTGAGGAATGTCTTGCAGCGCTTCAACATGCAAGATTGTAAACCAATCTCTACTCCTCTTCCTGTTAATTTCAAGTTATCCTCCAAGATGTGTCCTAGCAATGAACCATTGAGGAAAGAGATGTCTTGAGTACCATATGCATCGGCAATGGGTAGCCTAATGTTTGCTATGATCTGTACAAGATCAGACATTGCATAAGAAGTGGGAGCGGTTAGTAGGTACATGGTGAATCCTAGTAAAGAGCATTGAAGTACTGTTAAGAGGATCTTGAGATACATCAAGGGTACCTCAGATGTTGCATTATGTTATGGAGGATCAGAGTTTACTGTCAAGGGCTATGTGGATTCAGATTTTATAGGTGATCCAGATAAAAGAATATCCACTACAAGCTATGTGTTCACACTTGCAGAAGGAGCTGTAAGCTGGGTTTTGAAACTACAGTTAGTTGTGGCGTTATCTATAACAGAAGAATATGTGGTGGCCACACAAGCTTGCAAGGAAGCAATTTGGATTAAAAGGTTGCTAGAGGAGCTTGGGCACAAATAAGAGAAGATTATTTTATTTTGTGATAGCTAGAGCTCCTTCCACATTGCAAGGAATCTGGCCTTTCATTCCAGAATGAAGCACATAGGAGTTCAATTTCACTTTGTTCATGAAGTAGTGGAAGAAGGAAGTGTAGATATATAGAAGATTCACACCAAAGAGAACCTAGCAGATGGATTGACCAAGCCAGTATAAATTGACAAGTTCAAGTAGTATGGATTCTCGTGTGGCCTAGTAGAAACATAAGCAGCATGACAATGACAATGTATAAAAGATGGTGTGAAGGCATGATTGATTCTCAATCAAATCTCCAAGTGGGAGAAATGTTGGATTAGGCTTAGGCCCAAAATTAGCAAAGCCCAAGCCCCATGATTCAAGTCCACAATTGTGTGGATTAGATTTAGCCAATTGGTTAAATGGTGCCAAGTAAAATAAATGGCCACAAATTGGCCAATTTTTAACCACAAGTTTTTTGTAGCCACGGTTCGTTCTTGGAGCTTATATAAGGGGGCTTGAACAAAATGCTTAAGTATCTCATTCTCACACTTCAAAGAGATTTCCCATGGTGAGAGAGAAATTTAGTTTCACTAGTTTTTTTTTTTTTTTTGGTGAGATGTTTAAGAGAGTGGTTCTTATTATTCTTTCAGTATAATTTAGAGAGAATGTTGTAATCCTCATTTTTCATAATGAAATCCTTCTACACTTGGCCCGTGATTTTTACCCCGTCTCCTTTGGGTGTTTTTCACGTAAAATACTTTGTGTCCATATTATCTTCATTTTTACTCATTTTTTTATTTTACTGCAAGATTGGCCCAATTAACATAATTATACCAATTCAATCTCTTTCTTTTTTTAACCTAAAATAAGAAAGAAAAAGAATACTCATCGTTCGGAAAAATAGTTTTATCTGAAACTGAAATATAACTTATTACGTCATTAAATTATTAGGAATAAAAAACTTCATATAAAACCCTTATATCGTTTCACAATCACAAACCTACAATATGATATTGATATTAATACACTTATAAAATCTACACAATAATCAAAATTTTACATAATATTTATTTTGCGGATGAGAAAAATGACCTAATTAATTTGCCGCCCTCAATGAACTCATATGGGATCGCAATGGTTTTGACACTAGGGTCTGTTCATTTCACTGATTCGAGTTTAGAATTCAAATTTTGTTACAGTAAAAAGCTATAAAAAACAGTCACATCTAGCATTTTTACTACAATAAAAATCTCTCACATAAAATCAAATCTCAATTCGAATTAAAAATTCAAATCAGCGAACTAAACAGCCCAAAAGATCATACAACCACAACCAAGAGAAGAAAAAAAATATGCTAAGGATAAAAATAACATAAAGGTGGTGTAAGTGGGTTGACCAATTGCAGCCCCCATGACATGCATAGGGTAAAAGTAATAATATTTTATGATAAAAGAATAAATAAATATTTATACATTAATTTATGTGTACATGTGCATGTACATATCTATTATTTGAAAAATATCAAAGGATAAATAGACATATATAATATATAGATTTAAAAAAGAACCAAGTATTTGTTTATTCAAGTTCAACCTCTTACTCGAGTGATGTTTTAGACAACTGCCACACAAAGTAAAAGATGCCTTTCAGGTCTAATGGATTTGATGCCATTATCAAACCTTATTATAGGAGGAAAAAAAAAATCATGCACTACTTTTTCTCTCTCAAATCTTTAGAAACTTGCGAGGTTTTCATCTTTGCGGTTCTTGGACTTGACCATGCCCACCTACTGTATCTAAGGAGATTTTTTGACCTACAATTACAACAAATTTATCGAAAGAAATTACGATTTTTAATACCCTTGGTTATATAGTTCATGGTATTTTTTTTTTTTTATTGTAGTATCTATATATATATGTATATGTATATGTATATGCCTACACATTTATAGATCTTGATATTATATATATATATATATATATATATATATTTTATAGTGCCAGTGGGAGGTTGTAATGCTGATTAGTCATATACATTACTACTGTAGCTGTCCTGGTTTTTTTTTTTTTTTGGCTAAATGAATATTTCATTCAAACCCCAGAAAAGGGAAACGAACAACCAGAAACAAGACCAAAAAACCACAGAACAGGATGAGAGAGCAACTGCCCAGCAAAACACAAGGGAGAGAACTGAGAAACTAAGAAAGAACCGAGAAAAAGATGTAAAAACTAAGGAACAAATTGACTACTAGAAACAGAACGAAACTCTGAAGACAAAACGGAAAGAAAAACCGAGCGGCTGAGGCCCTTATCCGGGAGACCACTCGTCACCATCTTTAATGACATCAGAAGGAATGGAGGAAAGAGGAATGTCCCCAAAAACAAGGCTAAGCCGAGCCCACTTTGCCAAATTGTGAGCAGCGACGTTAGAACGACGATCAATCCAGGCTAAATCCATGTCTTTGAAACAGTTACTGAGCTCATCGCAGCACACTCTGATATTAAGTAAAGATCAGGGGCAAGAATTTATGTCTCCTGATAACGTCTTGACTGCGAGGGCTGAATTACACTCTATTGAAACGGCCTGCCAGGAGAAACGCTTCGCCATAGAAAGAGCGAGATGAATTGCTTCCGCTTCTGCTAACAGAGCCTCTTGAGATTTTGTTCTTGCATGTAGGGTTTTTAGGCCTCGTTCATTTCGCTAATTTGAGTTTTGCTACAGTAAAAAGCTCTCATAAACAATCACATTTAACTTTTTTGCTACAGTAAAAAGCTCTCACATAAAATCACATCTCAACTCAAATTAAAAACTCGAATTAACGAACTAAACGGACCCTTAGTATAATTGCTCTCTGAATTTGTCATGATTTAATTATTCTCTAAAGTTTTAATTTGACAACCAACTCTTTAAACTTGTAAAATTATTGTAATATGCCTTATTGTACTAAATTTGCTCAAATTTTTTATTGGATAGAAGGAGTTAAAAGTTAAGAAATTAAAAGATTTGTATTTCATTTGAATTAAATATTAGAATTTCTCATTGAAAGTGTTTTTTTAACATTAATTTAATACAATCATCATTAAAATATGACATATTGTTATAATTTTACAAAATGAGTGGACAATTTATTAAAATTAAAAGCTCATTAGACAAATTGTTAAAGTCATGCAAGTTTAAGAGATAAATATGTAAGGTACATTGGGTAAATGAGACAAACAATACTTTCCAAGAAACCATTACATTGAAAGCACATAAAAATAGTTTGTCCACGTTTGAAACAAAGTAAAAAAATTGACGGATGAGTAGAAAAGCATGGCAAATTGCTAGTATGGTGGGATGCAAAAAAAAAAAAAAAAAAAAAAAAAAAAAGAATGTCAAGTTTTGATGTCACATTGGGTAAGTCAAGCAAACTCTCTCTCTCTCTCTCTCTCTCTATATATATATATATATATATATATATATTTGCTGAATAAGCAAACTATATACTTGGAAAACTTGAACCTTGATTTATAAAGTTTAGGTGGCCCCATTCATGATCATCATCATCTTCATCATCCACATGACAGTGCTCTAATTCCATGATAATCATGACTAGCTCCTTCTCGGTAAAACATCAACTATATGATTGAACTTTTTGGCTCACAAATTCATATGCGTTTTGGTTCAATATAAACCGGTTATGGAATGTGAAAGTAACATGAAGTGGAGATCGTAAAAGACATTAGTGGGTTTTGTGGTTGGTAATGTCCTGTCCTCCATATGTATAGTGAATGGCGGTGGTGGAATAGTATTGATAAATTATATATATGCTCTAATTAATTGACATCATAGTTTAATATGTACCTATATAAGAAGAAATTAAATTAACTGTTTAGTCGGAGATAAAATCCAGCTAATTAACAGTTGATATCGGTATAAATAGGTTAATGAATGCCTTTTCATGATGTCTTTACACATGTACCTAACTGACGGCAAAGCCCAATTAATGACTTTCATATTGTGCGTGTTTATTGTGGTATGTGAGCTATAAAAATCAAATATTTATTCGATTATTACTAAGAATAAGTACTACTAAGTGGGCACTATTCAAAAGATGACAACTACCACAGTCTACTGTATGAGAGAAAGAGATGATATTTTATTTTATTATATATATATATATATATATATACACACACATATATATATATATATGTGTGTGTGTGTGGATGGTCCATGCAAATTGATAAAATCAACGAAATTAAGGGCTAAGATTGAGTTGGAGGGATAAGATCAAGAATGCATGCAAATTAATTATGATGGTAATACAAGAAGTTGAGAGAGAACCACATTTGATCATCCCTCTTGTAGTAGAAGTCGCTGTTAACACAATATTATTTTTGTGGCTAATGAGCAAGTCTTTTTTCTTTTTTTTTTTTTTTTTTTTTTTTTCTTAAAATAATGAGCACGACTTTGAATTAATGTGAATGTTGTGGACACGAGACAGCTGAAAATATGTGCCAACAACTACGGATTCTTTATTTTTATTTTTTATTTTATCTCTTTTATCTTTTTCAGGTTGGATTAAAAATTAATCAGCTCATGTGTGCCGTACGGACCGGAAAAAGTGGCATCTTGACTGATTTTGATCATAATTATGTATTTACTATTTTTTTACCCCTACACAAGTTGAAAATTTTCCTGTTCTCATGCGAATCTGTAGGTAGTTATCGTGGAAAATGTATAATTTTATCTAATAAATTAAGTAAATGTTCTAGGTGTGATGAGTTCTTAAAGATTTGCCATGTTAGGTCGTTGTTGATCTTTTTTATAGGGTTTCCATCAATGATTTCTTCTACTAATTATTCTAAACTGTTAAACATGTTTGTCAACCTTTTTTTTTGTTTTGTTTTTGTTTTAAATTTGTTTTGTCTTTTTTAGACTTCTTGACCTATATAGATATATATATATATATATATATATATCTAGATCGATATTTTTTGCATCTATTTCTAGCTCTTAATCTGAAGGACACTTGTCACTAAAACTCACAAAAATACTGAAAATATGGAAGTGGGAATGTGGACCTTGATAGGGCAGCAACATATCACACATATAACAATCAAAAGTACGAAGAAAAGAATAGAATTTAAGAAAAGTAGGAAAGGAACCTTAATTATTTCCCGTGCGCCTCAAAAGCTCATAATTTTGCATACTAATACAGTTTTTTATATTTTTTTTTATTTACAAGAAAGTCTTGTCTCCTTTTCTTTTTTTTTTTTTATCTATTTGTGTATATTCAACATCATAACAATGAGGGGTTGAATATTCTCCAACAGTGCAAGAATTTAAGGACCCTTTACCAATAAAATAATTTGCAATTTTGTTTTGTTTTAGTTTTAGCGCGTATAAATAATAAATTAATTTTATTTTGGTCAATGACTATAATATGTTGTTGAACTTTGTCCAATGCTCATGTTCCACGTGTTGCGTCTTGACGGACCAAGCTATCTTCACATTTACGTAGCCGACCAACGTATCTTATTTTCCCGTGTATAAATCATGGTATAATTATCTCTAACGATATTGTCTTCGATTAAACAATAATATATATTATTAATAATCAATGAATTCCACGTCCCCTTTTCAATTAAAATCTTTCTATAGTTTCCGCAAGCGACTTAAGCAATTACGTCGGCGAGTAGACCTTTGACTTTTTCATGACGGAAATACCCCTAACATGATGAGGTATTGCCACCGTCAAATCTTCAAACCCAGTATGAACTGAGCAGGCATTATGGTCATTCCAAAGCAAGTGTTCAAACTCACAGCCAGTAATGGCATCGCTTCTCATTCAAGAATTTCACATACTAGTTTGTGTACATGCGTCATGTGTCATTGTCCCAAATTGAATTTTGGCCCCCACCACCACCCCCAACTGTCATTCTAGTCTGTGTGTGTGTGTCTATATATATATATATTACCCCTCAATTAATTAAAATAAAAAAGATAACAAAAATTCACACCTTTTATATCACTATTCGCCGTCGGATCAACAATGGACGGTGATGATCTAGCGGATCCTTTTATATTTCCAAAAGTAAATTAGTGGGTTGAAATTTGGATCTCTATATTAATCTTGTATGTATGTACAATAATAAGCAATATAATTGTATGCTCCAAAATGGACTCAGTCAGGTGCTACACATATACGTATATTTGTGTAAACCGGCTATATATATATAAGGCTTTTCTAGATGTGCCTTTTTCATCTCTAATATTATCTATCCCAAACAGTAATATTCTTCAAAACATGAATCGCTTTCACCTCTGTCTTCTTCTTCTTCTCACGCTTCTCCTTTTCTCCCCAAGCAATATTATCGTCGACGCCATTCGAACGAGGCCTATTCAGAGCCACTCTAGCCCAAGCCATCAGGTTTTTCGTCCTCGGCCTTCCGTCGGCAGCAACCAAGGCGCCGGAGACCTCGCCGGCGAGAAGCGAAGAGTCCCAACGGGATCCAACCCTTTGCACAACAAGCGGTGATATGATATATATACTATATGTTTGAAGTTTTTTGAAGACCCCACATGTTGTTCAGATCATACAATTATATCATCAACGTATATCTTTCTTTGAATCGTTTTATTTCGTTAATTTAAACATATATGCTTAGTTGACATCAGGTTATATTAGTACTACTAGTAGTATATGTTTTAGGCCCTGAAATACCAATATAGATTTGTAGACGTGTTGTTGTACAGAAGGTAAATGTTATTGGGTTATATATGAAAACCCATGTAAGAGTTAGGTTCACTGGAGAAGCCTAATTTTGTAAGAATCCCCCCCAACTCTTCTTGTAAGCTTTTTACAGTTTAGATTCATAGAGTCAATATTTAAGAAAATTGATTTAAACAGATGTCTGCATATATATATATATATGCTTTTATTTATTCAATGATTTGGATTTTTCTTTTTCATTTTATTCTGCCTCGTATATATATGAAAGCTTTGCAAAAACTTGTGTCCAAATTTCGGAATCTTTGATATTTGCATGCACAGAAACTAAGAAGGAATTAAGGTTTGTTGGGCTTAAAAGTAAGAAAATGAATGAAAAAAAAAAAAAAAAAAAAAACAAGTGAAAGTTTTAGCTCTCTGCAACTTATACAATGCCCCTTCTCTTTTGTTTTCTACTCTATATATCAAAATGAACTCAATATTTACCGTTTTATATCCTCTCCTTAATAACTTGTTTCTCCGTAACCGTGACCCAAATTCGTTTGAGATGTTTCATGAAGTTGTTCTTTTTTTTTTTTTTTTCTCGAAAATGACAGCCAAAAAAAATCCATATGTCAAAGTTGGGGAATTGGGCATGTTCAAACAGCTTCACAAAAATCAAGACATGATGCAACAGCAACAGTGTTTTGACTCAGTGAATGAGTTGGGAATCCCGAGTTAGGCAAAGTGTTTATTATTATTATTATTAGCTAGCTCAGCTATAGTCAATAGTACTAGAACCCATCAAGTGTTAGACCCCAATTTTGAATGCATATTGTAAATACCCATTATTTCTCACAACCACCGTGCAATTAATTGGGCTACCCATCTCCTTTAAAGGGGAATGTATGTTTTGGGTTTGGCTGTTTGTGTGGGGTCCACAAGCTCCACAATTAAGGGCAACAAATGCAGGGACAATCCCCGCTTTGTCTGTGTTTTACGTTTAAACCCCCCCTTGAATGTTCTCTCATAAGAGCTGGGATAAAATCATGCCCAAAAGGTACAAACCATAAAAGCCAGCAAGGTCTTGGTTTTTGGTGAACTTGATTGCATGGGAAAATGAGAGATTTTGATCATCAGAATCCAGAGAATGGGTATGGTCAGTGGTGGTGTAAATGCACCAACTGGTTCTTCCCAAAAGAAAAAAAAAATGGAAAGAAAGAAAGAGGTCAACACAAATAAAAGCCACCACCAACAGCCTTTTTTGCGCCATTGGTGTGTGGGCGTGTTAATATTTTGCACTTAGTTGAACCAATTATTACCCCTTTGAAAAAATTTGCCTAAGAATATGATTATCAAGTCAATGGGGGAAGGAAACAGCTAGCCCCACACGCACCAAAGGATGGCACGTGCGAAGTAGCTGCCACAAGCCCCACAGGCATATTGCATAAGCCTCTCTGGGTAAATTGACTGCTAACTGCCTTAAGATAGGCACGCACGAGGGTAGGAGTGCATATGATTAATTGGATCGCGACCGTTCAATCTCATCCATTTGAGAGACAAAAAATAGTTAATTTGATATAAATTAGATATGTTGGAGGGTATTTTTGTCACATTAAAAGTAAATATTAATGCCACATCGACTTGACCGCATATGATTAACTCGACTGACGTGTTATGTTTATCTTAGCCGAATGAGAACTTTGTGACCCTTTAATTCGGTTGGAGGCTCGATCTTTTTATGTGCTTAGTTATTCCGATTACCCAACCATTAGAGTTGCAAGTTTGGGCTGGACTAAACGGGCCGGTCTTAGACTGACACTGTTGGCCTGATCTCGGCCTGACATGCCCTTAATCTCCGGACTGGGCCGGACCGGACACATCTTTTTTATTTTTTTTAAAATACCTTATAAATTTTGCGTCAGTGCAACCCGGTAAAAATAATGGGCCGACCTAAATTTTCCATTCACTTTGTCAAACCGAGGCCAGACAGCCCAAACTTTCACATCTACCCACCACTCTAGAGGACAACCACCAATTTCAGGTACTCACCAATTTCGACCATCTGTCTAGGTACTCACCAATTTCGGGTCCGAACGAGAGCACAACCACCATATCTTCCATTTGAGAAACAAAACACAGTTTGGCACTTAAGTAGGGATCTTTGAGGATATTTTTGTCACATAAAATACCTATTAAGATCACGTGACTTTTGACTGCATGTGCTTAGCTTACGGATTTATGTGCTTTGCTGGCCTCAGTTGAACGGGAGCTCAGCCACCCTAGGTTTCTAGTGGAAGCTCGCTTCTATGGGTACTCAATCACTACGATCGTCTAGCGACCCTGGGTTTGGGGAGAGCTTGACTATGTTGTGTGCTCGACCAATCCAGGTACTCATTTTTCGGCTCAGAACGATTGCTAAAATGAGGCACATTAAAACATTTCTGCAGGTTGAGGGGACAAATTACAAAACTTAAAAGTTCAGTTAAGTTACCAAAATCCTATATGTTAATAAGAGATAAGTGTGCAAAATCATGATTATGAAGGCATACCCTGCCTCGCCCAGTTACCTCATATATCGGGCCCGAAATCCAAATACACAAAAACAGCTCTCTCGACCTACCATCAATTGGGTCCAAATTTCTACATCGGTGTATTCTTAGGAGGGGTTAGGGTGGTCCATAAATTAGATGGGTTTTGTGTGTGTGTGTGTGTGGGTGGCTGCTTCACTTCAGATCCAATCATTGCCGTGGTGGTGGCTGCTTCACTTCAAACAGACCCGATCGAAGTCCATAATTGCCCCACCCCATAAAGGATACCAAAGGAAAGGAAAACAATTAAGAATTAGATAAAATTATATACTATACCATCAAAATCCAACAACTTACATGATTTACACCATCTATTGATTTTCACCATCTTTATTGATTTTAAAAAGTATTCTACTATAATATCAAAAATATCCAACTAAAATACTCTGCGAAGATGTATGACCATCTTTGTCCTTTAAAAAAGAAAATGGTAGGATATTATCCTACTAAAAATATTTTATCTGAATATTTTTTAGTAAATTGAGTAGTGTAGATATTAAATTTACGTCATTATATGACATAAATTTAAAATAACCTATTTTGAGTGACATTTTTATATTTATGTTACGACCCAAGGATATGGTCATGATTATTAAGAAAATTAAGTTTAATTAAATTGGATTAATTAAGAAAAATTCATGAAAATAAAATAAAATGTAAATAAATATTAAAATATATTACTCTAGAGTCTTTCTTTTACAAATAATTTTTAAAACAGTCCATAAAGTTTAAAATTGTACAACTATGGGACATTATCGGCCAAATACAGTTTATATATAGAAATACAGTACAGCTCATAATTAAAAACTGTAAATTCAGAATAAACTAACCACTTCGAATCTCACACATTCAATCCATCGGCATCCACTTGCCATGTTGTAAATCTAAACCGCTAACTCTGGAGGGAGGGATTAAAACATTGAAAATAGAGGAAAAGTGAGCGAAATGCCCAATATGATATAATTTTATAAAACTGAATAAATAAATGAAAGTACATGCCCGAACAAATGAGTCTGAACCAAATAACCTTTTTACCATAAGGTAAATAAACTGAAATTCCAAATTACAGGCAACCAACAAGTAATTTGAGTAATTAAATTACTTAACAACCAATTCAAGGCCAAACACCACCGTAGTGGTCCGTCCGGGTTTCGAGTTTTGCCCCCAAAGATACGATTTCCATATCATGTCTAGGCCATCAACAGGTTTATTAGTTCGCAAGATATCTTATCTTAAGAAATATTCATTAAAACTTTAAATCAGTCCATTATGAGATCAATAGCAATTATCAAGCTATTATCTTAAAATACTTTTCTTTATCAAACATGTTTTTATCTTTAAAAACATTTACATAGGCCAAAACACTTTAAAACAGGCTAAGATGAAATTGGATAAGAATATCCCACCTTTTGGCAATTTAGTCTACGGATAATATCACGCTGTCCAAATGTCTATTCTTAAAGCTCAATGGCTCGCTCTGAATCTTAACCAATCCATTCGATTCATCTCGATTTACGTGTACGGTACCGGTAGATTTTTCAACATAGTAGAATTGGCACAAACGGAGGTTACCGTTGCGTTCAGAACGTCAAAACGAATTAGGATATGGTCTCAGATCCTCGATCAGACGTCGAGAACCTTAAAAACTGAGAATCACCAGAATCCGGCTACGGGCAGCGGCGGCAAAGAATGTCAAAGCATATTTTCGCAGCGGACTTGGGTCCTACCCCCCTAAATTGACCCTTCTAAGTTCAATAGTGCAGTAAATTTTACAAAATTCTGACTCTAACTATACAGATCGGGACAACCAACTTCAAAGATTTCTGGCAACTTGGTTCTCGATTCTCCGACTATGGAATCTAAAAATTGGTTGAGGGCTTTCATTACCCATGATCCTTGGAGCATTTAGAAACCAAAATTATGATGATCCAACGGTTGGATCATTGGAACCATCCTCTACCCAAACGGTGGCGGTGGCGAGCTCCGATCTTCAACAAACATCGATGGAGGCGGCTGAAGGTTACTTCTTTCTCTACATCGTCCTCTGACACAATGGCACTGGCGGTGTCAAAAACATCAGCCGGGAACGAGGTGAACGGCGGCAGCGGTGGTAGGAACTCCGGCCACCATGGACGTGGTGCTCCGGCCAGAATCGAGTTGTGGAAAAGGATGGGTTTTCTTCCTTTCTTCATTCTGAATTCATAAGAATTGGAATCACCGTTATTAGATGTCGGACAGAGGAGATATCATGATCAGAAGTTTTGATTATTTTTAAAACTTCGGCCGGCAATTGCGGCTGATTCCGGCGGAGTTGGAGGTTGTGCGACATGTCAACGTGCTCAGCTCATTGAGATCTTTACAATAAGCCGAGTGGTGTCAAAAACAGACAATGAAATTCTCATCAGGGTGTTTGGCCGGCGTGGAGAGAGAGAGAAAGAGATAGTGAGTGTGGAAGAGGGAGAAGGAAAGAAAAATGAGAAAAAAAAGAAACAAAAAAGAAAATGGGCTTGAACTTTCTATGTAAATTTGATAATTAGACTTTAAAGTCTAATTTAAATAGAGTATAGAATGACCTATTATTCAAATTCTAAAAAATTAGTTACCAACGCTTAAAACTGTTTGAGGAACAGTAGTGTCAATTTCAAAACAATCAATTTTAAAGGAGAAAAGTCTTTTACGTGATAATTATAACTAAATTTTTTTTACTAATCTCATATTAATTAACACTAACTACCGACTTAATTAATTAATCTCAATTAATTTAACTGGATGTTATAATTTCTGAAGGACTTAATTAGGTAGAAGAATTAATGGCAAGGTATAAAACATCCATTCAGTTCATAATAATAATTAAAAAGGTGGTGTTGTTTATACATTTTTTTTTTCTCCCTATGCTCTCTTTTAATTAAATTTCTTATTACAAAAATACCTTCATATAAAATTACTAAAAAGAATAAATATGATAAACTTAATTAGATAATTAAATTTTATTTTAAAAAGGAAATCAATGATATTTTTTTTTTTCTCTACGCACATTTCATTTATCATATCTTAAACTTATAAACTATTGTTAATTTGCAATGGATAACAAAACCCTATTTGCAATGGAGGTATGTTAATTTTTTTTTATTTTGTGTTTATATTACTTTTGCTAATCATTTTGTTTTTTTTCTAGACGACATTTTATATTTTTCGTTTTTTTATAAAGTTATGTTAATTGCTTTTTTTTTTTTTTTTTCATTCTTTTTTTTTTCATGTGCTCATGTGCTTTTTAACAGCTATTGTTTCTTTTTTTAATCAATTTATCTTTTTAATAATGCATATTGATATAATAATTATATGTTGCCGTTTTGTTAATTTTTTGAGTTGTTTTGATTTTTTTTGGACGGTTTATTTTGCCTTTTTTCTTTCTTTGTTTGCACCTTTTGCTCTGTTTTTTTTTTTTCAATAATAAAATAAAATAAAATGATGGGAGTGAATAGAAAAATAAAGTGCTCAATTTATATATATAAAAAAAAAAAACAGTTAAGGTTAGTTTTGGAACAATAAAAGTGTGTAAAAAGTATATTTAAGCATTTAAAAATTATGTGCAGTATGTAGTTAGAAGGGGATATAAAAAATAAGAAAAATTGGTGTGAATAGAACTATCATAATAAAAATTGTGCTTGGTTAATTATACCACCTAATTTTCAATAAAATAAAGCTGGGAAAGAATTTGTGATTTTATTCTCATCGTTTGTGTTCTAAATGTCGGCTAGAGTGGTATCGAATATCAAAAGATCTTTTATAGGTTGTAATGTAAGGCTAGGGTGAAAGGTAGAGGAGATGAAAAATTTTAGGCTTAAAATCACCTTAAGCAAGAAGTGCACCCTATGGATCTTACATGAATGATTGGAAATTAGCACACCAACTCCAACTTTAATCAATCCTTTACTACCCATCATTCCCACAAACTTTAATATGAAATAAACACAAAATAGACAAAAGCAAGGAATTCACAAGAATTTATTCTTTCTTTTTCTTTTCTCTTATTTATTTATTTATTTTTTTGAATTTGAAGAGGAAATGAAATGATAAAGAAAAACATATAAGAAGTAAACGAACAAAGAACTATAAGAAACACTAAACAATTACACCCAAACCATAAATGAAATTCTCACACTTTTATGCTTGCTCTCAACAATTATATCTTTAAAATCATGCAATGATGCAAACATACCCATAAATGATAGGTTCAGTTTATGTGGGTAATGAAAAAAAAAAAGGGCCACATAGGCTCAATGGGGGAGATTAGTGGTAAGTTTTCTATATATTAGCTATTTAAGGCTCAAACGATCCAAGAAAATGCCTAATTCATTTCTCTAACAATACTTCAACTTAGGATTTCACCTCAAGCTTCACTCAAATGGGTTCCAGAGTTCATGAGATATCAAAGTCCATCTAATGCACACAAGTGTTCTCCAAAGGCTCAAAATCTTAAGTGATCATGGTTCAAAGTGCTCAAAAGTAGAGAATAAAAAATGAGGTTCAATCAATGCGAGTTAAGCACACATAAAGCTCAACGAATTACATTTCCAAAGACCTAAGAAAACACATTGTGGCACACATTATCATCATCAAATTATAGCTGTCTCATTTCAACAAGACTCGAAACTTATTCAGATAAACTAAAAGAAACACAATTTAAAGTGTGGCCAACAGACACAACTCATAGGAAGAAAAGTCAAGATAACTAACACATAAGCAAACCCAAAGCCCAACATAAATGAACTAACAAGTGTTCCCACCCCAAACTTCAAGAGAAACATTGTCCTTAATGTTTAAATAGTCAATTTAAGCACAAGGGAACAAGAACACGTACCGGGGAGGTAAGACAATCTCGTCTCCTAATGTGGCCGGCAAAGATGCTAGGGGCATAGTGGCATATACTCGGGTTGGTACAGGCTTTCCTCTATAATTTACATCTTGAGGCTTAATTATTCCGATGCCGTGAAAGCTCATTAAAGAGTGCGTTCCGCCCACAGTACGTATCGTACAACACGACATATAGGTCTTGATTCTTGATGCCCTCAAGCATGCCAGGATATGAAATAAATTGGCTCATCCGCTCAACTTGACTTGGCTCCGTTTCATGAGCTTGGTGGGCTTAAATGAATGGTGCTAGAGATGGTGGAGGAGGTGATGACCACATTGGATCTTCATAGATATGCTCTTCTTTGATCGGTGATGGCATAACAATTGGGATCTCAAAAGGTGGAGACTCATGAATGTCATCTTGTGATTCTTCATCATCGATGAAGACATCTTAAGTCTCTTCCTCCATTGAATCATCATCATCGAACAAACCCAAGTTCTTCCTACTTGCACTCATCTCCTCACAATGGCTTTCATACATGTTGGTAACTTGTGCATCCCTCTTTGCCGCCGTCCGTGTCATGGCTTCAATTGAGTCATTTGAGGATTCCTTCATTCTTGAAAACTTTACTTGAAGTCGGGCAAGCTCGACTAATGGCACGCACGCGCATCCAATGTTACACAGCCGCACGAGGTGTGGTGAGGGTGTGCACCTCATGTAGCGCGCCCGTGCAAGTGGTTTTGCCCAAGAAGACCCTTGTGCAGCCTTGAGTGTTTATTTTATAACCTATTTTATTACTAATTAAATAATTAATCAATTCCCAATGTTTATTTTAGAACCTATTATTTGATATATTACATAATCAATTTTTTGTAAATATTTTTAAACACTAATTAATTACTAATTATAATTTAATATTATTAATTATTAATTGAGTAATTACTGTTTATTTATTATTTATAAACTATTTACTAACTAAAAAATTAGAATTAATATATTATATGTTTGATAATTTATTATTTATTGTTTATTCGATAACATTATTAATTTTTCCATTATTTACATATTTTATAATTAATTTTTAACAATCAATATTAACTAAATAATTAATTACTATTTATTTTTTATTCGTTATTAATTAATAAATTTAAAATTTAATTATAAGAAATTAATATTTAATTAATAATAAAATAATTACTATGTATTTATTTATTATTAATTGATATATTCTATAGTTGACAATTAAAAATTTGTTATTTAATGTAACATTGTTGATAAGTACTAAAAAATGAAAATGAAAAAGGAAAATAACTTTTAATTGTTTATAGTTCCTTCACAAAAACTATTTCTTTATTTTTTCTTGTCATTTTTGTTTTCAAAATATTTGCTTAACAAACGCGGTTTGTAGATTATTTTCATTTTCTTGCCTGTAAAAAACATGCAAAAACGTTTTAAAAAAGAATCAAAAATTAATTTTAAATGCACCCGAAAATATTGTTAAAATATGCATGCAGCCATATAAAATAAAAGTTTTAAAATACAAAAATAAAATGAAAATAATCTTAAAATTTCTCAAAGTTCGGGATATCATTTAAATTAAGGGCCCATTTGGACTTTATTTAGACTAAAATTTAAATTACGTGAGAAAAAATATTATTTAAACTCAAACTAGGGTGATTTAAATCCATCCTCTATACACACCCTACTTTATTTTCTTTTGGATAAAAATATTATAAGATGGGTGCTATGCCTACTAGAAAGCTGACGTGGACATGTGAGACATGAGGCACTGAACAAATAGAGCTTAACTGATTTATTTATTTTCGCTTAACTGATGAATCATGATCACCTAAAAAAAATAAAAGGCCCGTTTTAATTTAAATTAGTAATTTTTTATTTTAGCTTTTAAAAATTTATTTAAATTTTTTACAGAAAAAAAATACTATAATAAAATTAAAATTATAAATTTAAATACAGTGAATAAGTGGGCTCTGTTCTCAAAAATTTAAAATCTCGTTCATTTTACTAATTTAAATTTTTAATTTTAAATTTTTATAATAAAAAATTTTTAAAAATATCACATTAAAATTTTTTATTATAATAAAAAACTCTTAAAAAATATTACATCTTAATTTAAATTCACAGAATGAACGAGTTAATCATTTTAGATCACCTAAACTCAACCAAAAAGCAAACAAATAATTAATTAGGGAATGTTTGGTTGGGGGATTCGTCCCCCGATTCGAATCATGATTCATGGTTCGCTACAGTGATTTCTCTCACAAAAAATACACGTAAATCAAAAATGGTTCAAATCACATGATTCGAATCCCTGCACCAATCAGACCCTTAATAAATAAATAACCCACCAAAATTCTCATCAGTCAACGGTCCAAAAACCCCAACACGTTTCTCTTCGCAGCTTCGCTGTAGTCCAATTCCAACTTCAACTCCAATCCGATTACCAGAAAACCCAATTCCCGATCTGGGTCTTCGGTTTCCGCCACCGAAACCAGATGAAACCTCGTACAGAGCGATGGCTATTGGCTCTACTGCTGATTATGTTCTCTCTCTTCTCAGGAGCCAAGTCGAAGTGCGGCGACCCCCAGAGCTGCGAGGCTTGGGCGTCGTTCTACGTCTGGAAGGGCTCCGATCTCACGTTGATCGGCAACCTCTTCGACACGACGGCCGAGAACATCGATCTCCTCAACGACAACGTGCCAAACAAGGACAGCGTCGACTCCGACATCAGAATCAACATCAACTTCTCCTGCGGCTGCCTCCGGGGCGAGTTCCTCGGCCACGTCTTCGACTACGACGTCGTACAGGGCGACACATACGAGCGGGTCGTGACGAACTACTCCGGTTTGACGACGGTCGCGGCATTGACGGCGTACAATGGGTACGACCCCAATAATATTCCCAACACCGGGAAGCTGAACGTTACGGTGAATTGCACGTGTGGGGACAGAGCGGTTTCGGACAAGTATGGGTTTTTCACGACTTATCCTATCCGGTCCGGGGACAGTTTGGGAAATATTGCGTCTACCTATAATATTTCGACAGATTTGCTGCAGAGGTATAATCCGGGTGCGAATTTTAGCAACGCAAGTGAGATTGTGTTCGTCCCAACCAAAGGTATGATGTATTTTATTTCATTCTATTTTGTGTTTATTGTTCTTGATGGGATTTTTTTTTTTTTTTTTTTTTTTTGGTGGTTCTTTTTAGTTGATGGGTGTATATGTGAAAACATTAGAAATCTGCAACTTTGATGATAACGTTGATTGTGACTTCAATGTTGACAAGGTTTGTTGTCTGATTATTGAACTCACAAGATCATAGGAACTGGAGGGAACTTTTTTCTTTCTTTTTGGAAAAAATAAGGATGTTGTCATTGAAGCTTTAGTATGGATTCATTTTGATTAGAGGTGACAATTCGTGTTACGTGTCGTATTTTGATCATTTTTTTAAATTTGCAGTCAATTCGAATACGACTTGTGACGTGAAATTTTTTAAAAACCGTAATACTAACACGACACGATACAAAAATGACCCGTGACACGAAATTGACCCGTGAACCCGAAATTAATACGAAAATTATATTCTTTTATTTAGTTTTTTATATATTAAAAATAACTTAAAATTCATAACACACTAAAATACAATAATATTTATTGAAATTAAGCAAATAATAGTATAAGATTTTGAGTATAACTATCATAATATCATAAGTTTATAATAAAATCAAAAATATATAATGAAAAATATATGTATTTTTTAATTTTTTACGAGTTTCGTATCGTGTTCAGATTAAACGGGTTCAATCCGAAATTAATCCGTGTTTTTCGTGTTAATTTTAGGTCTATCTAATTCTGACCCGAATATCTTTTTTCTCAACCCTAATCCGTAAAATTTGTGTTGTTTTCGAGTCTTATTGTGTCATGACCCATATTGCAAGTCCTAATTTTGATCGTATGCAGAACTGTCAATGTATATCTGTTATCTCATTGTTCTGTTCCTGGTATTGCTCTGACGTAGAGTTAGTATGCCAAGCCGCTTTGTATTGGTGGGATTTCATATTTTTATTATTCGGATACTTTAGTTTTACTTTTACTTATATTTTGGATGCCATTTTAAGGTCGAGAGAAATTAGAGGAAAAGAAAATATACAGTCTGTGAGGTGTGAAATATTCTCTTGTAAAGTAAACCGCTATAAATATTGTGTGCTTGTTTGTTTGTTTTCTTCGATTATTGCTCTTGGTAGTAAAGGATTATGACGCCTAATTTTTAAGAGGGATGTTATGACTTCCAAAAAAAAAATAAATAAATAAGAAGAAGTCTAATGATTTCACTACTGGATCCACAGAGCATTCTAGCCTCGGAAGAGCTAGACTGAACTGTCTAAATGGAGAATATATGAAGCACTCTTCGTTCATGTTTATTTTTGTTCTCAATTGATTCTGGATCCCTGATAGGTTACGTCATTGATATTCTTATTTCACTCTGATTTGCAGATCGAAATGGTAGCTATCGGCCTCTGAGTTCCAGGTAGCTCCTTGTATCTAATTATTGATTACTAGAAGAGCAAACATTACATCTCCTTGTTGTCAGCAATTTCAATTTTTGTGATCTTTTTCTTCTCTTTTGCAGCTCAGGAGGTATGGCCCTAGAGTTAATTTGAGATGCCAACTTACAGGGATTAAGTGGAAAGTTCATGAAACTTTGAGCTTATACAGTTATTACTTTTGCATTTTCTAAGCAGGATTGGGAGGTGGAGTTATTGCTGGTATAATTGCGGGAGTAGTTGCTGTGGTGCTGTTATTGGCGTTTTTTATTTACGTCAAGTTTTTCCGAAAGAAGAAGGTGAAAGGAAAATTGATTCCTGCGGCATCTGAAGATCAATCTTCTCATCGTTTGCAGGGTACACTGCTTATAATCTTTCCCTTTCGGGGTTTGTCTTTCTAGATATACTTGAAAAGAAAACTGCAATATGAATGTGTCTAAATGGTTACTCTGTACTAATGATCTACTGGTTCTTGACTATATTGGAAAAAATCATTTTGTTTTGCTAATTCATTTTTTGTACTGTAGAAGAAAAAAAAAAAAAAAAAAAAAAAAAAAAAAACTGTGGAGTATAGTGGTTGGTTGTTCAGCGTTTTACTAATATATTTTTTTTCTTGGATTTTAGCGACTGAAAATAGCTCGGACAAAGTTGCAACTGCTCCTGGTAGTGCAGGCCTTGCAGGTCTAACTGTTGACAAATCAGTGGAGTTCTCATACGACGAACTTGCCAGGGCTACTGATAACTTCAGCATATCGTACAAGATTGGTCAAGGTGGTTTTGGGGCTGTTTACTATGCCGAGCTGAGAGGCGAGGTTGGTTTCAAAAACTATTTCCATTAAAGTTAAGCATTAATTCTGAAAGAAAGTTGCAATTATAGAATACAGATTGTAAGATGCAGATGGTTCTGCATCTCTTTTGAGTTTCTTCCTTGAATATGAATTACACACTCACTTTATTTTCAGACTCCATCTGGTTGTCTATTTCGCGTTCTGTTCTTTCCTTTTTTCTTCCCTAGAATTTTATTTTTTTATTTTTTTGAGAAATAGGACACATATGAAGGGATTTTAAATTAGAGAAAAGGTGAAATTCTGATCTAGTACTACAATTTAACAAGTATCATTTGAGTTTAATTTTGTTCAAATAATAATTTAAGGTTTATAATGAAAAGGACATTGAAACGAGTAAATACATATCTATACTATATTTGTTGGTAAGAGTAAAATAGGTGTGAGGATGAACTAGATAGTAATGGTAAGAGCGGGTTTTAAAGCTTGCTTGAATTGCTTGTGCGACACTAAAATGAGTGGTGTTGGGCAAACAAGTTGGATGTGAGAGTCAAGGAGAAATAACCCTTCTAGAGAATATACAAATTAATAGCTTAGTCACCTTTTATTTTAACTTGTACCTAGGTTTCTAGAATAAATTTCTCGCTAGTTGCTGTGTACTAGGCAACCATCAATTCGTAGGTCATATTTGTCTTTGGTTGTGTGTGCGTTAGCATTTGTTAACTTGTACCTCTTTCTGTGCAGAAAGCTGCTATCAAGAAAATGGATATGCAAGCAACAAGAGAATTTTTGGCTGAATTGAAGGTTTTAACCCGTGTCCATCACTTGAACCTGGTTAGTAATTTTCTTCTCCGACTAATGAGGCCGGGTAGCCTTTAGTGAAGTTTCGGATACATTGCTGAGATGCTGGATCCTAGTATTTGATTAAGTTGTTAGGATATGCTACCTATCTATTTGAATAAGTTCAGCCTTTGTATCCTTCGTCGCAATAAACAATCAAAATTGACGATTAATGCAGGTGCGGTTGATTGGCTACTGTGTTGAGGGCTCTCTTTTCCTAGTTTACGAATTTATCGAGAATGGAAACTTAAGCCAACACTTGCGCGGTTCAGGTGACAGAGTGTGCATGGTGCAGATATCGGTAACTGTTTTCTGTTTCATAGCAATCATAACAATTTTTTTTTTTCAATTATGTCTAGAGAGGGAGCCTTTAGCGTGGTCTACTAGGGTTCAGATAGCCCTGGATTCAGCAAGAGGCCTGGAGTACATTCATGAGCATACCGTTCCTGTTTATATCCATCGTGATATAAAATCAGCGAATATATTGATAGACAAGAACTTCCATGGAAAGGTTGTTTTAGTTCTTCACTTGACAATATGGACCGTGATAAAAGTCCGTTCTCATAGTTGTACTAACACATCTTAATTGCAGGTTGCAGATTTTGGACTAACTAAGCTGACTGAAGTCGGCAGTTCATCTCTTCCAACGCGTCTTGTGGGAACTTTTGGATACATGCCTCCAGAGTACGCAACATTTTTATTCATCAGTTTATAAATTTTAACTGAGTTAAGAAATAGGCTTCTGCTTGTTCTTGGGAAACAAAGCTTGTATATGAGCATCTAGCGTATGCCTTACCCAGATCTTTCTATCCTTCTTCATGTGATAGATAAACCGTTGAATGGGTTTCGATATTGTGCTTGATTTAGTAAGATAATGTTCTAAATTTAGTTTCATGTATGAGTAAATACCATCATCATGGATGTCTCTTAGTTCTGGAAGTTTCATTTTTTTTTTTTTTTTTTTTTTTTTTTTTTTTTTAAGAATTTGTGCATTTCTTTGTGAAATCCTCTATTTTGGTGAACTTTGAATCGTGTTATTTGCCATTCTGTATTTGCTGATCCAATAAAATTCTCCTACTTGAAACCAAAAGGAAAATCTTCTGCTATTTATTTCTTAGTAAACAAGGACTAATTGTTGTCACACTGTTGTGCAGATACGCGCAATACGGAGATGTGTCTCCCAAGATAGATGTATACGCGTTCGGGGTTGTCCTTTACGAGCTCATTTCTGCCAAGGAGGCCATTGTGAAGCTGAACGGTTCTGGAGCTGAGTCAAAGGGCCTTGTTGGTTTGGTAACCTCCTTGCCAACTCTCCCACCCTTCTAATCAATCCTTTGCTGGAGCACCCCTGACCATATGTTTATCCTGGTTTTATGTTCTACAGTTTGAGGAGGTTCTTAATCAGCCTGATTCTATGGAAGAGCTCACCAAGTTAGTTGACCCTAGGCTCGGAGATAATTACCCGCTCGACTCAGTTCGAAAGGCAAGTCAAATACAAAAGAACAACTTAAACTTATTATGTCTTGTGAGTTTTATGATATCCAGTCTAAAAAAAAAAAAAAAAAAAAACTGTGGTGGTCGTTATGTTATGGTTGCAGATGGCACAACTAGCCAAGGCATGCACACATGAGAACCCACAACTACGTCCAAGTATGAGGTCCATTGTGGTTGCTCTAATGACACTTTCATCGTCCACTGAAGATTGGGATGTTGCCTCCTTCTACGAGAATCATGGCCTTGTCAATCTAATGTCAGGGAGGTAGAAACCCATGGTGCAATATTGTTAATTGTTTCTTTTGAGCTCCCTCTCTCTCTCTCTTGTTACCATTCTAGTTAACTGTGAATAATACCAAATTGAAACTACTCTAGACGTTCTAGATGTGCATAGATGAGAAATGTTGTAATAGTCTTTCTGTAAATCTCATTTATTATTTGATTAAATACAGCTTAACTAATGCCTTTTGAGCTTTATAGTAAAAAAGGGCATGAGGGGTTTGTGTAGATATTTTTGTTGTTGTCCAGCTTAGAAAAAGCATTACCTTGATTTAATAGTAAAAAAATCAATTAAGCGCGTACGACTACAAGTTGAGTTTTTGACTTTGGCATTGCACGTGGACAAAGAAATGACAGAAAAGATAGACTTTCTTGGAAGACAAGAAAGCAATGTACAATTATACACATACGTCTGTTTATTTTATATACTTAAATTTAAATTATTAATTTTATTACAGTATTTTTTTCATAAATAATTAAATTTTAAACATCATAATTAAGAATCATAATTTGAGTATATTTTTTAAATGGGCAGTATGAATCATCAACTAATGAATGGAAATTCCATTATTTACCCCATTTTGCCTAATCCAACTACAAACCTTTACGTCTAGATCAAGTAAAGTGACGATTATCATGTATTAATAACAAAGAAGAGAAACATTACGTTTGGCGAATTAAGAGTAAATATCAGAACCCAATCAAAGCAATGTTCCAAGCTCAATATTTGCATAAGAACTCTTTTCTTTTATTTGTTCTCGACTCTGTATGTTTATTTTATGACTCAAGTCACGATTTAAATTCAACTCTTTTATTATAGTGTTTTTCTCTTATATACACAACTCAAATTATGTAAAAAAACAAGAGTCATAACAAGCCATATTACCGCATAATAGAGTTCTCACAAAAAAAAGGGTAAAATAATATGCATTATACTATAGACACATTGTAAATTATTAGCTGTAATCCATTCAAGGATTTGAAAATCTCTTAAGTCTCTACCCGCTTCATCACCACTCATGCCAAAAATACAAATAATCACCTAATTCAACGGGTTCTTCCATTAGTTGTTTTCTGAATTTCCTAGAAACGTCCTTGAACATCCATCGACATATTATCATATTATAATACGACAAGTAATTAAACAGCACGAATCATGATGGCTACTAGCCGGCCACCGACCATTTTTCTAGAACGTCTTTTATTTCCATATCTTCCTTTCTACATGATAGGACCCAGATTTTTGAGTTAAATATCCTATTTTTCAGCCAGCAAATGATTAAAAGAAACTTTTAGGATGAAAGTATTTGTAAACCTTATAACTGAGATTTAAGTTTTTGCTTAAATATAACTGAGATTTAAGTTGCACATTCATTTTTAAACGTTGTTCAATAATTAAGATTTGAGCTCTTGTATTTATCGATATATGATATGGGTTGCTCTTTTACTTTTTCTTTTCTTGGGGTGGTGCAAGATACCAAGTTGACTGTACAAATATTCCTAATATCGATTTGTACTTGCAAATCTTAATAATGGGTGTGTTTAGCAGTGATTCTTGGAGGCCAAAATCACTTCTCTAGTTATTAGAAACCGATAATAGTGTTTGATAAAAATCATAAAAAGTGATTTTTAAAGCATTTTTGAAGAATCTACAGCTAAAATCAGAAACAGTCTAAAGACAACTTTAACGTTTAGATTGTGTGAAAATCAACATAGTATAATTACTAATTATCAACAAAGTTATATTAAATAATAAATTATTAATTACTAATTATAGTATATATTAATTAATAATTAATAAATAGATATACTTAATAACTAATAAATAGATAGTAATTACTTAATTATTAATTAAATATTAATTTATTACTATTAAGTTTCTAATTTTGTTAATAAAATAATAAATAATATAGTAATTATTTATTTAGTTAAAGACTAAATGTCAAAAATTAATTATATAACATATTATAAATAAAACAAGTAATAATAGGTTATAAAATAAATAATAAATAATTAATATATCAATCATATATTGTGTGAATTATAATCTATTAATTAGTAAATAGCTGGTAAATAAAAAATGAATAGTAATTACTCAATTAATAATTAATAATTGATCATTAGTAATTAATCATTATAAAATAATAATAACCAAAAATTGAATCATGTGATATATCAAATAATAGATTATTAAATAAACATTAGTAATTAATTAACTAATTATTTAATTACGTAACTAAAAGTTAATAATTCAAGTAGTAAGAGGAATACTAATAAATTGTGTATATACTAATTATTTTTCTTAATACACTAATTAATTATTTATAATCTAATAAATATGAGTACATTACTAACATAGTAATTACTTATAATTAATTACTAATTACTATTTTAATTATTTAGCATATTAATTTATTATATATAGTTTAATTACTAATGTACTCATTAATGATAATTCATTATTTTTATATTCTTAATATATTAATTTTTATTTGCTAAATAATTATCAATTATTAATTACTTTATATAATAATTTAATATTATTAATTACAGTCATCTTAACTACCCAAAGCAATTCAACCTCACAATTTACCAAATGTTATTACACTGTTTTTGAAACCAACAACACTTGTATAATTATAGTTTACCAAACACTCAGCTGTTATTTTGTAACAACTGTTTTTTCCTTCAACACACCTAAAAGTAATTTTTTAAAAAATTTACAGCATTACCAAACTAGGGTGCGTTTGATAGTGCTTTTTGGAGTCCAAAATCAGTTCTCTAGCCATCAGAAGTTGATAATGGTGTTTGATAAAAACCATAAAAAGTGATTTTTAAAGAATTTTTGAAGAATCTACAGCCAAAATCAGAAACAGCCCAAAGACAACTTTGACTTTTAGATTATGCGGGAATGAGCATAGTACAATTAATGATTTTCAACAAAGTTATATTAAATAACTAATTATTAATTATTATTAATTAAATATTAATTTATTACTATTAAGTTTTTAATTTTGTTAATAAAATAGTAAATAATGTGGTAATTATTTATTTAGTTAAAGCCTAAATGTCAAAAAATTAAGTATATAACATATTAACAATAAAACAAGTAATAATAGGTTATTAAATAAATAATTAATAATTAATATATCAATCATATATTATGTTAATTATAATCTATTAATTAGTAAATAGCTGGTAAATAAAAAATAAATAGTAATTACTAAATTAATAATTAATATTAAATTATAATTATCAATATGTAATATATTAATTAATAATAATTAATAATTGATAATAAGTAATTGATCATTATAAAAAGAATAATTACCAAAAAATTGATCATGTGATATATCATATAATAGATTATTAAATAAATATTAGTAATTAATTAAATAATTATTTAAATATGTAACTAAAAGTTAATAATTTAAGTAGTAAAAGAAATCTTAATAAATTATGTATATACTAATTATTTTTCTTAATAGACTAATTAATTACTTATAATCTAATAAATATGAGTACATTACTAACATAGTAATTACTTATAATTAATTACTAATTACTATTTTTAATTATTTAGCATATTAATTTATTATATATATAGTTTAATTACTAATTTACTCATTAATGATAATTTATCAATTATTATATTATTAATATATTAATTTTTATTTGATAAATAATTATCAATTATTAATTAATTTATATATTAATTTAAGATTATTAATTATGGTCATCTTAACTACCCACAGCAATTAAACCTCACAATTTATCAAACGCTATTACGTTGTTTTTGGAACCAGCAACACTTGTATAATTACAGTTTACCAAACACTTAATTACTTTTTGTAACAGTTATTTTTTCCTTTAACACAACTAAAAATAATTTTTTCAAAATTTACAGTACTGCCAAATTGACCCTACCAAACTGGCCTTATGACATGATTCCTATGTGGGCTTAAATTGCAAGGCATGCTTGTTTCATTGTAGGGAAGAGTTGTGGAATCTCAACGACCTAGCATTGTTCATGCGCGGATATAAATTATTACATCCTAATCCTTCATTAATTAATGTTTGCATTGGCCAAGAAAAGAAAATTTAGATTTTTTATAACATATTTGTAAGTAAATGTCGGATCCAAATTAGCTGTTTAATTTTTGGTATCCTAAACCAATTAAATTATACTATATTAAACCACAATAAGTACAAAAGTGTTAGTTAAAAATCAATCTAAATTTTTTACATGACGTAGCATAATTTATTGGTTAGACACCAATTAAAACACTAAAATTAGACAACAAATTTGAGTCCAAAAATCTCACTACTTTAAGATGGTTATATCCTGTCTTTCTATGTTTAGACTAACAAGATTTACGGTTCAATATTAAATTGGTTGAAAATATTAGCCCTTTTGTTGAACACCATTTATGAATAACATACTCTTTAAATATTGCTATATGTGTAAAGAACCCAATCCAAAAGACAAAAAAAACCAAAAATGCTAGAGGTTAACACATGATGAAATGAAATAAAAAAAAAGAATATACTTCATATTTTTAAAAGAATGAATATACTTATTTAACAACGTACCCATATTTCAAGCAAAATTCCAAATTCCAAGTTTTCTCCAAGAATAATTCAAATTCAAAAGCTAAAGTTTTAAATATTTGAGTTAATATCAATTTAAGCCTCGAATTATGTTTTGTCATTATTTCACAAAAAAAAAAAAAAAAAAAAAGAACTATGTTTTGTCATAAAAATCTTTAAAAAATTCATGAAATCAACCACATGACAACGGCCTTATTAATGCTCTTTAGACAAATCATGCTCCGCAAATAAATTAACACTCACATGCCTGGTTGGCTAACGAGCATGAGTAGAGAGATTGGGAGCATAATATTCTTTTTATTAATTGTTTAATTAAAATTATTAGGCATAGTTTATCTAAAACATCTTTCGAAAAAAAAAAAAAAAAGTTTATCTAAACATCCCCTTCATTAATCAGAGATGTGTGATAGAACGTGATTGCAAGATTGGAATGCAAATTATATCCTCTTAAAATTTGAAAGCTTATTCCCTTAAAAAAAAAAAAAAAAAAAAAAAAAAAAAAAGCCAATATAGGACGAGGTGAATAGTTGGAGGTCAAAATTGAAATTGACTATTTCCGAAGAGAAGTGATATGGTACAGGAAAAAAAATACTATAAACACAATTTTGAATCTTAAGTTTGTTTCACAAATTAAGTTAAACTTGAATTGTGTATCTTTGGACTTTTCAAGCCCGAAAATGGTGAAATACCCGGTTGCCCGATTTAAATGCGAATTTTTTTGTGAATTAATTTGATATGGTACAGGAAAAAATACTATAAACACAATTTTGAATCTTAAGTTTGTTTCACAAATATTAAGTTAAAACTTGTAAATTGTATTTCAAACAACATAAAAATATAAAAAAAAAAAAAAATATAGTAAAAAAAAATAATATATAGGGGTCGGGCGGCATCTTAAAAAAATTTCGAAGAATAATTGTGTATATGAAATAAAAATAATATAGTAAAAAAAAAAATTAAATTTGAATTTTGTAAAAAAAATAATAGAACTTAAGTTGACTTGAGTTGTGAAAAGAAAAACTTTTAAATCTATTAAAATTCTAATATAATTATAATATGATTAGGTAGGAGGATTTAAACCATGTGATTCAAATTATTATCGATTTACGTGAATTTTTATAAGAAAAAAAATACTATAATGAATCACGATTTATGATTCGAATCAAAAAATGAATCCCTCTACCAAACATCCTCTAAATAAATGATTTAAAACTATACAATGGGTTTTTTCACCCCTAAAAAATTATTCTTCTAACAATAACATAAACACAAAATGACATCCACTTCCTCAAAAAAAAAAAAAAAAAAGTGAGGATTTATTTAATTCATACGTTTAAATTAATAATTTTTAATTTTAATATTTAAATTTTAAAGTTTTTATAAAATAAAAATATTATAATAAAATTAAAACTATAAATTTAAACGTATAAAATAAATGAGTCTCAAAATATCAAACTGCACAGGCTAAACGTAAATGTGGCGTACTGATATCACGAAATATATAAAAACATAATAATATATATTTTAAATCTATAAACAGGTCAACTTTGAAAGTTTCAGTTTCCTTTTTTAACACGTCAATGATCCATGCTCCAATTAATTTATCCACCTCAATTCGAGTCCTTTCCAAATTTCACACACACACACACACACAAAAAAAAAAAAAAAACAAAAATAATAATAATAATAAAAATAAATAAAATAAATTGTATCCTTTCCAACCTCGAAAACTTCAACCGTCTTATTTGGTTTATAGCTCTTCACAATCCTCATTCCTCAGCAGCTGTTGACAATTCTTCATTCAACATTATTTCTTTTCTCTTCACAATACAATTCTTCTGTCGCAAGAAACCAGAGTTCTCAAAAAAAAAAAAATAATAATAATAAAAATAAAAATCTGAAAATCTCTGCACCGCCATAATTCCGTCATGGATGAAGTCCAAGAGAAACAGACAGAGAAGCTTCCAGAGAGAGGCAGCGACAAGTCGGACATCATCAATCTCGACGAACTGGAAGAGATCATCGGGTACAGGTTCGAGAACCGGGCGTTACTAGAAGAGGCTTTTACGCACGTCTCTTTCTCGCCGGGAAACGGCGTGTCGTACGACCGATTGGAGTACGTCGGCGACGCCGTTTTGAACCTGCTCTTCTCGAAGGAGCATTTCTTCCTCTATCCGCGGCTCTCGTCGGGCCAGTTGACTCGCCTCCGGGCCTCCAACGTCGACACCGAGAAGCTCGCCCGCGTCGCCATCAAGCACGGATTGCATCGGTTCCTACGCCACAACAAGCCTCTCTTCAAGGATCAGGTAAAGGTTCTATTGAAAATTGATTGTGTTTTGTTCGTGTAAATTCAAGGTTTGATTTGGAAAAAGTCGAATTAGGTTAATGAAGTTTATTTATTTTTGCTAATGATGTGTTTGTTTAATTGATTTATTAGCTATGTAGTAGTATACGATTGTTATATTTTATCATATCCTTTTGTTTGGTATAAGAAAGCTGGCAACTTGTGCTGCAACTTTGAGTTAAAAATTTTCATATTTGACGTTTTGGAAGAGTGGAATTAGAATGATGATTGGCTGTTAAACATGGAATCCTTAGTTTCAAGTGGCGAAGCCGGGTTTTTACTTTAGCGGGGTATATTTAGCGGGTTTTCGATATACTTTTCTCGAATTTTTTTTAATTTTTTTTTTCTGAGAGCTTTTTACTGTAGAAATCTAAAACTAAAAACTCGTATATACTAATTTTTTCCTTGAAAAAATAAAAAAATAAAAATGTGTGAAGCTTTGGAGATGGACATTGTAAAACTTGAAAATCACATAGAGTTACTTTATTTTAAAAAAAAAAAAAAAAAAAAGCTCAACCGGGTAACTGTCCTCACTCAACCTTAAGTGGCTCCGCTATTATTTATTTTTAACTTTTCACTCCAATAAATGCTTTTAGAAATATTTAGATAATATGTCCAAGGTTTTTGACAATAACTGTTTTAAAAGTGTTTAGATGATATGTCAAAAAATCTTTAACTCTTCAGCCTTAAGTGGCTCCGCTACTATTTATTTTTAACTTTTCACTCCAATAAATGCTTTTAGAAGTATTTAGATAATATGTCTAAGGTTTTTGAACAATAACTGTTTTAAAAGTTTTAGATGATATGTTAAAAAATCTTTAATTCTCAAGAGCTCTTCTACGTAAATTTTGAAACTTGTACTAAAATTTCAATAGAATATTCCATACTTTGCTCAACATTTCTATTGTTTATAAGAAAATATGAAAATCATTTTGATCCATTCAAATTGAAGAATTTTTATTTACTTTATTTTACTCACGAAAGAGCAAGTAAAAGTTATGTCAAATCGGACATAATTGTGTGAGCTGTGAGTATTTTGATGTCTTAGGGAGGAAAAAAAAATGCCAATTAGGAATTACCTCCAAGGGTTTAGCTGAGGCTTTGAACTAATTAGTTTGCTCTTTATTTTGATTTTTTTGATTATGATCACATTGTAACTGTCTAATCTCTATCCCTTTTAGTATTAGTCTAAAAGAAGATGGTCCGGTTGATTAAGAAATCAATTTATTGCTATTATTTAGTGTGAAATATTTCATTGCTATAACAAGTTATGGCCTTGTTTTATTGTATGATACTTGTTGTTTGACTTACACAGATTAAGAAGTTCACCCTAGAGATCTCAGACTATTCTCTGCATTCCAATGGCCTTATTGACGTGCCAAAAGTTCTAGCGGATATTGTTGAATCCGCAATAGGAGCTGTTTTCATAGATAGCAACTCCTCTTTAGACACTGTCTGGAAGGTAATTCTTTTTCTCCATCTGTCACGCTCACTCTTTACTATTTTTTGTATGTGTTTTCAATGCCTTGATAGGAACGTTCTGGATATATTTGGATATTATAGAGCGGAAAATATTTATAAGGGCATTTATTGTTATCTATATAGAACATTATGTATAACTAACACATTATCAAAATTAATGATTGCCGTCCAAGTATTAATTTGTATAACTGTGTTACTATATAATAGACATACATCATTGTTATCATCAACAGATTATTTGTAATTTAAATATTATCCATATATGCTTTATCATTTTACTATCAGACAGACATGAGTGCATTCCTGTTTAGTTCGTTGATTCGAGTTAAGATGTAACTTTATGTGAGAGCTTGTTACTGTAGTAAAAAAGTTAGATGTGACTGTTTTTGAGAGTTTTTTACTAAAACAAAACTCGAATTAGTGAAATGAACGGAGATCATAATAAACTAGAGATTATAAACTCGAGTCTCACATCATTTAAATATAAAATAATAATAATAATAAACTTATAACTATATCTGCTTGCACATTTTACTTCTAGATCTAATTACCAAGTAATTTTTCATATAAGCACAAGAACTTGGATATTTATGCGCCTTTTCTTTTTTCTTTCGTTCCCTTGTTATCAGGTGTTTGAGGGTCTTTTGGAGCCCATAATCAGTCCAGAAACAATGAAGCGGCATCCAGTTACAGAACTATATGAAACGTGCCAAAAAAACAACATGAAAGTACAATTTGTCGACTTGTGGGCTAAAAACATGGCGTTTGATGTCTTCGTTGATGGGCAGCTTGTGGGAACGGCTAGCTATGGTCTTAAGAAAGAAGTTGCTCACAACAGAGCAGCGAAAAATGCTTTGGACAACATAGTGAAAATACTTGGTGAAAAAGAAACCACCCAAGATCAAGATGTTTCCGCAATCAAGTTGAAATGTACGCAAGATAATCTTGAATGTCAATAAATCTTAATATGTTGCATTTTTCTAATTTTTTTCATTGTTGTAAGATCTCTACATTACATGCGAAAATAAAATGAGCTGACTAGTTAATTTTTGTGCCACGTTGATTTTTCTACTCCTCATAGACTGTTCGACCAAACCCCAAAAATTGGCATAACAGTTTTTTTGAATGAGAAATTACATTTAAACAAAAACTGAAAAACAATCAAATACATTACAATGTTAACGGCGCATAAGAGGAACAAGTGAATGCCCGAGGTCCGAAAACGGGAGAAAACCTCGACACCTTAATTACGAACACACTTAAAACTCTAATTGAAAAAACTCCTCCTATCAAAATAAACTTCCAAGCTCTGGAGGAGTAGATTAACCCCATAAAAAAGGACATCAAGACCTACAAAAAATTCTAATCGGGCCAACAATTTCACACTAATGGGAGACACACAACTAAAGCTAGGAGATGAAAAACCACTTTTATTATACAAAACAAAACAGAATACATGTCGGCAGCTAACAACAAAATAGAAACACACTAAAACTAAAACTAAACAATGGAAACATCAACGCCTTTACTAAAATAAAAGGGCATAAACTAATGCCTCGTTTATTTTACCGATTCGAGTTTTCAGTTTAAAATTTTTACAGTAAAAAGTTCTCAAAAAATGTCAAATCTAACTTTTTCTGTTATAGTGAAAAATTTTAAAAAATATCAAATTTCAACTTAAATTGAAAACTTAAATTTGTGAAGTGAATGAGGCCTAATGACATCCGCGAGATCTCTGATGACACGCTGACCACCACCACGAACAAGCAAGGGGGCAGCGACAAAGTTAGCAGCTCGAAGAGAAGCCGGAGAAGAGCTGAGCTAATGACGTCAAAGTTTCACGATCTTTTACGTCCTTTAATTTGAGATATTTTCGTCGCTTATGTTTTTTTTTTTTTTTTTTTGCTTATCGTTTTAGTGCTTGTCTTTTCTTTGTTTTCTTGTCCTTTGATTTTTTTTTTTCTTTTTGATGAGTAGTTATTTGTTGATGTTGTTTCGTCTATTGTTACTCTTACCCGTCTGGTTTTTCTCGTCTCTCTTCCAAAATTTATCGTCGTTTATTAAAATTATTATCGTCGTTTAGTGTTCTCTTGTCATTTTTAAGGTTACTGCTTTTAATTGAGGGACGAGAATCGACAACCAAATCGAGTATAAGAGGAACCGGTCGATTTACCGACTAACAACAATCGGTTTCAATGGTTCGTTCTCAATCATTTTATACCTCTTGTTATGAAAAAATTTGTACTATGTTCCTTTTTTTTTTTTTTTTTTTTGCAATTTAACTTACTTTCATAATTAATTCAAATGAAAAAAAAAATATATTTATAGCCAAAAGTGAAAAAAAAAAAATCTAAAATAATAAGCTTTCTTTTAATGTTTAAACATGAACATCGACTATAAAAAAATTTAAAACTAGGCTCATTTTTTTTATAAAAAAAAAATCTTAACTATTTACATAATCAAAATTTAGAAGAGAGTTTTTAAAGCCTAAAATATAAAAAGCCTTACTTTTAAGCTTTATTTTCATTAAGGTTTGTTTATCTTTTTGTACACTGTATTTTTAAATGTATTCAAAATCTTTTTATTTTTATCTCATCAATAGCATTAAATTATATTTAATATATAAATTCGTACTTTGTGGGTCAACATTTAATTTTGACTTAAAATACCTAAAATGCCTTTAAAAACATAAAAATAATTGAAAAAATAAAAAAATAAGAAAACTAAGAAAAAAACAGCATACAGAACATATACCCTCAAATAGAAAGTCTTAGTAGAGCAAGACACCCAAAACATCCAAATGTTTGAAGAACGCACAAACAAACAGACTTTAACCACATGATAAGGATGGATCATGGTATTTTGTTATTCACTCAAACCAAACATTTAAGGAATAAAATACAAAAGGATAAATAAACCTTTTATTAAGTACTGGTGGAGATAGGCACGTGCAAAAGCACGTTTGTTTTTAACTGAGATTGCATATATCTTTAACAGTAAAATAGAGCATTTTTTTAATTGAAAAAATATAGCATCTACTAAGAAAAAGGTGTATTGATAATCACAAAATTCAAATGAGTTTTGTACTTCAACCTCTAATCCAATGGTCATCATGAAACAATTATTTTTTTTAATTTTAAATACAATGGTTAAGATTTCTCCACATTGATCATGTTTTCTTCTTACACCTCATGCTTCAATATATAGAATTGAAAATGAAAGCTAATGAAAAAATTACTTTAACTTCTTTTTCTACCATTATGTTATTTTATTTATTTCATTTTATTTTTTGTAACCTTGTTTGTGTAGATTTTGAATTTTAATATAATTATTCAACTTGTTATACTAATACTATTAATATATTAATACTATTTGATGCTAAGATATTTTATCTTTTACACTGATATTACTTTATATATTAGTACCTATAAATATGTTAGTATATGTAGCAAATATTACATATGTTAATATATTAAAAGTGCTTTGCTAATCATTTTTATTGGCTGGAATATTATGATAATATATATTAATTAAATTTTTTTTTTTTTTTTTAAGAAATATTGTATTTAGAGTGTTTTCTTATTAAAAACTTTTTTCATTTGCCCAATAATTTTTTTTCAAAGATATCCCAAATTAATATTTATTCATGTCATAATTTAAATTTTCATTTTTTTCAAATGCATCCCTAATAGTTTTTTTTTATTATATTAATTTACCCTTTTTGCATCAAATAATTTCTTTTTTTATTATTTTCTTAAATATTTTCAACTTGTAAATCTTTAAGTACTCTTTTGAAAAATTGAAAAATATTAAATAGGTTGATTGTATTACTATTTTTTTGAAAAATTTCATTGTATTATTCTTCAATTTGAAAAATAGTAATTATGTTTACTATTTGTATTCATGTTTGAATCAATTAAAACATTTGTTAGTATGTCATACAAGTTTAAGTTTAATTCCAACTATCAATTGAATTATTTGCATATTTTTTATATATTTTTATAAAGAAACAATTAAAGAAAATAATTATAATTGTTTTGTAACAATATTTTTCTTTTACAAAAAATAAAAGCATGCAAATTGCAAAGTATTAAAAAAAAATACAAACGATTTTCCAATATTTGTAAACAAACGTTTTGATGATATTTATCTGCATCCAACTTTCTATAGCTAACATAAAATAGCAATAACAATAAAGTTCATTATTTTTAAATTATCTTCCTCGTGTATGATTTGGTTCGGTTAATATTATTAAAAGTTTATTTATGTATAAAAATTTTTTTTTTTTAATATTTATTGTTTTTATTGGATTTTGTTTGGTTAACCGCATATCACGCCTTTCACTCTCATTATTTCTCGGTCTCTCACGGAAGCCCTAGTTGCCGCCTTTAATATATTTATTACTATTTAAGTCTAATCCATTATTCGTTGTTAGACTATTGTCTCTTTAATTTTCGTATTATTAAATTTTTTTTTTTTTTTACTTTAACCATCTTTCTTAACATGTTATGTTGTTACATATTATAACATATCTTAATATTATTTAAAGATTAAACTAGTTTCCAAAACTTGTTACTTTATTATTATTTGTTCTTTACTAAAAATTTGTAAACCACTTAGAACCGAACATAACAAATATTACTTACTTTGCGAGATGGAATTTTTTCTAAAAGTAGAGAAACCCATGATTTCCGCCAATCAAAAACCACTATGGCTGGTATTGGAATTTTTTGTTACCAAACTAACGCATTTTCAAAAATGATTAAACTAAAAAATTAAAATAAAAATTCGTTTTTCATTTTTCCTCCCTTGCGGATTTCTTTTACTTTCTTGGTCATTACTTCTTGGTTGGTCTAGTCGGAATCTCTACTTTGAGATTTTCCTCCCTTATGGAGGCCGACGACCGACCCGTCGATCTTAACTATGCATAAGGGTAACCATATGTCGCCCTTCTAAAATCTAAGCATTAAGCCCTTCAAACATGTATAATCACATGTAATCACATAGACTTATGAACATAAGTAAATTAATAGTTCTAAGTCTAACTACAAAATTCAGTCCGGAAAAACATATATGTCTATACTTCATCGATAATCCGAAGTTCCTTCTTATTGCTTCGGCTCTCATGCCAAAACCTGTTTCATGAAAATAGGTATTAACCACCTATTCAAGCATCAAAATTTTTATATTCCTAAATCCAATTTCAACTTTTTCAAACTTAACCCCTCTGAGCTTTTATTCGTTGTATCTCGGTTTCTGAATTTTAATCTATTCAATTCCTCTTTAAAGTTTCAATACTCATTCTCGAGAATCAATTCTTAATTCGATGCTTAAACTAGGTTTTTAGAAATTTCGTTTTTTTTGTTTTTTCTAGTTTCCCGAGGTTTTAAATGTAGTCCGATTCACATTCCCGAACACAAATTGCTACATAAATTGAACAAAAATACATTTCCTTCATTTCTAGGGATTTTCAGATTTTTAGTGCAAATCCAAAAAAAATTGTTCAATCCTTTCAATACTTGCACATTAAACTCCTATCACAGTCCCCAACAAAACCTAAGTTTCGTTTTTTAGTTTTACGGATTTTTCCCGAGATGAGTTACTATTCATAAAAATGAAAAAACAAGCAGTTTCTCATGAAAAATCCGAAATCTTACCTTGAAAAGTTGAGATTCTCCACTAGAATGCCTTTGTTTTTACCATTTCGGTAAAACGGTGATTCCTTAATTTTCCCTTGATTTTCTCTTTTTCTCTCTTTTTCGGCTACTTTTAGAAAATAGAACACTTTGTGTTCTAATGTGCTAGGCCACTTTTAATTTATGTATATTATATTAATATTTCTAAAAATATCTCATTACTTTCTAAAATTAAATTAGAGAAATAACTTTAATTCCCATAATTTAATTAATAATTCTAATTAAGTTTAACACTTAATTTAAGTGGTTCTGTGCTCCCACATTTTTTTTGTCGAGACCGGATTTTTTTTCAAAACAGTCTCTTTCCCAGATTTTTTTCCCACCGGTATAGGTTCTATATTGCTTTTCCTCGAGTAAATTTCTCATATTCAACCCATTTCTTGGGTATCTCAATAGTCAATTTCTTTTTATGAAATTCTCATTTTAAACGATCCGATGCTTAATATATTAAAAAAAATTACATTTCAGGAACTTTTGCCATTTTCCTTACTTCTAATATTTTCTTTTTTTCTAACTGGTCATTTGGTCATTTACCAAATATTTTAGTTTTTCATAACTAAAATATACCCATTAAAATTTCTAACTTTTAACCGATATTTCACTATTCACAACCCCGATTTTTTTTTTTTCTCTTAAAAATATTTGTATTATAACTTTACACTTTTCAAGTGATTTTACCCGTATATAAAGTTTCTACATAACACTTTCATGATTACATCAATATTTCTACTTTTTCAAATTTTTGTCCGGATTTGACTTAATATTTTCCCGGTCATTACATCCAGCTTTTTATTGGTTTTCTCTCCGTTTCTCATGGTGAAAGAAGCCCTTAAGATATCCCAAATTAAGCCTTATTTGGCTTTTGTTTCTCCACTTTCTATTTGCATAAAGCTTGGTCGATTTTTTAGCTTTTTCAAATGGTCAATCGACTTCTCTCGCTTTATGTTGGAAACCACTTTCTCAAATGACATTTTTCTGGAATTTATAATTGGAGCATTTATCTATTCAATGAAATTGATGACCATAGAACATTTGAAATTGATGAAGTGAAAAATCATTAATTGTTTTGAACATTTGAAATCATTAATCATTTTCAGCAACACCTTTGCTTCAGTGCTGAAATTGTTTTGGAAGGTTCATTATGTTATCTCGAGCCTGTACAAAATAAAAAGTAAATGGCACAATTTAAGCAACACATGCTTCATAATCATCAAATGTCCCTTGTTCTCGTGTAGGGAACATAAAGATATGAGTTACAATTCTCTTAGATTTAGAATCAGATGATGAACATCTTATAGAACAAGAATCAGAAAACTTTAGAAGTTATAAGACCAGCCAACCTAGATGCCGGTTATTGATGATGAGATATAGGCTATGTTTAGAAAGCAAAAGATGAGTGGGGATGGTGTAAATGTGCTAAAGAATGATGTGGATAAGTATTTATCTGAGCAATGTGAAGAGCTAGTGGATGATAGTTTTGACATCCTTGGTTGGTGGAAAGTCAATGCTCCTAGGTATAAGGTCTTGTCCCAAATTGCTAGAGATGTGCTTGCAGTTCCGATTTTGACGGTTGCATCTGAATCAGCTTTTTCAACCGATCGTCGTATTATTGATCCTTTTAGGAGTTCATTGGCTCCTAGGATGGTAGAAGCACTTATTTACTTGAAAAATTGGTTGAACGTGAAGAATGAAGAATATGAACCCGTGATTCTTAAGCAATATATGGATGAGGTTGAATCTTTTATAGATTACTATCATGTTATCTCAGGTAATACTAATCATGATGGTATATTAATTTATAATTTTCATGTATTACGTAAATTAATTTATAATTTTCTTGTAGATGGTGGTGAGGTTGTTTCTATTCCAACAAAGGATGACGAAGGCGCTCAAGTAAATGATGCGAAATCTTCTAAAAGGCCCAAGTTAAATAATTAAAATTATATCTATTTATTCTTTTTTTTTTTCCATTATCTATTCAATTTCATTTACTTAAATCTAATTTTCTGCTGTAGCAATACATATGACGATATAATAGATTTGGATTCAGATGAAGATGGAGGGGAATAAGAGGTTTATGAGAAGTTGAACATTTTAATTATGCTTTGGACTTCTTAATTTTTTTACTTATGACAATTTAAATGTTTTTTAAACTTGTGTTTGTGCAATTATCAATTTTGATGTTATGCTTTGTAATCACATATTGTGATTACGTGTTTGCAACTTTACATTGAATGAAAGTTTTATATTTTTTCGTACTTACGGGTCAAAAATACAACTAAAGATGCTGGTAACCTGATGGTTAATTAAGGTCACCTTCCTTATTACCAAAACTGAAAACCGACCGAAATCAAACTGAAACCGAAATTCGGTTAACCGAATCAAAAACTGTTAGACGCGGTTTGATTTCGGTTTCAACTTTTAAAAAATTGACATGGTCGGTTCGGCCACTAAATCGACCAAAACCGACGGTTTTTAACTGACGAACACCCCTGTTAAAAACAAGCACTAAGTTAGTTAGTCAGGCAATTCAACAAACAGCAAACATGCACTACAACATACATTTGAACCAAAATAACCATTCTTAGTCACAAACATCAACAAAATAATATAGAATTTTGAGTCAAAATTTCAACAAAAGCATAGTGAGAGACTACAAACATGTTTCTCATCTAATGTTCTTCATCAATTTTAGAAGCTAAACAGGTAGAAAACATGTGAATCGGCTATGAACATCAGCTTTTAATCATACAAAATCACCTGACATACATATATTCATATATACACATGTATATTTCCAAAACCATGCGCAAGTAAGAGAGAACCGAAAAGAACTCCCAAATATATCAGATGTTTAAAAACAAAGGCAGACATAAAAAAAAAATTTCATTGTCTTCGTCTCTACAAATTAAAGGCCAATATTGGATATTCATTTTTTTTGTATCTTTTTATCAAGAGGTTTTCCCAGCTCTCTTTTCTTTAATAAAAATAAAATTATTTTTCAAAGTCTAGAAAGCTCCTAACTTAATTTTTTTTTTTTTCTACCTGTGAGAACTTATAAATCTCTCTTAATTATTCCCATTTTTCTGCGCTAAAATGAGATGGGAAGGATTAAAATTATAAGCGGAGGTGTTATATATAGTATTGACCAAAATTTTTAGAACTAAAAATCTACCAAGAATGTTGGAATTTATTTGAGAGAGTACTGATAAAAAGATGACAAAGAAGGAGACAGTGAAAATGAAAAAAAAAAAAAAAAAAAAAAAAAAAAAGGAAAAGAAAAAGAAAGTAGAACAATAAAAGTATCTGGTCCCACGTGGCAAGAAGTTATCTATTATGTCATCCGCAACATGTTGCAACAAGCAGACATTAAACATAAAATTAATAGAAGAAAACCATATAGAAATAAATTTGTCCTTTTGAAATTTTACATAAAGACCAAAAGTAAACAACGTATAAAATTATTAAAAGTTATTGATTTAAATTTTTTAATTTAAATTGAAATGTAACTTAATGTGTAAATTTTTAATTGTAACAAAAAAAAATTGAATATAATTTTTTATAAAAATTTCTAATAAAATTAAAATTAAAAATTTAAATTAATAAAATAAATGAGTCCTTATGTTTTGTGTGGATTAGTGGCAAGCACGTAGCTCACTATCCTCAAGTTGAGGATTTAAACCTCACGCATAAAACTTTTTTTTTTTCTTTTTTTATTAAGTGTAAATGGTGGTTTTGGCAGTTCAATTAACCATCTATTGATATCAGTTTTTGATTTTATCATCAGAGTTGATCGGTTTTGGTTTTTTTTTTTTTTTTTTTTTTTTTTTTTTTTTTTTGCCCTAGTTATGAGATAATTTATATTTTCATGTGCTTTTAATTATTTGGTCTTTTGACATTGACCACAAAAGTCAGTTTCCTGTTTGTTCATGTCGTTTTTGTGTCTAATGTTCTCGTGATGTGGTTTCGATTTTTGCCGTCTCTATCATTGTTCTTGTCGTCTCACATTGAAGAAAAATGAACGATTCGTCGTTTTCTGTTTTGGACTTCTTGTTGGGTCTATCGGGCCCTGCCAGTCCTCGGTCGGAAAGGCCCACAACCTTCGTGAACTACCAAAGAAAGTCCGTGGAAGGAACAAAACCAGCGGTGGGAAAACGACTCTGAAAAATTCATTCCTTACCATTCCCAAATCAACACGACTCTGAAAAAAAAAAAAAAAAAAAAAAAAAAATTCCTTACGTTGCGGGGAGGACGATCACATTCACGGCAGAGATTATATATAAACCCCAGGCACGAAGAGAGTAGAGAGAGAGAGAGAGAGATGGATTTCGAGCTGAGGAGAGCGAGAGAGAAGCTGGAAAAGGAGCAGAGAGAGCGGAAGGAGAAGGCGAGGCTGAAAGTCGAGAGGGAGAGGAAGGCCAAAGAGGAGGCCAAGAAGCAAAGGGACGCCATTGAAGCTGCTCAGAGATCCAGACGCCTTGATGCCATTGAAGCCCAGCTCAAGGTTTTTATTTTTATTTTTCTTGCTTATTTTCAACTTCCGTGATTTCAATTTCTTGGTTCTTTCTAGGATTAGTTCTGCTTTGATTTACATATGAACAATCTGTTGTTTTAAGATTTCAAAAACAATTCTAGACAAGAACGATTGAGCTATTTTCATGGAGCTTTCAAGCGTGAAATCACAATTATGATCATTAAAAAATTTGATTTTTTTTTTGCCGGTTTTTGCTTGTGTGTGCCTATCTGGAAAAATCACGATATCCATAATGATATGTTCAAATGAATCTGGAAAAGAAGTTATTTTAAGCTTTTTGATTGAAGGTGAAAGCACATGAATTTAACAGGAGATGAATGCTTCTTTCAACTGATTGCTCTTCAAACTGTGGTTCCAACACGAAGAGGTTGAGACGCCATTAGGAAGTATTTTCTTATTTATAGTACTAGTCCCCTTTTAAGTTATTTTTAGTTATAGTTTCAGGCCAAAAGGGGAAAAAGTAGAGAGATTTTGGTCACAGTTCGAATTGCAATTCAACTTTTTTGCTACTCACAAAAAATTAAATTTTAGTGCAAGTTTTCCACTCAAAGCCATAACGTTTAATACAATATACTCGTCGTTTTTTGATATTTTTTTTCCGTGAAGATTAAATCTGTCTTGCACAATGTTTGAGCATTGCATATGTGTAAATAATGCATGTCTATCTTTTTGTACAAGTTGGATGGTTGGTTTTGATAATTTTGTCTCGTCTTTAACGTATCTTCAGGCTGATCAACAAACACAAGAAAGCTTACTTTCTGGGAGGGGAATTGTTTTTTATCGTCTTCTGGAAGCTGCACCATATCAGGGTAATGGAGATAAGATCAAATTGCCACCATCTTGCTTCCAGGAATTGTCTGATCAAGGGGCTTTTGATAAGGGACCTCTGTACTTCCATCTGTCTTCACTTAATAAAGAGGGTTCTTCAAATGTCAATGCTGGTGAAAATCGCCGGACCACTCATTCAGGTGTTTTGGAGTTCACAGCAGAAGAAGGTTCTGTTGGGCTTCCTCCTCACGTGTGGCAGAATTTATTTGCAACAGATACAACAAAGACTCATCTGATTGAAGTTCGTTACGCTTGGCTGCCAAAAGGAACTTATGCCAAACTTCAACCTGATACAATTGGCTTTTCAGACTTGCCCAATCACAAGGCTATCCTCGAGACCAGCCTTCGGCAGCATGCAACCCTTTCTCAAGATGACATATTCACAGTCAATTATGGGGAGCTCACTTACAAGCTACGTGTACTTGAGTTAAAACCTTCTTCAAGTGTATCTGTCCTAGAGACTGATATTGAAGTTGACATAGTTGGTCCTGACTCAGCTGCAGAGAAAACAGAGCAGCATGTCTTAAAACCACTCACATTTGGAAAACCAGAATCTGGCATAGTTGATGAAGGAAATTACGTGTATTACAAATTTTCAGTGGACAATGATACTTGGGAGAAAGTCTCTTCGGGGGCTGCCCGACTTGAGGTAAGGATAGAAGCGGAGACTGATGGTGGAGACACTGATCTCTACGTATCCAGGCATCCTCTCATATTCCCAACTCAACACCAACATGAATGGTCTTCCTATGACATTGGTTCAAAGGCCCTGATCCTTGGTTCTACAGATAAGAGCTTTACAGTGAGTAATTATAGTATTGGCATTTATGGCTTTAAGGGTAAAAGTAAGTACCATGTATCAGTGAGCATTCAGGATGACTGTAACCGTACGGTTGGTCAACAAACTGTCTCGTCCTCTTCATCTATGGAGGTGGATACTGCAGAGTGTAAGAATTGCAAGCGTCATATACCGATACGGACTATAGCATTGCACGAAGCCTATTGTAGCAGACACAATGTTGTTTGTAAGCATGCAGGATGTGGAGTTGTTCTTAGGGTTGAAGAGGCCAAGAATCACGTGCATTGTGATAAATGTGGGCAAGCTTTTCAGCGGGGAGAAATGGAAAAGCACATGAAAGTTTTCCACGAGCCACTTCGCTGCCCCTGTGGTGTAGTCCTCGAGAAGGAATATATGGTGAGCAATATATTCCCTACCTCCTTTCCTTTTCCTTCTCTATAATTTTTTTTCCCATGTCTTTGTTTTGTTGTGTTTTGTTTCTCACATGCCTTTTTTTTTTTTTTTGGCATTTGAGCTATTACATGTATTGGTTTGATATCAAAATTTTCCTTTATCATGTCACTGTAAAAGAGTGAATTTTCCGAGTTCCATTTTGGGTCCTGTAAAAGCAGCTTAACTAACACTTATTGCCCTGGTTCCAAGCTTAATTCCATTCGTCTAAACAGAGTAGTTGATTGTTGACCCTCAAAAACCTCGGAGGCATTAACAGTTAGAAGAAGAAATAAGTTGCATCTCATGCTTTGAGAAGTGGAATCTTTTTCAATCTTTGATGTGACATCTTTAATTGGTTGTTGTAAAGTTCCTAAACGACCTTACCTGCGGGACGTGAAAAGCAGAAAACTGTGACTTGATTTTCGAAAGCTGCTAGTACAGGAAAAATAATGTCTGAAACTTCCAAGAAGTTTCCATTTAATATTAGAATAGGCATCATGCAGATAAAATAATTGCAATTTCTTTTTGACGGAAGCTCCCTTTTTCTTTAACTTCCAATAACACTTCCTTTTTGTTGTTTTTCTCAGGTGCAACACCAAGCCGCAGCTTGTCCCTTGCGTCTGATTGTGTGTAGATTTTGTGGGGACATGGTTCAAGCAGGAAGTTCTGCTCCAGATGCTCGGGACAGATTGAGAGGATTGACCGAGCATGAAAGCATTTGCGGATCAAGAACCGTTCCATGTGATTCATGTGGTCGCTCCGTCATGTTGAAGGATATGGACATCCACCAGATTGCCGTCCATCAAAGGAACTAATGCAACGTGGATGCCAAAGAACGCCTTTTCTTTTGTGGTACTTGCTGGTAGGAGCAATGCAGAGCAGTGATCAGATATATCTGGCCGAAGAAGGTTATGGGATCAGTATGGGAGGAGTTGCTGTTGTGATTTGAGTGTGGTACTGTCAAAAAAAAAAAAAAAAAAAAAAAAAGTTAAGTGTAATTAATTGTTTGTGCATCTGAAAGAGGCAATCCTATGCCTCTCCGTGCACCGTTTATTTAATTTACTTGATATATAATACAATATTTGCCAGGTTGGTTCGATGGATGGCTTGGATATCATCTTTTGGTGATTGTTACCCTCATTGTTTTCCCTGATGGTTTTTCTGTATGCAAGTATTTTACATGCCTCCAAGACCATTATAGGACAAGATTGGGTAATAGTAAACACTCTTTAAAAATATATGGGTCAAAATTTTTACTCTTTTCTTTTGATTCATATAGTTTTAGTTAAATAATTACATTAATATAAGAATATTTATTAAGAATAAAAAGTAAAGGTATAGACTCAATAAACTAAATAGCTCACACCATAAGTGATCTTTGTTTATGCAAAGTAGTCGTAGTCCATGTAATCAGATATTATATATTTTTTGGGTGAGTAATAAACATACAAAAGATAAAGAAATATATAAATATTTTTTCATTTTTATGATCCAATAAAATATTTATTGGCCTTTTTGGCTCCATTAGATGAGGAAATTAGGTCCATAGGTCCCGGTTTCCATAATCTTATCGTCACCTTTTTAATACAAGAAAAAACTCTCACATAAAATCACATCTCAACTCGTAAAAATTCAAATCAATGAACTTATAATTTCTCATGGAACCACCGCTTATTATGTCTGCTAACTTAACATAGCTAATAAACTAAAATAAAAATGATAAAAAATAGAAAAGCATTTAAACATACGTATATACAAAATTTCATGGGAAGTACCCCACATTGTTGAATGAGTAAAATGGTGTAGGTGCCCGTGGGGACCAGTGTTTTACCAGTCTACCAGATAGAGGGAAATGGTTAATGATGATTGATGGGTAGAAGAATAAATAGCTTTACTAATTTACTTGGACGAAATGTTACTTTTTAATTTACTTGTAATTTAAATGGTAATTTACCACATGAAAGACGAAAAAGCAACAGGTAATGACCTAGTTGGGAGCTTTGGCCGGTGAAGAAGGATTTTGTAGCGAGAAGAATATTTGACCTGTTTAGCTTTTGAAATCTTAATGGCAGTTGAGGAGAAAACAGTCGGTTTATTTATTAGATTTATAATAGTTTCGTCCAATGGTTTTTTTTTTCATTATATATATATATATATTTTAAAATAATAAAAATAGGTCAATATGAAAAACTTAATAAAATATTTAGGCTAATTTTTAATTATAAAAATTAATAGGTCATAACTTGTCAAGTTATGATTCATATCTAGATAAATTAAAGATAAATTTATTAAATTATGGTTCATAACCATAAAATTATAGATAAAAATCGTGAATAACTTGTCAAATTATAGTTTATAACCAGATAAGTTATGGACAAAAATAATAATTTGACATATTTATTAACTTATGTAAATTATTGGCCTATTAATTTTAATTCATCTTAAGTCTTGACATATTTCTCTCTTTCTTTTTTTTTTTTTTTTTTTTTTTTTTTTTTTTTTTTTTTTGCCAATGGATTGGTAATGGTCTAATGGACAATGTCTTACGCATGTCACATTTGAGTCCTAATAATAGCTTGCAAAGATAGCCCACCTACAAATGCTATTCACATGCATTGGTTTGTCTTTTAATTTATTCGTGAGAAATAGTAGAAAATAAACCAATATAAAAAACGTTTAAGAAAATATATAGACTAATTTTTAATTATAAAAATTAATAGGTCATAACTTATTAAGTTATGGTTCATAACCAGATAAGTTATGAACAAACTTGTCAAGTTATGATTCATAGTTAGACAAGTTATAGATAATTATGGACAATAACTTGTCAAATTATGGTTAATAACTAGACAAATTATGGATGAAAATAGTAATTTGGCCTATTTATTAACTTATGTAAACTATTGGCCTAATAATTTTAATTCATCTCAAGTCTTAATCTATTTTTCTCTTTCTCCCTTTATTCTTTTGCCATGGTCCATTTGTCATACATTAAACTTTCCAAGTTAAATATGATTATGGTCCATTTGTCATAAATTAAACTTTCCAAGTTAAATATGATTGTACCCCCATATTGTAAAGAAACTAAAATGACTTAAAACTCGTTAGTTTTAAACATATCTATTTACATTCTTTTAAAGTTCCAACATATTTTCAATTATTTTTGTCAATTACTATTTTGTGAGTTTTTTTATAGGTTAGTCCTACCGGTAGTATTTTTTTAAAAATTTAAATAATGTTAAATCACATCAAATTAAAAAAATATACATAATAGACTATTTTTAATATAAATTTAACAATTAAAAATAAAACCACTAATAATTTATTTTTTCTGAGCCTCTCTCTTAATTGGTCATGAGTCTTGTAACAAATATGCAAAAGAAAAGTTTGCCACTATGACATGCATGTGTTTGCTCATTTTCTATTAAGATTAAAAATAGAAGATAGCTCCTTAAAAAAAATGCCAAAAGGAGGGCGCACTTCTACCACAATAAGAATTGCTTTTTATATTGTGGAAAAGAAGGAAAGAAAAGATGGCATCTCCTCTAATAATCATAATAATGAAAAAGAATCGGATCACATACTAATTATGCATTTCACATAGAAAAAGGAAGGAAACCCCACTAAATAAACTCCATTAACACACAAAATTCATTCTTCCTTTAACCAAACAATTAATTAATGGCAATTAACACATTTTTGGTGTAACCATTACAATTATCTCAGGATCAAAACGTTCCTTACTTTGCTTTTTAAACAAATATAAAATCTACCTTTTTGCTCATGCAATTAAAAAACTGCCTTAATCAGAAAGGAAATAGAAACAAGTCTAAAAAACAAAAGGCAAAAAAAAAAAAAAAAAATCTCTTATAGGATAAAAAAAAAAAACTGCTGATACCCTTATAAAAACTTGTCTTTTTATAATTTTTTAACGTAATTTTAATTAAATTTAACAATTAAAATTTAACTTAGGAGAAAATCCAGGAAAAAAAATTAACGAGAAAAAACTTAACCAACAAGAAAGCAAAGACCACTGGTCTAAACTATCTCATCAGCAAACACATGCGGCCATGTGTCTAATTTCCACAGCCGAAACAGCCTAAAGCTCCATTCACACAGAGACATTAAACGCATAAGAGAGAGAGAGAACAGAAGTAGCCGTTAGAGACAGAAAAGTTTTGTCCTTTATCCTTCCTTTTCTAGAGAGAGAAACTGCTTTTTTTCACCTAAAATTTGCCGACAACCAAATCCCTGTGGCGTGTTACAAAAAAAAAAAAAAAAAAAAAAAAAAAAAATTACATTATTCATTATTTTATTATTTTTCTGTTAAATAGATTTGTAGAAGAACGAAAAACACAAACAGAAACGGAAACGGAAGCGACGACGGTTAGTGGTGAAGCGTCATCGGATGCCACCTCAGTCCACTGTGAGGTGTGAACCATTATTATATCAATAAATAAATATAAATTAAACCTAATCAATATATGAATATAAATATATCGTTTCGTTTTCGAATTAAATATTTTGTTGTGCGTTTTTTTTTCTACTTCAGCAAGATAACGGCATTTGCAGAAAACTGATTTCTTTCTCTCTCTCTCTCTCTCTCTCTCTCTCTCTCTTTATGGAATGGTTGATAGTATAATAATGTGAGTGTAGCTATTATAATGAACTTTTTTTTTAGATATCTTATTCTCCTGATGCGATCTTCTCGTTTGGATTTGTTTGCGAATTCGACGCAGTTCGTGAATCGTAGAGCAGTGTATATAACTGAAAACAACGTCTGACTCTGAATGTTAAACCTTAAGGTTCGTTGGTTTTTTTTTTCATTATTTTTGTTTTTGTTTTTTATTTTTTATTTGAGTGTGTAAGAGTATCAGTGTACATGTGATTTTTATTTATTTTCTATTTATCTTTTTTGGTGAAAAAAGTTGGGTAGAAGAAGATGTTAGATGTGTTCTAGTTCTTTGATCAGTGCTCTACTGTATTTTGTTTGCTTGGTTGCCGGGAAAATGAGAAACGGAAATCTTGTTTCTTATTTGTATTTATTCTTTAGTAGGAATTTTATGCGTAAAATCCATTTCTTTCTCTTCTTATCTTGGAAATTAATTCGGGGATCTGTTTGGGCTATAAACGAAAATAGAGAGGTTCAAGGATTCAGTTATGCATTTTAGTTTCTCTGGAATATTTGACTCATATGTTTTTCTCAAAGCGATTTTTTTTTAAGAGAAAATTTCAGAGCGAATTTTTACTTTCTTGCATTTCAGGTAGGCCAAAAAATTTGGTATTTCAATCAATAAAACTTATAAATGTTGATTTCAAGTTGCCTTCGTTTATTTGTCATCTTTTCTGTTGTCGATTTTAAGAATTTTGGATCCGTTTAATTTATTATTTAAAATTTTAATTTAAATTAAGATGTAATTTTATATAAAAAAATTAAATGTAATTATTTTTTAAAATTTTTTATTATAATAAAATTTAAAATTTAAATTTAAATTAATAAAATGAATGACCGAATTCAAAAGTTCCAAATTTAAGAAAATGGGTTGTCAGATTTTGTTTTCTGTTTTTGAGTACTATTCGCATGTGAATAGCTTTTCATATTTCGCATATTGCTGCTCTGCTCTATTTTGATTGGACTTGATTAGCACAACTTCTAATTTTGACTGAGAGGATACTTTCTGCACCAAATGTCGAAACAGAGAGAGATAATTCAAATTCACACGGACCGTTCCTTTAATTCCTTGGCAAAAGAACGGTTCATTTTGTTTCTTTTATTTCCTACAGTTTTTTTTTGGGTGATTTGGCCGAAAGTCTATATTTGGGTCCCACACGTACTAGTTTATTTATTTGAAGCCCCTTTTTTTCGCTTTCTATTTTCACTCAACAGAATACGCATCTGTTTGTGAGTCTTTGAAGTGGAGATATGGCTACACTGAATGATATAGCAGTTGGAGCAGCTATAAATATTCTTAGTGCATTTGCATTTTTAATTGCATTTGCCATACTCCGGATTCAGCCGGTCAACGACAGGGTCTATTTTCCGAAATGGTATCTTAAAGGCTTAAGGTTCAGCCCATTGCGCGGAGGCGCATTCATAAACAAGTTTGTCAATTTGGACTTTAGGTCCTATGTCAGGTTTCTCAACTGGATGCCCGCCGCACTACAAATGCCGGAACCCGAGCTCATCGATCATGCAGGACTAGACTCTGCTGTTTACTTGAGAATTTACCTTACTGGGTAGGAATCTGTCCATTTAATGTTAAACGCTCTCTACTTCCTCAAATGCTGTTCTACTTTGCTAACATTTAACATGTGAACTGAATCTTTTCCTTCTTTTGGAATCTGATTTTGTACATCTCTCGCAGTTGTCTTATTAGGCTTTATTTTCTGTTCAAAATGCAGGCTTAAGATTTTTACTCCGATCGCATTCCTTTCTTTTGCAATCATGGCTCCAGTCAATTGGACCAATGACACCTTGAAGGGTTCAAATTTAACATATAGCGATGTAGATAAGCTGTCGATTTCTAACATTCCTATTGGATCACGGAGGTAAAGATTTTAATTCTAGTTGACATACTTTGTGCGGTATTTTCTCCTTGTGAAATGCTAGTTATGAATCAATGTAAACTTGCTTTAGAATTCACCTAGCTTGCAATGACATCAAATGAAATCTGCCTTGTTTTAGATTCTGGACACACTTGGTCATGGCTTATGCTTTTACCTTTTGGACATGCTACATACTCAAAAAGGAATACGAGAAAGTTGCATCGATGAGGTTGCATTTCCTTGCCTCGGAACATCGGCAACCTGATCAGTTCACTGTATGTCCGGTTTCTTTAAGCAAAATACGCCAATGCCACTGCTATACTATAAGCAGGCATAATGTATAAAGATAACCTTTCCTTATTTTTTGAGGGGGTCAGCAAAATGTTAGGTTTGAAAGTGGTCTCTTCATATTATATTTTTACTTCTTATCACTTATGGATGAATTCAATTATTTCGTACAGGTACTTGTCAGAAATGTTCCGCCAGATCCTGATGAATCTGTTAGCGAGAACGTGGAACACTTTTTTTTGGTCAACCATCCTGATCACTATCTTACTCATCAGGTTTGATCCTCCTGCATACATTATAAAATATTTCCTCAACTGTATGATATATGTGCGCTTTTCATTCCTCCTTTTTGCACATTATTGGTTGCTTCACATCCTAATATCATTTTGTACAAAAAAAAAAAAAACAAATTTGAACGTTCGTGATATCATTCTAAGACAAATACCACCTTAATTTGTTAAATATGTATGACTCATGAAATCATCCTAATTTTCTTTGATTTGGTAATTACTCATGATAATGGGAAACGGAATGTTAGTGATATCATCCTAATATCATTTTGTACAAAAAAAAAAAAAAAAAAAAAAATGTGAAAGTTAGTGAAATCATTCTATGACAAATACCACTGTAATTTGTTAAATATCCATGAGTCATGAAATCATCCTAATCTACTTTGATTTGGTAATTTCTCCTGATAATAGGAAATGGAAAGAAACTTTAATAAGCTTATATTGTCCATGCTAGTCCCTTTGCTGCATTGATTTATTCAGATATTTGTTACTAATGTATACATAGTTACTTTGCTTACCAAAATATCTTTGTGCAGGTCGTTTACAATGCGAACAAACTTTCCCATTTAGTCAATGAGAAGAAAAAGACGCAGAATTGGCTTGATTTTTATCAACTTAGATTCTCCAGAAATGAATCTAAAAGGCCAATGGTAAAGGTATTACTGAAATAACAGTTGTTCATCAGACACCTTCCAGATTTTATTGTTCTTTCTGGTGACTCGATGTCTCAGCTTGAAAAGGTTGTATGGCATTTTACCAACTCTTTCATGTATTAGTTATTGGAGCTATTATTGTGAGCAGACAGGTTTCCTTGGTCTATTTGGAAACAGGATGGACGCCATCGATTTCTATACATCAGAAATTGAGAGACTGTCAAAAGAAGTAAGCAACTGTCCTCAAGAAATTTCACTTTTAATATGAAATCTTTCTGTCATTTTTAATGCTTCTATTTTTAAGTGAAACAAAGAGCTGAGTAAAAAGCGAAGGAAGTTTATGTAGAACCATTGGATGCACTGGTTAATCCTAGTTTTCAAATTTGATTTTCTTGCACGAATTCCATATAGTCAAGGTTTTTCAGCTTAGCTTTTCATGATATGATTAATTTGTTTGTCAGTTTAAAAGGATTTTTAACTCATAGTTGTGCTTCTTTTGCACATGACTTAGATATCCTTTGAGAGAGACCGGATATCGAAGAATCCTAAATCCGTCGTGCCAGCGGCATTTGTGTCTTTCAAGACTCGATGGGGTGCTGCTGTTTGTGCACAAACTCAACAAATGAGAAATCCAACTATATGGTTGACTGAAAGGGCTCCAGAACCCCGTGATATATATTGGGATAATCTATCAATCCCATATGTTTCGCTGGCAATAAGAAGGCTCATTAGTGGTGTCGCCTTCTTCTTCCTTACCTTCTTCTTCGTGATTCCAATTGCATTTGTACAGTCCCTCGCAAATATAGAGGGCATTGAGAAAGCAGTCCCCTTCCTGAAGCCCATTATTGAATTGTGAGTGTCTTTTTTGTCCTCTTTCTTCTCTTTATTTCCTTTTATATGCATTTGTTGTCTACTTTTGTTGCATGGTTCTCACTTTTGACTTCATGGAAGTCTGTGTTCAGTTTCATATTTGGTTTGAGTTGATGGTTGCTTGGGTATTCTTGGTCTGGGGTGGGTGATTATTTGTTGTTTAATTAATATCTTTAATTTTATGCAGGAATTTTATGAAGTATGTTATACAAGGGTTCCTTCCGGGAATTGCATTGAAGATTTTTCTTATTTTTCTACCTTCGATATTGATGCTAATGTCCAAATTTGAAGGATTTAACAGCATTTCAGCTCTTGAGAGAAGATCTGCTACTAGATATTACATTTTCCAATTTATTAATGTATTTCTCGGGAGCATAATTACCGGAACTGCATTCCAACAACTGGATACTTTTATACACCAATCTGCAAATAAGTAAGTAGCCACACGCCGCAGCTTTGCGTACCCAGGATTAATTTATAAGCTAAAGTTTTTTGTATTGGGACATTCAGTTCTACCTTGACCCTATATTATGGTATTAACTAGCTATTTTGTGCAGAATCCCAGAAACGATTGGCGTCTCTATTCCTATGAAGGCAACTTTCTTTATAACCTATACAATGGTTGATGGATGGGCTGGCGTTGCTGGGGAGATTCTAAGATTGAAACCGCTAATAATTTATCACTTGAAGAATTTCTTCTTGGTGAAGACCGAAAAGGACAGAGAAGAGGCAATGGATCCAGGAAGCCTTGGTTTCAACACTGGAGAACCTCAAATCCAACTTTATTTCTTGCTTGGCCTCGTTTACGCAGTGGTGACTCCGGTCCTACTTCCTTTCATTATAGTGTTCTTTGCTCTGGCATATGTTGTGTATCGTCATCAGGTACGACTCACAAATTTCTTACTGCTCAATAAAATATTTACTCCCTATTTATGGATTTGATCGAGGATGTGTGCTCATGTAGTTGTTGCATGGATTCTAGATTATAAATGTCTACAATCAAGAGTATGAGAGTGCTGCGACGTTCTGGCCTGATGTCCACAGGCGCATAATAACCGCCCTTGTTGTTTCACAGCTGCTACTCATGGGGTTGTTAAGTACAAAAGAAGCTGCTCAATCAACTCCATTGCTCATAACGCTCCCAATCTTGACCATATGGTTCCATTTTTTCTGCAAAGGCCGTTATGAACCCGCTTTCGTGACATATCCCTTGCAGGTTTGAGGTTCTTGCTTAAGTATATATATACTAATACGTAATTCTGTAGTTTGTATTGTTTCTGATACTTGCATGGTAATCTTTAGTTGTTCTTACTCTGTCTCCTCTTCGGCGGGTTCTCAGGAAGCAATGATGAAAGACACACTGGAACGCGCAAGAGAACCGAATCTGAACCTGAAAGGTTTCCTTCAAAACGCCTACGTCCACCCAGTTTTCAAGGGTGAGGACGACAGCGACAGCGATGCGGCTACAGAAGACTTGAAGGAGGAGCCTGCGATCGTGCCAACGAAACGTCAATCTCGAAGAAACACACCATTACCTAGCAAGCAGAGCGGGCCATTAAACCCTTATTGCCTGAAGTTTGATCATGATTATTAAACATGCATCTTCTTCATCATCATTTCTGTACATTTTCTATTTCTGGGGTTAAAACTTTCGTTCAGGTGAGATTGTAAATTTACAGAAAACGGTAAGCGAGGATAGTTGGTTCACTTTGTAGTGGAAAAATATGGAGCGCAGAGTTTTTTATAGCAATGCAACAGAGAGAGAGAGCATGGCTTGTAAGAGAGGCTCTTCGGTCACTGTTTAGTAGCCTTTTCCCTGTAACTGACAGTTTTCCAAATTCCATATCCCAAATTTTAAGTTATTTTCAAAACTATGAACCAAAAAATCGAAAAAACAGCAAATTTGGTCACAAAATAAAAGGTTCTCTTTTTAAGTAAAAAAAGAAGTGTACTTTTTTTTTTTCTTTTTTTTGAGGAAAAGAAAAAAAAAAAGAATTATGTACTTCTTTCTTTGTTGGAAAAAAAAATTTTAAGATCTGTTGGTAAAGAAAAAGAATGCCTGACATTCGTTCCCTTGGGCATTGACTTTGTGCAATAAACTTTTTTTTTCCCTACCTAGTGCAATAACTTTACTTCACAAAGAAAGAACTCCCTTTTTCTAACAAGTTTTCTTGCCAACCAAACAAATAGAATCCCAAATTTCCAGTTTCACATATGGACAGAGTGACTCCTTATTTACGGGCTGTTGTTTTACAATAAAATTTTTAAAAAAATTAAAACTCAAATTATAATTTTATTTAAATTCACATTTTTTTAATTTTAATTTTATTTAACTTTACTCAATTTTATTTAAATTATAATTTTAACTCAAATTATAATTTAAATTTAATTTAAAAATTATACTTAAATCACACTTTAAAAAACAGACTATATATTTAATTATTTATCACCGTTTTTATCGTGGGGAAAACAAAAAAGAAACAGAAGAGACAAACAGACAGCCTAGTCCCAAGCTCATGTTGCTCCCAATAATCTAAAATCTAATCTGTCAACATGAGCGAACAACCTGAGTACCTGACTCGGAGCGCGCCCGTTCCGACACCGACGTTGACTCACATTCAGAGATGTTAGAGAAAGTAGTTCTGCTAAGCCTAGTTAGTTATCTAGCAGAATTGTAAATACTAGTTTTAGATTGTACACTGGCATGTTTTGATTAGTTGTTAGAACAATTAGTTAGTTATTAGTTACGCTTTAATATGTTTAATTTTTTAATTTTTTAATTTAAATTGAAATATACGTGATAGTGTAATAAAAAAATAAAAGTAATTATTTTTAAAAGATTTTTATTATAATAAAATTTAAATTTTAAAGTGGGGTTTGCGAGCTCACTTGTGCTCATTCTCAGAATTCATTTTCAGACAAAAAGAATCTTTCTTCTTTATCTTTCTTTCAAAGCTTAATAAGAGAAGAGCTACAAGAGCTTCTTCAATTCTTTTCTCGGTTCGGCTTGAAAATGGACGAGGTGATTACAATCGCCGACGCGAATTCCGGCGCCGGAACGGCGGCGCATTCGTCGGTTTTACCTTCCAATCTCCCTCTGCTCTCCGCGTTCCTCGCCTGCGCCGTCGCTCAGTTCCTCAAGCTCTTCACCACCTGGTCCGTACGATCTGTGCCATTTACGTGAAAAATAAAGCTGTGTAGCTTTTCTTTGTTATTTTGTGTGGATTTTAATCGTAGATTGGCGTATGATTAGGTATAAGGAGAAGAGATGGGATTCAAAGAGAATGCTGGATTCCGGCGGAATGCCGTCGTCGCACTCCGCGACGGTGATGGCTCTGGCGGCGGCTATAGCTCTGCAGCAAGGGACCAGAGGACCGGTCTTTGCCGTTGCGGTGGTTTTGGCTTGCGTTGTACGTAATGTCAAAAGCTCCATCTCTTTGTTTGTTTTAGATTAGATTACTTCTCGCTGCAAGTCTTGCTCTTTTAATGAAATTCATGGGAAATTCGTTGTAGAGACGAAGGTTCAAGGTGTTGGATCACTAAATATTGGTAATAACAGGAATAGGAAATTGATTCCTTTAGTTGATTAAGAAATGAAGAAAAGCATTTAAAGATCACTGTTAAATGAAATATCTGCTAATTGCAAAGACTCCTTGTTCATATATGTAGATTATGTTTTGATAGCATGACGTGAATATGAGATACAACCAGCTGAATTTGGTTTAAAAATGTCCAGAGTTGTATACTTGATTATGTTGCTTGTTGAAATGTTGACATGGAATGGATTGTTTCTCGACAGAGTTTCTGGGTAAATTTTCGAGCGAGATCATGTGTGCATGTGCGTGACTATGTTGGAGCTTTTGCAGGTAATGTATGATGCCACAGGAGTTAGACTTCATGCCGGTCGGCAAGCTGAAGTAAGCTCTCTCTTTTTCCAACCAATTTGGTGTTTGGGTTTATCTTTGGTTGTGGTGATACTTTCGTAGGTTAGTTCCTGATTGAAATAAATTTCATGTGTTGCGTTTGATAACCACATGGCTTGGTTGTTTGCAGTTGTTGAACCAAATTGTGTGTGAGCTTCCTCCAGAGCATCCGTTATCCAATGCTACACCTCTACGTGATTCTCTAGGGCATACTCCAGCTCAGGTATTCCTGCACTCTTGATGCATTTTGTTTTTGTGTTTGCTTTTATGCTTCTTTCATGCTCGGATAATTGAATGGTTCATATGCTAGCTTTGATGTTGTAGCAACTGTCCATCATATTTGACAATGTTGACATGCCTTGATATTTGTGTTTTGAGATTATCTTGTTTTGGTTGCTGTGGACCAGAGAATAACGAAGTAATAATCTGTTCTGCACACTTTTCATTAGAATCTGTAATCGCGGAGTGGGAGAAAGTAAAAAGACGGAAATCACAAGTTTTATTGATGTTTTATTTGATAAACAGAGCAATTTAGTCTTAGCACTAATAAGTCACTGAACTTTGTTTAATTTCCTTCAACTGGTTTTTCCATGATTCATTTCACACTGTTTAGTAACAAATTTGTAATGAGTTCATGAAAGCACTGTATTTTTCTTTTGCGAATCTTTTACTGTCCTTATCGTCACGTATTAATGACCATTTTTTTCCATTGGTAAGGTTGTTGCTGGTGCGGTTTTGGGATGCATAGTAGCATATCTGATAAAAGACTCGTAGAAAATATGTGGTAGTGGATACTGATTCTTTGACCATTTTACTGATGGGCTGCTGAGTATGTGCAATACAAGCATGGTCCGGAGGAGCCTGTTGTAAAATGAGTTAATTCCTTAATCTTAATTCTTAAGGTTAATTTGAACACTGTCATATCTGAAATCACTTTTATTAAATTAAAGGATTCTCCTGTTGTGCAACTCTGAACTCTTGATACATCTCAATATATTTATTCATTCTTTTCGTTATCGATGACTAGTCTGGCTGCTAATCTACATTTTCTTTCAATTGTTTAATTACTTCCTTGGTGGGTGGTATAGTTGTCATATGCATTTGGTTACAATGAGCTATGCAAGCAGCTCTTCAGTATATCCCCAGAACAAGGCAGAATTTTTTCTCAGTCTTGGGTCATGATATGATTGTGATAAAAGGGTAGAAATTGCTTTCAAATAGGTTCACAAGCACGTATCATAATAGCCAGGACAAGACATTCTAGTTAGCTTTAAGTCAGCTTCACATAACAAATTGTGGCATTCATTGCTTTTTATATTGGAAACATTAACAAGCTGACAAAGTTGGACTGTTCCGTAGATGCAAGTTTACTAAAAGGAAAGTCCAAGGCCCCGTTCGTTTGGGTTGTTTGAGTTGAGAACTTGATTAAAAAAGTGAAATTCATGTGAGAGTAAACACTATAGCAAATGAAGTTGAATTTAAATTTTTATGAGAGAAAACATTGTTGTCAAAAGTTGAGTTATAATTCAAACTAACGAAACGAATAAATCTTGCACTGCCAAGCTTGCACCAGTTTGTCCAAGGAAATCCGCTCTAGTGGTTGTAGACTAAAGAAAGTAATCTGGACACTACAATTGAACATGATTTTCAGGCACCTTTGGCCATGTCCTTCTCCGTTTACCTAATTGAGGGCATGGCTCTTCACCAAAACCGCAAAACCGACAACGCAACCAATCCAAATAAATTCTCACGGGTTAGATTGGGTTGTATTTGGCATACATTTTTTGTTATGAATATTTGTCTTACTTTTTGTTTGTACGGGTTAGGAAAATCTCGACCCCCACTTACAAGGTAAAGGGGTTCCTCAATTTTGGGCTCTCAAGCCACCATTCTCCCAACTTCTATACTCCATTCCACAATACTAAGAGGCAAAAAGGGCTCTCCTTGAGAAGGGCCAAACTATGGAGATCTTTCACCACCACTACTACTCTCTCTCTCTCTCTCTACATTTACACCGGCGAGCTTTTCTCAGAATCTCATGGGCACAAGCACCACCACTAGTGCTCTATATCATTAAATACTGAGTTATGCTCACTTTTCCCTAGGACCCATGTCTAACTTAAGCATCGGAGTCCCCTTGGGGAGCCCCCCACTCCGTAGCTTTCTCTCCTTTTGTGATGCAGGTCCACCTGGAGTGAGGGTTCCATCCATCAAGGCATCTACGGTGGAAAGTCTAAATCTTGCATCAACAATATGTTACAAATTCGTTCGTTATGATAAGTTTCTTGAAATGAATTTGTGAGAGAAGTGCAAAAATGTGCTTTTCAATCAAATATTTTGCCAAAAAAGGATACTTGTTAGTTTGGGTTAAGTTTGGGAAACTTTTTGTTTTATTTTAGCGTTGGTGAAATCCTCACGATACTTTTGGATTCACTTGCTATTTGATTTGTAATTTGTAATTATCAATATGTGAGCGTGAACACTCCTATTTAGAGACAAGATTTAAGTACTTTACATCCTTTTAATGTTGAGATTTAACGTTTAGATGACAAAAGCATTCTTCATCATAATTATGTCCTTAATAAGTCGATTTTGTATTTGGCAAAAAAAGTGTAAACATGACATATTCAATATGTTGTTAAATTTTTGTGTTAAAATGTATTATGCTATTTTGAATGCTATATTTAATTTATATCCTAAATTTCTCTTCAAATTTTTTAATTTGAATCAAATTGTTTAAGTTGGACTTATGAAATTTTAACATTCAATTATTTAAAACTCATTTAATACACGCATTTAAATTCATAATTCTAATTTTTCTTATAAAAAATTTGAATAAAAAAATTCTCGTCAAATGCGTGAATTAGACTGCCCTTAAAAATGTTTGTTAATGAATTGACAAAATCGAATTAAAAATCACTACATGTTCCATTCTATTCAATTAGCTCCAACCAAAAAACTAACAGGTGCCTTAAGACAACAAAACGACGCCGTGTCATTAGACAACTCGACTCGAAATTTCAAACACGCAAAAACGGAGGGAAACCCTTTTTCTGCTTCAAAGCAGTAAGGACCCCATTTCTTTCTCGCGTATGAACTTCAATCCTAAATTTCTCCCAAATTCGTTTATCAAAAACAAAACTGAAAACGTTCTCCCAAATTCAAGCCTCCAGAAACCCTAATTTTATCCGATCAAATTGCAGGAACGCAGAAGTTCCAAGCAGATCATGGCGGAAATTCTTAGCCCTAACCCAACCAACCAGAAGCAGAAGGTTCCCATGTCGTCGCGCCTCCAGTCTAGCACCAGCCCCTTCTTCTTGGGCTCCAACGACGACCAGCTTGAGCGCGCTCAGGCACGCGCTGCACGAGCCGCCGCAATTCGCCGGAAGACCGTCACTGCCAATGCGTTTCCCTGTCGTGACGATCTCGATCCCTGTCTGGACAAGCAGCAGATCCTTGAGTTGTTCCAAAATTGCATCAAACTTGCGAGCGAAAACGTCCGTTCTTTATTTTCTCTGTAAAACTGTGTGCGATTCTTTGTGCATTTCCGTATTATATTTGAGTTTGTGTTAGGGTTTCAATTTCGGTTGACTCTTTTTTCCGTTCGGAAAATTGCGTTTGAACTGTGGTATTATTTCCTGTCTATTATACTTTGATGCTTTATGTAAACTTTGTGTTCGATTTGATTTCTTTGCAGAAAATTAATCAGAAGAATACTTGGGAACTGACTCTGATAGACCATTTAACGGAGATTATCAAGGTTGAAGAAAATGACATGGAGACCAATTTTCAAAAGGTAATACCGCTGCTGCTCTTATTTATACTAAGAACGGCAATGCAAAATGATTCTCCATAGAATTCAGGTGAAATTAGTTTGGAGGTGGATAGCCGATTTGGATTTAGGAAAAATATGGGAACTTTAAAGTTTAAACGTTACATTTAGTTAAGCATACACCTGGGTTAATTGGATATGGATCAGCTAGATTTCATAGTTTCGGAAAAATAAACAGAATTCTATTAATCCAAACATCGACGCAGGTACTAAGATATGCAGGACATACAGAAATTGAGAGGGAGATATATCCCACTGTACTAGTTTCTATTGATGTTATTCTTCAACGTCTTTTGGTTTTTTATTCTGAAATTTACTAAAAAAATTTTGTTTTCTTAGGTTGTGGCCATGTTCTGCCTTCGGCGTTTTGCTAGTTATGTGTGCGCATACATTGTACTTAAATTTAATTTATACCTATAATGAGCAATTATGGTTTGGTTAGTATTGTTGTAAGCACAAATTATGGTTTGAACAATATTGTTGTAAGCACATATAATCTTACTTCTTTGCTAGATGTTAAACACTATACGTGCAATCTGATAACCTTTTGCCCCTGCTATGTGCATATAACCTTATCACTTTTATACTTGTAGGCAAGCTGCACTCTTGAAGCTGGGGTCAAGATTTATTCATTAAGGGTGGATTCAGTACACTCTGAGGCATACAAAGTACTTGGTGGGATGAATAGAGCAGGTCAAGAAAATGAGCAAGGTTAGGGTTAACCATAACGAACTTTTTCTTTTTGTTTTTCAATTGTCATACCTTTCTTTTAGAATAATCATGTGACTTGGGGAGAATTATATTTCTGAGCATATTAATCATTTCATATTTTCAGGATCGACAAAATGGAAGTTTTAAATAATCTTTTTATTATTATTTTTTTTACTAACCTTTTTATGTTCTACACATTGTAACAAAATTTGGATGACCTGAATCTTTTGGGACGCTGATGGTTGAAAAACCTTGTTATGTTTGTAAAGTTTGCTTCAATAAGATGTATTTGATGGCTTTCCGTGATGATCTTTCTGTGTTTTATACCCTCAGTAGCTAGCTCAGTCACATTCTTCTATTGCATGCGTGCTCCACTCACAATTGTTAACCACATACCTCCTTTTATTAGATGCAGTTGTGGACGATGCCAATGTTGATAGTGGACAAAAAGGAGGTCAATCAAAGAAAGAGACAGAGAGAAAGGTTGATAGTCCTTATTTCGTTGAGTGGATTAATTTACTGAACTAACATTCTAAACCCAGATCCATACATGCAGCTCTCACCTTTGTCAACGCTGGAATCATCTTTTGAGGCTCTTAATGTCAAAAAGTTTGATGGTAAAGAAATTTTCCTTCTTATTTTACTATAAGTTTTATGATTTTAAATACTTGGTCAAACGTAAGGTAAAAACTATTGCCTTTTCAGTTGCATTCGCTGTGGATCCACTCTATCATCAGACATCAGCACAATTTGATGAAGGTGGAGCCAAGGGTCTTTTAATGAACAATCTTGGAGTATACAGTGGATGCAAAGTGCTCTTTGATTCTCTGGAGGTACCAGGGAAGTGCATATCATGTGATAATCAACAAGATAAAACAAATACAATTGATCTTTCTTTTGCTAAAGGTATGTTGCAATTTCTGGATACATCTTATTCCTGGAAACTCTTGTCAATATGGTGCCTCTAGATTAGGAAATTCAATCAAAATCAACTTATCCTCTTTTTTTTTTTTTTTTTTTTTTTTTTTTCAGAATATATTGAACAGATGGTACTGAATATGCGAGTGAAAGAAGAAATCTCACCAACTCTTAGGAGTATAGTCAATCGATTTGACGAAGATAACAGAAGGCCATCAGATTTCAACTCTTCTGGCCAGACATTGACAGAAGATGCTGTTTATAATGAGGTCGAGTTTAATGATGACGCAATTGAGGATTGTGTGACCTGGAGTAATGATCACGATCATGAGGAAGCCATGGTAGATGAGGGTCCAAGTTATGCAGATTCAACATTTCCAGATTATAATGAGGTTTCTGTTACAGATTACACGTAGAATAGAACCTGACTTGCCTGCTTTACAAACGCTTTTACGCATACTGTTCTCCAACTATAGCTAATATTAGATGTTTCGCATAAATCGTTATTTTATGCAGGAACATGAACCTAGTACTTTCTATGACCACAATGCTGAGGACAGATTCAATAACGTTGATGAGTATTTGTTCTCTAGTCTTGGACTAGCTTCAAAACAAAATGCTTGGGCAGGTCCTGAGCATTGGAAGTATCGCAAAACTAAAGGTTGGTATCACAATGCAAGTACCAGCTCCTTTTTTAATATTTTGTTCTAAGTGGCTCTTTTTTGGTAACGTGATCTTGAATATGTAATCCTGGCTTCAGATGTTGATCCTCCAAAAGAAAATGGCTCGGCACTAATAACTAAGAAAAAGAAGAACCAGAAACAGGTAGAACCTGAAATCAATTTCACAAGATCCTTGGACAAAGAGATTTTAGATATCTTTGCTCCTCCTAAAAATCCCAAGACATTATTGTTGCCTGCAAATAAAGCAACTTGCAATACCAAGCTTCCTGAGGATTGCCACTATCAACCGGAGGATCTTGTTAAGTTGTTTCTGCTACCTAATCTGAAGGTATATTTGTGACAAACTTAGATGTTTTTTTATATATATATATATATATATATATATATATATATATTGGTCTTTTTCTTTAAACTCCCTATGCCTAAATATTTCCTATGAGTTGATTTTTCCTTATGCAGTGCATTGGGAGAAGAAGAAAGTTCTCAGGTAATTCTACTTGATGGAAATAATTAATTCACATATCTTTTCGTTTTTTGTTTTTTATTTTTTTTTGTTTTTGTTCTTCAGTTTTTTCTTTCTTCTTTCTCTTTTCCTTAATGATAAGATGTGCATATGTTAGGTATATGGTGTCCATCACTATAACGTTAACGTCATTATGAATCTTGTTTTTGTTGTCAGATGAGACAATGCAACAATTTGATGATTATGGACAACGTCCATCATGGGATGACGGAAGTGTATTTGATGGCCAATGCGATGAACGAATTGTCCAGAGTGATGAGGAGTCCAGCACTCTTGTTTCTCAACCTCGTCAGGTTGGTTTTCTTATTCTTTAGCTTGGTTAACTTCTGATTTTCGGATTTATATATGGGCTGGAACTCATAGTGAGGTTGCCTTATGAATTTGAATGACGGACTTATAACATTGATCCACAGATGTACACAATATTTCTAGTTTGGAACTCTGTCAGGTGTTAAATATCATCGAGATTTGGAAGAATGAAATGTTACAATGTGTTTTAGTGCACAACTTTAACTCAAACAGACGGGTAACTCATTTGCAGATTAAGCTTATTTGCTTTCTCATCTAAACAATACAGGTGAATAAAATTGAAGTCCAGTATGATAAAACTTCTAAACAAGTTGATGTCCAGGCTCTTAAAGAAACTCTCTGGGACCATATGCAACAATCTAATCAAGTTATTCAGGTATGCTATTCCACTGATAGCGTAGATTTTTGGTGAAGAAATATATATGGTCCGAAAATTTAATGTCTACTCTTAACCTGTGGTTTTCATTTTGAATTGCTTGATGATTGTGTCATTCTATTCTGTCACGTAACTTCTATCTTTGAAAATCTACTCGTTCATGTTAATATTGATGTTTATCAACTATTTTTTTTTCCCCCGCATGATGAAATAATAGGCCACCTGGAGATGAACTTATAGTCTATTATCTATGTTATTTGATCACTAGATACAAGTTCATGTTGATATACGGAACTGCTGTATCCATAGTTTCATATAATTCATACATCGTTCATGTTAATATTGATGTATATTTTTATCATTCCCTACTAAGGCTATATATTTCATACCTCGGACTGGATAATTATAATATTAGGAGAGTAATAAGTTCGAAGGATATTGTTACACGAAATAAAATAAAATAAAAAATCTCTGGATATTGATGGAAGTTTGAAGTTACCTTGGTGGTGAAATAACCCAATGATTGTTCAATTGATAGGGAAGGAAAAATTGCATCACGTCAATAGCTTAGACATATTATTTGTATATTGTTCATCCTGTCCGATTTGACACCAATGTGAATGCCAAATTTTTCCACATTTGGTAGACGTAGGTCCAATTCTAACGCTATCAATGCTTTACCGGATCTGCTACCATTATGTTTTGTCTCTAGCAGATAATGCGTTTGAAAGGGTCAGTTCTAATTCGTAAATTTCTATCTTTGTAAAAGGATCAAGAAGAACCAATATCCTTCAGGAAAATATTGGCCAACTTACCTAGTGACTGCAGAGCCGCCGCAACTATCAACGATGTGTCCCCTCACTTGTGTTTCATATGCTTGTTACATCTAGCTAATGAGCATGGGTTGAGCATCCATGGTCACACCAACATGGACGATCTTACTATACAACTTCCTCTTTCTAATAAATGCACAACTTGAGAGGTCTATGGATTTCTTATCTTATCGGTATCGATTTGTACCTCGTAAAAGCTGTGTTCCTTAATATTTTGTACCATTTGAAAATGGTGAAGCCAACAACTCCATGTAGTAATTCTTCCTATTATTCTTCTGATACTAAAAGTATCTTCCCTAGAAGTTTGTATATTTCTCTGATCAACCCTTTTAATTTGTTCATAATATTTTTTTTTTTTTGGCTGGGCATAATGTATATTTTTTTTGCTTGAACGTTTTCAGTGTTTCCAAGCCAGACTTAAATAGCCATAAATCTGCAACTGCAATTTTTTTTTTTTATTGTCACATATACCAAAGGATATCCTTGATTAGTACATGTTTTTCATGCCTTAAAAGTTATGGTGTATGTTAATGTTTAATATTAGGAATATTAATTCAAATCTCAGTTTGTGTGTTAAATGATATGACGTGTGAATTATTATTTTTTTATTAATAGATATTTAAAATATTATTAAGTCAATTAATAATAAAAAATAATAATTAAGATTTAAATTGGTACTCTTAGTACTACGTATATGTGTATTAGAATTTCATGTGGGCATGTGCTCTTTTGTCGTCTGATTTGTGCGCGTGTAATGCCTGTTTATTGGAGTCATTGCTTTTAGCCGGAGAAGGTATTTCCTTCACTCATTTAACACATTTTTTTAATGTATATGTGGCAAATGTCACATCGGATTAATTATAAATAAATTATTTTTCAACTATTGACTTTCTGTCTTTTTTGTATTGAGTGAACTAATGAAGATTTTACATTTACGTAGAGAAGATCAACTACGACCCACTTATAGATTCGTTTTATGATTTGAGGGCACTGGCTGGATGGGCATCACATTATCTTGTTTTGTTTATGACGAAAATTGTCTTTGCCATTTATTATCTAGTCAATATTTCATAACTGTGATCGTGAAGATAAGTGCACATGCCAAAAAATGCGCTAGCTAATTTGAATTGTGAACATGGTACATTTTAAGCCAAGAAGGAATATCATATGTTGCTCGCAAAAAATAAACAAAAGCTAATAATCACATGTCCTATTTAATTATAAGATAAATTAAAGCACACGAAATTCACCCAAAACTCTTTAGTCTAATGGCATGGAAAAAGGACTTTGGTTTGGAGGTTGTGGGTTTTTATCCCACTGGTAATCTTTATTTTCTATTTATAGAATAACACATGCTATTCTGTAAGTCTAAGTCTGTAACATATGCTTTCCTTTGAAAATAATAATAATAATTTCATATAAAGCTCTAATCCCAACTTTTAGTTGCTTCTTGGATTTGAGATTCTTCAAAAGCATTTGGAAAAAATAATTCCAAGTATTATCTAACAAAATTTTTTGGACCACAAGACCATAAGTAGTCCACCAAAAATATCTTTAAAAGCAAAAAATTTTATGTAAATTTCGTTTATTTTATAAATTTAAATTTTTAATTAAAATTAAGATGTGATATTTTATAAAAAATTTTTTATTGTAATAAAAAAATAAAATGTGATATTTTTTAAAAATTTTTTATTATAAAAATTTAAAATTAAAAATTTAAATATGAATAAATGAGTCAGTAGTATACACCATTTGCTTTTATTGTTCCAGCACTTGTTTTCTTCCGTGTCTCATGGACATGCATCCAATCCGGTCTCAGTCCCTATTCCAATCCCATATGAATCATTTGCGCAATAAATGACATGTACTTCTAAAATTAGATGTGACAGATATTATGAACGGAAAAACACAAAAAAAAAAGTTTCAATTAGATTAAAAACGGTTTAGAATTTAGAATTGATTTTGTTTCTATTTTTCATATTTAAAAAAAAATAAATACATCTTTAAAATTGTATTTAGTATAATAAAAATAAAAAATAGAAATGAAAATAATTTTTTAATTTAATATAAAATAAGAGAAATAAAAAATAACGTTTAATTGTTTTTTATTTTTTATTTTTATTTTTTTTTTTCTCGAAGAGAAAAAAGAGAGAGACATTAATAAATTTTTTTATGTTAAAAATAATCTTTTGATAAAATTATCAAACGCATTATTAAAAATAAGATTAAAAATATTTTTATTTTTATATAAAAAATAAAATTATTTTAAAACAAATTTTAAACGCTCAATATCTTTTTTCTTATCAAATCTAAAACCATGCTTGAAAAATATTTTACATGTTTGTGTTACTAATTGACTATTTAAAGTAGTACTACTCTTAACGAAACTCCCAGTATTTTTTATGCATATTTTTTTTTTTTTTATTAATTTAAATTTATAATTTGAATTAAAATATAATTTTATAAGAAAATTTTTTATTATAATAAAAAAATTAAATGTGATTATTTTTAAAAAAAGTTTATTATAATAAAATTAAAATTTTAAACTGGAACTCACCGAATGGTCAATACTGCCTGGTTCGTCTTTCAAACTCCAGGGAACATACAAAACGCCAAAAATGGTGTTGTCCAAACTGTTTCAACGTTGAGCTAGACTTTTCCTAGCAAAAAAAGACAGAAAAACTCCTCTTTTTTCCAACCAAATTAAAAAAAAAAAAGTATAATATATATGAATAAAAACATTTTTACAGCTAGATTTTCTTTTCCGCCATATATATATATATATTATATTATATTATATATATACACACACACACACATCCCAGACCAAGAGCTAGCCGTGAGCTAATTTGCTCTTCATCAAATCTCTCTTCTCTCCTCTCTTCTAGGAAATAGCCATCACTAATATTCAATCGCTCCCATAATTGAAAAAAAAAAAAAAACCAACAAAGATCCAAAATCCGATGTCGATCATGACCATGATGAGCATATCACCACCATCGCCATCACCGCCGCCGCCGTTAGCTTCGTCGCCGCCGCCGTCACTCCCCGTCCGTACGATTCCGGGGAGCTACGGCTGGCCGTTGCTGGGGCCCATCTCAGACAGGCTGGACTACTTCTGGTTCCAAGGACCGGAGACTTTCTTCAGAAAACGAATCGACAAGTACAAGAGCACTGTTTTCCGTACCAACATCCCGCCGACGTTCCCTTTCTTCAGCGCGAATCCGAACATCGTGGCTGTCCTCGACTGCAAGTCATTCTCTCACCTCTTCGACATGGAAATCGTCGAGAAGAAGAACGTTCTTGTCGGAGATTTCATGCCCAGTGTCAAGTTCACGGGCGATATTCGGGTCGGAGCTTATCTCGACACTGCTGAGCCCAAACACTCTCAGGTACGACTGGTTCATCCAGCTTTATTAATTCATTAACCCTTTTATTTTTCTTTATTATTATTATTATTATTTTGCCATCAAAGTCGCTTTGTTTTACTTGGGTTTAGGGTAAACTTAAAATTAATTAAAATGTGATTTTACATGAGGATATTTTGTTATGAAAAAATTAAATATAATTATTTTTTTAAATTTTTTATTATAATAAAATTTAAATTTTAAATTTAAATTAATGAAGTGAAATGAATGTGGCGTTTTATCGTTTATTATTTAAGATATTACAAAATATACCCATGAATTTATAATGTGGTGTAATTTTAGTACTTCAGTAAAACGGTCAATTTTGTTTTTAATATTTTTAATCATTTAGGTTGCATATAGTGAGATAACCCTATTTTTTGAGAGTGAAAATTGAATTAACCAAAAACGAGTAAGAACTTTGTTTGTGGGGTTTGGATCACGGGTTGTCATTTTGATGATAACTCATCGTATGACAAGAATGGAGAGAGATTTTTTTTTTCTTTTTCTTTTTCTCGCTAAGGAAATGGAGGTTAGAAATTGAAACTCATCAAAGTACCAAGTAACAACTGAATGGAATTTCCATTTCAAAAAAAAAAAAAAAAAAAAAAAAAAAAAACTGAATTGGGTTAGCCAAAAAAAGAGTAATAGAAAAACGTTTTTCTTCTCCATTCAATGATCGGCGATTTGCGGGAAATATAAAGGGATTATTTTGTAATTAATTATAGCTAATGAACAGTTTGTTATCTGAAGAACATGAAAGCCAAAAGGAAACAGTACTGATTGTCTATTTGCAATTAAAGGGCCTGTTTAAAGAGTGTATTTAAATTATGATTTGAGTTTTAATTTGAATTTTTTGTGAAAAAATTATTAGCAAATTTTTTTTTTAATTTAAATATTTTATGAAATGAAAATATTATAGTAAAATTATGATTTAAATATAAATATATGTATTAAATAATTCAAAAGATTTTTAAGACGTTTTTGGAATTTAGTGAAAATGTCTAATTGAAAGGTTCGAGTGTGAAACACGTGGGAGCTGCCAACCACCAACTAGCTTGTAAATATCAGTGCGATTTTGAGATTTATCGAGAGACACTTTCCCGGGGCTGTTGAGCTCATGTGTTGCCTACTGTTTTTCTGGACCATATTATCTTATACAGGTGGTCCACTTCAATGCAAGGACTTGTTACTTTGTATGCGATATTTTGGTGGGGGAGATTGAGAGACTGGAGAGGAACAAAACACAATAATTTTGCTAATCTCTGTACTTTTATTTCTCTGAGTGGTGGATTATTCACAATACAGATTTCTCTCTCTTTTTCCGTGTTAAAAATGCTTAATTAGCCAAGATCAGTCGTGAAAGAGATAAAAATAGATAAGGTAGTCATGTTTTGGACATAAAATAATTAGTGTAAGAATTTACTAATAAAAAATTTCGTATTGTGTCATTTTTTTTTAAGATCTCGAAAATTGTCTAGTTTTATGTATAACAAATCAATATTGTGATAAAGCAGTATGCTACAAATGCAAAATTACTTGGGCTAATTATTTGTTTCAGCATGAGTTTAGTTTCCTGCTAAACTACAAACATTAATCATGGGATGGACCTTAATAAGTGTACACGCGATCTGCTGGTTCACAGGTGAAAAACTTTGCAATGGACGTATTAAAAAGAAGTTCCAAGGTTTGGGTCTCAGAACTAACTTCAAGCCTCTCAACGATGTGGGACACAATAGAAACCGACCTATCGAAGAACAATTCTTCCACCTACTTAGTCCCACTACAGAAGTTCATCTTCAAGTTCCTCACCAAGTCCCTAATTGGATGCGATCCTTCGATCTCGCCAGAAATGTCGGAATCTGGCCACGTTATGCTCGACCGCTGGCTCGCCCTCCAGCTCCTCCCCACCGTCAAGATTGGCGTTCTTCAGCCCCTTGAGGAGATCCTCCTGCACTCTTTTGCCTATCCTTTTTTCCTTGTCAGTGGTGACTACAATAAGCTCTATCAATTTATATTGGATAACGGTAAGTTCTTACAACAACAACCACGGATTTCTTTAGACTTTGTGCACTGCTATATTCCTGTTGGAAAAGACTTAAAAAGAGAAAAAGAGAATTACCAAAACCGTCTCTATCAGGTAAATTTATTTATTTATTTATTTTTTTAGGCCCTTTAAGAATAAGACAAAGTTTTGATTAAATTAAGGCATCCAGTACTATAACAACCTCTATTAATAGAAGATATTCCTACAGGGAAATTAGCTTATCATCTACATTAAAAGCATAAGACACCAATGAATTGGTGTAGGTTGTTTTGTTTATTACAATTCGGTGTCAGAGCTTGTATTATTACAAGTGCTTTAATTTCACATCTCTTGTACTCAGCCAAAAAAAAAAAAAAAAAAAAAAAAAAAATATCTCGTCTAAACCAGACATAAATCAACTCTTGCTTTGATTAGGAAAAAAAAAGTCTTTAAGAATCACGTGTCACGAATAATTGGGTAGTTAATCTTGTCTCTTGGCATTTGCTGTGAATATTTAGCAAAAGAACAAACAATCTTTATGCACTAATTATTGAAGAATTTGACAAGTCACAATTAGATCACAACTTTTTTTTTTTTTTTTAATAAACAAAATCTATCTTGAAGATTTTGAGTTTTTACTTTTGCCTACAGGATACGTAAAATTGAAAACGACTCTTTTTATTTTTTATTTTTTATAATGTACTACAAAACAAATCTTAGAGAAATCCAATACAAAAATAAACTAGTGGAACTTAAATTATTACTTAACCCTTAATTTACGTACTTAAACTACTATAACATATATAATTATTTATAACACAGGTAGAGAATAAACAATATTTAGGCATAATTATTGAAGAATGTGACAAGTCGCAATTAGATCACCATTTTTAAAAATAGAAAAAAATCTACATGTTACTGATAGTAATTTAAATTCTCTCTCTTGAAGATTTTACTTTTGCCTGGAGTAGATTAATATGCAATTGTAAACGACTTTTTTGTCACTTACATACAAAACCAAATCTTAGACAAACCCTCAATAATTTGTATTTCTTAAATTCTTGATAATTTACGTACGCAAACTATAACATATATTAATTATAATACAGGTAAGGAAATAGTAGAACGAGGCAAGACCGAGTTCGGACTGAGTCAAGAAGAGACAATTCACAACCTCCTTTTCGTCCTTGGCTTCAACGCCTTCGGCGGCTTCTCCGTCTTCCTCCCGACTCTCCTCGGCACCATCGCCGGCGACACAACCGGTCTCCAGCAGCGGATCGTCAAAGAGGTCAGGCAAAACGGCGTGTCGTCTCCGCTCACCTTCGACTCCGTCAAGGAAATGGATCTCGTCCAGTCTGTCGTTTATGAGACGCTCCGGCTCAACCCGCCGGTTCCGCTGCAGTTCGCCCGGGCCAGGAAGGACTTCCGGCTCAGCTCCTACGACTCGACCTTCGAGGTCAAGAAGGGCGAGCTTCTCTGCGGGTACCAGCCGCTGGTTATGCGGGACCCAAAGGTCTTCTCCGAACCGGAGGAGTTTAGACCGGACCGGTTCGCCAAAGAGAAGGAGTTGCTCAATTATCTTTACTGGTCTAACGGTCCGCAGACCGGTTCGCCGAGCGAGTCGAACAAGCAGTGCGCGGCCAAGGACTACGTCACGCTCACCGCGTGTTTAATTCTCGCCTACACGTTCCGACGCTACGATTCGATCACTGGGAGCGCTGCTTCGATCACAGCCGTTGAAAAGGCCAAGTAAGAGACAGATTTCATTGACTTTTCAGTTGCAATGTCAATTCTCTGTCTTTTTAGGATGGGTGGGTCCTACAGAATCTGACGTGTTTAAATGAACGGTGATGGGTTATGAGGGAAAAAAAGGAAAAAGAAAGAAAATTGATTGTGAATGATGGGGGTGTTGTGTGTGTTAATAGACGTGGGGACCAGTTTTGTTTTTCGTTTTTTGTTTTTTTTTTTTTTTGGGGTCATTATTGACTATGAATTGCGTTTACATAAAAGGAGGGCCGCAACTCCCTTTTCAAAAATAGTCGTACATATATCCATAGATTAGCTCTTTCGGCCCGTGTAACCTCAATAATGTAGGAGACGTGACGGGTAGAGAATTTAAATTATAATTTATTATAGTATTTTCTCATAAAAAATATATAAATTAAAAGTAATTTTAATCACATAATTTTAATTCATGAACTAAACGCCTCTTTAAGCAGCATTCAATTGATTAAACTTTTCAATTTTAAATATTTACAATTTAAAATTTTATTTATTTTATTAATTTAAATTTAAAATTTAAGTTTTATTATAATAAAAATTTTAAAAAATAGTTATATTTAATTTTCTTGTTACAGTAAAATTTTTATTACATAAAGTCACATTTTAAGTTGAATTAGTGAACTAAATGAATTTAAAATCTTTTAATTTTATTTTTAAATTTTTACAGTTAAAATTTTTTAAAAAATATCACATTTAATTTTTTTTTTATATTATAATTAAAAAATTTTAAAAATATTATATTTAAATTTAAATTTAAATTTTAAATTCGTGAAGCGGAAGAGGGTTTAATGTCTTCTACGTTTAGAAACTTTGGAGTTTTCTATCCCCGCGTATCAGGTGGCAGATACTATTAAATAAGATTTTCAGAAGAAAAAATGGTTATGGAAGTAATATATACCTTTTAAGTACAATCCTTTTATCTTAGCGTGGGGGGCTGGGGGAGAGAAGGTACAATCCTTTTAGTAAATATCGTGCTTTTTTTTTTAAAGTTAATCTAATGGCACAATCGGCATCCAAGACAAAAACGGATTATGCTCCTAAGGACTTCCACAAACACCCTTAATTGAACAAAATATAGGTAAACAACTTACAAATTGCACAAACAACTTTTATTATCCTTGGATTCTAACTTTTATTATTTAAGTTGATAAGTAGTCTCCATGCATGTGTAATGTTATTTAAAGATTAACTTATGATGGAGAATATACTAACATATCAAAAAACCTATCTTGATTTTATACTTTTAAAAACTATAAACTTTGCTCACTTTATAAGCTCATGAAATGAAAACTCAAGGCCACATAATCCTCATTAAGTTGACTCATTTGAGTCACACTATAATTTCTTATATGCTGTTTTCACCATTCAATTGTCAAATTTTATTGAAAAGAAATAGAAAAAAATATGCTACAAAATTGATTTTTTCTGCAAAGAAAATTTCCCTACTTTTTTGGACATTCTCCGGACATATCCAAAAATATCTTAAATATTCATAGATATTCACCGATGTTATGGATATTTTTAGTCGCTATAACCATTTTGCAGATATTCTAAGAAGCAGTAACGAAACTAGAAATTTTTATGAGGGGGGCTTATAACTACAACAAAAATTTTGAGGGGGCATAAAGTTGTATTTTCAATTTTTTAGAGGCGTATAAATTTTCTAAAACTTTCTTATGTATACATAGGTAAAAAAAAAAAAGAAAAAAAAAGTATTCAGAGCACGTCGACTTTCGAATGTCGCTGTCGATTCCACACGTTGGTCATGTGGTTGCCGAAGGTGAAGCTGATATATAGAGAGAAGCGTAGGTGATGTATTGTTATATTATGTCCCTTTTGAGGCCTGGTTGATTTACCTTGCATAACACTGACTGTAACAGTGTTCAAGTTAACTGCCTTTATTGGTGTAATGTATTTGAACTTCAGCTTTTTTTGTTAGCATGCTTGTGTAATATTTTGCAGTCTATATTTATGTAAACAAATCTGCTCATAGCGTCCATGGTTTTGGTTTGTTTGCTTCTTGATTTTGATATTAAGTACCCTGTTAAATGAATTGCAAATTCTTAGCACGAAGTGCATCCTATAACATAACAAGAAGTATCCTACCACAACGTAATTCGAATATTTTGGAACAACCGAATATATATATATATATATATATATAAAAGTCCACATTAATTCCATCAAAGTTAAGTAAGATAAACAGTAACTTAATATAGTTGTTCACCTACTGTCTGTCATTACTATTAAAAGATGTCGTGGGAACAAGGCCTCAAGGAGCCCATTTACATCAAAACAACAATCAATTGAACACCAAAATACTTTTATGGGACAGAAGCATGATTGTGTACTTCATTTCATACTATATCCTTGAATTGTTTCTAGGGGCCATTTTTGCCTTTCAAACCCGCTGGATCAAATTCGCAAAAAAATACACAACTGTTGTGGTAGATGTTAATCCTACAGCTCTGCAGTCCACTTCTTCTTTATGCAATGGCAATAGGACATTACCCCTTGCGACCCCAGCGTAAAGCCTTCTTCTTCTTTGTCGCATACGCCAAATTCTGCACTCCAGGCTCTGGGTCAACGACTGATGGTGCACTTACTTTCTCCTCCGTAGTAGTGCTCAACTCTGCATACTGTACCTCGACATAACGTCCTTCGAATGCTTGTACGCTGCATTTAGAGTGTCTTGCCTAACATTATTGATCTTTGATCTAACAAGTTCGAGACCGAGAAAGAACCGCGCCTCCTTCGAATCGAACTATCAATGACAGTTATATAACAAGAGTTAAGACACATGAAAGTATGCGGTTTGCAAGCTGAACAAACCGTGTTACAGTAAATATGGACGTTCATTGCATGCATCAATATATTATTAATTTCGATACCTTACTATCTACGGTGTTCTCTGTTGCAGCAGCCCACATTAATTTTATTGCGAAGATGCCATAGTCATTCTCATTCCCTTGAGTTGGTATATCCTTCTTATGCACTACTTTGAATGAACTAAGATTCAGTCCGTCATCATATGCCAATTCCAAATCACTTGCGAGTAAGTTGGCAAGCACGCTAACCTGCATGACAACATTTTCTTGCATATCACACGAAAATACTCCAACAAATTTTAAATAGTGGTTAAAGCAACTTACCGAATCCATGGCAATACAACCCCGGGGATGTCTACTCCAGGGATGAGGCAGTGAATCCCAAATCTCAACTTGTTGACGGTTCAAGTCAAAAACGGCCAAAAACCAGTGCATATCCTCCGTCGAATAACATGGTATCACAATGTACAATAGATTTCTCATGATTTCAATTCACACATAATATAGCTTGTTAGCTATTGTGTTTAGGACTACTGCCACGTTTGTATAATGTTTTTTTTTTTTTTATTGTTTTGTTTTTGAATATTTCAAAGTTTGTTTCCTAGTTTCTAGGAGGTTGTTAATGTTCTGTTTTTTTATGTGTTTAATCGTGGCCTGATTATAGGACATGATCTTAGTGGTTAGTTATTTTTTAAGCCTTCAAATGTAACTACCGGAGGTCCGAAGGGAAATTATCCTCGATGCCAACATTGTGGCAGAAAGGGTCATCCTCCTTTTAAATGCTGGACGAGACCTGATGCAAAATGTAGTAGGTGTAACCAACTTGGTCATGAAGCTGTTTTTTGCAAAAGAAAAAATCAGTAGCAAGAAGCAGATGCTCAAGTTGCTGATCAAGAGGATGAAGATCAGCTCTTTGTTGCTACTTGCTTCTCAGGAAGTGATTCAAGTGAGAGCTGGTTAATTGATAATGGTTGCACTAATCATATGAGACATGACAAGGAGTTGTTCAAGGAATTAAGAAGCACGGAGAGTACAAAAGTCAGAATTGGCAATGGATAGCATATAGCAGTTAAAGGAAAAGGCACCATTGCAATTGCAAGTTGTTCAGGTAAAAAACTTATCTATGATGTTGTTTGTGTTCTAGAAATTGACCAAAATCTATTAAGTGTTGGTTAGTTGATAGAAAAAGGCTTCAAGGTACATTTTGAAGACAAATACTGCTTGATAAAGGATGCCTCTGGTCAAGAGATGTTCAACGTCAAGATGACAGGAAAGAGCTTCATACTTAATCCATTAGAGGAAGGGCAAGCTGCCTTTCCTACCAAGGACAGTGTCACGGAGATTTGGCACAAAAGGCTCGGTAATTAGCATCATCAAGGACTACTACTACTTCAAACAAAGCAATTAGTAAGGGATTTACCTGTTTTAGAAGATCATCTTCCTCACTGCCAAGTATGTCAATATGGAAAGCAACGCAGACAACCATTTCCAAAAACAGTGTGGAGAGCAACACAGAAGATTCAATTGATCTACATTGATAATCAAGCTGCGATAGCTATTTCTCATAATCCAGTTTTAAAACTAAACATTTCAACATCAAGCTATTTTTCTTGAGGGAAGTACAGAAGGATGGTGATGTAACTCCTGTTTATTGCAAAACAGAAGAGCAAATACCTGATGTTTTTACTAAGCCCTTACTAGCTAGCACGTTCGAGTTCTTGAGAATGAAACTTGGTGTTTGCAGTCTCTAAAGCAAGGAGGAGTGTTACTTATTGTGTTTAGGACTGCTGCCACGTTTGGAAAATATTTTTTTTTATTTTATTGTTATGTTTTTGAATATTTCAAAGTTTGTTTCCTAGTTTCTAGGAGGTTGTTAATGTTCTGTTTTTTATGTTTTTTATGTGTTTAATCGTGGCCTGATTATAGGACATGATCTTAGTGGTTAGTTATTTTTTAAGCTTTTAAATGTAAGTAATGAATTCAATGAAATTATTCCTTCTTTGACATAATCTCTAGTGTTCTTTATTGAAAAGTTTTTCATTGTTCTTTCCTTCAAAGTTGTATTTGTTTTTCTATTGCAATTTTACAAATAACAACATAGCTCTAGCTCGAACGCGTCACTTATTGAACATGATGAATAGTTTTTTGGGCGAGCATACCTTATCACAGGCTCCAACATCACCAAGAAAATTACGACGGCATTCCTCAACTTCCGCATAATGCATTAATTTTATGTGCCTTTGGATGTCTTTTTCCTTAAGTGTGACATAAAGTACCTGCGTACATAGTACAGCAAACCAACTTACAACTCCCGTCCAAACAAATTTTATATGTTTCTCATACTAGTTAAATTTTAAAATTTTTTCAAAGTATATTTGCATAGTGTTAGCATCTGTAATGTTGGTTATTTTATTATATTTAACTTGCTCATTACCAAAATTCGAGTTGGAAGGACCCAAACTGGCTGCTCCATAGGATTGGGAAACTCCCTTCACAAAGCCTCCGTTAAACAACAGGCATAGCAATCAATAATCTGCACGTCACAATCATAGTTTAATTACGATGTAACTGGGTTATCATCATCAATGTGTTTCTTCAAATACATAGCGAATTGGGACATAAGTACTATCATTTACTTACATCGCCGCTAATATTTCAGCCAGGAGCTAACTCAACAAGGTGCATCCGCCTTAAGGAAAATCTTTCAAACGAGCCAATGATCTCACTACATACGGAAATAGGACTATCACAACATTAATGATGTATTTTTTATTTTATTTTGATTTATTTAAAGCAATGAAATGGTTAGGTTAATAATAACCACTGGTTTCCAAACTTACCCATTCTTCAATGACTCGTCATATACATACAAAGCAACACATAGGTCAGTTGGCTTAACCACAAATCGCAATAGAAAGTTTCCTACTCTTCGACCCTTGCTTGCTACATATTCTTTAAGAACACAAGTCGGGTCACGAGGATGGTTTTGTCTAACAGATTCAGCAATACGGGTTTCTGAATCACTTATTTTTGTACACTCCATTGTCACATCAACAACTTCATCGCTTCACAAACTATCTGAAGGATCTATGGCAGCCAACTAAGCATTTACATTGGTTTTCAAATCACTTGAACCAGCAACATTCCGCTTCGATTGTCCTGAGTGTATTCTATTGAGTGACTTAAAAACGCTTGCAAACTTATCTTCGATATTATCCATTCCACGCATTATCTCAGAAATGGATGTCCCTTCATTTGCTGCCCCTGCTACGTGTTTAATTAGAGGTTCACATGATGGGGCGTCATTTTGAATACCTTCCGTGTCCATACTCTTGTTGGCGACACTTTTCCTTACTTCATCGGATTTTCCTGCATTAGAATTAGTCTCGTCTAATGCTTCGGAAGTCGTAACACGAACTTCTCTTCTAATAACATCCAACATATCTTCTTTAAACTTGGAGAGTTGCTGAGCCAACTCACTAACCACATCCTTCGTTCGGTTTACTTTGGCCATGATGTTGAGTGCATGCGTTTCAACGGTCCTTCTTCCAACACCTGATTCTTCGACCATTAATGACCGCATCTGCATTAATTAATCAAGACAAGAAAGCGTTAGATACACATAAAAATTTAAACAAATTAAGTTAAAATTGAAACCAAAAGTAGGTAAAACACCTTTGCAATATAAGTCATTTAACTTTGTTACCTTTTTAACAGAGTAACCGCCGGAAGCCTTAATCCATCTTAGAACTGCTCTAGTTTTCTTCTCTGTCCACGCAGTTATTGGTACTTTACTGCGATTGATGAATTGAGAGTGACCCTCCAAGTGGTGCAGGTAAAACACCTTACAAGGAAGTTAAGATTATTATTAATCACAAATAATGCGTCCCAACCAAAGAAATCATCAACATTCAAGTTCCAACATGAGTAATCTAGCATTTACCTGTAGAAATAGCACACATGCACCAATGAATTCCCCTTTCTTTTTTTTTTTTTTTTTATATCGCTTTACTGCTTTAACAAGATGGCTAAGACACTTGGTTGCCCAATTTAAGTTCTTCATACTATGAACACCGTTTATGGAAGAAAGTATGGTTGTTCCAACCACAACGGTTGTTGTTGGCATTAAGATAGTTCCACTAGCAAATAGTAAAAACTTCCTAATAAATATGTCATCAGGATGCTTATCATCTAACAAGTCAGCCTCCAAATCAAACAACTGTAGGTGCCTCCTTCCATCCATTATTTCTTTCTTCCGATTAATCACTTCCTCATTGGTGCCTTGTTCCTCAAAGTCGTCCCCCCATCAGACAAACCCATAACTTCACCAAACAACTTCGTTGTGAGGACAAACGTCTTCCCGCAAATAGTCAATGAGCAATCCTCCTCTTTAAAGTTGTCCACCATCCACATAATCAATTTGTGACATATGTGCACGCTAGCCATTTCCAACAACCCCTCAAACCCCATTCCTTTAACCAACGCCCTTCTACCCTCACTAAGATGAGCACACATCTTACCAAACCGTAGCGGGGAGCATCGTACATTTAATTTTTGGTTAGAAACCAAAGTGGACAAATGCTCTTTGTCCTCTTCTACACGATCCACACTCTGCCTTTTACGAACCCATTTAGCCACCATAGCTTACTTTTGCATTATTTCTGTTACTCAGAATAACACTACATGAATAACCAACTAATTTAATACTTAATGAAATATTTATGCTTCTTATGTCACAGGATGCATCTGTCCTCAACACATTTGCCCAAAAGATTAAAAATAAATAACCCACAAGAAACACCAAGATGACAATAGCAATAATCACACAATTTTATTCATACTACTTACACGATATATCGCATAGCACACGCTATAACCTAATACCACTTTTAGTATAAAACTCTTTCAACTAGAATAAATTATACTGGCTTGTAACATCCGCAAACATCCACGCCTACATACTTATTCAGAAAACTCAAAAATAAATCCACTTGCATTGCATGAATCTAGGTTTTCACTTTTTTGTAAAATACTCTTTCAACTAAATCAACTAATACTGCCTATTATCATCCACAAACATCTTCGGTTTCATCGTTATTCAGAAAAACAATAAATGAATCCACTTGTACTGCATGTATATAAGGTTTCTACCAACACGGTGGTATGACAGTATTTCACCGCTGCTTAGTAGCGGTGAAATACTATTGGGACGTTTCGCTTTCCCAATAGGTATTTTGTTTACCACATGTACAAACCCTATAACTACCAAATCGAAGGAACGAATCAAAATTAGCTTCAAAGAACCACAAATTCGACCCACCCATAGTGTTTCTATCTTCCAAAACGTCCCCTTTATTTACAATTTTCTGCGTAACCCATTGATGGAGAACATGAGACTTTTTAACCATTTTTTTCATTTTCCAGATAATTCGAGTCTACAATCGAGGTATAATTAAGTTCTTTTTTGCAAATGTTGTACAATTTAAAGTGTTTGGAAGATTACATCGGGAGTATCTCTGTCGATCTTCACACGGGTCGACGAAGTGGCAGCGGAGAAGATGAACTGGTGGTGTTTGAGGGGAGCGAAAATGTTAGTGGGTTTGGTTGTGGGAGTGGTCGTTAGGCGGTGGGTCTCCTCGTCGGCCTGTCGGAAGTCACCTCCGGCAACATCCCTGCGGAGGTGTTCGAGGAAGCGGCGACGGAGACAGAGGATGAAGTGGTGGTGTTTGAGGAGAGAGGAAATGTCAGGGTGAAGGAAGAGATAGAAGTGAGTTTGCTTGTGGGAGTTGTCGGGATGCGGCCTCGTCCGCCTGTTGGAACTCATCAGCGCTGATCTGGTTGCGGAGGAGGTCAGCGGAGCTCGAGAAAGGTCGAGGGAGGTCGAGAGAAATAAGGTTTGGGAGTGCTCGCTCTTGCATTTGAGAAAGGGAGAGGTTTTTGAGAAACAAATCTACACCGTTTAATTCCAATCCAACGGCCAGTCATGCATTTTATAAGTACCGGACTAAAGACAATTCCAATAATTATTAACAATAGATTTATTTATTTTTTATTTTTTAAAGGCTTCAAATCTTATTCCAGTACATTTGTCCTCATTTCTTGAGCTACTTCGAGCCTCGCAGGACCACAATACTTGGGCCTATTTAGCCTCCTCTGATACAGATGCTCTAAAGTCATGCATGCACGTCGACAATAGGCTGGCCCACAGTCCTTTGATAACGGCCTTACAGTAGCAAAAAAAAAAAAAAAAAAAAGGAAAATATTAGAAAATAGGTCAATATGAAAAACTTAAGAAAGTATATAGGTCAATTTTTAGTTATAGAAATTAATAGGCCATAACTTATCAAGTTATGGTTCATAACCAGATAAGTTATGGACAAACTTGTCAAGTTATGGTTCATAACCGGACAAGTTATGGACAATTATGAATAATAACTTGTCAAGTTATGATTAATAACCAGACAAGTTATGAACGAAAATAATAATTTGGCCTATTTATTAACTTATGTAAATTATTGGCCTATTAATTTTAATTCATCTCAAATTTTGGCATATTTTCCTCTTTTTCCCAAAAAAAAAGTACCAATTTTGCAAAATTGTTATTCCAATAAATACTATTTTTGTATTTTTTTTTCTGGTTCTAATGAAACATGTTTTGTTATGAAATATATTTCTTGTGCTAGTATACTCTTGGATTAAGAGATAAGAATTGGATCAAGACTGATTTTAAATATATTTCATAACAAAGTAATAATAATAATAATAATAATAATAATAATAATAATAATAATAATAATAATAATAAATAATAATAAAAGCTTCGACGTGTATGCATTGAGAAGGAAAGAAAAACATAAAAGGGAATAAAATATTTTAAAGGCCTGATTAACCCCACCAGGAAAAAAAAAAAATAGTGGTTCTATTCACACATTTTTTTTTTTTTTTTACTCTCCACTCTCCTTTTCTAACTACACACCTCGCATACTTTTAAAATAGTTAAATTTTCTTTTAAAACGCTTTTATTATTTTAAAATTACCCTAAGTATTTTATAAGTTTTTTAGTTATTGACCACTTTATTTTTCTCTTTATACCTACCATTTTATTTTAATTGGTTACTTTAATATTATCATTTGACAATCTATCTTTTTTTTTTTTTAAAGATTTAGGCATTATTTTTATTTTTATTTTTTTACATGTACACAAGATGTGATAAAGTTGATGAGCTTAGTACAAGGCTTAAATGTAGTTGCTCTGCAAAAAAAAAAAAAAAAAAAAAAAAAAAAAAAAAAAAAAAAAAAAGCACAATCGTGATGCGATTAAAAATAAAGAAAATTTAACATACATTTATACAACTGTTTCATGTAGTCATTAAAGATGAATATTAGGGTTTTGTTATAAATATCAAATAGCAACCATTTATAATTTAGAGACATGACATGTAGGGTGTAAAAAAAAACACCATGTCATTAGTTTCTTTTTTATAATAAAATTTTATTACATAATTAAATCTTTCATACTGTTTATTTTTGTCATTTTATGTGCGGATTTTTTATCATAAAAAAAAATTAACTTAAAATAATGTGTGAAGAATAAAAAGAGGGGTGTAAATTTAAAAAAAAAAAAAAAAAAAAAAAAATTACTTACCCAATTCCAAATCAAGTTGAAAACACGGGTAGTAACCATAAAGACTTGTGTAGCCGTACACAGAAACTGAGCAATTTATTTTAGCAAGTGTACTTTAATTGAAGTACCTGTGTATCAGCTTTACAGAATTACAGTCTCAAAAAAGTGCCAATTTATCAACTCATGGAACGTCAGCAAATCTTGTGAAAGTTCATGGTTCTATGTTAAAAGCACTAGCAGAGGAATTTTGCTCCATTACTTGCAAAATCACGTAATTTAAGAGAAGGAACACTGAAGGCCCATTTGGTTTAACGTGTTTAAATTAGTGATTCTATTGACATAAATTTTATAAAAGAATCATTAGTGAAATTTTTAGATTCAAATTCTTTATGAAAGAAAAACCCTGTAACAAAATTAAAATAATAAATTTAAATACATTTGTCAAAACGGCTATTAAGTACCATCACTAATAAAAATTAGACCCCACCTATGATCTCAAATTGCGAAACTCACCTTCTATTAGTAGATGGTGCTTAACAATTCTCAACAAGAAAGTAACATCCGGAAAGAGTCTGTAGATTGCATTCCATTCTCACATATAAATACAGCTCTCAATTTCAGGGTCTTGCAAGTGGAATTTTCAATAGAATGAGTTGAAAATTGACATTCTCTTAATGCGCTAGATGACAATCAAAGATTTACTATACTTTGACTAGTGATGGCAACAAATAACTCTTGAGTTGGTAAATATAGCATATCAGATTAATGATATTAACTCCCCCTGTGAAGGTGAGAAGGAAATCAGCATGTGAACAAAGCCTTTGGCTGTTCCATACATCCCGGTGCTTCAATTATGCCGACTGGACATTTCCCTGCGATTGAGCTCGAGACTTGGCTATCCCTTCTTTCCATCCTCTCTGACGAGCCCTTTGCTCCCACATTGCTGTTATTCTCTTCTGTGATGCTAATGCTGCCTCAGCTTTCTCTCTTGCTTCTTCACACGTTTCCATTCCTGAAGTGCACTTGTCTGCTTCCTTCAGATATTGGGAAGTAACCTTCTTAGCCTCTAACAGAGCCATGTCTCCCCGTCGCTGTTGTTCCAAAGCTTCTGCTTCCCGTAACTTCAGTTCCTCCGCCAATAGGTCAGCAAAGTTCTTCTCAGTGTCTTCACTCACCTCGGGGTCACGCTTTGCACAGTCTACATGATATGTACCAGATAGGAATTCAGTGAAACGAGAAACCTCATTATCATCATTCTACATATCCACCTAGCATCTAAATTCTAGCCCATAAAATCAAACTAAACGAGTTTTGTAACTTTCTCAGCAAATTCCTAACTATATTGAGAATTGGTTATTCTAAGTACAGAAATGCTGCTGCAAGCAAGGTGAGAACAAAATCGATATGTCATATATATCAAGCGGCCTTGGGATAACGGTTTCATGCACATTGAACATTTTCAGTAATGGGGAAAAGCCAACTATGGGTCTAGATCATCCTAAAAACCACAAGTGCTTTAAAGTTTGACATTGTCTAAACAAAGGTGAATAAAAGCAAAATTGCACCACTAGTACTCAAAAACATTACCATCTTCCAATTCATGTCTTTGAGACTTTGACAAACAATGCATCATGCAATTCATCAATTTGGAATTCGAACCCGTAATGTAGTAAACAAAATACATTGCCCTAAAGCAGGTCGGCCCCAATTGATAATCGCAAATTATAGTAAATGGAGATCTGGATCCAACCTTAACATCAGTTCAAACATCAGCCCGCCGCATTAAAATATCATCTCACACCACAAAAAAGGGGAAAAAAAAATCAAATACCAAATACTACGTATACGGCTAATCTAGTCTCTGACAAGAAACTAACCTGTAAAGGAATTGTTGCTCAATTCTGCAGAAAAAGAAAAAAAAAAAAAAAAAACCAGTAAGTACGCATTCATCAACATATCAAGCGAAAGAAAGTTGCAAAGGATAGATAAAGATAGTTATGCTAAATATACCAGTCGGCTTAAAAGTTACATGAACCACTTCAAGCAAATTCAAACTAAAAAGGCTATCTTGAAAAACTAGGAGAAAGCATACACAAACACGAGAAATTTACTTACAAAGACCAATCAATTCTGGTTTTGACCCCTCAAAAAAAGAAAAACACGATTCCAATTGTCAATCCCAACCATTTTGGTATTATTAGGGGTACCAACTGAATTATAGTAAAATAAACCCAAAAAACTCTCAAAGCCGGATCAAGATCTTATTAACGAAATCAAGAGCGCAAAATACCCAATCAAAGAGATCTAAGTGCAGATCGGAGAGGAGAATTACCGAGAGGGATGGAGAGGAGGGGCTGAGAAGAGCAATCGCAGTTGCAAGACGGGCAAGAAGAAGATGAATGGCTAACGGCGGCCAAACCCTCCATGAAGTGCCAGTAAAGGGGTGGGCCCACAATGTAGCCTGCTATGCAGAGCGCGATCACCGCCAGACCTGTTTTCAGCACCACCGGGCTCCAAGCTCTCGCTGGATTCTGGGTCATCGCCATCGAAGGGAGAGAGAGAGGTGGGTTTTTATTATGCCGGTGGATCGGGGTGGTGAGGAGCAGAAATGGAGAAAGAAGGATTCGGAAGTAAGGGAGAGACAGCTGGTCGTGTCGTTTGCGCGTGTGGGACTACGATTTACAAGAAGTCAGAAGATAATGGAAAACTAACAGAAACAGCCCCAGTGCGGAATCGCCAAATCGGTGTCTGTGACTATTAGCAACGTCAAACTTCACTCGTGAGTTATTTTTTAAGGAACTTTAACTGAAGTTTTTTTTTTTTTTCGCTTACGAAAAAGAAAAACAGAAAAATGAGGTCCAAGTTGCTGGTCAAGTCACGTTATGTCGGTGTTGTCGTGACAGTGGAAAAACGACAAAAAGTTGTCGTCGTTGATAAAGCACAACGATCTAGTCTAATCACTTATGTGAAATTTGATGTCGTAAAGTACAAAAATGATACTAGTTTGTTTTTGGATTATTTTTATAATTGCTCCCCAATTATGTACCATGTTTTAAAGTATCTCTAATTTTTTAAAACATTTCAAAACAATTCTTAATGTATAGAAAATAGATCAAATGAAAAATAAAAAAGCGTTATAGCTTTGATACTATAAAACAGAATAAAAAGTAAAGAAATTGTACGAATGGTTTTTTCTTTCTAATTCATTGATAGAATAGAATACAAGATATATACACCATGATATTTACAAGTATGAAAAGAATATCATTCCTGCTATAAATCTGCTAAACAATAAGAAACTATTTAAAATAAAAAATATTTAGAAGATTTTTTAGTACGCTTGGTGTACCAGTAAGTTAATTTTTTTTAACCGTTAGATCTATTTACTTTTTTACTTTTGTGTGATTTTATACAAATTTAACAAACAGAAAACTTAGCATTTCAATATGTTAGCTTACCGGAGAAGGTCTCAAAATATTTACAGCTTTTCAATGTTGATTTGTCAAGTTTCTTTATTATTTTGTACTCATTTTGACAGTAAAAGACATGCTTCTATCGTTAAGATAATTCAGGACAATTATGATTCAATTTGAACAATTAATCCCCAAATTGTTTAGTAAGGGTCACTAAGGGACCATTTGGTGCTTGAACACTTCTTTTTTTTTTTTTTTTTTTTTTTTTTTTTTTTTTTTTTTGACAAAAACATCTCTAAACTATTTAATTGGTTAAGAAAGGATTAAAATTTATAATGATATTAAAATTTGGACGAAAAATCATAGAACATCAGTCTGACAAAAATTACATAAATAACCTCCCGAATGGTTATTTAAAAATATAAAGAGAGATATTCACTTAAAAACCCTCAGTCCATAACAACATAACATAGAGGGAATAAGATAGAGAGGATTGCAACTACTAAAAATAAATGTCATCGTGACTGCAAGCATGTCACCCCTTAAGAGCTAGTTACAGCCGTTACTCTTTCTCGAGCCTGTTGTTTGTTGTTGTCACCCCCTTGTGAGTCACTACCGTCGTCACAATTTATTGAACTCGTCATGACCCACCGCGATGCATGTCCACCTAAAATGCCTAGAAAATGATATGAATTTTTGTAAAGTTTCAAATAAGATCTTATATTGATATTTTCTTATCTTTTGTTTTTGTTTCTTTTTTGAAATGGGAGATCAAGTGAAATAGGTGGGGGAAGGAGAGGATTTGTATGAGTTTTCTTTTTAGTTATTTTGATTTCCTTAATTACTCCGTGAAAAATGATACATGTGATGCTTTCATCCAAAATTTAATATCTTTTATTAATTATGGTCTTTTTACAAGTATTAAGATTTGTTATCTCATTTTTTTTTTTTTTTTCTCAATGGCTGTCCATGTAATTAAATTTTAATACCTTATGAATTATTGAAGGATTTTTAGTATTTTGTTTCTATTTATGTGGTCAGATGTTAAAATTTAAATGATATGATAAATAATTAGTGAAGAGATAATTACTGAGACAATAAAATGGAGATAAGAGATATTGACTCTTTTTACAACTATTCTAAGAGTTCGAGATTGTTTTTTGTCAAAATAATAGTAATAAAAAATTTAGGATAACAAGTTATCATCAATTAAACAATTTGGGATCATCTGTGCTGAATGCCCTAAATTTTTGTTTCTTTTAATTATAAAATTACTATCTATTTTTCTTTAATTGAAGGTGAGAGATTTGAATTAGAAAAAAAAAATTGCGTTTATTTAATACGGCGCGCCACGGTGTGGTTCCTTTCTGAAGCATCAAACTCATCAACTATAATGTTCTCCTTCTCCCGCTGAGAAATCAGAAAGAAAGAAAGATCGGGAGAAATGGAAATCCCGATTGATCTGATAAAGCAAGTCCAGATCTCACTCCGCAAACATGCGAATCTCTCGTCGTACGACCCAGACGATCCCTCTCTCCCGAATCTTCCGTCGCCGGAGGAAGCCGTTGCGGCGCTCGATTCTTCGCCGCCGTACCTCCGGTGTCGGCATTGCAAGGGCAGACTCCTCCGTGGAGTACAGTCTCTCATTTGTGTCTTTTGCGGCCAAGAAGCCTTCAACGGCGTCGTACCCGACCCTCTCAATTTCCGAAACACTCTTGGCTATCGCTGGCTGCTCGAATCCCTGAATTTGGACGGATCGGTATGTCAGTTTCTCTCTTTGCTTCTGCCTTTGGATTGATTGTTGTGCCGATTTAGTTTGTCTTGAGGAAAAAGGAAAAAAAAAAAGAGGGATTTTAGATTTTAGTGGCGTTTTGAAGAATCATTTGGTCCTTGTTTTTTTAGTAAGATTCTTGCTTTTTAGCTGAATTTTGTATTAGGTTTTGAAAGGGATACAATTTGAAGCAAATTATGTTGTTTTCTGCTTGATTTGAAGCAATTTTTTAATCTAATTCCGCAAGTTGTTCGGAGACTACATGGGAAATTTGATATGATACAGCCTTATTATCTATCTGCTTTAAAGTAAGAATGAGATGTGCACACATTTATAGGATGCATTTTTCTCTTAATTTAGAGATGTTTTTGAGTGTTTGCTGCAAATTTCGTTCGTGAAGTAACAAGTTCCAAAATGTTTCTTTCTGGACGAATCTTTGGGAGTTAGAGCCATGTTTCTTGCTTTGGTATGCAGCTTTCGATTTGCAATATCTGATTTTTTCAGAGCTCTAACTTAGGATTTTCCATTTTCATTCTGTTCTGTCAATCATTTGTTTGCTAGAGACGTGTATTTCTTCCGCTACTAGCGGATATTTGCGTGATGAAATTCTGATATTTGCGTGTATTGGATGCTTTAAAGTATGGCACTTCGTTTTGCAGGAGACTGTGGCACCACCTGGTGAAGTAAATAATTCGCAAAGAGGAAGGACTGCTCCGAAAGATGAATTGCCATTGTCTGATCTTCTAAATTTAGAGATAAAATGGCCATCTGAGTTGGAGAAATTTGGATCTCGTCTCTCAAAGGAAACACCGGTACAGAGCAAAAGTTCCTTGAATTTGTCTGGAGTAAATATTGAGAACTTCTTTGCTCAGAAAGAGAAAGGGGCTTCTTCTAACGTATCTGCAGAGCCGTCAGTGTCTATCAACCAGATTGATGGTGGGGAAATTAGACAAGGTCATGAAATTGATGATTTGTTTGAGAGTGCTAAGCTTTCTGGAACTGTTCATGAGAATCTTAGTTTGTTTGAGAATGCTAAGCCTTCTGAAACCGGTCGTGAGAATCTTACTTTGTTTGAGAATGCCCAGCCTTCCAAAACCTCTGTGTCATCTACTGAAAGTGAGAGTAAAAATTTGTCTGATTCTGGTTGGGGAGCAGATTTTCAATCTGCTGCTTCGGCAACACCTCATAAGGACTCAACATCATTTGATCCTTTCGTGGGTTCCACAGATCTTTCTACTCACATGGATGAAGTATTTGGTCCCGCAAAAGACTCTATTGGCAAGAAGGATGAAGAGACAGTTGGATCTGCATCCATGACTAGTGATTGGTTTGTAGATGATGGACGGAAAAATTCCAACTCAGGGTTAAATAGTTCTTTGGAGGACTTTAAAACGACTGCAAATGTGAATAATGAAAACGTAGTGGGAAATGTGAATTATTCTTCATCTACCGATGTTGATTGGCTCCAAGACAATAGATGGCAAAGTAACAGCAAAAATGAACCTGGCAGTAAGGCTGATGAGGAAAATGATTCGTTTGACGATTGGAATGATTTTGCTAGCTCAACTGTTGCACAAGATCCTTCTAATACTACTTGGAAACAAACCACAATGCCGTCTAATGATAAGACTTCAGAAATAAAATTGTTTAGCTCAGATGGTCACTCCCAGGATATAAATTTCTCTGATAGCTTTCCGCAACCAGATCTATTTTCAGGAGTATTTAGTAGCCCAAATGCTTCAACAGAAGGGAATAAAATGCTGCCAGAAGCCTCTGTCTTTGACAGGTGTCATACTTTTTCTGCCTCTCTTCTTTCAAATGAAATGAACTTGTTGTTAGTGTCACTTTTGGCATGCCTTGTACTACTGCCGTGATTGATTATCATCCATAAAAAGAAAACATCAAGTATTGGAGCCACTTTACTTTTTACTTATTTAGGTAGCATTGTAGGTGTTGAGCAATTCTTTTGTCTCTAAATCTTATTTCCTTGTCCTTGTATCATTGTGAAACTTCTTTATGGCATTGGATAATATAAAGCTTGACTTACCTGAAAACCTGTTTCATGCCTGGTTGAATATGACATGACTTGGTCACTTGAGGAGTGTAGGCCTTGGCTATACTGAAATCCAGAAGAAATGTGAGTTGGTCAAAACCTTGTTCATGCTTTCTCTTCATGTTTCAGGTCACCTGATGCTAACACAAAAGTTGGAGGGAATTCTGAAGACGTTGCAAAAGCCGGAGATGATTACGGTGCAGAAACAACATTTAAGGGGAATGATGTAGAGACATTGCTGTCCCAGATGCACGATCTCTCTTTTATGCTCGAGAGCAATCTTTCGATCCCTCCCACGCAACAAGGGTCGAATTCAAAATCTCAAGATTGAGGCCTATTGTTCTCTATCTTGAATTTTTATTTTGTAATGTTTATTCTCCATTATGCTTTCAGTTGTTACTGTAGACGAAATTTTACCGTATGAGAGTTGCCATGACGGAGGCTGTTTTGCTCCCTTTCCATCCCCACCAGGCCACAATCAACCAGATTGTGAGTCCTTAAAAAAAGAGGCTAGTTATATCCTTTTCACATTCTCTACATTAGGCAATCATTCAAACTTAAAAAAGGGTTATAAAAAAGGCTTTAAATTGAAGTGCAGAGACAGCTTATGATCAGTTCCAGAATAGCGTAAAAAGGTAGTTGCAGGCATTAGCCTAGCGATTGGTTTAAACGTGACTCCACGTAGAGTTCAAATCCTTTCACTTTAAAGTTCAAAATAGCAAGAACAAAAAAAGAAAAGCGTAAACAGATTTAGTCTAACATCTCAACAAATAAAACTACAGATGACATGACATTCGTAGGCAAGCACAGATAAGGAACAAAGTTTAATTTCTAGTTCTTCCGACCGAGCAGGGGAGACCCCATTACCGCTTTCCCTTTGATGGAGCACGCAAATGGCTCTGCCACTGGTGGTTGTATCGTAGAGCGATGTCCAGAAGTGACATTGCGAACTAATGTTTGTAGCCACATCAACGCTGTTGGGTCATCCTGCAAAGCAGAAATTATGGACATCAGAATAATAAATTATCCAAGCATAAGCATATTAAGCAGTTTCAGGTTTAAATTACTTAAAATATTTTTATTAGAGGTTGAATAAGTTTTCCAAAACTACCAGGGCAAGTTTTTCTGCTCTGCATCTAAGTAGGTTTAAAATTTGTCATTTGATTATGAACATCGAGTAATGACATTGGAAATTTCTCAACGAAAATTGCAGCTTGACCGTAAAATATTTTTTAAATGACAAAACATCCCTCTTTGCATTAGAGAATGATCCCAACTACATTTATGGCCTAAAATTGATGTTTTTGTCATTGTTATTCAATAAAAATGATGTTTATGGAGACTCATGACAATAACTTACTTCCACGGTGAAGAATATCATTCTAAAGGGCTAAGATCAATAAAAAAAGTCGATGGCTGAGATTGTTTGGGTATTTTTATCATTATACATCAAAAGTTAACAAACTAGAACTTTTTACTATAACAAAACTCGAATTGTAAATTCGAATCGGTAAAATGAACGAAGGCTTAAGCTTTTGAAAAAACCTACCTTAAGTAGCTCAAGAAAAGTGCCATCTCTAAGCTTCATCGGGAGAGACCACACTAAACCATCACATCCCCTAGAAGGAAAATTTTATTTTACTCCAACATTAATTAGCAAATATATATTATGCAGTAATACAATCAAATGACTAAACCATACATAATCAACGTGTTAGAATTATTTACGGCAATGTTATTTTTACTAACCTGGGGTTCTCAGAGAGCTTGATATAGCAGCAAATGATATGTTTCAGTAAGCGCTGGCAGGGTTCCGTGACGAGTTCTTCAATCCTTTGTCCCAAAACTCGGGTTATCGAATAAAATCTTTGAGCAGAAGCACAGCAGTACGCTTGACCCATTTCTCCGATTGTCAGAAGCCTTTCAAGTGCAAATGCAGCCAACTTCATATTCCAACATATGGATAGAGGAGTTATTGAGAGATTAGGGCTCAAGATCATAAAGTAAGAGTACTGCTAAGACATACAAAGATCCACTGGTATGGAATGCACTTTAAATTCGTATGTTTTTGTTTTTCCAACACTCAGCACTTTTAATTCGCAACCATTCAAATTCTTCTTACCATGTGTTACACCTGTGAAATTTTCTGTCAAATAACTTGTGAGACTATATATATATATATATATATATATATATATATATTATCAATGCAAATTCCAAAGCCAAAAACATGCGAAAATGACATATTTGATATACTGTTCTAAATTATGCTCTGATATATAATATTATTTTAATGCTGTATCTAATTTTTGTCATAAATTTTAACATTGCTAACTTATATAAGTAAACTTTTAGTTATTAAATTATTTAAAAGTTACAATACTGTAATTTGGCACCAAATATAGCATATATACATCAAGTTTATCAAAATAGTATTGCACAACATTGTGATTTTCCTACATTACCTAAATTTGACATTGCACGTTAATTTAATACTGGATCGGAGATGCTTTAAGAACGTTAAGATGATAAAGTTGGTATCATACTCCCATCCATATTATAAGCATATTCATCTTAGCAGTACTGTTCTTATCAATAATTAGTCATTTGAGGTTTCTGGAACTTACTGTTCTTGACAATAGATTGCCCAACTCCAAGCAAAGTAGAAGTTTAGAAACTATGTCACCCTCAAGAAGGACGTTAACGACATCTGCATTATCTTGCTGTATAGAGAGAAGGTTGGAGGAACTTAATGACTACCAAATCTTACTGATAAAATTGTGGTATTATAAAAAAGAAAAATCATGGTAAAAGTAATAAATGAAAAGATGAACATGGAATTAGACATGAAATTAAGTTAACGAGTGATAATTACTACCTTTACTAAGGAACCAATAACTCCTAAGCTGGTCAACCTAAGGAATTCGTGAGGCTTTTCCTGGCTTGTTGTGTTAATAAAAGGGTACAGATATTCCACAATATTAGCTGCAACAAGTATTATATTTCCTTAATTAATTGCCTAAACACATATAGTTTGCAGATTAAAGATATCAGAAACAATTATAAGGATATTGAAAAACGATTAGGAACTATCCTACAAATTAATGTTCATTATTACATTTGCTCTATTTGTTAATTTGTATACATAACAAAACCAAGTAGGGAATTGAACTTCTGGAATTCATTTAAATCTAAAAGAAATCTCTTGCAAATGAATTAAACAATAAAAATTATTTACCGTCCATAAACCGCTTCCTTGTATTTGGATGGGAAGCTACACACTGTAAAGGAAACCAGTACAACCATTTAATGTTATATAATAATATAGATATAGAGTAGAAGTAGCTAAACAAATATGAATGAAATGACAGACGCTTAAGTAAAATATAATTAACCTGAAGCAAAGCAAGAACATTGCACACTCGGTTTGAGTCTTTTTCTGTAAGGTGTGGAGTCAAAAGAACGTAGTAGACGTGCACAATTTCCTGACATGATAAAAGATGTTTCACTATTAATCATAATATGAAATTAGTAGTACTAATTAGAGCTTGGACAATATATGACTAAGTTTTCTGAAATTAAAGCCAAAACTAATAATTGTCATACCTTCAGGAGTGAAAATATTGTTCCATTGCTATCCCACAGCATTGGACCCAAATTTTCATGACTTGTTCTAACCTGGAAACACACATTAATGGAAGCTCATACGTAGACTTGTTTAAGACGCAAAACTAATATTAAAGCAACTAATTAATTAGCAAAAAAATCATTAAAAAAAATTCACATATCGAACTAAAATATTCATGATGTTATAAATACGAATCAAATTTCTAGATTAGTGTCGAACTTTAGGATGATTATTGGATGAATTTGCAATGTTTGTTTCTTTTATTTGCTTAGATCTGTTTATATAGTTGTGTAATTCCGCGATCATGTAATCATGAGGACAAGATATCAGAAGTAACTTTCAAAGAAGCACACTATTTTCAGTACTATTTGCAACAGTACTTACATATAAACAGTTCCCCCTATTCTTTTTAGACTTTCTCAATGAATTTACTGCAGTCAAACAAACTATCTTTCATAGTTTAATCCATTTCAAGAAATTGTGTGAAAAAATATAACAATATGTTGAGTTACAACAAAGCCAACGTTAAATATTAGTACTGGATCTTTTTTCTTTATATAGTTTAATTTCTTTGATCTCTTTCAGACCTTATTAAAATCTTCTCTTGTATCTTCAGCTTTCCTATTATAATCTTCAATTTTCTACAATTTCGAAGCTTTCATAGCATTAAGATTTAAGCGTAAGGAAAAAGTAATTTATTTAGCAAACTAGAGCTGTTTGACATAGCTTTTAGAAGCCGATTTGGGCCAAAAGAGTTCAGATAATTAGATGATAAAAATAATTTTTAGCCGACTTGGCATAATTAAATACTCTTTTAAGAGAATTTCGGATCACGCAATTTTTCGTTGGAAAGGCTACCTAAAGAATGTGGGAAGTTCTTTTTTGAGTTTTCTAATAAGGTAAAATTGTTTTGGAGTTTAAATAACCTTTTTTTTTTTTTTTTTTTCAATTTTACCCTTATAAAGATCCGAAAGAAAAAGAAAATGTTTATTATATCTTAAGAAATTCTTTTAAAAAAACAGTAGCTAAACGGTAACTTAAATGCTAGGATATTTACGTATATTTACTACGCTCTATATTTGAAAATTTACGCCCCAAACGAAATTGAGAGGTACAAAGAAAATCGTTGTTGTATCTTAAAAAAAAAATTCCTTTAAAAATAATAGCTAAGTGGTAATTTAAATACTTAAAAGATTACGCGCCACACGAAAGTTGCGCACCACAAAGAAAACCTTTATCATATCTTAAAAATTTATTTTACAGATATTAGCCAATCAGAAGCCATGAATTAAAGAAAATAATTATTACATTTTAAAAAATTCTCTTAAGAAAAATCCTTTTATTTCTCAAAAAATTCTTTAAAATATACTAGCTAAACAGTAATTTTAATGTTGCGACATTTACTTATTTTCTCTGAAGTCCGCCGATATTTAAAAAACTTGCGCACCACAAGAAATTCAAAACCTTAACCCTAATTATTTGATATATTTACGGCGGGAAAAAAAATTAACTCAAATCCTCATCAAATCTAAGTAAATTATGGTATGGAATTATATGTTTCAAATTTTCTCGCCAACCAAACAAGAACAAGAAAATTAAAGCTACAATAATCACACACACACACACACACACACACATATATATATATATATATATATATATTATACCTTGCATAGCAGAACGAGAGCAAGTTCTCGGCTGGAATCATCATTAAGAGCCGCAATCAACATCTCCACTGAAAACGATCTTGTGGCTGTGGGAGCTGGGTCGCTCTTAAATGGTACTCCTAATCTCGCCAATCTGGATTTAGCACTCGGACTAGTACTCGCTTCAGTAGTAGTGCTATTTCCTAAGGACGGATTTTTCATTAGCTGTTCTGGAGGAATACTAGCCATTCTTGGGAAAATTTAAAAACAAAAAAAAAAAAAAAAACCCCAACACCCAAACAAACAAATAAAAACAGAAAATCACACAATTAAGACTTGGAATTAAGAAAGTCTCTGATAATCTCTCTCCGTATTTAGTTTCTAGTGGGAAAGAGAGTAAGGAAATGCACTTTTTTTTTTTTTTTTTTTTTTTTTTAATGAGTGGAATGAGTGTTTTGGACTCGAAAACGCTAATTACATATCAATCTATATCTATTTTAGAAGAGAAGGATTGTTGAAGGTGATTGGTTTTTTGGGTTAGTGTAATTTGGCTATATGAGTGAAAGGAGGATAAATGAGAATGTTTTTCATTACGGGGGATCTCTCTCTGGTAAAATGGGGATTCTCAACCCAATTTATAGGCCTAATTTTTCTTCTTCATTAAGCACTCAGTAAAATATTGCTTATCATATATGTTTTCTTTTCTTAACATTCTTTATCTTGTCCTTACTTGTTTTTAATATATAAATATGGGCTTAAATATATATATTTTTTATTTTTTTTTATTTTGAGGATATGCACTTACAATTTTGACACCTTATGTGGAGCAATATTATTGTCTTTCTTATTTTGTTATATGATTTTTTTTTTCTTGGAGTACATAGTTATTTACACAGCTTATCATAGTATCTCATGATATTTCTTGTTTTGAACGTTTTGAATATGGGATGGACGGATTCGAACTCAAGACCGTAACATTAAATTAGTGTAGGATTATCGCTAAACTAATTACGTATTTCACTCTTTTTTATTGATGTAAATTTGTTTTTGTGAGATTTATTTGACCCTCTCCTAAGCATTTATTATTCTCACAGGAGAGCTCTTGCGCTAAGAACCTTTTCGTCAGTTTAAATTGGTTTTTTTCTCCATTTGAATAATTAGAAAATTGAGAAAAAGAGAGAAAAAAACTTGGATACTAATTTATGATCTCCTTCACATAGAATCCTCCTTTTTTTTGCCTTTAATTTAATGGTAATTAAGAGAGAGAGAGAGAGAGAGAGAGAGAGAGAGAGAGAGAGAGAGAGAGAGAGAGAGAGAGAGTTAAAATGAAGATTAAGTTTTATCATTAATATGAGTTACTGAATTTTTCTTCTACTTTCTTTCAAGTGCTAAATCCTGGTTTTGGCATCACTGAAAAGGATGAAAATTTCCGTGCCATACGAATTCTACGTGCATGCCGAATCCGAGTTTAAAAGAAAGTCACGAGGGAAACTGACCAAAAAATAAAAAAATAAAAAAAAAATAAAAGAAATTAAACTTTGATGTCTGATTCTACAATCATAAGTTCCAGGTGGCAGCATGCGGTTAAGTCAACTCTGGCTTTTGTCATACTACGGTGACGTGGCATTTTGCACTCCTCCTGAGAATACCATGTTGATGTAACTAAGGCTTTGTTTGGATAGAGGCTTGGTGGGTAGGAAGGAAGGAGATAAATTAAAGGGAAATTTGAGAGTAGGGGTGTGCAACAAACTATTCAAATGAACCAAATTAAACTAAATTAAAAGAAAACCAAATCAAACCAATTGATAATCAGTTTGATTTGGTTTAAATTTTTAAAAAACCAATTAAATTGGTTGGGTTTGTGGTTTTACCCTTAAAAAAATCAAATCAAACCAATCCAATTTCTATCTTTATAATTTTCTTAAAATTATATGTATCATATACTTTAATTTATTTATATTTAAAAATCTCATTTATTCTAAAATTAAATGATCATAACTGTAAAAGCTTCTACCATAACTTATATATACGATACTAACACTGTCTCTACAGTCTACCCTCAAACACTCTCCGCCCCTTTTTCTCTCCTCTCATTCTCCACTCCTCTAGGCTTTGATTGTGAGTCTGTATAAAGTCTTGCCTCCTTGTTAACGTGAATATAGCATCTGTAATAATATGATTGAGACTTAAGAAGAGGTTGTAAAATATTAATTCAAACTAATTAGAAAAACCAAACCAAACCAAACCAATTACAATTGGTTTGGTTTGGATTGGATTAGATCCCTTTATTGGTTTCGTTTAATTTAAAAATCTCTAAACCAAATTGTAATTGGTTTGGTTTGTATTTTACCTAACATAAGCGGTTTAGTTGGTTTGCACACTCTTATTTAAGAAGATTAATGATGGTTATTTATCTAATTATTATATTGTCTATTTTACTATTTGTTTATAATATCTTTTTAAGGGTAATATAGTATTTTTTAGCTTAAATTTAAAAAAATATTTGTTGGATGAAAATCTTCCAATTTCTACAAATGAAAGGGTTCAAATTGATGGGTCTAGAAGTAGACTCTCTTTCTCCATCTCTTCTCTCCTCTTACTTATCTTTTCCACCAACTAAATAATGATTTGGTCTCTCTCTCCACTCCTTTTTCTCTAACCAAACACACTCTAAAAAAAATAAATAAGCGAACAATACCCTTTAACGCTTTTAGACAGGGAAAAAAGAGAGAAGAGTATACTTTTCTCAGGAGCTTAAATAGAGCTAAGGCCAGAAAATTATAGATTATCTAGTATTGCGATTTTATTTATTTATTATTTATTTTTTTTGCATGGTTTAATTTTGCAAATCCATTTTTGTTATATCTATTACAAAAAAGATACAAGTGTTTTCTAATTACAAGGCCGAAGATATAATGATTTGAGATTAATTTGAGCCAGCCGATCAATATCATATATCGTCAACCAAATTCACTGATGGAGCAAGCCTTTGAAGCAGAAAAAGTTGATAACAATGAGAAAGTCTACCTCCTCGATCGAAGAAGAAACAAAGCCTAAAAGCCTTCTTTACAACCAAAACGACAATAGAAATTAACATATGACAACAAATAAGATAATCTAAAGAAAGGTCAAACAACTAAACTAAAGAAAACAACAGACGCCGGCCATGGACAACTCAACCTTGTCATGATGTACAAACAAGCTCAACGTACGTACGCCATGGCCGTTCTGTGGACAAACAAAAACGTTTATAGCCGGTATGAATATCGGAAAATCGTGGAAAGTAAATGTACCGGCATTTATTGGCGTCGTCTTACATCCTTATTCTGATCAGAATTTTCATCGGTAGGATATATTGGTGGCTTTCTTTGTGACTTCAAAAGCAATCTGAAAAATCCCCATAAGCTTAATTAGGAGACGTAGAACAGCACCAAGTAACAATTGATTGATGTAGCTAGCTGCGTTATTTAGGCCACTCTCAGATTGTTCCATTCTATATATTGTGCGAAACAAATTAATATATATATATATATATATATATATATATATATATAAAAAGGCCGCATTGGCGAATATGAAAGTACCAAGTCCTCTAATTAAGCTCTGAATGAGAAATTGTCACAAGAATTACCGTAGCCGGTTTCATGAGCGCCTGCAAATATTTATGGGAAATGTTTCAATTAGCAATTATAATTAAGGAAAGGAGATATCTAATAGTAAATTAATGATTTGTGCTTTCAAGTAAGACTTTTGGCCTGTTAGGATTTTTGTCCTTATTTTTTGTTTCAAGATTTTTAGTTTTTAAAAGATGAAAAATTCAATGGTGGTATTGGTAGGGAATGATATTTGCCGTACCATTCGAGTAAGTTTTTTTAGTTATTCGATTGAGTTTTAACAGTTAAAGTGCATTATAAATACAATGCAAAAGTACTCTCAAATATAAACATTTATTTAAAATTTATATCCCATAAGAAATATCTTTAAAATCTATCATAGGACAAACTTGCTCTATTGGTAGGGTATATATATATGTTAAGTCCGACCACAGAATTTTTCTTAATAAATTTTAAGTGGTAAGCTTAGTGGAGAATAAATCGGTCACTGCTAGTTAGTATGTATTAGTTTGTCTTGGTAATGATTGTACACTCTTTATTTATTAGAAAAAAATAAAAAATAATGTATTTATTCAACTTAAATTATTGAGTAATTTCAAACTGCTATCAACTAGGGCAATACTGTGATACCCAACTTGTTTATTAAGTTTTTTTTTTCCTAAAAAAAAACTTTATTTATTATGGTTGGATACTGACAATTAATACACTTGTCACTGTTTAATTATTAGTTTAACAAGATATACATAACTAAGTGATATTTCATTAATTAATTACGTTCTAATAAATCCATTAATGCCACATTATTTAGTATCAAAACTTGATGAATAATTTAGTAACCGTCACATACATACATTTATTTGCATGCATATCTTTGCATCTGTAAGATAGGTAAACAATTTTGCAGGTATTAATTGACGCGTATCGAAAAAGGTAACGGGCAAAGATTAGCTTATCAAAAAAATAAAAATAAAAAAGGGACAAAGATTATATGGTAAAAAAAAAAAAAGGCAAATACCTTCTAGGGAGAAATTAGAAGTGACACACAGATATTATGCCTTAGGTAGGATTTGTGAAATTTTTTTTTTTTTTACTACAATTTATTTCTAAGTTTATATCGTGTGTTTTGTAGAATTAATTTGATCTTGATTTAAATTTAAACTTAATCTTTGTTTTATATTGTTTTAATTTTGAAATGTATAATTATTTTAAATGAGAAATGAGATGAGTATATGAAAGGTCTGCTTAATAAAAAATTTCTGACCCCGATCACGTCTCTACTTAAATAGGAATATGGAATCCTTCCCCCAACCCCAACCTATGTTGCCATCCCTAAATGTAGTTTGGATCATTTCTCTTCTGGAGTATAGCTTAAGACTGACATAACAAAGAAATGTCGGTTGTGTGATTGTCCACGGGAATAAATAAAAATTACACAGCAAAATTTCAAGACTCATGAACTCATATATACATACATACTATTGTTCCCAATTTTGTATTTCACATCAAATCAACTAGCTAATGGGTGATAATCAAGCCTGATGATCATACCATCAACCAACAGATGCCATTCTACACAACTGCACAAAAATCAACGCAAAACCAGCAGACTTCAACACAATAGACGAGGGAATTCCATATTTGCCCTTTCCAAACAACCCTCTCACGAAAGGCCAAAAGCACAACACCGTCCAAACACTTGACAAAAACTCCCCCAAGCCAACCTCGTCATGTTGTCCAAACAAGCTCAACGCCAAGGCTGTTAAGTGAACAAACAGAAAGGTCGTGACTGGTATGAACATGGGGGACTCGTCAAAAGTAAACCTACCGACATTATTATTAGAAGTGTCGTCCTTATGATTAGTGTCTTGATCATGATCACTGGAATTATCTGACTGCTCTTTCTGCGTGACCTCGAAACCAACCTCGGAAATTCCCAGAAGCTCAAATAGGAAACTCAGGACTCCGAATAGAATTGAAGTAGCTGAGTGTATCCTAGCCATTCTTTGATTGTTCCACCACGCGCGAGCAGAAAGGCCGTATCGTAGAAAGAAGCGTAAGCTCTGTAAGTTCTGGATGAGAAATCTAGCAACAAGAATTGCCATTGCCGGTTCATGAGCCTGCAGCGGCCGTTCAAAATGCAAACACTTTTCAAAATTACAGGACATAATGTATTATTTGTAGTCAAATGAAATTCCAAAGGAAAAAAAAAAGGTAGATTTTGTTGCTGTATAACTATACTAGGAATAGAGACTATTTCACCATGTCCATAACACTATATAATGGTAATGTTCAAGAGATTCTAACTTTTTAATATCACGGTAAAAGTATGAACGTAGTCAGACTTTTAATTGAGTGAGAGTACAAATAAATATAAAATTTACAAATTAACACAACATAAAAATAAAGTAGTTTACTACTTTTTCACAATAAAATTTTATTAAATAAGATTTATATTACAAGTATTCTCGACGAGTTTTCAGTACCGTTGCATATCAAAATGTCTTTCATTAATATTATATATTAATATTATAAATAGTTTATAATTCTAACGTGCGCATTGGGAAGCAAGTTATCAATTAGAGCCCTATAAAAAACCAGCAAAAAGAAAAATTTGAGCCCAAAAAAAATCAAAGAAAGCCCAAAAGTAAAAGAGCAGGCTTTCAGAAAAAGAGAAAAAAAAAAAATATCCTGAGTATATAAGTGGAGGCACAAATACGGAAATAAAGAGTATAATCATAAAAGTTATAAAAGAGTTATTATTTTTATTTTTATTTTTTGCTTTATGGTTCCAATGTCATTCCATCTACGCGTACAGGTGATAAGTTGCCATCTTTTTACGTATAGCAAAAAAAAAAAAAAAAAGGATTTTTTTTTATTTTTTTATTTTTTTTTTTTTTAATTTGGTGAATTCAAACTCGTGTCTAGTGTCTAGTGTGAACGATACACTTGCCACCTGATGAGTTTTGAACTAATTTGAAATTTCCGAAAAGGAATTTTAAATGAAATTTTGAGAAGGCAAAAAGCTCTTTTTTTTTAATAAAAAAAAAAAGAACTGAGAAACGAAATGTTGTCATTATTAAGGTTAAAAAAACCACATATTAACGAAAAAATAAATAAAGAAATGCTAAATTTTGATTTGTAATTTTAAATTATAAATGACAATTTTGAATATTGTATTCCTTTAAAGAATAACTTTTCAACTCAACTGCTAAACTTTAATATCAACATATAAATATTGTATTTTTTTTTTTTTTGTTTTTTTTGACAATACTATATATATATATATATATATATATATATATATATATATATTGGGATTGCCTTTAACAACATCTATACATGCTATATTTGTCGAAATGCAGATATCCAAAAAGGTAACAAAAATCTGTATGCATAATTAGAAAATATCAAGTAAAATTTTGTCATAGAGATGTATACCTTGGGTAAGAAATTTGAGTTGGTTGTGATACAGTAGGCCGGTAAAAGACTGTAGCACTGATCAAAAATGGAGCCAACACCCCATATGAGGACCCGCAAGTAAGCCAGGCACTGCCTGAAACCAAGCTTAGCATTTAAGGTGGCCATGATTGGGCTATTCTTACTAAACAATACTTGGAGCATGCCCGTAGTCCACCTCTTCTTCTGGATCAAACAGACAAGCCCACTTGTTGGTGCCGTCCCTAGAAAGCCCGGTGGGTCTGGTATGCATGAAATAGACTTCAAGCCCTCACGGTGGATCGTCAGCCCAGTTTGGATACCTTCTGTTACCGTCCCGTAACGCCACCCTACCTGAAATGAGCTACACGATTTGTGAAAATGTGCTAAAAATTTAAGTCATGTTTCTTTTAAGTTGAAAAACACACCATTCATGTTTTATTATTACCGTATTTTTCCTCATAAAAATTTAAATTTAACTTTTTCTTACAGTATATTCTCTCACATAAACAACCCATGTTCTCAAATTTAGTTATGAAACAAACATGCAATCAGTAACGGGAGAATACAAAAATACACTCCAAAAATGTTATCTTTACATTTATGCCACAAAATGTCATATATTTAGCATTATGCCACTCAATTTACCAAAAAATACTATGATAAGATATCTTTAATATCCTATTAGATTTTTTTTTCCCTCTATAAAGATGCTCTAATTTTTGAAGAGTATTCTAGTGGAATATCAAAATTGATAAAGATAGCGAGAGACTGAATAACGTAAATGTAAACCTGTTAGATGTGGCATGCTAAGTAATATTATCTTTAGTAAAAACTAAAAACAACTGACAAAAAGAAATAAAACTAGATTATATTAGAATTATGTAATATCGCAAACCTTTATTCCCCAAACAGTACCATGCTCGTAGACACAATGAGCGACTAGGGATGACACTTGAGCAGCACTTGAAAGATCTTGTATTGGACTAATATCGTCCTTCAAACTTTGAGCTAGAGAATTTATGAACTCCATAGAATTTCCGAACGATTCTTTCAATATTTTCTCATCATCCTCTTTTCCTATATAAAATGGCATACCATAAAATCACCAAGGGACATACATATGAAGCCACATTTGCAATATATCCGATCTTGTTAGAACCTATTATATATGAAAATTCGGGAAAAAATTTTGAGCATCTTCTATATTTCATCTACGACTAATAGTTGAAACTAAAATAAAATGCTGATCAGTACTATTTTCTCTTTACGAAAAAAAAAGAAAAAGAAAAAGGAACTAACCTTGAACATCTTGATTATCTAACGAGAAACCATAGATGAGTTTACGTCTATGAAAGCAGCCAGTTCCTGCATAAAAAGGTCCTTGGATCCCTGCCATTCCACGCCCAGACATCTGTGCAATAAACACACATGTACAGTTAAAAAAAAAAAGCATATCCAAATATAAAGAGCGTGCTAAGATTCTTGCATCATGCAGTTATTTAGTTAAAGTAATAATACACACACACACACACACACACTCACTTCTAAGCCAATATTAACGCTTTGGGTTCCAAACGGGTCATCTTTCACTTGGTTGTAGAAGGCTTGAGGGAACTGAATAAATGCGCATTCTTGAGGTTTGAGGCCAAGGAAAGAGCACATCGCGTGAAGAACTATTTTTGGATTGTTTACAAACATGTCACAATCCACGTTCAACATGAAAGGGGCATTTGTCATCAATCCGGAGACTCTGGTCTACAATTGATTAATTCCCCAAAAATTCAGTATGAACTAGGAAAAGAAAAATACTAAGAGATGATATCATCAGTGTTAAACACTATAACTAATAGAAGAAAAATCTCATGAATAAGTCTTATATAATGAGACCCATTTTCTGAACTCAAATAAAAAACTTTAATCGAATAGATAAAATTTAAATCGCGAAAAGAAAGAGCTTGTTTTGCTAATTCTTATAAAAATTATTGTAATTTTTGTGTACGTAATTGGCAAAGAAGTGATCTCACCAGAACGTTCATAGCACCGGCTTTGTAGTGATGTGGACAATGTGGACGTTTCTCTCTACTCACATAAATTAGATGAGGCATTCCTTCTGGAACTTTTTCCCTGTTCTCCCATATCACCTTTGAGAAAAAGCAAAATTCAAATTGAGCATTAATACTATTTGTTCCTAAAATTATAGGCATTGTATCACCTTAATCTCTAATTAAATTTTTAATTTTGATAAATTACGCTTTAATTTTAATTTTTATTGGTAGTTTTAATCCCTAGTATTAAAATTCAAGAATGAATTCTGAAAACTTTGAGAGATAATCACATCCCAAATGCTCAGAAATAGTTATATTAAATGAAAGATATTTTAGTTTTAAGGGTTTTTAACAACAATGAAGATAATATTATGATTTTAATATAACTGTTTCTGTAAAAATTTTAGTAGTTATGCAATTGGATATGGTCATCAATGTGAAGTTTCAGAATGTCTCATTAATTTCAGTATCAAGGACAAAAACTACCAAAAAAATCAAAGTTCAAAGAAACAATTTTTCAAAATTAAAAGTCTAGCGACCATATTCAAACAATACTCAAAGTTCAGTAACTAACAAGGCAAATGACTAAATTTCTAATAGGTGTTAATCTATAGTTAGGATGAGATATCACTTCTTGACATCAATTTTTAGGCCTTGTTTTCTTTGAGAAGCTGATGCCAAAACAACTGTAGTTAACCTAATTAAGTAGTTATATTGTTAGTGCTTATAGACATTTTTTTTTTTTTTTTTTTATATAAAATGTTAGGGACACCAATTCTAATTTTAATTTGTATACCAATTCATAGTTATTATTTTTTTATTGATAGGTGCAATATCTCATTATATTAACTAATGTGTCAATCTTTTAAATACATGCTAATAAAAAATGACAAGTGATGAATTGTTACACAAATTGAGATTAGAATTGGTGTCCTGTACATATTAATTTTTTTCCCTCCACACACGTTCACCCACTTATACTATTATTGACTTTTTTCTTTCTCATTTATAATACATTAGTCATTTTCCTACTGATTTTTTTTTCCCCTATCAATATAGCAGCAGCCAATTTGAGCAAATGTGACAGCTATATAACTTCACTAGCTTTACGGCTGTACGCAAGGCTTTAGTGTGATCAAAATCACAAGACTAACAGTTCAATCAAATAATTATAATAATTAGTAATAACGAAAATGATTGTGATAATAATGATTGAATATTTAAAAAGTTGCTAAACCTTGATTATGCTGGGATGGTCACTTTTATTTGTATTTGTACTGAAAGCGGCATACTCTCCAGAGCACTCAATCTGTACTGTTCCGTTGGCTGCTTCTTCAATTTTTTGTCTTAGCTTTTCATACTCATCCTGTAGAGAGCAAACACAAAGTACAATATCGAATTGATGAGCTAATGTTAAAACTTTTACATTTAATGTTAATCTTAATGTTAATTAAACTATAAAAATACATGAGTACTTTAAAACACAAAGTACTAATTTTCATAACCTTAAAATACATGATACAGAAATATTAAATTTTCTATTATTAATATATATATATATATATATTTTTCCCGAGGAGCTAATTAGTATTTTCCTATTACATAAATAATATTGAAAAAAGAGTTGAAATGAAACACCAATCTTATCTATATTACCTTCATCCGTCTCCATTCAAGATGAAATCCGGAAGACTTGTTATCATCATCACTACTAGGAGGAAAAACAACGTCGCCGGAGAAGTATCTAAAAGGAGCTCTGACTTGAACATCATATTTCTTACAAAAAGGAATCCAAAGGTGACCAAATTTCGCCGCTTCAATGAGAGAGTAGAGAATTATGGGAGAACATCCATCGTCGGACACGTAGCAAGCTAGCTTGTTTCCCGGATAGTCGACGGCCATCGCCGACAGCACGGTGTTCACCGTCAAGATCGGCGGCTCGAGAACCGTGTCCGCCGTCGTCACGAACATGTCCACAGCTGGAAGCTCCGAAACATCCCTGTCCGTACACATTAAATTAAATGTTAATCATATATATTATATATATCATATAAATTGGAAAGTAGTTTCAACCGTCTATATAATTAAGATATATATATATATATATATTTATATATACCTTTGCAAGAGGGTTTGTGGGTATGTTTTGAAAACGACAGGAGTCCATTTGGTGTTGAGAAGGAGAATGAATTCGAAGGCGAACCAGGACTCGCATAGGAAGGCGAGGAGCCAGATGAAGCCATGGTTTTTGTCGAAGAAAAGAAGGCGATAAACGAGGAAAGAGATAAGCAAGAGTAAGATTATGAGATCTATGGCTCTGCTTAGGTTATTAATTTTGATTGGGATTCTCTCACAAGGAGGAGAAGAAACTGTGTTGGCCATCTGGATAGCGGTGGAAGGGAAGATGCCAGATAAGTGGTAGAGAGGCCGTTTGTTCAGATGTTTATGAGAAATTGATAATCTCTATTTTTTTTTTTTTTTTTTTCTTTATCTTTTTATTTTTTTATATAGTAATTGGTCATGTACGATGATGATCATGATTTGGACCATGGAAAACCATGGACGCGATCTTGTACTAAACTGTTATTGCGATCTTGGCTTGACAGTGATTCTACGGTCCGTTTAAATGACAATCTTAATGTGTTTTTAATTTTTAAGCATTTTTAAAATAAATTATCTTCTTAAGGCTCATTTTGATTGGCTTAAAAAAAGTTACTTTTGACTTATTTAGTGCAAAAGCATTTTTTAACATATTTGAATGGATAATTTTAAAGTATTTTTAGCTTTTTAAGTATTTTAAAAATAAAATATCTCCTTGGTGCTAATGAAAAGTTTTTTTATTTACATTTTTTAATTTTTTATTTGTAAACAACAAATTAAATATCTCTTCCCTATCCGTTTATTACATTACTTTTTATAATAATAAGTGTTTTTGACTTTTTTACCCAAATAGGTTCAAAAGTTCTTCTTAGATATAAAATCACTTTTTCAGACACCATCCAAACACTAATTTATGCCTCGCTCATTTTACTGATTTGAGTTTTCAGTTTTAGGTTTCTACAGTAAAAAGCTCTCAGAAAAATATCACATCTAACTTTTTCTGCTACAGTAAAAAGCTCTCAGAAAATATCACATCTCAACTTGAATTGAAAACTCAAATCTGTGAAGTGAACGAGACCTTAATGCTTATGAAAAGCTTTTTTATTCACATTTTTAACCTTTTATTTGTGAATAACAAATTAAATATTCCATCCATTTCCTTTTATTACATTATTTTTTATAACAATAAGTGTTTTTGATTTTTTTATCCAAATAGGTTCAAAAGTTTTTCTTAGATATAAAAGCACTTTTTTAGACACTATCCAAATACTAATTTAGTGCTTATAAAAAGATTATTTATTTATATTTTTAACCTTTTATTTGTAAACAATAAATTAAATATTCCATCCATATCCTTTTATCACATTACGTGGTTTTTTTTTTTTTTTTTTTTTTTTTTTTTTTTTTTTTTTTTTTTTTTTTTTATCCAAATAGATTTAAAAACTCTTCTTAAATATAAAAACACTTTTTTTTAGACACTATTCAAACATTAATTAAAAAGCTCTAACTTTATTTTTTTTTTTTTTTTTTTTACTACTTAAAAGCACAAATATAAACTATTCCAAATTCCTACATCTACCTTAAAGTTAAGGCCTTGGGTATAAATTCCACGCCCTCAATCTTAGAAAAAAAGGAAAGAAAACAAAAGTGGACAAATTTTATAATTTTTTTTTTTTTTTTTTTTTTTTTAAAATTTATCACTTATGTAAACATACCATATTAACACATGTAAATAAAAATGGTTCAAATCTTTTTAAATGTACATATTATATTGTACCTCTTGAATTATGAATCCTCCCTAACTTTTCCCCTCACCTTATTCTGTCAATTTTTAAATGGAAGTCCACGCGTGACGCATGTGATAAGGCTAAATGAGTAAATTTAACTAACCCTCCAACTACTTGAACAAATTAGGGCTCGTGTATGAGTTAAAAAAAAAAAAAAAAATTAGGCCAACTTTTCTTTTTTCTCTTTGGCTGCTGGTGATTCATGGCTGAAATTCGAGATTGCAGAAGTAATTTTGTCGTTTTGGGTGAAAGGTTTCCCACAAATGGAGAATTCTAGCCGTCTTGATGAAGGAGCTTTTTTTTTTTTTTTTTTTTTTTTTTTTCAGCACTAATATTCATCTTTTTCGGTCTTTTTTCCAATAATAATACCAATGTGGTATATTCCGTTTGATGTGGTTGTAATATTCATTTTATTCTTTTTTTTTTGTTTGTTTTTATTGGAACCATCAACCATTGTAAGATCACTGATTTTTAAGAAAAAAAATAAATACCTCTTAAAAATACATGAGTTAAGATTTTTATCTCTTATTCTTAATTAATAAAATTTTTAATTAAATAACTATACTAATAAAAAATATTAATTAAAAATAAATAATAAAAATTTAGATGATAAAATATGTAATTTTCTCTCCAAAAATTTTGGTTTGTTATGCTTTGAGGTGGGGCCTCTAATTGTCGTTTGGTACTTAGGTGGGGGACTTCCTTAATTTGCAGATTTATACATCAAATATCAAATAAACACAAAAAAGACCAACACAGATAAACAACATCTCTACCTTTTTAATTTTCGTTAACAAATATCAAATAAACACAAAAAAGACCAACACAGATAAACAACATCTCTACCTTTTTAATTTTCGTTAACATTATGAAAATTCTTCATTTCAAATTTAGCATGCACTCCAGCAACATCTCATTCTTTGATGCTATCTCGAGCCTCAAATGAGTAATTTCTTCATCTACTGCAGTAGCAACAATGCCTATCTATCTTTTGGATCAACAGTACTTGGCCTTTGATAACTATTTAAATAATCTTGATAAATGCCATTTAAAAATGCACGAGTCATGATTTTTACTTTTTAATCTTAATTTATAATTTTTTTAGTTAAATAATTACAATAACAAAAAGTATTTATTAATAATAAAGAATAAAAGTCTAGACTCATGCACACTTAAAAATAAATTTTCCATTTTTCTAACTGTCTGTTTGCATTATTAACCCATCTACCAAATCCACAACCAGATTCATTTTTACTCTGCAGTAATATACTCATCAGCTTAAAAACTAAAAAAATATTTCACTAGCATTCATAAAAAGAAAAAAAAACGTGCTATTAAAAAAAATAAAAAAACTCTTCGTACCCTGAAAACGATGAAAAATAAATAACAAAAATTCTTTACAACAAAAACAAAAACAAAAAAAAAAAAAAAAAAAAAAAAAAAACAAGAAAAACGCACAATCAAATTGAAAAGGAATCTATCCTCTCCATTAAGAAACCCATTAACTAAACAAATCCCTTCCAAGAAAAAAGTTAAAAGAAATAAAAAGAACTTTTTAAAATTACCTTGTATAGGCTGCATCCAAAAAACTGTCTCCCTTTATTTTGATCAATTTTGGCCGTCTGTCTGTATCACAGATTCAAGACCACATCCAAACATATTTAAAGTAAAGCACGTGATTATGAATGGCGCTGACAAGAGAATCTTTCATTGGGGTTGAAAGACGACAATAAAAAAAGGACTTAAATTTAATTCCCACAAGCTCCAAAATACCGGATGTTGTTTTAAATGAGGACCAAGGGGATAAGAATTTTTTTATTTTTTTGTTTTTTTAAATGAAGACCATATGGGTATGATTAACCTTCAGTTTTTAAACTATTTACATATCTTAATCTAGATAGATATCGGGTCCGTTTGATAATTTTTTTAAAATGATTCTTTTTTAATATAAAAGTAAAAATGTTATTGTTTTGAAAATAAATTATGTTTAATTATTTTTTTAAGAAATTATTTTGAGTATAATAAAAAAGTAAAATTGTGTATATATTTAAGAAATTTAGTTTTGAGTATATGTATTAGGAAAAAAATTAATGATTAGTATATAAGTAATTAATAAGTGTATTAAGAAAAAATGATTTGTATATAAATAATATATTAATATTCTATTTACTATTTAAATAATTAAGTTTTAGTTAGATAATTAAATAATTAGTTAATTAGTTACTAAAATTTATTTAATAATTGATTATTTGATATGTTGCATGATCAATTTTTGATAATTATTCTCTAAATAATGATGAATTTCTAATTATCAATTATTAATTAGTATTGATTAGTATATTACATAATTAATTATTAATTGAGTAATTACTATTTTTTATTTATCAACTATTTACTAATTAATGGATTATAATTAATATATATGATTAATATATTAATTATTAGTTATTTATTTAATAACATGTTATTAATTATTCTATTATTAATATATTATGTAATCAATTTTTGACAATTAATCTTTTAATAAATGATTAATTACTATTTATGATTTATCATTTTTATTATAAAATTACAAATTTAGTAATAATATAATATAAATTAATAATTAAGTAATTTTTATCTATTTATTTGTTATAGTCTTAACTATTTATTAATTATTAATTATATATTATATAATTAGTAATTAATAATTAAATATTCAATGTAACATTGTTGGTAAGTACTAGAAAATGAAAATGGAAAACAACTTCTAATCATTTTCTACTTCCTTTACAAAAACTATTTTTATTGTTTTTTTTTTTCGTTTTCATTTTCATTTTCAAAACATTTGCTAAACAAACACGATTTGTAAACCGTTTTTATTTTTATATCTCAAAAGACGTGTAAAAACATTTTTAAAAATAATTGAAAAGCACGTTCCAAACGCACCCATCATTTTTTTTTTCTAGCGGTTATCTTTTCTTGTCAAAATTTCTATTTTCCCAAAATAATATGATTCTTTTCATTCATGAAAAACCAATTTATTTTTCCATTGACAAAATAAGTAGACTGTAGTTTACTTTTTTTCCCCCTCTCCCTCAAGTATCATTTATGATTGACAAAGAAAAAAGAAAAAAAAAAAAAAAAATGTCATTTGCGGTGTTATAGTCCAAGGAAATAAATTAGAAATGTCACAACAAAACTTCACTTATGAATTGTTCCCAATGAGTTTGCGACTGACATCAAATCAACTAGTTAATGGATAATAATCAAGCTTGATCATGATCGTATCATTAACCAACTGATGCCCTTCTACACAAGTGTACAAAAAACAATGCAAAACCAGCAGACTTCAACACAATAGATGAGGGGATTCCATATTTCCCCTTCCCAAACAAACCCCTCACAAAAGGCCAAAAGCACAACACCGTCCAAACACTTGACAAAAACTCCCCCAAACCAACCTCGTCATGTTGTCCAAACAAGCTCAACGTCAAGGCTGTCAAGTGCACAAACAGAAAGGTTGTGCCTGCTATGAACATGGGCGACTCGTCGAAAGTAAACCTACCGACATTTTTAGAAGTGTCATCCTTGTGATTACCGTGTTCATCACTAGAATTATCAGATTGGTCTTTTTGTGTGACTTCAAAAACAACGTCGGAAACCCCTACAAGCTTAAATAGGAAGCTTAAGATTCCAAATAGCGTCGCAGTAGCTGAGGTTATCTTAGCCGTTCGCACGTTGTTCCACCACGCGCGAACTGAGAATCCGCATAGGAGAAAAAAGCGCAACTGCTGCAAGGTTTGGAAGAGAAATCTAGCAACAAGAATTAGCATAGCCGGTTCATGAGCCTGCAGCCATGCAAATCCACACGTTTCAGATATGACTACTAGGTATATGGTTTACTGTGAATGAAATTGAAGTAAAAAAAAAAAAGTATCTAACCATGATGAGAAAACCGTTTACTACAAAGAGGAAATTTGTGCCCCCTTAACTTGCTATATTTTTGTGTAACTAGGTCATTAATATACAAGGGAAGAAAATTAGGGAATAAATTTTATGAGGGGCTTAAGAAATGACAAATTTTTATGCTCTCACACAAAGATGGAATGCATTTTCTAGATTTTATAATATAAAAACTCAGCCGGCATTGGATATACATTTTTTTTTTTTTTTTAATGAGAACATTAAATATATATACTTCTACATCTTAGCCAAAGTTATTGGAAAGGTTAAGGACTATATTAAGCAGAACTGCATGTGGTATATGGCTAGCACATATATAGTTCTAACTTCTATGTATAGTAAAAAAACTAAGCCATCACATGAATTGTTTTAGCATCTTTTAGAACATTAAAAAAATATTATAACATTATGTTTTAAGCTAACAAAACCTCTTCAGATAAAAAAAAAAAAAAAAAGCCTAAGAAAACCTCTGATCATTTTTAATTTTAAAGTACCTTCAAAAACATGAACACATGTTATACATGTGACACATAATAAGAAAATGAGAATTTGTAGCGTAATATATGTCCTTTCTAATTACAAGTACGTATTATTATTTTAATCCATTAGATTAAATTTTTAATAACTTAATTTGTGATTGCATCAGACCATTAAAATTTTAATCCAATAGTTAAAACTGTGTAGTAAAAAAAAAGATCATATCAAGAATTTCCCTAAGAAAATATCAAGTAAAATTTTGACCAAAGAGATGTACCTTGGGTAAGAAATTTGCGTTGGTGATGATACAGTAGGCCGCTAAGAGACTGTAAAACATATCAAACATGGCGCCTAGGGGACTAGTGAGGACCCACGTGTACGCCAAGCACTGCCTGAACTCAAGTTTAGCATTTAAGGTGGTTACAATTGGGCTATTCTTACTAAACATGGCTTGGAGCAGGCCCGTGGTCCACCTCTTCCTTTGCATCAAGCACGCAGGCCCACTTGTGGGTGCTGTCCCAAGGAAGCCCGGTGGGCTTGGCATGCACGAAACAGATCGCCAGCCCTCACCGTGGATCCTCATTCCAGTCAGGACATCTTCTGTTATCGACCCGTAACTCCACCCTACCTGAAATCGGCTTACCAATAAATATTCCAAAATTTTCCGTACAATTGCAAAAAAAAAAAAAAATAAAATAAAGGCACTTTACAGGGACACCACCAGTTTTAGACTTAATCGACATAGGTTAGAAAACATAAACTATTTCAAAAAATATATAAAAATCATGAAATTTATATAAATGAAAAACTATAAAATTCTCATAAAATTTAAAGATATTGAATCAAATGCACAAAAACTACAAGCATAATTTTACTTATTACATAAAACTTAAATGATGTTATTGTGATATATATTGTAATAGTTTAATACACACAGCAAAAACCAATCCAACTTTAAAAATTATGACATATTGCAATAAATATCTCAAAAATTACATAATATGTTATCAAAATCTAATAATTTTAGATTTCCGTCATATTTATTATTTTTAAAAATATATTCTCGTAGAATATAAAAAATATGCTATCAGAATCCACGCAAGTGATGTCCAGCTACAAAAATATGGTGTAAATTAATACCAAAAAAAAAAAAAAAAAAAAAGTTCTCGAACCTTTGTTCCCCAAACCGTATCATGCTCATAGCCACAACGGGTGACCTGGGAGGACAATTGAGCAGCAATTGAAATATCTTGTACTGGACTAATATCGTCCTTCAAAATTTGAGTCACAGAATTTATGAACTCTATGGAATTTCCGAATGATTCTTTCAGTAGTACTTTCTCATCATCCTCTTTTCCTAGAGAATGAAAAATAAAAGAGTCGAGAGTAAGATAGAATGAACAATCTAATATAATAATAATAATAATAATAATAATAATAATAATAATAATAATAATAATAATAATAATAATAATAATAATAATAATAATAACAACAAAGAATGGCATTAACATACATACGCAGAGAAGCCACGTATAATGCTCCATTATATTCCTATTGCGGTGAAAATAAAATAAAATCTTGAGTACTTTCTCTTTTGGAGAGAAAAGAAAAGGAAAGAAACCTTGAAAATCTGCATTGTCTAAAGAGAAACCATAAATGAGTTTACGTCTGTGAAAGCAATTAGTTCCTGCATAAAGAGGTCCTTGAATCCCTGCCATTCCATGTCCAATAACCTGCATAATAAACACATGTACGCCCCGCTGGTTTTAGTAGTTTGAATCACAACTCAAACGTTTAGTATAGTGTTTTTTTCTCATAAAAATTTAAATTTAACTTTTTCTGTGTTTTTTTTATATGAATTTACTTTTTAACTCAAATTCTCTTCTCGAGTAAGTGAAACGAATGAGGTGGTAAAAAACATGTCCAAAAGTAGTGAGAATATAAAGATTTTGAATTACGTTGAGAACTTGGTTTTTAACTTATGTGTAGGTTTTCAATTAGAGTAAAAATATACTCACTTCAAACGCAGCAACCATTTGGGTTCCAAATGGGTCATCTTTCAACTGATTGTAGATGACTTGAGGAAACTGGACAAATGCACATTCTTGAGGTTTGAGGCCGAGGAAAGAGCTCATCGCTTGATGAACTATTTTCGGATTGTTCACAAACATGTCACAGTCCACGTTCAACAAGAAAGGAGCATTTGTCATCACTCCGGAAACTCTGGTCTACAATTAATTAATTCCCTCCAGAAATCAGAATGAGTTAAGAAGAAAAAAATATTGAGACACTAATCATCTTAATGCGGCAACAAATAAAAAGTGAGTCTTATTGGAATATTTTTATGTGGACTTTTATAATCATAATAATTCACTCTAATATGATTAAAGTATGTTATGAATAATTTTATTAACGTGAATTTAATTATGCATATATGTCAAATATCAATCCATAATGGGATGGATATTAATTTTTGTTCACTATCTTGAGGCCCATGGGCTCCCTTCTCATAAATGTTTTAATCAGCTCATTAAATCAAATAACCTATCTCCACAATTAAAATAAGCCCAATATATCACAATTAATTTGTGAGCTTAAGGGTAGCTTATTTATATTGGTGTGTGTGGGGCTTAAATCTCTAACAGTGGCTAGTGTTTGGAATAGTGTGATAGAGGGAAGGAGGAGAATTTATTTGAACCCTCAGCTCCAGTGACATTCTAATGGCTCACTAATGCTACCACGAGGTAACTTACTTGCAAATGTTTCAATTCTCAATTGGTTAAATGTTTAGTTTCAATAATTGGTATCAAAGCCTCTAATTTGAGTTTTGAGACTGTGCATTTTAGATTTCTTCGAGAGTCTTAAAACCCAATTTTCAAATCCCCAAAAATTGCTCTAATATTTTGTTTCTAAGCATGTATGTTATGAATATATATAGGTGGGTGATTTTTCCTTGATAGAATCATGTTGTTTTGATGGTGTTTCAGTTCAGATTTTCAAACTCCGTCCATGGATGTCCTAAGATATAGAACTCGAATCAATGTTGTTTATTGGCTTGATTTAAGTTGTTTTTCATCTTGTGGATTGTGAAAACGAACTATATACCATGGATTTTGTGTTTATTGTGCATTGGAATGACTGAAAAACCATGTTTTTGAAGGTCTGAAAATGGCCGAAATGAGATTTTATTATCGTTAAAATTTTGATTGTTTTTGGGCCATTTGATGTTATGGATCAAAAGAGGATTAAATTTTGGGAAAAACTCTTTTTGAATCGACGAAAACGATGTAACAACCAAGAAGAAAAAACACGAATAAAAGACACAATAAGAACTTAATTTCTTTGTATTGGGTAATTTTTTTCGATGTCTCAATACAACTAATATTCTCTCTTATATACGACGAGAGTTTCATAAAATATTTGAATACATTGAACCTAATAAATACTAACACACCAATCAAATAGTTGGCTCTAAATTAATGTCATAATCTCATATTTGCACAATTTTTCATAGATATTTTCCAATTCTTATTTATTTTTTAATATGTGATTATTGATATTCCAACCCGTACATTCCACCGCCCTTAGTAGAACAGCCTTGTACTCAAGGGAAATCTGGAAAATCATCTTGTAATTGATAGAGATTTCATATTGCTTCCTTGGTTCAAAAAATTGGTCATTATATGATGATAGTGCCCAAAAATCAATTGTTGTAGAACTTCTAACATTTCCTGTCATGAGTTACTGTGTTACGGAGTTCTCCTACAAAATTTTAATATACTTTTTTGGAAAAGGGTTTTATGATACATAATACTCTTTAAATGAATGCACGTGAGCTACTATAAGATAATTTTATTTAAATATTTATTTATTTAATGATTTTCATATATTTTATAGGCCATTTTATTCTCACTATTTTGAGACATAAAATTTTGGGAGCATCTTTATTATTTCATATTATATGGTCATATTTTATTTGTTCTCCCACATAATTTGATATTCCGATTAATAAAATTTAAACATATAATATGGTTTCTTGTTAAAATTTTGAAATGCCCATTTTGTATTTAATGCTTTAATGCCTAATTATTTGTATAGACATACATAGTTTCTTTTGTCTTAAAGTGAGAATGAAAATTTAAACTTAAGCTATAAGTTTATCCATTCTTTATTTATTATTGTTATCATTATTATTTGATATCTTGTTTTATGTGAGTATTATGTTTTTTTTATGCAGTCAAATTAGGAGAAAATTAGAAATATTTGTTTATTGACTAGCATAATCACTAAACTCAAATACTATTATCAAACAATAAATTGTGAAAATATATGGATAAACTTAACTTGTTTATTAAATAATGTTATTTAAATTTAAATTTGAACATATCTAGGTTTATCCAAAATTATCCTAAGTTGTTTAATTTAGTTTTTTAAGTTTGATAGGATGGTTGAATCTTGTTGAAGCTTAAGCTTGTTATCTATATTCATGTTTTTTGTTATTCGATTATTATTTGACATTTTGTATTAGATGAAAATTGTGAAACAATTTTTGACATATTTTCAGCCCTAAAGAAAGGTGTTATTGATTATGAAAAATATTTTTCTCCAAAAATTCCAAGTGGGAGAATATTAAAAATTACATATGGACTTGTATAATCACTAAACTCATATTATAGTCAAATAATATATTGGAGTGTTAAGGATAAATGTATGTATTTACCATATTGCTAAGATCCATACTGACAATTAAATTATCTTGTTGATAATTAATTGGTACGTAGGATGCTTAGACTGGTGAAGGAAGTTTGTTGAATGTCATGAATCGCATAATCTATACTACCCTATCGGGGGTGGATTGATGCATTTGGTTATGATGTTTGATGAATTGTCCTTACATGCGAAAGAGTTATATTCTTGATCAGTGAGCTCTAGCACATAATGATCATATAGTTTAAGATAATTGGAAAGGCTAAGTAAAGGGCAAATCGCATGATCTTGTTTTTACATGTTTATTGTTGGTTGCCCCATATTGTTTTTTTTTTTTTTTTTTTTTAGCCTTGAGCAATTCTTATATCTCCGCTATTTTGACGCTAAATGGGACAAGTCATTATATATGGTATGAATCTCTCATGATGAATTTGTTAATGTTGAAATGGACATAGTCTTGAGAGTGGATATGTTTTCTAGCTCCACTAATGTGTTGAGAAACTCTATAACAAGTGAGAGTGTATGGAAAATATTGAGGCGGTAGTACCTCATTTTGGATGAGATAGTCACTGAAATTAGTTTTATGGAGAATGTTGTTAATAAATGCATGTGTAGAAGGTTAATGGGAGTAGTTACATATTTCTATTTTTTATATTGGTGACAACTTGCTCACGCTTAATTATTCTGACTTGTTGGTTGAGATGATAAGTATGTTGCTTGGCCACTTTAGTATGTGAATCTTGAAAAGGCCTCTTATGTTATAAGCATGCAGATTCTCCTTAACAAGATTAAGATTAAGTGGACGTTTGGTTCATGGATTCAGAATCATGATTTAGAACTATTCTTGTTTTACGTGTGTTTTTTGTGAGAGAAAAATACTGTAGAAAATCATAAATCATGATTCAAAGTCAAGGACGAATACAAGAAACAAACATCCTATATGTGATTCTGTTTTTTATGTTGGTGACAACTGGCTTGCGCTTAATGATTCTAACTTAAACATCCTATAAGTGATTCTGTTTTTTATGTTGGTGATAATTGGCTTACGCTTAATAATTCTAACTTGTTAGTTGAGAAGATCTAAGTATGTTGTCTAACCACTTTGGTATGAGAATCTTGAAAAACCCTCTTATATTCAAAGCATGCAAATTCTTTGTAAAAAGATTAAGTGCATTTTTAGTTGTCTCATAGAACTTATATTCCTCATATTTTTTGAATAGGTTTAATATGCATTTTATTCTTCCGAATAAATAATGTTTGTTAAGGTGACAAACTCTCAATGGTATAATATCTTTATGTTAACTCACTTATACATGCTTCAATTCTCAATTAGTTTAATGTTTAGTTTCTAACAAGTCTCATTTATGAATTCTATTCTATGGGATCTACTTATTTTTAGTATTAATGCCGGTATTCTATAGCATCGTTCTTAAAAGAAAATATTGCAACTTTAAACACGTAATTGGCTAAGAAGTGGTCTCACCAGAACGTTCATTGCACCGGCCTTGTAGTGATGTGGACAATTTGGACGCTTCTCTCTGCAAACATAAATTAGATGAGGCACTCCTTCTGGGACTCTTTCCTTGTTCTCCCATATGACCTTTTGGGGAAAAAAAAAATTCAAATTGAATGCTTCTGTTTCTTTTCAGAGATTGTCGAGAAATATCAGCCATACAAATATTCTTTCAAAATAGGAAGATTTGTACACACCGATCATTATATTATCAACTTTTTTTTTTCAGCGACAAAAGAGAATAAATTAATGTACGAATGGTTTTATATGCACTCACCTTTTTACATTTCACACATTCTTTTAAAAACACATTTTATATAATTTTAAAGGAATTAAATTTATTTTTTTACACACCCTTATTATTTTAAAATTTTTTTAATTATTTTTATGAAATAATTAATTTTTGTCCACTTCAAATTTCTTTTCACATCCACCATTATAGTTTAGTTTGTTATTTAAGTACTACTTCTCTATCTCTCCATATCTTTTTTATTTTTATTTTTTTTTTTTGTTGATGTTTTGGGTGTGAATCCTTTTTTCAAACAAAAAAAAAAAATAAATAGAAGATAAAACGAGGAAAAAAAAATCAATCCAACTTTATTAAAGCAAAGCGAAATAAAAAACAAAACCAAATGATTAGTCTTTACAAAAAAAAAAAAAAAAAAAAAAAAAAAATCAGTGAAAAATATAAACATGAAATGAAAAAAAAGACAAAATAAAAATCATCATAACAACTAATAGCAAAGAAAATTTAACATTATATCAATGTAATTTTTTAGAATACTTATTGAAAAGTGAAAATTATAATTTTTTAATTTTAAAATAATAATAGTTTATAATTTAGAATATAACATGTGGGATGTGTGAAGAGAGAGAAAAACTATAAAATTAGTTTTTTTTTTGAATTAAATTCAATTACACAATTAAATATGCTATAATTGTCATTTCTTGTCATTCAATGTGAGGATCTTTTTGTCATAAAAAAATTTAAGTTAGAGAGAGATATAGAGAGTAAAAAAAAATGTGCGAATAAAACCAAAAAAAATGTGGTAAGAATAAAACCACCCTTAATATAATTTGAGTTTTGCTCATGTGGTAAACAAACATCTAACTTTTTTGATACAAAATAAAAAATTAATGCACTCACGTTGAAAATTATTTTTTTGTTGAAACTTTTGGTAGGCCATGCATTTTTATTGAGAACTATATTTTAAATGGTAAAATCTAGAATAGAAACAATTTTGTGTCACATATTATAAATTTTTAATGTAGACATGCACAAATTTAATTGTTAAAAAAATAATCTAACGATTAAAAACAACAATTCTTATTGAAGGATTAAAAATGCATGGCTTATCATAAAGGTTCTTTTTTTACTTTTCTTTTTGGAGTTTTTTTGGTATGTCAGACCTACTAGTAGTGTTAGTTTTTTACCGTTAAATCAAGTCAAAATCACATCAAATTTAAAAAATAAACAAATTATATGGGTTCTGATACAAATTTAGTGATTAAAACTAGAGAACTATTAGTAATTTATTTTTTATAGTCATACATAAAAAGCTCTCAGTTTTTTTTTTAATTTTTTTTTTTTATAAAAATGTTTTCTCAAGGGAATATTCTTTCAATAAAAAGATTCGGTTAAATACCTGCACCCACTTGTTCTAGACTACTAGCACTAACTCTTTTGTTCTCATTTGAAAATAATAAAGCCATTTTGCTAACAGATTTTTTCCCGTCATAAAATCGATCTCACTGATTTTTGTTATTGTTTCCATTTGAAATAATTGTGTAAATATGTATTTCCTATATTGTCTCACCTAAATGCAACATAAACGCGTTTGGAACTCGTTGTAAAATGATTTTATTTTTTGTATGAAAATGAAAATGAAAACGTTTTCAATCTCAGACAAAAATTATTTTTAAAAATGTGTTCAGTAATTTTATCAAGAGATTATTTTCAATATAAAAAATCCATTAATATCTCTCTCTGCTCAAAAAGGAGAAAATGAAAATAAAAAATAAAAACAACTAAAAGTTATTTTTCATCTCTCTTTTATTTTACACTATACTAAAAAATCGTTTTCATTTTTATTTTTTATCTTTAATTGTGTCAAACGTCGTTTTGGAATCGTTTTCATTTTTTTCTCAAAAAATAAAAAAAATAAAAATAAAAACAATTTCAAACACGACAATCATGTTTGAAAAATATCCCTCAATGTGGAAAAAGGGCCAGCAACCAATTTCAAAAACAACAATCATGTTAAAATATCCCTCAAGGTGGGAAAAGGGCTAGCAACCTTTGGTGGGCGTGGATACTCAAAGTCACAGTTTAATTAGAGGAGCAGTTTTAAAGAGAGTATTCATGTTGTTGTTGTTATTATTATTATTATTATTGGCAAAGATAGATTTCATTCTTTAATTTTTATATTTTATATATTTTTTAACAGTTTTGCATTAATTCACTATTGTGTGAGGGTTGTCGTCAATTTTGTTTTAATTGACGATAGGGAAATGGTATATGGGTCGTTTTCAAATTTATTTGTCAACATTCTAGTCTATATAGAGGATCCGCACTCAGATACTATGACATGTATGGTGTATAGTACTTAATGGTAATCTGGCTTTTATTTGTTGTTAAATGCTTACATCGTTCATTGATCCTCAGTCTAATGTAAGGTCAGCAATTATTAAGGATAGAAAGTAGACAATTTTTAACTTACGATATCAATTCCAAATTAAAAATTCCAACAATGCGATTGTCGCATCTTAATCATATAAACTACCATTGATATAAAATGGTGACATGATGGTTCTTTGTTTTTTAGGAGTGGGGTCTAGAAGATATGGTAAGGCAATAATATTTCCTAAAATTTCTTCTTTTATGAATAATGCTAAAAACACAATTCTAATTTTAATTTTTGTGTACTAATTGATGTGTCGTGTGAGTATTATTTTTATATTAATGCGTGTTTAAAAAAATTATCATGTTAACTGATAAAAGATTAAATCTACTAATAAAAAGATAATAACTCGCATGTCACATCAATTGATATATAAAAGTTAAGATTTGAGTCCGTGTTTATAACATTTAATCCAATGTTTTTGGTTATGCTAAAAGAAACAAAACAAAATAAATAATAATTTAAAAAGCTGCTTAACCTTGATTATATTGGGGTGGTCACTTTTATTTGTATTTGCGAAAGCAGCATACTCTCCAGAACATACAATCTTGAGTGCTCCCTTGGTTGCTTCTTCAATTTTTTGTCTTAGCTTTTCATACTCTTCCTGTAAAGTGAAAAAAAGACCCATTGTTGACAACGATGATACAACAACAAACAGTTTAATTAGAGCATCCACAATACAATATCGAATTGATGAGCTAATGTTAAAACTTTTACATTTAAGTGAAAAAAGTCGCACTTCAATACAATGTTGTTTAATTTTTATGCTGAACTTGCAACATACCATACTTAGTAGTAAATTTCTCACAAATTAGTATTGCAAATGTCATATTTTTTAATGACAAATATAGTAATGACATTAGTATTTGCATTAAAGATGGTTTTACTTCACTTTTAATATCCAATACAATATTTTGTCGTTTTGCATTTGTATATGGAACCTAACAACAAACTAAATAACAAGTATGCTCATGACTATTCAATGCTTATTTGCCACGGAAAAAAAAAAAAAAAACCATGCTAATTACTATTTGGCATAACTAGGTAGTAAAAGTCTATTCATTCATGCATTTTATATCGTCACAAATGACAAACTCACAAATCAAATAGTATACATTTAAATATTCTCGTTTACAATACAACATAAATATATATATATATATATAAAAGGAAGAAAAAGTGGAATAAAACAGCAATAATATTATCTATTACCTTCATCCGTCTCCATTCAGGATGGAATTCGGGTGACTTCTTATCATCATCACTAGGCGGAAAAGAATCATCGCTGGAGAAGTATCTAAAAGGTGCTCTGACTTGAACATCGTACTTCTTACAAAAAGGAACCCAAAGGCGAGCAAATTTGGAGGCTTCGATGAGAGAGTAGAGGATGATTGGAGAGCATCCATCGTCCGACACGTAGCAAGCCAGCTTATGAGCCGGATAATCGACGGCCATAAGCGACAGCACGGTGTTTACCGTCACGATTGGAGACTCAAGCACCACATCCGCCGTCGTCACGAACAGGTCCACAGCTGGAAGCTCCGTGGCATCCCTGCCCGACATATATATATTTGATTATTATTATTTTTTTTAAAAAAATTACCGTTAGGCTACACCTCTAATCACAATATTAATTATATTACTATCATAAAAAAATGCAGTGCGTGCGTTTGTGAATGTATATGTATGCAAATTTAGTAGTTTCAAAAAAATTCAGTACGAAAAACTTTTTCTAATGTATCTGTATACGTATGTAGAGACCTTTGCAAGAGGATTTCTGGGTATGTTTTGAACTCGGCAGGCGTCCAGAAGGTGGTGAGAGAGAGAGAGAATTCGAGGGCGAACCAGAACTCGCATAAGAAGGCGAGGACCCAGGTGAAGCCATGGTTTTTGTTGAAGGAAAGGAGGCGATAAACGAGGATAGAGATAAGCAAGAGTAAGATTGTGAGATCAATGGCTCTGTTTAGTTTGTTAACTTTAATGGGGATTTTCTGACAAAGAGGAGAAGAGACTGTGTTGGCCATCTTGAGAGCAATGGAAGGGAAGATGTCAAATGAGTGGGGTATACACTGTAGAGCGTTATATATATGTAAACTCTTCTGGCCAGGTTTTGATACTTTTATGCGTACACGTAGAAGTTAGAACTCCTTTTCTTTTAATTTTCTTCCTTTTTTATTTTTCGTAGAAACTCATTGATTGATCGATGTGGATGGATTTGGACCGCGAAAACCATGGACGCGTAACGCAAATTTTGGACTATTATGTGGAATTTTGTTCCGAACAAAATTCTCTTTCGTTTAATAACTGATAGCTTTTTTTTTTTTTTTTTTTTTTTTTTCCAAGTTATATGTTTAAGAACAGATAATTAGTGGTAAAGCAAACGCCGGGACCAATATATGTCTTTATACACGCATGCACGTATGTAGAGATTGGATGATAGGGCGAAGAGTGAGACAAGCTAATATTTTGAGGATTGTTGATAAACAGAATGCTCCTAGAAATTTACTTTTAATTAAGAATTTTGATTCTACATAAAACTACATAAAAGATTGTCGCCTCAACGGTAGAAGTACGAAAGTTACAGTTTATGATAAGTTTAAGGGGAGTTATGTTCCATTTTGATTCGCAGGGAGTAAAATATATGACATTATTTTTTTGAGACCAAATTTGAAATTAACTGATTTTTTATTATATATACTTTACAAATTCGGCGATTATAAACCAAAACACTCAATTTAACGTGGGCTAGCTCTATTAAATTTATTACGAGCTACACTGATTAATGTCAAAATGAACAAATTATATTACCAATAAGCTTAATTCAAAAAATTAAACACTAAGAACACATCTCCTCAATAAATTCATCTCTTTTGTATTTAAGTAACCATTCTATTTCCACAATTATTGCTGTCCACACAACTATATATGCACGCAAACAAATGACATATATTTTACTTTCCTCACCAATCCATTGTGGGCCTTCTGCATATGACCACAATAGAAAAAACAAAGCCGAAGCCGTAAACCTTCTCTCTCTCCCTTTTTTTTTTTTTTTTTTTTTTTTTTTTTTTTGTGAATGAAAAGCCAAAGCCGTAGACTTAAAAAGGGTGCATAAATCTTTCAAAAAATAATTAAAAAAGGGTGCATAACGGAACGCCATAAGAATTCTCTTTTGTCAACCAGCGCTTTGAGAATTGGCCACAAAGCACACACCAACCACACAGTGCTGCAAGAAACCTCCAAATGCGCCTGATCATGCCCACACCTGTACGAGCTTGTGTTGTGTTTTCATCCACAAAAGGACCATGGCAGCGAAGAAATGCAATCTCGAGGAAGTAACAGAAAATGATTATAAAGAAAAAAAGTAGAATTACAATTGACAACATTCGTAATTTCTTAGCTTATTATTTTCCCGTAAATTGACAGGCCTTGGAAGAACGGTCAACTTTGGTTCGACGCTGCAGAAATCTCTGAGTTGACAAGGGCTTAGTTAAGACTTCACACATCTGCGGTTTGATCATCTGAGGACAAATACTTGCCATTATTGATCAGGACTATGTTGCATTATCCTTACGAACAAAATGATGACCAATCTCGAGATGTTTTGGTAATTATGTTAGGTAGAGCTAAATATATTTTTTAGAAGTAATTAAACGTGATTTTTTTTTGGAGGATAGTAATTATAGCATAAATAGGTTATAATTAATGGTCCTTCATTAGACTCGTTATAAGAGCAAGAGCTATGTAGTCCAGACACTTATTCAAATGTGACTTGCAACTTCTAGAAACCTCATCTCTAGTAATAAATGAAGAATTAATTTATTTTTGGAGTAAAAATCACTCACGAATTCACGAATTACATAATGCATGGAAATCACAAATATTATGTGGGAGATTATGCTTGACATACCGATATATCAGGTTTTTTTAACCGTTGAAACTTGATAGACAGAATTACATAATGCATGGAAATCACAAATATTATGTGGGAGATTATGCTTGACATACCGATATATCAGGTTTTTTTAACCGTTGAAACTGCGTACAGATCTGATAGACAGAAAATTTTGCCCCCGATATGATAGCATACCAAAGAATGTCTCATATTATGTAGTTCCGTCGACAAACATTTTCATCAACTCATGTGGTCCTTCTGCACCAGACAACAAAAAGCAAAGCCAAAGCGGTAGACTTACAAAGGGTGGATAAGGGAATGCCGTATTTCCCTTTACCAAACAACCCTTTCAGAACAGGCCACAAGCATAACACCAACCACGCACTGCAAAGAACGTCCAAAATGCCTGAGCCATGTTCACCACGGGCTCGCGGTTGCATACCTAAAACGACCATAGCCAGCGCCATCAATTGGACCAACAAAAGGGTAGTAACCGGCACGAAAATCGGGGACTTGTCGAAGGTGAATCTACCAGCATCGCCGTCCGTGTCATTGGAACTACTACTTGAAGTAGATTGGTCTTTCTTGGTGACTTCAAATACTGTCTCTGAAATTCCCAGAATCTTTAGTACCACGCTAACTACTCCAAGAACCCAAGCACTCATTGAAGTTACTATTCTCATTTTCTGATTATTCCACCATGCTCGGATGGACTGACCGGTGGCAAAATACTCTGATAGTGTGTAGAGGTTGTAGATGACAAAGAGCGCAATTGGTATGTAGAAGGCTGGTTCTTGGCTCTACGTTCATAATAAATTCGAGAAAAAGAATTACATGATATGTTAACTATTTGTAGCAACGTACATATTTATTTTTCATTAGTGTTAGAGACACCAACTCTATTTTTAACTTTCTTTTTTCGTCAATTTATATAATTTTGAGTTGTTATCTCTTCACTAGTAGATATAATATATAATTATTTAATGATGTGCTAATGTTTTAAAAATCCACTAATAGAAAAATGATCATATAACTCACATATTACGTCATTTGATATAACAAATATTGAAATTAGAGCGCGTCTGTATAGCGCCATATATGTTTTTATAGATGTTAGTGTTACACTAAAGAAAAGTGATAAACGTGAAATGAATTGTACATGCTCACCTTAGGCAAGAAAGGCAAGAAAGGAGAATTAGTGATGATAGAATACGCAAGTAGAGCAGCATAACACAACTCAGGAATAGAGCGTAATCCCCAACAGAGGACCCACAAATAGGCCAAGCACTGCCTGAGCTGAAGCTTGCCAAATAGGGTGAAAAATATGGGACAATTTTTGCTGACTAGGATTTCTAGAAGGCCTGTGGCCCACCTTTTCTGTTGGGTCATGGCAGTGGGTCCACTTGTGGGAGCGCATCCTAGAAAGGCCGGCGGATCCGGCCAACTAAGGACAGTTCTCCAACCCTTCTTATGGATAATTAGACCAGTGTGGATATCTTCCGTTGTTGATCCATATATCCAGCCAACCTGGTTCGAGTCACACACAGCCCATAAAAAGAGTTAGTACTACTAGGGTTATTAATAATACTTGGGGAATTTTTACGGTGAAGAAGGCTGTTTTGCTACATCAATCGATAAAAGTTGTTGCTTTTAGTGATGTGGATTAGTTTTTAACGGTCAGTTATGTGTATATCCGCATTAAAAATTTTTACTACACGATACAAATCTACTTCTATTGTAAATTGGACTGTTGAAAAATTAATTTAAGGGTTAAAGACAATTTCTATCAATATAATAAAATAGTCTTCTCCACTATAAATGCATCCAATTAATAATTAATAGAGAAAATCAGTAAATGGTCCTTTTTTATCACTTTTTTTAATAAATGGCCGAATTTTTTATTTTTTAAACATATGGCCGCACTTTTTTTATTTTAACAAAATAGCATTTTTTTAGTAGTCAATTAATGATTGACTACAATTAATCAGTAATTGACCTATCCATTATTATAATTTATAATGATTTATATCATTAATAAATATGTAATTTATTGATTAAAATTGATTTTGTGTAATTATTAACTAATATTGATTAATAATAAAAATCATCGTATTAATCAGTGATAAACTTAAGTCAATCAATGATTGACCGCTAATCAATTGACTATTAAGTTAATAAAAAATGACCATTTTACTAATTTTACAAAACTAAGGGCTATTTGCCTCTATATTCCTAATTAGTATGATTTTTTTTTTAAAAAAATAACAATAATAATATGGTATATACATTTTTCAAATTTTTAACTCTTTTGCACGTTGTGTTGTCCAAACATTATTTATATCATCCAACATTTTTCTTGGGATGACATGATTATTTGGCACTAACCTTCTTACCCCAATCAGTACCACTCTCGTACCCACAAGCTGCCACTTGGTTAGCAGCCTCTAAAGAATTCTCAAGACTCTTGGCAAATTCTGTCTTTTCTCCTTTAAAAGCGTCGGCAACTGCCGTAACAAAATCCTTTGAGCTTCCAAAACTAATTTGGAGTAACTTGTGATCCTTAGCTAACTTTCCTGGCCAAGAAAATACAATAGGGAAAGTATTAATTATTAGGTCCTCAAATGAAAAAAAATTAAATTGAGAAGTACCATTACAATGTAAAAAATATTAGCGTTACCTTTTATATTACTCTTTTTGTCACATTTTACATTTATTGTTTGATAATAAACTCTACTATCTTTTTTTTTATTTAAATAATATATATTATATTAAGAGAGTTTATGTATCAAATAATGAATATAAAAAGTGATAAAAATAATGATAGAAAGATTGTCCAGAAGATTTATTTTTGAATGCAAGTAAAAGTTGTTTACCATTAGTATTGTTTTCTATATCATCCGGCGACAAGCCGTATATGACTTTTCGTCTGTGGAAACATCCTGTTCCTGAGTAAAATGGCCCTTGAATTCCTGCCACCCCCTTGGCCAAATACTGTCGACATGATAATTTTATGCTTTAAAATTGATATTAATTTAATCAATTGAAATTAGAATTTGATGATCTTTCTAAGGAAATCATAAATAAATATTTTCTGTCCATTGATTAGCAATTAATTCATTACTTGCAAATTCAAATACCTATTTTCGAAATTCTTTAGAGCTTTCATCAAGTACCTTTCAATTTTTTTTTTTTTTTTTTTTCAACTCAAAAATTATCAGGTCACATAGTTTTTCAAAAAATGGGAGATGTGATTATTTGGACTTTAATTTTTTAACTCCAAACGTCACGAAGTTGAAATCGACTAGTTTATATATGTACGCAATAAGAATATTGATGCACCTCAAACAAAACGACCAATTGATTTCCAAAAGGGTCATCCTTGAGCCCATCATAGAAGACCTGAGGACACTGACAAAATGCGACTTCGTGTTCATTCTTAGGACCAAGCAACAAGCACATTGCGTGAAGAACTGTCTTTGGATTGTTGACAAACATGTCACAGTCTACGTTCAACATGAATGGGGCATTTGTCATCAATCCTGAAACCCTGGCCTACAAAAGATACAAATATTCAAAAGTACTATCATTTGTTGTTAAAATATTAAAAGATTGATGTCGATGGTCTTTAATTTGATGGGGAATCGTCCGGATAAAATAAACTGATTTAAATTTTATTATAATAAAATTTTTTAAAAATAATCACTTTAATTTTTTTATTACAGTAAAAAATTTTTTACATAAAATTACACATTAATTCAAATTAAAAACTCAAATAAGTGAACTAAACGGTTTAAAGTGATAACGTTTATAAAATCACATTAAATTAAAAAAAATTTAAAAATAAATCATTTTTTATCATAAAATATGGTTAAAATCACATTAAACTAAAAAGGTTTTTATAACAGATTATTTTTTATACAAATCTGACAATTAAAAATAAAAAATTATTAATAATTTATTTCTTTCTAATCTTACCACAAAAATTCTCTAAAAAATTATTCTATGTTCACTACAGTTACTTTTACTCAAGTAGACTGAAAATTAATATTAGGAAAACAGACAATTCTTACCAAAACATTCATGGCACCGGCTTTGTAATGATGTGGATGCGTTGGACGCTTTTCTCTGGATATATAAACTAAATGTGGCATTTCATCTGCAATACCTCGTTTGTTCTCCCATATTACCTTTAAATTCAAAACAATTCGAATTAGACAAATCTCTTCAACAATATTTCGAAGCCTTTTGCCCCCTCTTTGTTCTGGTTTTTGGTACGAACAATGACACCACACTATAGAAAATGGATCCCACAATATAGGACTTATTTTTTTATCAGTCGTGGTACGTAATAGTTAGCACCGTGGTGTCTCAAACATTTTTCTATATGTTGGAATAATAATTATGAAAAGGTCAAAAATATATATATATTTTTTCCTTGAGGGGGTAAATTAAAAAGATAACTACAGGATTAAATTATCATCCAAATCAAAATCACACTGTATGACAACATAGAATTGGATTAAGATTCGGTAGTGATAATACTACTAACAATAATTAATTTCTTTTTTGTGATATTGATATATTTGCCAGAATTGGCGACACAAAAACATGCACCTATAATATTTCTCATAGTTTTGTACACGCGGTTTACCTGTGCACGTACACGTGTGCACGTACGAACTCGTGCGTACTAATATATAAATTATAAATGCTCCTTATTTTTGTGGAAAAGAAAGCAAGCAAAAAGGCCATGTAGTTGCTGAAACTTTATGAACTTAAAACAATATAATAAGTTATGTAGGATGGCGATATAGCCCATCTAAAAGGGTACATTAGTTATTCTTGTACTATAGCTTTCTGATAAGCTCTTGAGACATTGTGTGTGTGTGTGTGTGTGTGTTTTTTTTTTTTTTTTTTTTTTTTTTTTTCAATAGAAACTCTTGCACCATAGCTTTTTGTATATATGATATAGCGTTTTAGGTGGTATTTTTGTAAACAATTAAGCATCATGTACATATATAGCTCCCGTTTAACATAGTTTTTGCTATTATGCTTTTAGTCGGGATCGAGAAGAAAAGAACCATAAAATTGTGACTTTTCAATAGGTGTTCAAAACCACATTTAAATTGAAGTTTATAGTGTTTTATCTCTTAAGTTTTGGTATATTTAGAAAAGATTTTTTTAAGTCATATTTTATGGTTTTAATTTGAAAGCTCTTTTAATAGGTCATTTAAACACTTCTAGAAACAGTTTTTGTACTTTAAAAAGTCAAAAACACTTTCAAAAAGCTCTACTAGACTCACACCAAAAAGAAAGAAAGAAATTCGGAATGGTAATGTGATTAATCAATGAAGTATAATCCGAGCTTTCTTAATTATGCATAGTAAAAGAAATGGAAAGAATACAACTGAACAAAATGTATTAATATTGTCATTATACTATTATTGTTATTACCATCATCATCATCATTTAGAACTTTTATCCATATTAAAGAAAATTATTAAACTTATTTTTAGAGTGTATAAATATGAATTTTTACTACTTATTCTTGATTAATATATTTTTTACTAATATAATTATTTAACTAAAAAAATATTAAATAAAAATAAAAAGTAAAAATCCAAACTCGTGTTGTCTAGCCCTTATCATTATTATTACAATAGTTGAAAAAAGTTGAACTACAAATGCATACCTGGATTATGGTTGGATGATTTATCCTTTCTATGTTTAAGAAAACTTCAAAGTCCTTGCCAAGATCGCATGGAAGTGATGCTTTTTCGACAACTGCTCCTTTAATTTTACGGCTAAGTTGTTCATACTTATCCTTTAACACAAATCATGATGAAGACAAAAAGCACTTTATTTTAAGTATAATGAAGACAATCAACATTTGAACTCTTTGAAAGTAAAAATTACTTGTACAGTAGAACAAAAAAGAAAAGAAAAGAAAAAAGATATCTCATTAAATTAACCTAAATGAAAGAGAGTTGGATATGTCCGAAACTCATATGAATATTACATACCTTCATAGCTTTCCACTCCCGTTGAAATTCCCTTGAATACTCATGACCTAAAGGCAAGGACTCACTGCTGAAATATCTGAAAGGTGCTCTAAGTTTAACATTGTGTTTCTTACAAAATGGAACCCAAAGCTTCGCAAATTTTGATGCTTCCATGAGAGAGTAGAGGATGATCGGAGAACATCCGTCGTCGGACACGTAGCAAGCCAGCTTGGAAGCTGGATAATCCACTGCTAACAATGATAAAACCGTGTTTATAGTGATTATCGGTGGTTCTAGTTCTGGATCCGCCGTTGTCACAAACATGTCCACTGAAGGAAGCTCATCAACCCTATTAATATTCACCATGTCCATATAAACTTCTGTAAGTTTGTTATAAATTTCGCACGTTTGAACCATAGTTTAAATATTTTGTTACATTATTTTTTCTCATATAAAAAAATTTATATTTATATTTAAATTTTTATACAAATCTATAGATTAAACGGGCGCATTATATATATATATTTAACACACACATATTATAACAAAGGAAAGTAAAATATGGATTGATTATATATTTACCATTGCAAGAGGCGATCAGGGTAGGTTTTGTATTCTACAGGGTTCCATTTGGTGCTGATCAAGATGACCCAATAGAAAGTAAACCAAAGCTCGCATAGGAAGGCAAGGAGCCAATAAGAGGAATCAACCGTATGGTCACGTAGAAAGATGAGTCGATAAACGGGGAGAGGGAGGAGAAGAAAGAAGATTATGATGTCGAAAAAGTTCTTCACGACATTTTTTCGAGAAATTCTTTCGTATAGAGGAAGAGTACTACTACAGGTTTTGATATCCATTTTAGTAGAATATTATAGCAGCTGTTTGTTTCTTTTCTTCTTTCTTTTTTCTATAAATTTGATGATGATATATATAAAGAAAGGTTGTGTGGCTAATGATTGTATAGAAAAGTGTAGATTGCTATTCCGTGACTACAGTTTTTTTTTTTTTTTATTATTATTATTATTATTATTATTATTATTATTATTATTATTATTATTATTATTATTATTATTATTTTTTGGGTGCGTGTGTGTCTAGCTAGCTGTCTTTCTTCTTTTGCATGGTTAATGGTCAATGGTTTTTATTTTTTATTTTTTTTTATTATTTTTTTTTTTAATGTGGCGCAGGATTCTCCATGATTGATATCTTAAACGACAAAATCCAATGAAAGGGTATATATTTTTACACCCTCAGCGATATGCCAGTGTTGAAATTTAATCCTTGGACACAAAATTCTTCTTAATTAAGGCATTGCTTCTCTCTCTCTCTCTCTCTCTCTCTCTCTCTCTCTCTCTCTCTCTCTCTCTCTCTCTATATATATATATATATATATTTTGTTAAAGTATAAAAATTATTGTTGATCATAACTCCATAAATAGTTATTTTTCTTTTTATTTGTATTTAAATTTGTTTTATTTTTAAAAAATTTATTTATGTTATTTATTTTTAGTTTAATTTTATATTATTTTATTTTAGTTGATTTTATTTAGTTTTTTCTCCAATAATTTTATTAATCTTCAATTGTGTTTAAATTAAGTAAAAAGTACAATTTAAAGTTGAATTGGCATTAAAAATACTTCAAAAATCAAAAGCAAATCCGGATTCAGCTTTCTGCCACGCGCCCCTCTCACTCATGCTCTTCACTGGCCGTCCGATTGTCTTCATCTGCAATCCAAAGTGCACCATCATCTAGTTTTTCCTCCAACCCACTCGAAGTTTGCCATGTGTCCACCTTTGCATTGATGCTTAGTACTAAAAAAATAATAAAAAGAACATATTCAAAAATGGTACTTTTAAAAATATAATATTGTAAATATGGTATTTACTATGGCGTTTGTCAATTAGAAATTCGAAATATAAAATGAGTGATTGTTACAAATATATAGCCCTTCATTCTTTATCTGTTTTTTTTTTTTTTTTTTTTTTTTTTTATTTTTCTTGGTAAACTTAGCATTAACATTAGTATTGTGGTTTATCATATTTCAATAGCCAATTATCAAACACTACATTCACCTTGTAAATAATTGTAATTTATATTTTCATGATATGTACACAGACTTTCCTCTTTAATACTAATTTGTACAATATGCTAATTTAACTGGATAGAGAACTTGATCAAGAGTAGTTTATTAGATTTCTTTTGCCTATGTTTCATACAAGATGAAACACTTGTGTGTATGTGTATATATATGCGTGTGTATGTGTATATATATAGATGAGTTTTTAATAATTACGTTTCTATAAGTGATTATCATTAAATATAATAATTTTTTATTTTTTAAAAAATAATGTTGACAAAAGTAACATTAATGCTTAGTACTAAAAAAATAATTAAAAAACATATTCTAAAATGATACTTTTAAAAATATAATATTGTAAATATGGTATTTAACATGGCGTTTGTCAATTAGAAATTCGGAATATAAAATGAGTGGTTGTTACAAATATATAGCCCTTCGTTCTTTTTTTTTCTCTCTCTTTTCTCTTTTTTCTTTTTTCTTTTTTTAAAAAATTTTTTTTTTTTTCGCTGTAAACTTAGCATTAACATTAGCATTACGGTTTATCATATTTCAATAGCCAATTATCAAACACTACATTCACCTTGTAAAAGAATATAATGAGAATCCCATGTGTTATATAATTGTAATTTTTGTTTTCATAATATGTACGCGGGCAGATTGTCTTCATCTGCAATCCAAAGTGCACCATCATCTAGTTTTTCCTCCAACCCACTCGAAGTTTGCCATGTGTCCACCTTTGCATTGATGCTTAGTACTAAAAAAATAATAAAAAGAACATATTCAAAAATGGTACTTTTAAAAATATAATATTGTAAATATGGTATTTACTATGGCGTTTGTCAATTAGAAATTCGAAATATAAAATGAGTGATTGTTACAAATATATAGCCCTTCATTCTTTATCTGTCTTTTTTTTTTTTTTTTTTTTTTTTTTAATTTTTCTTGGTAAACTTAGCATTAACATTAGTATTGTGGTTTATCATATTTCAATAGCCAATTATCAAACACTACATTCACCTTGTAAATAATTGTAATTTATATTTTCATGATATGTACACAGACTTTCCTCTTTAATACTAATTTGTACAATATGCTAATTTAACTGGATAGAGAACTTGATCAAGAGTAGTTTATTAGATTTCTTTTGCCTATGTTTCATACAAGATGAAACACATGTGTGTATGTGTATATATATGCGTGTATGTGTATATATATGGACGAGTTTTCAATAATTACATTTCCATCAGTGATTATCATTAAATATAATAATTTTTTATTTTTTTAAAAATAATGTTGACAAAAGTAACATTAATGCTTAGTACTAAAAAAATAATAAAAAAACATATTCGAAAATGGTACTTTTAAAAATATAATATTATAAATATGGTATTTAACATGGCGTTTGTCAATTAGAAATTCAGAATATAAAATGAGTGGTTGTTACAAATATATAGCCCTTCGTTCTTTTTCTCTCTCTCTCTCTCTCTCTTCTTTTTCTTTTTTTTTTTTTAAAATTTTTGCGGTAAACTTAGCATTAACATTAGCATTACGGTTTATCATATTTCAATAGCCAACTATCAAACACTACATTCACCTTGTAAAAGAATATAATGAGAATCCCAAGTGTTATATAATTGTAATTTTTGTTTTCATGATATGTACGCGAGCTTTCCTCAATACTAATTTGTTCAATATGCTAATTTAACTAGATGGAAAACTTGATCAAGAGTACTTTATCAGATTTCTTTTACCTATGTTTCATGCAAGATGAAACACGTGTGTATGTGTGTATATATGAGTGTGTATGTGTATATATATGAACGAGTTTTCAATGGTTACGTTTTTATTAATGATTACCACAAAATATAAAAATATGATGATGTAGCATGATAAGAATTCAATTTCATTAATTGTCATAAATTTTTTTAATCAACTATATAATTTATTATAACCGTCGAATTAATATTGTACGGTTAAAATAATGACACTCTTTAATGAGTAAATATTAGAATAATCATATCTTATATGCCACATAATAACGGGCCCTTTAAAAAAAAAAAATTAATGTACCTTTAAAATATTTCAACTACCATGCTATAATCTCGACTCCATTAATATAGCGTTGAATTCAAATCTGCCCCACTAAAAGTAGAAATATATATTTTAAATGTAGACATAATAATTAACAATAAACTCGCAAAAAGGACAATTTAACAACAGTAATTTCTTATAGACATAACTTTAATCAAGCTCCTCAAAAAAGACAATCTTCAAGAGAGAACTCTTCGATCTATAAGCTAAGGGTGGTTTTTGATCTTTTTCTTCTGGGTCCTTTTAGAATAGAGGCCCCTATTGATATGTAGTATGTGTTTTAATTTTAACGTTAGATTTTATTAAGATAGCATCAAAATGAAAATATAGATGATGATATAAATCGAACGGTTTTAAAATAGAGTTCTACTATACTTTTTCTTTTATATTATATGTGTTAGTGCATTTTATATTGGCTTATTTTTGGCAAATTAGTTGTAAGATTGGTTGACATTTTAATTTGGTAGACCTCTTAAGGAAAGTCTTGTTGTTATGTTTATGGACTACAAATCAAAGGATTTGATTGCTGAAAATGAAGAGTGGACTTTTAGGGGAATTAATGGCTGGCAAATCTTCAAGCTTGAGGAGAATGTGGTGTGGGGACACAAGGCTGAAAACAGAAAAATCTGGATAGGTACATGAGCAACTTTGCTATATATACATAAGTGGCATACGTGAGATTTTTGGGCCCCTTGAAAAAAAAATATTGGGTAATCAAAGGATACATTTGGGGTATGATTTTTATAGAAGAAATATTCAGAAAAAGTCTATGTGAGAGTGAGCCTTTGAGTTTTGATTGAAGATCGTCCTTCGGGAGAAGGATTAGAAGCTTTCGGGAGAAAGCGCACTGCCAGCCGAAGGGATTTCGCCGTGCAGTTTTGAAGACGAGGGGTGCTCGCTGGACAAGGCCATTAAGGAGATTCGATATGGCGGCGACAACGTCAAGGAGGGAGTCTTTGGGTGTATAAGTCCGATTGGTATTTGTAATCTCTTTGAACTTAGTGAATTGTTCATTGTCTGGGCATGGCCCCACAGAGTAGGTGTACGCACCGAACTGCGATACCATTTTCTGGTGTTCTTTACATTTCCGCATTAATTTCCTGCATTTTTGGTTTACTGGTTTAATATTGTCATTTCCGTTATAACAATTATTCTGAGAAAAGTGTTGTAACGCTTTCATGACACCCGAGAACCAAAAAATGACCTTTCAATTGGTATCGGGCGGTTCACTAACCTTTTGTTTGGTGAGATTTTGGGAGTTGGTCTGTTGTAGCGAGAATGGATTTTCTAAAAGAAGGAGTTTCGGTTTCACACTCTTCACTACTTGATGGCACTAAGAAGTTCAACAAGAAGGAAAAAGGCCAAACTTTGGCAATGTCAACCATTTCGGAAGAATATTATATTCGGGGGAGTAAGACTTGTAGAGGACTCGGGGGAGCATTTTACGAGATCAATGACCACGAAAGATGATCTATGAAAAAAGTGTTATATCATGTGTTGCAACATTTTCTCGACAACATCTTCTAAAAGGTTTTTCTATTAGTATTATTTTTAACTTTGGCTGTATTTTGTCAAAAAGGGGGAGAACTGTTAATTCCCTTAGTTGGATTTTACCTTTTATGTTGTAATAGGATATTTTTGTTAGTAATGTTAGTTTTGCCAAAAATAGCCAAAGGGGGAGATTGTTAGTGCATTTTATATTGGCTTATTTTTGGCAAATTAGTTGTAAGATTGGTTGACATTTTAATTTGGTAGACCTCTTAAGGAAAGTCTTGTTGTTATGTTTATGGACTACAAATCAAAGGATTTGATTGCTGAAAATGAAGAGTGGACTTTTGGGGAAATTAATGGCTGGCAAATCTTCAAGCTTGAGGAAAATGTGGTGTGGGGACACAAGGCTGAAAACAGAAAAATCTGGATAGGTACATGAGCAACTTTGCTATATATACATAAGTGGCATACGTGAGATTTTTGGGCCCCTTGAAAAAAAAAATATTGGGTAATCAAAGGATACATTTGGGGTATGATTTTTATAGAAGAAATATTCAGAAAAAGTCTATGTGAGAGTGAGCCTTTGAGTTTTGATTGAAGATCGTCCTTCGGGAGAAGGATTAGAAGCTTTCGGGAGAAAGCGCACTGCCAGCCGAAGGGATTTCGCCGTGCAGTTTTGAAGACGAGTGGTGCTCGCAGGACAAGGTCATTAAGGAGATTCGATATGGCGGCGACAACGTCAAGGAGGGAGTCTTTGGGTGTATAAGTCCGATTGGTATTTGTAATCTCTTTGAACTTAGTGGATTGTTCATTGTCTGGGCATGGCCCCGCAGAGTAGGTGTGCGCACCGAACTGCGATACCATTTTCTGGTGTTCTTTACATTTCCGCATTAATTTCCTGCATTTCTGGTTTACTGGTTTAATATTGTCATTTCCGTTATAACAGTGTTACAGAAAAGTGTTGTAACGCTTTCTGCGACACCAGTAACCAAAACAGACCTTTCAATTGGTATCAGAGCGGTTCACTAACCTTTTGTTTGGTGAGATTTTGGGAGTTGGTCTGTTGTAGCAGGAATGGATTTTCTGAAAGAAGGAGTTTCGGTTTCACACTCTTCACTACTTGATGGCACTAAGAAGTTCAACAAGAAGGAAAAAGGCCAAACTTTGGCAATGTCAACCATTTCTGGAAGAATATTATATTCAGGGGGAGTAAGACTTGTAGAGGACTCAGGGGGAGCATTTTACAGAGATCAATGACCCTGAAAGATGATCTGCAGAAAAGTGTTATATCATGTGTTGCAACATTTTCTGCGACAACATCTTCTAAAAGGTTTTTCTATTAGTATTATTTTTAACTTTGGCTGTATTTTGTCAAAAAGGGGGAGAACTGTTAATTCCCTTAGTTGGATTTTACCTTTTATGTTGTAATAGGATATTTTTGTTAGTAATGTTAGTTTTGCCAAAAATAGCCAAAGGGGGAGATTGTTAGTGCATTTTATATTGGCTTATTTTTGGCAAATTAGTTGTAAGATTGGTTGACATTTTAATTTGGTAGACCTCTTAAGGAAAGTCTTGTTGTTATGTTTATGGACTACAAATCAAAGGATTTGATTGCTGAAAATGAAGAGTGGACTTTTAGGGGAATTAATGGCTGGCAAATCTTCAAGCTTGAGGAGAATGTGGTGTGGGGACACAAGGCTGAAAACAGAAAAATCTGGATAGGTACATGAGCAACTTTGCTATATATACATAAGTAGCATACGTGAGATTTTTGGGCCCTTGAAAAAAAAAAAAAAATATTGGGTAATCAAAGGATACATTTGGGGTATGATTTTTATAGAAGAAATATTCAGAAAAAGTCTATGTGAGAGTGAGCCTTTGAGTTTTGATTGAAGATCGCCCTTCGGGAGAAGGATTAGAAGCTTTCGGGAGAAAGCGCCTTTGCCAAATTGCGATTTCGCCGTGCAGTTTTGAAGACGAGTGGTGCTCGCTGGACAAGGCCATTAAGGAGATTCGATATGGCGGCGACAACGTCAAGGAGGGAGTCTTTGGGTGTATAAGTCCGATTGGTATTTGTAATCTCTTTGAACTTAGTGGATTGTTCATTGTCAGGGCATGGCCCCGCAGAGTAGGTGTGCGCACCGAACTGCGATACCATTTTCTGGTGTTCTTTACATTTCCGCATTAATTTCCTGCATTTCTGGTTTACTGGTTTAATACTGTCATTTCCGTTATAACAGTGTTACAGAAAAGTGTTGTAACACTTTCTGCGACACCAATAACCAAAACAGACCTTTCAATATGGTTGAATTTTCTCTTCTCTCTCTTCTTTTTGGCTAAAACTTGAATGATAGAGTCGCTTCATGAATGATTGGCTCATGGCTCAACTTCGTCCAATTTAATTTATATGTTGTAAATTTTGGGAGCTTGTTGTTTAGGTCTCTGGGATTATTATTTTTTTTTTTCCTCTCAATTAAGTTTTGTTGTTGTTAAGAAAAAGAACAATAATAGAATTAAGGAAGCTATGAGAACAGGAATTTAATTACTTTATAAATGAGAATCAATGACTTCTAGTTGTAAATTATTATTTTCACTGTTACAATTTTAAACCATGCTTAAATTTACTGTCTTAATAGCAATTTTCGGTGCCCAATCTATGGAAATTTTAAGGACTCGTAAATTTTTATAACATTTCATTTTTTATTTTAAGGACTCGTATACAAATTTTTATTTTATTTTTTATTTTGTAACGCTAGTGTATAACTTTATGAGCACATGCCTGATTGGAGAGATGCTGCGAAAAAAAAAAAAAAAAAAAACACAAATAATTAAAAAATTATATATATCAACATGACTAAGTACATCAGGGTACTTATTATAAGCTTACACTTGACGCAAGGAATTCTTGATATCATGGAGTTAGTTTACACATGCATCAAGGCAATTTTATGCACCAAACTTCTTTAATAATGTCCATATATAGTATTCATCTAAATTAAGGGAAGACCCTTCATATATAAGGCTGAAGTTCGTTTGAGTTTTGCTGAAAGAATGAGAATAATAAGTAATTGTTTGCATAGTTTGTTTTCGTTAATAAATGGAACTCTTGTGTGCCTCAATGAAATATTATTAAACCTTCCTTAATTTTTAGAATAAACAAAACAAACCTTTATAAGTTTCTCTATTTGGAAATTCGAAAGCGTTGGAATTTAGGTACCAAAATCGTTGTCAGCAAAACATCAACAATCGAGGGCATATCCTATTACCAATAAGTACAAGGATTTCTATCATTTGAGTATCTTGTGTTTTAATATAACATCATATTAAGTATTTAATATAACATCATATTAAGTATCACAATTGTTTTAGAAAAAAATGGAAAATGTAAATATAACGTACATAGTTTTCAAAAAGTACAAAAAACCGCACACTTCATGTAACTATGATATCTTTATTTTTTCTCTATGCATTACTCTCTTTTCTTTTTTAAGGTCAGAATCTGATACCTAAATATAATTAATCAATTTATTAAGAAGAGATGTAGAAATTTGATTAGTGTTATAACAAAAATTTTTATCTAGGTGTGAGATAGCGTTTTTTAGTGAGTGTCAATCTAGCAAGTTGGAATGTATACACAAAAAAAAAAAAAAAAAACAAAAAAATAAGACTTTTCGCCTTTCATGGAATACAAAACTTGTTCACGTCATTTGATCGAGTCCTATCAAATATTCGAATTTAATCCTGATTTGTAGAGTTTGAGGGACGACCACATAAATATCCATGCTGATCGTGTTTTAATTAACTTAACTAGAAAAGTAGTATCGACATGAAAATGCATTAATGCAGTGATGTATGACCCTATTTAGTTTTTTTGGGTAATTTGTTAAAGCTAGATGACGGAAGGGATTATGTCAGAGTACTCTAATATATAGTACTACATGTACAGACTAAAAAAGAAGCACGAAAAGACGTTTAACTACTACTACTGGTGTTTCCTTAGCCAAAAAAAAAAAAAAAAAAAACTAATGGTTTATATTATGCGGTTACGTTGGCACTATTTGCTCACGAAAACATGTTAAGAAAGGGGTTATATATATATATATTTATATATAGCCTATATATATTTGTTTATGAAAATTCATAACTCAAGTTATTATTATTATTTTTTTTTTATAAAAATTTAAATTTAATTTTTTTATTATAATATTTTTTGCTTACATACATAATTTAAATTATAATTTGAATTAGGTAAATGAACACATATACCCTAATTTATTTGTCTGAAAGCTTTCTTATAAAAAAAAAAATTTATTTTATTTGTCTCGGGAGGGTGGGGCTTCTTTTAATTAGGACAATATTCAAAATAAGAATGATATAAGAATCATTAGCCATGTGGGGTGTTTCGAATAGACCTTTTCAGAAAATTTACGTAACGTGCTGTATAAATTCCAATATCTTTTTGACGGTGAAAACTAATGCGTGTGTTCACTTTTGAAAGAGCCAACACACTGCAGCATAATAAAAGCTCCAATAATTAAGCCTGATTGATAGATGATATTCCCATATAATAGGTGCAACTTGGTTTGAGGCAGCTAGCTGTCAATATAAATGAAGTTAATTAAGAAATTAGATTTAATTATTTTGAGTTTCTCTTTAGTATATGCGCTGAAAAATATACTACTTAAAAGAGTGTTAAATTTATATCAAAAATTATTTTTTTATATATTTTTTAAATCTAACATAATTTTAATTAAAGTTAGCAGTTAAAAACTAGACTTACTGGTAATTACCCAAATTATAAGAACATCCTACTGGCGGACCCAAATTATTTCGATGATCATTTTTGTTGGAGCACTAAACTTCATTGAGTTCTTAGAGATTTTGCAGTACATATCAAGTGTCCCAAGGATATGAAAGCTGTAGTTAATGAGAAAGCTGTACTCACAAATGATTTTTAGAAAAATCTGTAGTTAGTGGTCACAAACTCTCCCATGCATATGTAAACGGTAAACCCATATTCCATCCAAAAAAAAAAAAAGTAAACACCCACATGTATGTATTAGATGAACACGCGCAAGAAAATAATTAAAATATTTTTCCTTTTTTGGCCAAAAAGTAAGATATATTTCTTCTCTTTGTCATGCACAAATTATGATATCTACTTACGCAGACTATACATGCACATTATGACAAGACGATCAAACGGTAAACCCAGTCCAGTCAAAAAAAAAAAAAGTAAACCTTTAAATTTGAGTTGCAAATAATTCCCATTGCAATTCTTTTGTGCTCCCTTTGTTCTCTTTGTCCTAACACCTAACTAGAAAATGCACATTATGATAATTTATAAAATTTTTTAGATTTGAGTTGCACTTCCCATAAATTCAAATAATAAACACTATAAAAAATTATAATTTATAATTTTATGAAATTTATATCTTACGATAATTTTATATTTTTTAGAATTTGTAAACTTGAATGATTCATTGTTAAATTTAAAATTTAATAAATAAGCGTTTGAGTTTCGAATTTTATCGTTTAAATTTTGTAAATTTTAACGTAAAATTTCATAAATTATCATATTTCTTGACACTGTATCGGAAAAAAGTGCTCTAATAGCATAAAAGGACCCCATTGTCGTTCTTATTCTTCTATGGCAGACCTCTAGTTTTTGACATGTTCTTGCAGCGCGTGGATGAATCGTTCGACTCTATTTTTCTAAAATATTATTGGAATAGCTATTTGTGTTTCCTTAATTTGTAGCAGAACTTTCAAGAATCTCTATCTTTTAAATCTTTTTTTCTTTTTTACAAAAAAAATTTATAATTTTAGTTAAGACTACCATACTATAATTTAGTTGCAGCTTTCGCGATAAATGTTCCAAGATTCCCATTAGATTTGATTCTCCTGCATAACTAATCGGTAAAAAAATAAAAATAAAAGTATATAGATAGTTGTAGGTTCATTTCAGAGAGTCTCGACCTCTTTTTTTGTTTTTGTTTTTGAGAATGGAGAGTCTCGACTTTTAATAGGTTCAGTTGAGGGAATTTAATGTAAATCTCTCAATAGCATAAATATACCAAAGTCTTTTCAAAATATATATATGTGTGTATATATATATATATATATATATATATATATATATACACACACACACAAAGGAATTTACTAATAAGAAATCATTACAACGTAACTAACGCCCTAAAAAAAAAGGGACACTAACCAACTAACCTCACATGCGACACCCATTACCCATTAGCTCACGTACACCAATAACAAGATCATCCTAATCCCTTGATCATAAGACATACATCGGGAAATAACTGCACAATAATTTATTGGTGAATAACTAATTGACTCAGTGATCTATCACTGGATGACTAAATCTAACTAATCTAAGTGAGCAGCCACCGACTATTTTTCTAAAAAGAAGTTGTAACATTTTTCAAAAGAGGTAACCTGTAAGCCTGTAATAGATATATGATAATACTATTCTCTAAATAAAAGAAGATTTGATTGTGTTTAATGTTAATTAAGCCTAGAAAAAGAAAAAAAAAAAAAAAAAAAACAAAATTTGGAAAGCATATATATTTCTCCGTTGATTCTAATTACATGTCAAAAGGTAATACTTGACTTTTACGTTTTTATCACTTTAAAGGTGTCAAAAACCGTTTTTATGAATGGATGAAAGAATTCTCCAGACCGATGCATATAAGGCAACTTAACCTAACTAGTGCACCATAATTGATAAAAAAACAATCCCCCACAAACAAAACATAGATCACACTAGCTTACATTAATGAATAAGAAGAGATCAAATCTACGGTGGTGGTGATATTAGTCCATTTATTTTATAAATTTAAGATATTATAATAAAAAGATTTGAATCGTAATCTAAAAATAATTAAACAAAAAACTTATATGTATATTTACAGATCAAGTCATGTGTTCTCTATCTAAATATATATTAAGAAAAGATCCATTAGATTTCCACTTCCTCATGTTAGACCAAGTAAAAGAAACACCATAGAGAGTAGACCGAATCACAATCAACAAAGTCCTTGTGAAATCTTGGATACCTCTTCTCTTAATTTTCAGTCAGTGAACAAATACAATTTGATTTTTCAATCGCGAAATCTCAATTTGGGGGAACCCTTCAATGATTTCTTTACGAAAATATCTCTTTATTTTTTTATATGGATTATATTTTGGGAACTTTTACATTAGAAATTGTCAATTATCGCTATCTATTGGATTGTTTTTCATAGACGTTGACTTATAAGTGTTCACATTAAAAATTTACAATACGCTATATAAAAATTGCTGTCAATCATGGATCAAACCGTTGAAAAATTAATAAACAATTTGACCAGTAGTAAAATGAATCTTTTTATGTTGTCTTTGAAAATTATGGGATGCATGTTGGTCATTAGAAAATGTTCAAATAACTATTTAACTCAAGTGATCAAGTTTAGTTTGAATTTGCTGTAGAAGTTGCTCCCGCTTCGGACTTACTTCAAGGAAAGATAGGATTGGGCAATTCCGCTGGTTCTGGAGCTTACCTTATTATTGTGAAAAGGGACGTAATCCAATATGCAAAGTGCAATAATCAATAAAGTGTGAATTGTATTGGTTGACACTTTCTCTCAAATCTAGGCTTGTGCAGATCATATAACGATCGGCCTTACGGACCGTTACTTTTAACGTGAAAAGCTTTCAACTCGTAAACATAATTCATTTAATTACTTGAAGATAGATGCCAAACGTATAAACTCAATATTAATAAAGAAAACATTATAATATAAAACGCAATATATATATATATATTTTTTTTGACGCAGTGGATAAATAAAACTTCTAAATTAAAACGTCATTCTAATTGTACTTAACATAAATAAAATATTTTTTTGAACGCGTCATAAAACATAACTTAATAAAAACTCTAATCTTAAAAGAAATTTAGTTAAAATTTCCAAATCATAATTTGCAGAAAACATGATTTGTGGAACATGGTGGCAATCCATCCGACCATTCTTCGCATGTCAACATCGTCACACACCTGTTTCGACTCCTTCCACTTTTAAGCATGATTTTTATCTTTATCTACAACACGAACCATAGCGAATAATGGGCTAACGCTCAACAATTACAACCTAACCTCATAAAAAGTTAAATCTTGAAAATATCAATAAAATATAAAACTTGTAAATCGTGAAAAAACATTAGTAATAGCATAATACATGTAATCATGAAAACATACTGAATAATATAATACTTATAAATCTTGACAAACATGAGTAATAACATAAACATTGTGAATCTTGAAAATTCGAGTAATGACATAATACTTGTAAATCTTAAAATAAATAAATAAATAAAAACCTTGATGAACATGATCTTGTAAGCAACGTAAACCTTGTAAATCTTAAAAGCATGAGTGTCACATAATATATAACTATAGATCACGAAATCATGAGAAATAACATAATACTTGTAAATCTTTAAAACATAATAAATAACATAATACATTTAAATCTTGAAACATGAAAAATAACATAATACATGCAAATCTTGAAAATATGAGAAAGAACATAAGACATATAAATCCTGAAAAAATGAATGATGATATAAACCTGTAAATAACTTAAACCCTTTAAACCTTGAAAACATGAGAATCATCATAATACTTGAATGTCTTCCAAAATATGATTTTTTTTTTTTTTTTTTCGTCTTTCCACCTTTTACATGAAAGGGATCCCTAACATTTGTACTCGTGTGGGCGCAACCAAGATAGGAGTGGGATAGCTAATTCAAAACCTACTGGGGCAACATGAAACAATGATACATGAATTGTTGAGATTTGACTATAGGGTGCCATAATGCCATGAAAATTTAGTACGACGCTTGAAGTCGTACTAATCTTGCTTAATGTGAACATGAATAACTTGAAACTTGAAGATGTGAATAACATGAGACATGATAGCATGATTAGCTTGAAACTTGATAACATGGATAACATGATAAAACTGGAAACTCGATAACTTCAAACGTGTTCTTGAAAATATATTCTATCATGAAAATAACTTGAAAAGCACGTGACCAAAAAAATATCATTAAATTTTGATCTTTAAAACTAGTTCATGTTGTAGTGAAATTGCACTTACCTCTTGACTTGTTTACACTTAACCTTACGTTTTCGGTGATGTGGACTCGAGACTCTCTCGGTATGTGTGTATAGACTTGTTTATTGCATGACATGAATATATACATGTATATATATATATATATATATATGCATATATAATTCTTAGTATTTAAATCAAAACACAAAAACACGGGCTTGAATCTAACATATAAACATATTGCACATTCATGATCATCATATAAATTCTTAAACCATCATGAGAAACATGCTTAATCGTATCATTTACTGCCACATAACACATAATTATAGTCATTAGAAGCATAATATATTCATAGCATAATATAACACCAATTAATCATGAACATCATATAGACAGCTTCGTCGATGTTTACCAGGAAATTCATATAAAATTGAAAACTTAACCAAACATCCTGAAACCAATAGTGTCAGGCCCATTTAACCTGGCTCAAACTTGTAGCTCTACTCACAATATCATACCCAACTTTAATATCATACCCAACTTTAACTCTTGTGTGACGCCTAATCAAATTCTTTCTCCATTGCGATAAAATGTATTTTGTTGGAACACATTGGACCCCATTGTAGTAAGAACTGAGATTGTATGCTTGCATAGGATCCCTCTAAATTCAAACAAGCGACAAGCACAATTGAATCTTGCGGATACTGAAGAGCGGAAAAATCTTGTTAAGCAATACCCTTGGTTTGCTAAAGATGCTAGAAATGTCCGGTTGGGCGTTGGGGCTAGCAACTAAAGGCTTCAAGCCAATTGGAAACGCAGGTAACTCCTATAGTATGTGGCCAGTAACACTTGTGCCTTATAATCTTCCGCCTGAAAAGTGTATGAATGAGGACTTTTTTAAGATGACGCCTGCAAGGAGACATTGACGTTTATTTGAGGCCTTTAATGGATGACCTGAAAGACTTATGGATAAATGGAGTTCAAACACATGATGCCTCAAGTGGAGAAACGTTTCAGCTGCATGCATGTGTATTATGGACGATCGGTAACTTTTTAACCTATGAGAGTTTTTCAGGTTGGAGTATGGCGGGGCTTTCAGCATGTCCAACCTGGAACCATGAGACGTCCGTGCTGCCACTCAAGGGTAAGAAATGGTCGCTCGAGAGTAAGTCATGTTAAGGTCATCGTTGTTACTTGCCTCCTGGACATGCTTGGCGATATCATAAACAATATAAGGCAGATTGGGAAGGAGAAGATGGTTTGCCACCACTGGAAATGTCTGGAGAAGAAATATTGCGTCAATTTAACTCTGTACCAATCTTAAAGTCCGGAAAAAATCCAAATAACAAGGATAGGAAGAGAAGGCATCTGTAGTACTTTGGGATTTGAATGAAGAAAAGTATTTTCTTTGAGTTAGATTACTGGTCCAAATTGAAGGTCAGACATAACCTGGATGTCTTGCACTTGCAGCACCGTGGGAATCATTTATTGAAACCACATGCATGTAACACTTTGTCGACACAAGAAAGTACTTATTTTTGCAGATTTTTGAAGCATGTAAAACTTCCGGACGCTTATGCAATAGACATCTCAAAAAACATTAGTGTTGCGAACGGAACAATATCAGGACTGGAGGCATATGATTGTCATGTGATATTGCAACGACTTCTTCCAATAGCAGCTCATCCATACTTGCGCAAGGATATTACAACAACATTGGCCGAGCTATCCAATTTCTTCCAGCAAATATGTGCTAAAACTTTGCGTGTTCAAGATTTGGACAAGCTTCAAGAGAGGATTGCGTTAATTTTATGCAAGCTTGAGAAAATATATCCACCGTCATTCTTTGATCTTATGGTTCACTCGGCTGTGCACTTACCACATCTAGCAACACTTGTTGGACCGGTTGGCTTTCGGTGGATGTATCCGTTTGAAAGGTTTGTACTTACTTTGCACTTCTAATTTTATACTTTCTTCATTGACAAAGAAAAGAAAAAAGGATCGCCATATTAATACGCATAATGTTCACAGAAATTTGGAGAAACTTTGCAAGTTCGTTAGAAAAAATGCTTAGCCAGAAGATTCAATTGGAGAGGCATACAGTGTAAATGAAGCACTAAGGTTTTGTTCCATGTATCTTCATGACACTAACTCAAATTCCATTTCCAATCAAGATGAACAAAACTCAAATGTTGTCCATGGAAAGCAAAGGGCATCATGATCTGTGTTTTCACAACCTGCTCAACCTTTCGGACCAGAAGGCCCAATAACCTTGTCTTGCGAAGAGCTGGAAAAAGTCCACTTGGAAGTACTACTTACCTGCAAAGAGTTGCAGTCATATGATGAGTAAATGACATGTTCAGTTTTTTTTTTTTTTTTTTTTTTTTTTTTCTAATGATTTTTTACACATATTAATAAATGAGTCCTTAGGGAGCTAAATGAGTCCTTAGGGAGCACAAGGAGGAGTTGAAGAAAATATCTAGTGCTAATGTCGACGAAAGGCATCGAGAAGAATTTTCTGATTGGTTAAGAAATCTTGTAAGTCAACATTCTATCCACTGTGTGGCTTAAATGTTCATCTTATTGTTATTTGCATTTGATGATAAATTTGTGCCCCTTTGTTTTGTCCTGTTTTGTTTTTTTATTTTTTATTTTTTTATAATAAAAACTGCGCCAAACTGAACCAACAGCCGTCACAGATGAATTGTATGCATTGGCTAATGGACCTGAAATGAGGGTGAATACATACTCTGGTTGCATTGTCAATGGAGTACGGTTCCTCACTGAACAGGAAGATAAGCATAGGATTACACAGAATAGTGCGGTGAATTCTACTGAATTGCATGAAGGTGAAGATGTGGACTTTTATGGTGCTTTACGCAGTGTGTTGGAGTTGAGCTACCCGTCTGGCTATCGTGTTATTCTGTTCAAGTGCAAATGGTTCGACACCAATCCAAACACGGAAGCAGTAAGAATTGATTGTAACATTGCAAGTCTTGGCTCTGATAATACGTGGTATGATGATTATCCATTCATACTTGCGGATGTAGTACAACAGGCACTTTACATCAATCTGCCATATCCTCGGACACATATGCAAAAAGTGCAGTACTCGCAGTTTTGGGATGCTCTTGAGATAAGTGAGAACGAGGAGACACCGTAAAAGCAGGACCGAAGTCTTGCAATTTTACACGGACTAGCCATGTTAATGATATTGAAGCTCGAAGTCTTGTTTCCGCATCTCATGAAGCAGAGATGATTAACACCAACTTAGAGCCCAATTTACACGATGATGATGTAGCCAATGAAGGCGAAAAGTTCGATGACCTCTCTATTTATTACACCTCTTTCAGTAATCTCTCTTTGCAGTGACAGTGAAAGCTTGTCAAGTGATGGTGGCAGTGATGCTGGTAGCGAAGTCGACAGCAATCGGTGATTGACCATCCACGTACATCTTGTTCTTACTTTTTTTCTTCCTTAAGAAGTGCAGCATTTTTCCTAACTTTCTTTAATTTTTTTATGTTATTGTGAATGCCAGCCTTACTCCTCTTAGCAGTAGCAGCATTAGTGGCAGTCCACCTTGTCTCCTGCTACACTAGGAAGTGATCCTGGTTTGTGTCATTTCATTTGTGCGAATTTATTGCTAACTATATGATTTTCTTTGATCAAAGCATAAACTTTTTGCTAAAGATTTATTTGTGTTGACAAGTTACTCATCAACAAGGAATCTGAGAAGAAGGATTTGGAGTACGGATCAGCTCTCAGCAGCTTATCAGTGCCGGAGAATCTACTTAGTTGGTTTTAATGCAACTGCTATGTTTTGTTAAGAATTTCGCTGAATGCGGAAACGTTGTTGCGATTAAGTGAAAAGAACTAGTGTTTCATTTTTCTGTTTGTGGTATTTTGGTTTTGTTTGAAGGTATGAAGGCGTCTCTGTTTTGGCCAAGAACTTTAACTTGGTGAATCAACTGTTTCTTCTTTAAAATGACTACTTTGCTGACGCTTATATCACTGAGATCCTCCTATGTTTATATTTACCTGCTAGAAGGATGACTAAACATTTTTTAAGCAGAACCGTGGATAACTCTACTTATAAATTTGTGGGACGGTGTGAATGCAAATCCTTGTTTGCACTGAGAAATACTCCATGTTTGAGCCAACAAACTATTAGCTCCGGACAATACAGATAGTCAGAGGTGACGTGCATATGGAAAATATCATATTGTTTTTTAATTTTTTTATAGAGGTAGAGGAAGGAATTCTTTCCTTTATGTGGGACAAGATTAAGATGAAAGGGAACAATGCTTGTTAAAATGTAGCATGTGTTACATTGACACTCAGTATACAGCCAAGAATTATACGAAATTGTAGGACGAACTATAAATGTTCCAACTTCATAGGATAAAATCTACCGTTTCCTATGTTGGAAAAAAGGGGAAAAAAAATCTAAACTAAATTTTCATGTAATCACACTATAAGCTAGAGTTTTCTGAACTCCAGCATTTAACATCATTTTCCTCAAATAAGCAGCACGATTCCATCTCTGCGTTGCAGCATTTATATTCGACAAAACGACATATCGTCCAGAATGTTGTGGCTGCATATCAATCAGTTTCTGTCCCACTTCATTTCCCAGCTCGGTAGTTCCATGAATCTTGCTGGCTCCAAGAAGAGCTCCCAGAACCGAAGCATCGGGTTCGAAAGGCATGCTTTTCACAAACTCCGCCGCCTCCCTAAGTAGCCCTGCTCTTCCCAAGAGATCAACAACGCATCCATAATGCTCCATGACCGGCACGACTCCAAAATCATTCAACATTGATCTAAACGATTCCAAGCCAAACTCAACAAGTTTGCCACGAGCGCAGGCGGTAAGAACCACTACAAACGTAACTTCATTAGGCTGCAATCCTTCCATCTTCATTCTTTCAAAAAAGTCCAAAGCTTCCTTCTCCCGACCATTGGAAGAAAGCGCCGAAATCATAGCATTCCAACAACAAGTCTCCTTAACCACCATTCCATCAAATACATTTTTTGCAGCGTTTAGTAAACCGCTCTTCCCATAGAGATCTATGAATGCAGTGCCCATAAAAACACTCAAATGAATCTCATTCCTAAGAATATGCCCATGTATTTGCTTTCCTAGATAAATCCCTCCCCAACCATCCAAACTTGCACACGAAGAAAGCACGCTAACATACGTAGCCTCGTTCGACTTCACCGAACAACTCATCATACTCCCGAAAACCCGAACCGCCTCACAAAACCTCCGGTTCATCCGAAAACCATTGACAACACTAGTCCAAGACACCACATCCCTTTTAATCATGCCTTCAAAGATACAAAGAGCAGAACCCATATTGCCATTCTTACAAAAAGCATCAATCATCGCATTGCACGCAACAACGCATCTTTCAGACATTTCCTCAAACACCTTACGCGCACTCCGCAGATTTCCACACTCAGCGTAGAAACTCAGGAGCGAAGTCTGCACAAACGGGTCTTTCAGAACACCGCGCTTGAGAGCCTGGGCGTGGAGTGGTGGGCCCAGAAAAGGCAAAGATGAAGAAGCGGATTTGATTAAAGACGGAAAAGTGTGGCCGTTTGGCGGGGCTCGGTGAAGAAGCATGCGGGTGAAGAGGAGTAAGGATTTTCGAGTTTGGCCAAAACCCAGATGGGTTCTGATCAGAGCGTTGTAAAGAAGAGTGTTCTTCCATTTTCGGTTGCGGAGAAGGAGATGACCTTCTGTGATTAGAAGACAATGGATTTGTTGAACCTGGTTTGGGTGTTTGGGGAATCTTTGTAGAAGTTGCAGCAAAAGCTCCGAGGAGTGTGGCATGAGAACAGATAGAAACAGATTTCAATTGTTCATGTCGTTTGGAAATTGGATAAAATTGAGTCTTGGACATGGTGGTAACTGTTCCTTTAGAAGGTCAATTGTCTAATTTGAATATAGAAAACGACAGCGTGGCCAAAAAATAAAACGGCATCATTTGGATTGTAATCTTGAACCTTCTTTTGTTTTTTATTTTATTAAAATTAAACACTCGGTGATTTTTTAATTGGGGTTGGCTGATGGCTGTGTTTTTAAGCGATAATAATGGCGTTCATGTCAGCAGCTGCTACTGTCGCGCTGAGATCAAGAGCTACTTCTTCTTCTTCTGGTTCTAGAATCTTCGCGACAGCTGCCCCTAAATCCACCGCCCCTTTCTCCGCCGCCGGACGGGCTCTCACTCCGTTCATCTCTCGCCTCTCGATCCGCGCGATGGCCGACTCGGCAGCGTCTTCGTCGCCTTTCAAGAAGATCCAAATTCAGAGAGATGACACTGTGAGTTCTAATTTCCTTTTTGTAATCTTCGCTGATTCTCGCTTCTCTATCCAATGCCTTTCGTACCTTTAATCTTTGTAGATTTCGACTATTTGTTGAATTTGTTGGATTTTGTGGCTATTTTGGATTAAAATTTTCGTTTTTTATCTTTCAGCGGCTTATTAGGTGTTCGTTGTAGTCTTGAAATTATTATTTTTTTCTTCTTTTCTTTTTTCTTTTTCCTATTTATGGCATTTATGTAGAGAAGAAAGGCAATAATCTTTAACAACTAAAAAAATGATGTTTCGGATTATATTGTCTTATGTGGTTTTCTTAGAAATGGATTGTCAACTTTTGAAACCCTTATCTTGACCGTCTGAAATTGCTTTGTTATTGCGTTGGTGACAAATTTGGTATGCAACGTGTTAAGACCTCCGGTACGGAAAGTCTATGTTAGGAGGGCCAAGAGAGGTAATGGGATTGGCCCAGGCCCAAACGAGATAGATCAGCCTAAGGAAGGGGGCGTGGCAAGCAAGGAGGGCCCATATGGGGAGTCACGTGAAATTGGTTAGAGGATCAGTGGTTATATAGGGAGCATCGATGGAGGGAAGGGCGGGGATAGTGAATCTTGTGCTTGAGCTGATAGCTGAAAGGTTGTGGGGTTCCTCAAAAATCCCTCTCTATCTTATTTTCTTCTATTTCCTTCATTTCTATTGTTACCAGAGCTTTGTTGGAGCTCATTGTTGTTATTAAAGTGATTCAAATTCAATAAAAAGGCTATTAGCAGATTCATAGTCAACTAATTATTAGCAATTCTTAGCAACAGAGACTAGGAGCCTAACATTTAGTATCAGAGCTGGTGATCCATGGCTCACAGTGCGCACCGGCGACAAGCACCACGGAGCGCATCTCCGGTTTGGAGGGCAACCTTGAGTCGATTAGGGAGACAGTCCGTTTGATGGGAGCAATGGTGGATCACGTACCTCAGCTAGAGGAGGATGTTGTGGCCTTGGGAATCCAGATCGGGGATGTTCAAGGGTCCTTTCTCCGACTGGAAACCCTACTGGGTCGCCACCTTGAGGTCTAATCCGCCTATACCTCAACGGCGGGAACAGGGACGTGATCAGGAGCAGAGGATGCAGAATGAGTCGCAAGATCGGGGTTGCGGCCGGATAGACCATCAAGGAAGACGACTTGAGCTATCGATATTCCAAGGGGACAACCCGTATGGTTGGGTGTTCCGCGCAGAATGCTACTTCGCCATTAATGGAGTCGAGGAGGAGGAGAAGGTAATGACTGCTTCAGTATGCATGGAAGGGAGGGCCCTTGGTTGGTTCCAATGGCTGGATTCACAGGAACCGTTAGCTGGCTGGCGCGACTTAAAGTTAGCCATTCTCCACCACTTCAGCCGCACAAAGGATGGCAATTCGACGGAGAGGCTGATGGCGTTGTGGCAAGACAGCTTCGTGACTGAGTACTGCGACCGCTTTGAGGCTCTAGCAGCTTCAATGAGAGGTATTCCTGAACCTATTTTTCGGGAGCTTTTCTTAACGGGCTACGTGAGGATGTGAGGGCTGAGGTTAAGTTGCATCGGCCCATTAACCTCAAAGAGGTAATGGTCTTGGCCCAACAAATTGAAGAAAGGAACAAGGCTGTAGAAAGACTTAGGAAAAGGAAGTTGGGCCGGGGGTGGAGATATGAGGAATTTGGAAAGGGCATGGGCTTGAGTGAGAAGCCCAACCCCCTTCTAGGATATTCTGGCAACTCCCTTCAGTCCAACCGAGGGAAGGAGTCGGCCTCCACCTCATGACCCCGAGTGTGGCCTTCGCAGCCAACAAGGACTTCAGAAGGGGGAGGGGCTGGCTTCAAGCGGCTTACTGATGACGCGATCCAGCGCCGACGGGCCAAGGGGCTGTGTTATAGGTGCCACAAGAAGTTTGGTCCGGGGCACCGATGTAAGAACCGGCAGTTGCAGATGCTTCTGGTTTCGGACAAGGACGGAGAAGATGACGAAGAGGCGGCAGAGGCGGTGGAACCACTCACAGAGGAGGTCGAAGGGATGGCGGGTCTCTCTCTCAATTCGCTTATGGGAATTATATCCTCTAACACCCTGAAGTTGAAAGGGACCATCGAAAGCCTCGAGGTGGTGGTTTTGGTGGACAGTGGGGCTTCACACAACTTCCTGTCTCTAAGAGTCGTGAGGGAGCTGCACATTCACATGGCGACTACGGGTAGCTATGGTATTCAGGTAGGCAACGGCGCCTGCTTTAAACAACAGGGAGTGTGTAAGGGGGTAGAGCTTAGAATCCAAGGGTACAGGGTTTTGGGGGACTTTGTTCCTTTTGAGTTGGGTTGTGTTGAGGTGGTTTTGGGGGTATTATGGCTAAAAACGCTGGGGGAGGTCAGGGTTGACTGGCAAAAGTTTACTATGAAATTCAAGTTGGACGCGGGGTAGATTTGTTTGAAGGGAGATCCGACGCTGAAGTTGGAGCCAGTGAGTTTGCGGACCCTAACCCGGACGTTCCACGGGGATATGGTAGGGGCGTTGTTGGAAATATATGCACTCTAAGGAGTGGTGGATGACGGGCTCCAAGCCAAGGAACCCGAGGCTCTACAAGGGGTTTTGGCTCGGTTTGCAATTGTGTTTGAGGCACCTGAGGGTTTACCGCCAAACTAGGCATGGAATCATCAATCGTTCTCAAACCAAGAGCGGAACCGCCTAACATTAGGCCGTACAGATATCCCCAAGTGTAGAAGAGTGAGATTGAGAAGCTCGTAGCTGAAATGTTAGCTTCTGGTATCATTAGGCCGAGTAGTAGCCCTTTCTCCAGTCCTATTCTGCTGGTCAAGAAAAAAGACAGAAGTTGGTGCTTTTGCATTGACTATCACGCTCTCAACCAGCTCACGGTGCCGGATAGATTTCCAATTCCATCATCGATGAGCTTTTGGACAAATTACTGGGGATGCCGTATTTTTGAAATTGGACCTGAGGGCAGGGTATCATCAAATTCGAGTCAGGGAATTTGATGTGGAAAAAACCGCATTTCGTACGCATGAAGGGCACTACAAATTCTTGATCATGCCGTTTGGCCCGACAAACGCTCCAGCCACGTTTCAAGCACTTATGAATAAGGTCTTCCAGCCTTACTTGCGCCGCTTTGTATTGGTATTCTTTGACGATATCTTGGTTTATAGCTGCACTTGGGAAGAGCATCAAGAGCACCTCGCTACAGTTTTGGAGGTCTTAAAGAATGAGCGGTTGTTCGCAAACCGGAAGAAATGTGCATTCAGGCAGCAACAACTGGAGTACTTTAGGACATGTGATCTCGGCCGCCGGGGTGGCAGCTAACCCGGCTAAGGTAGAGGCCGTTTTAGCTTGGCCCACACCCAAGAATGTCCGTGGGGTTAGGGGATTTCTAGGGCTAGCCGGCTATTATCGGCGATTCGTTCATAACTACGGACATTTGGCGAGACCCATGACCAATTTGCTCAAGCGAGGAGAGTTTAAATGGACTAAGGAGGCAGGAGCCGCATTTGACGCACTTAGGCACGCCATGGCCACTCTGTCGGTCCTTGCAATACTAGATTTCTCTAAGCCCTTCGTCGTGGAAACAGACGCCTTTGGCTCAGGTTTGGGCGCAGTGCTAATGCAGGAAGGGAGGCCCATTGCCTATTTCAGTAAAGTGTTATCGGGGACAACACGGCTCTGATTAGTGTATGAGCGCGAGCTTATGGCAGTCGTCTTGGCGGTACAAAAATGGCGCCACTACTTGCTTGGGCACCACTTTGTGGTGCAAACCGATCAACAAAGCTTAAGGTTCCTTATGGATCAGCGGCTCCTACCTCCCGAACACCTCCGTTGGGCCATTAAGCTTTTTGGATATGATTTCGAGCTGCAGTATAAGCAAGGAGCATCGAACCGGGTAGCTGATGCATTGTCCAGGCGTGGGGAAGACGCAGCGATGGAGTTGACTGCCTTGTCCATTCCGCAACTAGTGAATTGGACTGCAATTTAGCAGGAGCAGCGGCAAGATGAGGAGTACGTGGCATTAATTGGTAAATTGGACAGGGGTGAGGAATTGCATCCGGATTCTCATTACACCAGGACCTCTTGTGTTACCATGGCAAGGTCGTCTTACCACGAGGTTCACCATGGATACGCCGGATGCTGCATGAATTCCACGACTCTGCTTTGGGGGGACACTTAGGTTTTTTGCGGACATGGATAACCTGATGGGAGGAAGGAGACATCCGCGAGTATGTTGCTAATTGCTCTATTTGTCAACATTTAAAATCAGAGGCACTGGTCCTTACGGGGTTACTACAACCATTGCTTATTCCGGCGAGGGTGTGGGACAATATTTCCATGGATTTTATATGTGGCTTACCTCGGTCGCAAGAAATGGACACTATTCTAATGGTAGTAGATTGGTTGTCCAAATACACCCATTTCTTGCCACTGTCTCATCCATTCACAGCCAAGAAGGTGGCTGAGGTGTTTGTTCGAGAAGTGGTAAGGCTCCACGGCATTCCATGCTCCATCGTCACGGATTGAGATCCGCTCTTCATGAGTCTTTTTGGCATGAATTGTTCCATGCGCAGGGTACCCACTTGAGTCGCAACTCTGCTTACCACCCCGAGTCTGATGGACAAACTGAGGTTGTGAATATGTTTGGAAGTATATCTCCTTTGTTTCGTGAGTGACAAACGTCGTTGGTGGCTCTAGTATTTGCCATGGGCCAAATTCTGGTTCAATACCACCTATAATGCCTCAACGAGGTCTTCCCCTTTTCAGGTGGTCTACGGTCGGGATCCTCCTACAGTTTCCAGATTCCAAGATTCTCCCTCGGCAGTGGAGGATGTCAACCAACAAACAGCTTCAGCAACGGAATGAGTTCTTGGATGTTCTGATAAGCCTCCTTTGCGCTTTACCTACGTGAGGAGGAAGACTCTAAAGACATGGGTCCGGGAGGTATTTGGGATGGGGGATGAGTTGGCGGGCAGGGAGTTTGAGTTGGCAAGTCATGTGAGAGCCGGGTAAGTGAGTGATTGCCTGAGGTTTAGGGGGAAAAGTTAGTTACGGAATAAGGATGATAAGCCCTAGTTTTCCTAATGTCAAGAAATAAGAAACAGAGTAGAACAGGGAAAACAGAAAAGTCTTATTCACTCAAGAATGATTTACAAAAATGACACTGGCAAGATTTGAGAGATCGCCAACCTCCCACAAATGAACCCCGGCTAATCTCTAACTCACTAATTCCGCACCTTCTCCACTTTGTTACCCCTATTTATAACTCTCTCCTCTTCCTAATTCAGTTATAACAACCCTTTTTCCCTCCTAACAAACCCCCCGATTGGTTATATCACCTTAACCAATCTACACTTAACAACTTTCTCTTTCCTAGTGCCACCTGTCAATTCCCACGGTTTACAGCCTTTTCCCTCTTCTTACAAACACTTGTCTCACCAAAGGTCTGGACTTATCAAAGGATTGTATAAATAGCAGGGGAGGGGGATTCATTAGGGCATCTTGAAATTCCTGAGACAATTTAGAATTGGGAGTGCACGGGGCCACTCGAACACCCCAACACCTAGGTCATTGATTATGTAATTTTCTGCCATTGATTCAGTTTTCTGAGCTCGAATTGTAACTCGTTGTGCATAATTCAAGTAATAGATTTACTGGAATTGTTTAGATTCTATACATGCGTATCAATTGGTATCAGAGCACTTTCCCGGGATGACGAGGACGACGGATGATCGCGACAAGGATAGGACAGAGGCGAGTAGAGAGGAATTGTTGAAAGAAATGGAATCGATGCGTGAGGATGTTCAATTGACAAGGTCTGAATTGTTGCTTAAGGATGTATGAGTTGCTAAAATGACCAGAGGTGAGAGTCATCGACGGCGGAAAACGGAATTCTTTGGCCCGACAATGGAAACAAGAGAGAGATCGGCTTGAATGTCCGCCGGGTTTTCCCAAATGGTCGGATATTTAGGGTCAAGATTTTTCCATGAATCGGTTGACGAGATGGAGAACCGGTCTTAGAGGATTGGACAGAAATGAAACGGCTTGGTTAGAAACGGTTCCGCTAACTCAAGAGGGAACTCTTTTGACCAGAGATCACCGGTGAGGAGTTTCGTTTGAAACCTTGGTTGCGCCGTTGACAGAGGTTTCAGAGCAAGTTTTGGAGAGTGCCTTCGTGAATGGACTTAAAATGAGGTGAAGGATACATATCTTGAAACCCAGCGGGTTGGGCGGATCATGGAGCTTCTGGCGAGCCTAAGGGCCCAAGCATTTACACTTAATTCTTGGTCCAGGGGAGGCTCGGTTATGCCTAGGAATGGGCTGAGGGGTAGTCAGTCTTTCAATGGAGGACCAAGGAACACTACTTCGGCTGTGGCGGTGGGACGTTCATCGGTGGCAACTGAAAAGCCTAGGGACGCGGCCAGCAGGACGGCGCCGTTCCGGAGACTTACGGATGCGGAGCTTCAGTCATAGAGGGAGGAGGTCATGTGCTATCGTTATGATGGGAAGTACTCCTTTGGACACCGATGTCCCAACCGGGAGTTGCAGGTGCTCATCGTCCAGGAAAAGGAGGAAGTTGTAGGGGAAAAAGAAGATGGAGCAGAGACGGAAGTGGAGGAGGAAGTGGTCGAGCTATCCTTCAATTCGGTGGTCGGATTAACATCTCCGAAAACCATGAAACTCAAGGGGATGCTGCGGGGATGAGAGGTAATCGTTTTAATTAATAGTGGTGCCACGCATAATTTCGTTTCTGTTAATTTAGTAAGGCAATTGGAATTACCAGTAGACCGAACTTGTGACTATGGTGTTGTGATTGGGACTGGGTTATCTGTCATGGTCACCTTGCAAGAAATAGAGGCTGTAGAGGACTTTTTGCCCTTGGAATTGGGAAGCTCAAACATGATTCTGGGCATTCAGTGGCTGGAGACTTTGGGGGTTACGACGGTGAATTGGAAGAATCTGTCCATGAAGTTCACGGTGGGGAATCGACAGGTAACTTTGAAAGGGAACCCTGGCTTGAATAAGACTTCAGTGTCTTTAAAGGCTTTACATAGAGCCTTTAGTCAAGAAGGACAGGGGTTGTGGTTGGAATGAAATAATTTAGAGTTGAGTGATCGGGAAAGAGATTGGATGGTACCTGTGGAGTTGGAGGAGATATTACACCGAAGAGTTTCGGTGTTTGAGATGCCTGCTGGGTTACCTTCGGAGCGTGCAAAGGATCATGCGATAGTGTTGAAGGCAGGGACCTCCTCGATTAATGTGCGACCATATCGATATCCTCATGTCTAGAAAGAGGAAATTGAAAAATTGGTGGGTGAAATGTTGGTTGTAGGGATTATCCGGGCAAGTGTGAGTCCTTATTCTAGCCCCGTCCTCTTGGTTAAGAAGAAGGATGAAAGTTGGAGATTTTGCGTGGATTACAGGGCTTTAAACAAGGAGACGGTACCAAATCGTTTCCCTATTCCGATAATTGATGAGCTCCTCGATAAGCTTCACGGGGCAGCAATTTTTTCTAAGATTGACCTTAAATCGGGGTATCACCAAATCCAAGTCAAACCGGAGGACGTGCCCAAAACCGCTTTTCGCACCCATAAGAGTCATTATGAGTTTTTGGTGATGTCATTCGGCTTTACTAATGCTTCGGCAACATTCCAGTCCCTCATGAATGAGGTGTTGCGAGTTTTCCTTCGAAAGTTTGTTTTGGTTTTTTTCGATGATATACATACAGCCGAACTTTGGAGGAGCATGTTTATCACTTGGATCAAGTGTTAGGGGTTTTGCAGCAGCACTACTTGTTTGCAAATGGGAAGAAGTGTAGCTTCGGCCAGCAGTCCTTGGAGTACTTGGGACACATCGTCTCTGGCAGGGACGTGTCAGCGGATCCGGCAAAAATTGAGGCAATGCTGAATTGGCCAACCCCGACTACGGTACGTGATTTGCGAGGATTCTTGGGTTTGACGGGTTATTACCGTAAGTTTGTTGCGGGGTACAATCACATTGCAGGACCCCTAACAAATCTGTTGCGGAAGGATGGGTTTCAATGGACGGAAGAGGCCGCACTAGCCTTTTCTCGTTTGAAGCATGCTATGACGTCCGTGCCTGTGTTAGCTCTTCCTGATTTCTCGAAACCATTTGTGATGGAAACTGATGCCTCGGGGTATGGAGTGGGGGCAGTGTTGATGCAGGATCAGCGGGCCATTGCATATTTTAGCCAGGCTCTATCTTTGCAGGCTCAAGGGAAATTGGTGTATGAAAGAGAGCTTATGGTCATTGTATTGGCAGTGCAAAAATGGTGCCCTTACTTGCTAGGCTATCATTTTGTGATCTGTACTGACCAGCGAAGCCTTAAGTACTTGTTGGAACAACGCCTGGTTAGTGTGGAGCACCAAAAGTGGCTTACAAAGTTGATGGGATATGATTTTGAAATCCAGTTCAAACCTGGGCAGGAAAACCGAGTTGTGGATGCACTATCTCGGGTTGTTTACTCACCCGGTCTAAGTGCCCTGTTGGTCTCTTCCATTGTGGACACACGAGTTGCAGTGCCAGGTGAGGCAAAACGAGAAGCTCAACCAAATCATTTCGGATTTACAACTTTGGTCTGACGCGCACCCTGGTTTTTCCTTTAAACAGGGGCGGCTGATGTTTGAGGGCAGATTGGTGGTTCCTCGAGGTTCGTCTTTCATTCCTACACTACTTCATTCGTACTATGATGGGGTTCTTGGAGGCCATTCGGGAGTTCTTAAGACTTACCGACGTTTGGCGGCCGATTGGTTTTGGTCAGGAATGAAAAAGGATGTGACTTCGTACGTGGCTGCGTGTGACGTATGCCAACGTTGCAAGGCCTCTATGTTAGCACCTAGTGGCCTATTGCAACCTCTGCCTATACCCGACCGAGTGTGGGAGGACATTTCGATGGATTTTATAGAGGGATTGCCTCGTTCGGAGGGATACGATACTATTTTGGTTGTTGTGGACATGCTTAGCAAATATGGACATTTCATTGCCTTGAAACATCCGTTCATAGTTGAGTTGGTGGCTAGGAGTTTCATACGGGAGGTGGTGCGCCTCCATGGAGTTCCACGGACGATTGTGTCTGACCGAGACCGGATTTTTTTGAGTCACTTTTGGACCGAACTTCACAAGCAAATGGGGACTACTCTCACACGCAACACCGCTTACCATCCGCAGACGGATGACCAAACAGAGGTCGTGAATAGGTGTGTCGAAATCTATTTGCGTTGTTTTACATGGGAAAGACCCGGCAAATGGTATAAGTGGCTGGCTTGGTCGAAGTATTGGTATAATACTTCGTTTCATACGGCAGCACGTACCACTCCGTTTCAGGTGGTCTACAATTGTGCTCCACCTCCATTTCTTGGAATCCTTTGGATCTCATCCATGCCATCTCCGACTTACCATTTGTTGCGGCTCAAAGGATCCGTGTTTTGAGGTTGAGAGTCTTTTGGCATGAATTCCATGCTCATTGCCAGGTGGCTTATCGACTTTGCTTAGGCGGCCATCCATCCGTGTTTCTTCAAGATTGGTAGTGGCCGAGGTCTACGGTTCACGGCCAGCTTTTTGGAGATGTGAATGGGCATTCCGAGTTCCAGCGGACATCTCCGGCCACATGATGCAACCTGGGAGTCCTATGGGGCCATCAAACATCAATTTCCTGTGAGGACAAAGTGTGTCTATGTTTGGACACTAGTGTATATAATTGGCTCCTTTTGAGGTCAGTGTTTAAGTGAATAACAGGGAGGTTTTGTTTGATTTCTAAGTGAGTATTCGCCATGGGACCTTGGAGGCTAGGAACCTTGAATTCTCCCTTAGTCTATCATTTTTTCAAAGAAACGCCTCAAGTATTCTCTTCCTCCGAAATTCGGTGGTAATAAAAGAAAGAAGTCCGATTGTCTTAAGAATCTATTTGTTGTTGCCTTGTTAATTTCTCGGGTTGTTTGAACGTCACATTTTGGTATCATAGCAGTCATCCATGGCCTAACGCTAGAACAAGTTTTAAGGAGTTGGCTCCCCTCGAGCGGGATAGAAACGTTTTACTAAGCCTTGTCGGGAGGCGATGACTCCACTCCCAAAACTTCAAGAAGATGTAGCAGATTTTTGGGGAAATGCAAGGATCGGTAAGGAGTCTGGAGAACTGCTTATGCGCCAGGCGGATCTGCTCTAACGCAACCAACATCCCCCTGGGGTGACGCTGGGCCCTCATGTTCCCGGACCTTCGCTTGACCCAAGGCCCGTTTCGCCTCCTCCTCTTCCGCGCTATGAGGAACCTCGGTGTTTTGAGCGAGAGCGTCATTTAGAAACTCCTCCATTACCAACGGAGCACCGAGGAAGACCCCCGGAGGTCGATGTGGAGGACGAAGAGAACGTGATGGTAACCGGTCTATCCGGAATGGCCGGCGGGAGACATGGGTCCGGGAGGTATTTCTCCGGGCGGACGATGGGGATGAGTTTGAGTTAGGGGTTCCAAAGCGGTATTCAAGGGCTGGACTCGGGGAAGACATTCCGGCGAACTTAAATTGCCAGAATGGGCTGCATGAGATGATGGATTGGCATGAGAGAGGCATCGGACGGGTGAGTGGTTGGGCCGTGGGCAGAGGTTAGGGGCGGGGAAAGGTTCACCGGAATTCGAAAACCGACACCTTGGCTCTATAAGGAGTGGTGGGGGGACCAAAGATTGACTACCGTGAGGCATCTTCTGAAATGATGAGAAATTCCATCCGGGGCACAAAGAATTTATCTTGGCGGATGAAGGGGATGATCTGGGAGAGGATTGCGAGGAGGAGGTCGAGTCTCCGGAGATGGATGACAGGGGAAAGGAGGGGTTAAACACAAAGTTGGATTTGTCCCTAAATTCGATGCGGGGGGTGTCCTCGTCTAACACGATGAAGCTTCGAGGAAGGATCGGGGATCGCGAGGTCGTCGTGCTAGTGGATAGCGGCGCCACCCATAGCTTCATCTCGGAGCTGGTGGCAAAGGAGCTGCGGCTGCCCATGGATTCCACGGTAAGTAATAATATTTTGGTCGGGAATGGAATGAGTGTCAAACAAACGACTGTGTGTTGGGGTGTGAGAGTTTGGATTCAGGGACATTTGGTCGAAGAAAACTTCTTCTCTTTTGAATTAGGTGGGGCTGATTTAGTGTTAGGGGTGACTTGGCTTAGCACCCTCTTGGGAGCCGGATTGGGAATCCACTTGGGAGCCGGTTTCCGCCATCCAGACACAGTTTCTTGCTTTCCACCTTGAGGACAAGATGGTTCTCGAAGGAGGGGGTAATGTTAGACCACCGGTGACACTAGTGTATGAGAGGAGGAGGGGCAAGAAGGGTAATTGGTAGAAAGCTGGGGAAAAGGGTGGAATTCGAGGTCAGGCTGCTGAGCTGGCAGAGTTAGTTACGGGAGGATGAGCAAAAGAGTATTTAGGCAATAGGGTACGGTAGGGAGGTTTTTGTCTGATTTCTGAGTGAGTATTCATTTCAGACCTTGGAGGCTGGGAACCTCGAATTCTCCCTTAGTCTATCATTTTTTTCAGTAGCTTAACGTTCTGTAATTCTCGCCGGGGAGTATTCTCTTCCTCTGGAAATTCCGTTGTGGAAGTAATAAAAGAAATCCGTCCGATTGTCTTAAGAATCTATTTGTTGTTGCCTTGTTAATTTCTGGATTGTGCAGGAACGTAACAAATGATAAGCCTCCTTTGCGCTTTACCTACGTGAGGAGGAAGACTCGGGAGAGTAGAGTGGCTGATGCAGGGAATGGCAGTGGAGACATGGGTCTGGGAGGTATTTTTGGACAGGGGGATGAGTTGGCAGGGCAGGGAGCTGAGTTGGCAAGTCATGTGAGAGTTGGCAAGTGAGTGGTTGCTCTGTAGGTTTGGGGGGGAAAGTTAGTTACGGGAATAAGGATTGTATAAATAGCAGGGGAGGGGGATTCATTGGGGCATCTTGAAATTCCTGAGACAATTTAGAATTGGGAATGCACGGGGTCACTTGAACACTCCCATACCTAGGTCATTGATTCTGTAATTTTTCTGCCATTGATTCAGTTTTCTGAGCTCGAATTGTAACTCGTTGTGCATAATTCAAGTAATAGATTTACTAGAGTTGTTTAGATTCTATACGTGCTTATCATGTTCTCAAGGGACATTTGGTGCTGGCACAGCAGTGTATGAAGAGGTTTGCGGATGTTCGTTGCCGAGAACTTTCCTTCTCTCCTGGGGATCGTGTTCTCCTTAAGTTGCGGCCCTACTGCCTCAAGTCCTTGGCACGGAGGCCGAATGAGAAGCTGGCCCCCCATTTTTATGGACCTTTTGAGGTCTTGGAGAGGGGTGAGGTAGCATATTGCCTTCAGCTACCTGCTGACGCTCGGATTCACCCGGTTTTTTTCGTTTCCCAGCTGAAACCATTCAAGGGCAGTGACCCCAGGTGTCAACCTCTCCCACCTCAACTCTTGGACGAATTGGAGTTACAGGTCGAACCTTCCGAAGTCATCCGAGGCCGGTGGACCTCCTGGGGCGGGAAGCAAGTGGCGGAGATATTGGTTAATTAGAAGGGTCTGCAGGATTTGGAGGCTACGTGAGAGCTTTTGGATGTGTTTCAGGCCCAATTTCCCCCACTACAACCTTGAGGACAAGGTTGTCTTCGAAGGGGGGAGTGATGTTAGACCTCCGGTACAGAAAGTCTATGTTAGGAGGGCCAAGAGAGGTAATGGGATGGGCCCAGGCCCAAACGAGATAGATTAACCCAGGAAGGGGGCGTGGCAAGCAAGGAGGGCCCATATGGGGAGTCGCACGAAATTGGTTAGAGGATCGGTGGTTATATGGGGAGCATCGAGGGAAGGGCGGGGATGGTGAATCTTGTGCTTGAGCTGATAGCTGGGAGGTTGTGGAGTTCCTCGAAAATCCCTCTCTATCTTATTTTCCTGTATTTCCATCATTTCTATTGTTATCAGAGCTTCGTTGGAGCTCATTGTTGTTATTGAAGTGATTCGAATTAGCTTGTTTGATATAATGCTGCACCATTTTGTTGCTAGTTTATTTATTCGTTTTATTCATTTCTTAGATGTAGTGCTACTTTTTCCAGCTATTGACTCGCTGTGAACCTTGTGTTTTACTCTTTCTTTTTTATCATTGATCATCAGACATTTGATGCGTATGTGGTTGGCAAAGAAGATGCTCCTGGGATAGTTGTGCTTCAAGAGTGGTGGGGTGTGGATTTTGAAATCAAGAACCACGCTGTGAAAATTTCTCAACTCGGTGATGGATTTAAAGCACTTATTCCGGAGTAAAATCGCTTACTTTGTTACCAACTGCTTTTACTTTTCTTTTCTTTTTTTTTTTTTCTTTTTTTTTTTTCCCTTTTTTGGTTATCATTGCCAAGTATTTTTGGTTTTTACCTTTTCTTAATTGAAAAATTGTACTTGGGTTTTCTGCTGCAGTTTGTATCGAGGAAAGGTATGTTTAGATGTTGCTGAAGCTCAACACGCAATGGATGGTCTTGATTGGCAAGGTGCTGTTAAGGACATTCGCGCTGCAGTTGACTGGCTGAAAGCAAATGGTTCGAAGAAGGTATACCATTGTCTATGTTTCACTTTCTTGATTGAACAAGGTGCTCATCAGTTTCTTATCAAAAAAAAAAAAAAACTACAACTGGATGAATTATGCAGACACACAGTCATAACCTGTCTGATGGGTCTGTATTATCATGTACATTGCATCGAAAAGTAATCTAACATAGGCCCTGGTGTGGCTGGACTAGGTTGGTGTTACGGGATTATGCATGGGAGGTGCTCTCTCTATTGCAAGTTCTGTTTTGATCCCTAAGGTTGATGCTGTTGTTGCATTTTATGGAGTTCCTTCATCAGAGCTTGCAGACCCTGCCCAAGCTAAGGCTCCTGTTCAGGCTCATTTCGGAGAGCTTGACAGTTTTGTTGGCTTTTCAGATGTGACGGTAAAAAATTAGTCTCTTTTGTTTTGTCTCATTGCTATCTTTGTTAGTCCTTGTCAACTTCTATTATGAACACCAACTGAATAAGTAGAAACCTGAAAAGATAACAAGATCGAAGATTTTGTTTTTTGTTTTTTGTTTGTCTTTTTTTAGTCCCATTGCTAGCAAAACCCAAGTGTTAAAACAAGACTTTTCATATTTGGGCTCCTGGTCAATATGATCCTTGGAAGTTGGATCCTACGTCGGCGCTCACATGATACGGCCAAGAGAAGTAGAGAAAAAGAAAAGTGACAACTGAGCAGTGATTCAACTGATACCTTCCTGTTAAGTAGTAAATCTCATTCAAGTCCTTTATGATTGTGTTGTTGTGATCGAGTTTTTTTCCTTTTCTTTTTTATACAACGTTTGATGGAACCCTCAACTTCCCTTCAAAACCCCACCTTAAACCCCTTGGATTAGACCAAATAGTCTTAGGCAAAACACTTTGAGTGTTGTACTCTTTATTTGCTATTCAACAAACACTTGTAACAAGACACATCGAGTCGGTCCTTATGTATTTTTATTCAACATATCCTCATTTTGGAACCCATATGAGCCTTCCATAATAAATGGTTCCAACGATTGTAAGAGAAATATGTGGATATTTCGAACAATGCATGAAAACATTGTGAACCAACAAGGCTTGAGTTTTGTTTCCGTACAAGTTAGATGCCAGGCAATACATAATCTGACTAATGCGCTTTCTATGATAGCTAAATTTCCTAGTTTGATTGAGTATGCAGAGAAACGTGCTAATTCTATTACTCGGATGACTTTCAGGCTGCCAAGTCTTTGGAGGAGAAACTGAAAGCAGCAGGTGTCCCGTATGAGGTACACATTTATCCAGGCAATGCTCATGCTTTCATGAATAGGTCCCCAGAAGGTGTGAAGAGGAGGAAGAGCATGGGAATGGCAGATGAGGATGAAGCTGCCGCACAGCTCGCCTGGTCTCGCTTCGAGTCATGGATGAAGCGCTACTTGTCTGCTTAAGTAGTTTACATGTATTATACCCATCATGTGCTATACTTTCTATCTAGAATATTTTCCTGAGTGTTGTAAAGCTGGCATATCAAAAAGCCTTAAATAAAATTGCTTGGGACTCTTGGTGCTTCTGACTGCAATTTGAGAGTTCTGCTAGACGGTAAAATTGCTCAAAACAACTATATACTTTATTATGTTGTTAAACTGGTAGTTCAAGGATGATCTGATTTTAGCTCATTTCTCTGCCTAAATTTGGGTCTTTAGAGAATTGTGTGAAGCAATGTCCATTTTCCTCCTTCCTGTTGTGCTGAAGCAATGTATTCTTACATGGTGACACGTGGATTCCCTAAAAGTTATGTACTTCTGTTAATTTTTCTGAAATAAACTGTAGTAAGATGAGATATTTTGAAAAATGCTCGAGGTATCAGTCTTTAGCACCGTCCGTGTCAAATAGCTTTAGTCTGTATTTTCAGTGTGAATGGAATAAATCTATATTTGGTGGTGAAATAGTGGACGTTATTTTCCATGGGCTGCAAAGTCTGCAGTCTTAAAAGCTGACTGGTTTCGGCTTTGATTTGGCATTATCCAAGCAACCATTGACCGAGAGTGGAAAAACTTGAGCCTTTTTTATTTTGTTATTAGCAGCAATTTTTGCGTGAAAGATCAGTTCTTGGTGGTAAAAATCACTTGATTGCAACTCAGGACAAAATGGATTAGAAATGACTTGTAACGTTACTAGAGAGTGATGAAGCATGACATTGAGAAATACGGTCTCATTTTATTATTAAAAATACTAGTGTTCTTTTTTTTATTATTTTTTTCTCTTTATATTTATTATTTAATACAAGAATTTTATTATATTATTTTTTATTTAAATAAATATATATATTATTGTGGGGTTCATCTATTAAATAGTGAATACTGAGAATGACAAAAACAATAACACTAACAGTTAAATTCATAGATAGTCTATAAATTTTTTTTCTTTCTACAATTAGTTCATGTAATCAATTTTTCTTATGAATGGCCTTGAACTCTAAAAGTGTTCTATAAATGGTTCATCTGTTAAATTTTAGATAGAAACCTTTAATTTTGTCTCATAAAAGGTCACTAACTTATTTTCTTTCTTTAAAAATAATTTTTATGTTAAAAAAAACAATAAATTATAATAGAAATCAAAATTGTAAATCTTTCCCAAAGCTTCAAAACAAAGTAACTCAAAAATATATAGATATATATATATATATATATATATATATTCCCTAAGATTTAGAAATAAAATAAAATAACCCAAAATTTTCAAATCCCCTCCCCCTCAAGATTTTTTTCAAGATCTGTCAACCCTCCCTTAGCCCCGTGCTCGTTGGCCCCTCTGTTGAAGGTGAAAATTTGTCAACAAAGAATTAACGAATTTTGAGATAAATTAATGCGATTCGCAGTGATATAACTACATAAGAATGTAGTTAAATACAACAAAAATAAGAACACATGAAGATTTATAGTGGTTCACCCTTGATTTGAAAGCTACATCCAATATGGGAAAGATGAGAGAATTTCACTATTTGAGAATAGATTACACGTTTTTTCCTCAGTGTAAGACCTCGGGGAAATTCTAGTCTATAATATCCTATTTATAGCTTAGGTCACCGCCTATAAACCTTCCTTATGTTTTGAGATAGTTTCCTAAAAGATAGAGATCACAATCAATTAGTGTGGTTTTCATTTTTAAATTTCATATTTAAAATACAAATCTTGACTTCTGGAGCAAATCTCACAGATTCATTATCTTCTTGTAGCCTCAACTTTGTAATAGCCTAAACTTCGTAAGAGTCGGCGAAGCCTCTTCAACCTAGGTGTAGCCTAAAGCAAGAACCTTGCGAAGTCTTGACTCTTTAAATACTTAGTCTTACAAAACCTCAACTTCTTAAACACTTTCTTGATCTTGAGAAGCCTCAACTCTGTTAGGAGTTGACGAAGCTTCTTCTCCCTAGGCACAGCCTGAAGCCTCACCCACTTGAACATTCTTGAAGCTTCTTTGCTATTATTGCTTAATGTTGTTGACGTGGCACTAGGGCTGAGTTGTACTTGTGCTCTTAATGGGCTTCTTAATGAAATTGGACCTTCTTAATAGGTCTATGTTTTTACCCGACAATACCCTTCCCTTGAAATTGCACTTTTTGGCTTCATTGACAGCAGTTCGACTGATGTTCAAAGCTTGGACGCTTGCTGCAGATCTGGGCTTGCCTTTGTTGCTATTTGAATATTTTGTAGAACTTTTTGAATTAATTTCTTTATATTCATATTTTTAGTGGAGAAGATAATGACTTGTGTTGTTGTTCTTTAGAGATTTTTTTTTTTTTTTTATTTGAGTTTTTTAGTTTTTTTAGTTCTTTTTATGATTTTATACTTTTTAAGATAATATATATTTTTTTAAAAAAATTTAGGGATTAAATTTAGTAAAAAGAAGATATTTCAAGGACTATTTATTAGACAAAGTTAACAATTTCTGTCTAGAGAGATCATTTATGAGATATATATATATATATATATATATATATGGATATCCATGGTTTAACTTTTATTCATATATATTTTATATAATTCAACGTATATGAATTCAACGCTATTATAACGTGTAAGACTTTTACACTTGCGTCCGGCTATAAATTGAGAGTTAACCTTAATAGTCTTAGATTACAACGTACATAGAAATTTGCAGAGTTTCTACGATATTTCTTTACTAGCACTTCTGAAAATCTGAACACATTGGATAATATTTGATCTCTCGAGTCAAACGCAGAAATCACCAAACCAGTGTTATCATATTGTTCACTTAAAGCCTCTTTTTTTTTTTTTAAATAATTCCCCTTTTGTCAACTTTACAAGGTATGACTATAAAAAAAATAAAATAAAAAATAAAAAAAGTACAAGGTATGAATTTTGAGTTGGATTAATATAATAAACAAATAAAATGGTGAAGATAAGTAAAGGCTATTAAGAATAGTACTAATGGTAGCAGTACTTTAGCACTTCGAAAAGTCCGACTCCACAAGGACCGGAACAACAATTTATTAATAAATGCTTCAACAAAACATTTTCTTTTTTCATTTTCTTGGTTGTAAACACAAAGGTAGATTCATTCTAAACATTACTTTTTCATTATAATACACACGCCTTTTTTGTTTGATGTCTACAATTACAAAAGAAAAACAATTTTGAAGAAAGAAGAAATAAAAGAAATAAAAAGGAATGGCAGCTTATTACTAGAACTAAATATGGAAAAATAATCAGGGATCGTTTGAATAGATTATAGCAGTCAACCTTTGAAACTATATTAATCTTATAGGAGTTTAATAATTAAAAATGGTTTAATTTTAATTTAAGTAATAGAAAAATTAGAATGAAGAGTATAAGACCTTTGAAGACCTAGACTTCTAATAAAAGTTTCAATGTATTTCTTTAAGAGCTTTCTTGAGAAATTATGTTGTGTATGTTTGATTAAAAGCTCTTCTTCAAGGACAAAACTCTCTAAAGTTTATTCAAATAGATTTTTTTTTTTTTTTTCAAATGGAAAACAAAGAGCTTATATAGAATTGGCATGGCTTTATATAAGCTTGTTTGGAATTGGCATAACTTGCACTTTCCTTGGTTGCAAGCTCTTAAAGAAAACTAAGGACCAATTTAAAATTGGCATCGCCTTATAAAAGCTAACTTTAACTTTATAGGTCAAGTATGGTGGCCTAATGATAATAGAGTATCATGTTTAGTTAGTAGTTACAAGTTCAAATGTTGAATTATCCTTTTTCTTTTAAAAAAAAATGACTTTAACGGAACTTTTACTTCTAGACTAATGATTAAAAACAATGCATTGATAATTGTACATAGAAATTTTGTGCTTTTTTACTAACAAATATTTATTTATGTACCTTAACGACTCCAATAACAATCCCAACCTAAAGGTAAGAGAATAACTACAAATGAAAAGTTAGATTAGTTTATTAAAGATATATAAACAATTCTTATTTATGTCTCAAAAGCTCTTCTAAAGTGCACTTCTTCTAATAGATAAAAAAAGGAGAGTCACAAATAAAACGTTTTACACTGTCCTGAACTAAACTACTTTTGAATTCGAGAAACGCGTGTCAAATGGGTCCCAAATAGATATTAGCATGTATATTATATAGATACTAGCATGCATATAACTTTGATCCTAATTTTTTTTTTTTTACCAATTTTAAGTTCTCATGATAAATACAATCTTTTATTACTAATTAAAATGTTAATCTTTTAAACAATCATCAATAAAAATAATAACAATTCAAAATTGATACAAAATTATTAATAGAATTAGAATTATTCATATTTTAATAAAAATACTAGAAGCCCGGGCCTTATGCCAGTCCACCGTCATTATCTCCAGAACTGCAAAGTCGCCAACCATATTTATTTTTCCTCATCATAAAGTCACCAAAATATTGGGAAAACAACGACTTTCATTATTGTCTCCATCATCATGGGACCTTATCCTTAGTTTTTGGAGCCTTTTTTTTTTTTTTTTTTTTTTTTTTTTTTCTTTGTTCTTTCTCTATTGGTATGCATTCAAACGTCAAACCAAGTGTTCCATTTCGGAAGTACCCAATCAAAGGACACTTCCACTCGATCACGGCGTCAAAAACCATGTAATTCGAGTCCACAACGTTGACATATTGTACGTACAAACAAGCCGGATGATTGATCAACCGATCAAGCTAACTCATTTTGTTCCGAATCCTTCTAGGTTTCCCATTTATAACGAGAAAAGGGAACATGAATGGAGAAATTTCAAAGCTCATCCTCGTATGTACCAACTTTTTAGACAAAAAATGCCCAAAATGAAAAGGAGATGTTGGCAAATTGGATCAGATCAAAATCCGACGTATATGAAGAAAATGTTCAATATTATGTGTAAGTTGGAGTACTTCTAACTAGGACCAAGTCATACTGTGGGGAAGACATGCAAGGCTGTATATATATATATATATATATATATATATATATATATATATTACGTGATAAATATTGATTGATTGATTGATTGATGAAGTGTGGAAACGTTGAAGTTTGGAAGAATTAGACTCTCTAACTAACGTATTGAACCTTTTAGACTTCATACCAAACACCCTTTTGGATCAGCTTGGTCCATCCTCTCTCAAAGTTTCAAACCAAAATCAAATGGACCACTTTACTTTGTTTCTTCCTTTATTTTAACTTTATTTTTGCTTTATTTTTCCTTTTTTCAAGGAAATTAAATTTTGCTTACACGTAGGTGTAGCTATATAGCTAAAGAGTTGATCGTGATTAATTAATTAGCCAGTAGCCGCGGCCAGTCATATAGCATGATCATTTGCACGCATTAACATTCACATGTTTCATGCTATATATATATATATATATTACTATAATTTTTACGACAACGTCAGATCTTAAAAAAGTACGTCCAAATGAAGTGATAAAAGTACCTGAACTAATTTTCTTTAAAAAAAAAAATCCTAAAATAGAAGTTAATATAAGTTCGCTTGTTAAATGTGAACTTTGCTTTGTATATGAATCTGCACAAGGTTCCTCAGTTCTGGTCATTAAGATCAAACTTAATTTAAATACTTGAGAGAGTTATGTGCCGCATTTGAGGGAAAAAGAAAACAAAAACGCATGTCGTTAGTCATTAGTATAAACTTTAAAAAATAATAATAATAAGAGAAGGAGCAACTGGCATCAAGAAAATTAGAATATCTAGTTGACACTCAATAGTAGACCCACTTTAATTTATTAAAATGAAAAGAAAACAGAATTATGAAGTTCAAAAAAAAAAAGAAAAGAGCAACTCTTAAGGGCAACCCATCCAAAACCGAATAAAATCCACAAAACAAGAATAAATGGCTTCAGAAACTAAAATAGACCTCATTAAAGACCTTTTCAGAAAAATTCAATGGAAAAACTTGACAAGAGAAAAGGAGTGTCTATATGCTAGTAGTATCAAAACCTAAGCAACAAAACAACGCTAAAGAAAACCCAAAAAGACGAAAGATCATGGGAGACACGTCTCCATGATGAATCAGCGGAGATTAAAAAAAAAAAAAATATGGAATAGAAGTCCAACAATTAAAATCGTCAACTTGAAGAGCCTTGATATATAATCATTACTATAAACTTTAATTAAGGCATGATATATAATTAGTAATTAATCTTCTGTTTTCTTTTTGAATGGTATATAATAATACTAGTAATCTGATATCATCTTCTCTGATTGACAATGGATTTATCTGCTAATTACGTACATATATGCATCATTTTAATTTGAATGGATATTCCTCTGAACGCTGTTAACTTTGTGGATGAGAAAAATTCCACTGAAATAAGGAATGCGAACATTTCATGTCAATTTTGGAAATTATGGGATCGGTATGTACACATGTTGGTCAAACTCAATTTCGAAATAATAAAAACAAAAGAAACAAGTAAGCAAAAGTAAATTTTTTTTTTTTTTTTAGTAAAATAATCAGTACAAACGCGGAGTCATAACTTCCATGTGTATTTCGCGGGGACTAAATATATATGGTATACAGACCATAGACTTTTTTATTATTAATTTTTTGAGAATGGGACCATAGACTTTTTGGTATTCCATAAAATGACAGTTTGAATTATTCATATTATATTAATTCGAAGTATCGATTCTGCACTAGTGGTGAAAATTCTGCGCAATTAAGCTCATCTCAATTGAATGGAAATGCTAGTTTGCAAAAACTTTCATGAATTCTCGAGTCTTGATCAATAAAGTTCATATAATAATAGAGAACCAATAATCAAATGCAATGGACAATGCATATATTGCCTTATTTCTTATACTCTTCTTCTTGCTTTTTCTTTCTTTGATTATAATATGGCTGGAGTCGATCAAATCCAAATTTTCTTGGAAATGAGTAATACATGGTTTAAAACAGATTGCAAATATCACATGTGGGCTTTGATGGCTTAATTTTCTTTTTTCTTTTTTTTTTTTTTTTTTTTACTTTTGAAATATTAATTTTCTGAGAGAATTAATATCAATCAAGCAATGTACTCAAATCGTGTTACTCGCTTTAGTACTCTTTGTTTTTGTTTCGTTATTGTTGACTGTAGGTTTGAACTTAAAATTAGGTGAAAAAGACAACCAAGTTTTCTGCCAAACTGTTCTTGAGGCTTCTCTCTACCTAGTTACTATTTTCAAGTATATTATCCTCGTTAGTTGTCATAATTAGTATATATATCTTCTCCTGGTTAAAATACCATAAACGATATAAAGAAATATATTGATTTTAAGATGATATATAAAGATCATGATAAGCAGATAACACTGGGATATCGTACTTGTAAAATGCTTCTGGCATATACTCTTTTAAAATTACATGAATTATATATATATATATATATATATATATATATTAGAGTTGAATTTCACTTTATAAGGTATTGGGTTTTCATATTAAAAGTTAACTTATTTAAGTGAAGTGACTTAATATCTTTATATGATTGTGATTATATTTGTCGTGAGATTCAGGTATTTATTCTTAACAATATATACATATATATGTGTATGTATGAATGTATTTTTCACACAAATGCATACAACTTCCACGAAACTACGACTACAATCAATTACGCCCCATGTGGACATGAGGCAGTCCTCTCCGCCGCAAATGATCCCCACTTAGCAATAGATCAAATTAATGAGGACCTAACTCTAGTGATCTATAATATTAAATATTCTTGTAAATGCTTGGGATGACCTAACAAATAATTTAAGGACAATACATGGAAGAAGAAGAAAGAAGAAGAAGAAAGCAAAATAAGGGGACAAGTTTGTAGCTAGGTCCATTGTATAAATGATAGGGTTTTCTTCTTTTATTCGTGATCTAATAATTAAGATTGATTTATTATATACACATATTGTATATATTATATTTCTAACATCTGTGAATGGTTAATAATTGCCATCCAACTGTAGCTTTGCATCTAGAGAAATATATTTGGACTTTGACAAAATCGATTTTATTATCTATTGTTGACTCTATAGTAGTGACTGAAAATAATCAAAACCCTGTGATAATTTAAAAAATGAAAGTGTTGAAAACGATGGCCTAACTTGTGAGATAAAAGCATATTACAAGTGGCATTAACTTGGGGGATAATCTCTAACACGTTGCTCCCTCGTTTACAACATGAAAATCAAAATCAAATCTGTGAGAAAAATTGTCTTCTTCCTTGAGGGCATAAATAGTTCCTAAAACTCTTGTAATAAAATTTTAAGTCAAGGTTCAAGGTAGTCAGCTTTAAGAGTGTGAACCCCAATATAATTTTTTTTCTCTTTCTATGAAAAAGATAATATTGCTGATTACATTGATATAAAATAAAATAAATTAATTGCTATGCTCATATATATATATATATATATATATATATATATGTTTGTCTAATCGAGCCATGTGAATTTGGTAATGCATGATATCATCAAAATCTCAGTATCTGATCACTATTCTTTATCCAACAAAATAATGATTTATTACCTTTAATTTTCAACGTGTCTTTCCAGATGACCAACAAGGACAAGATTATGTGTGTGTGTGTGTGTGTGTGTGTGTGTGTGTGTGTGTGTGTGTGTGTCAAATTTGTTGTCTCCTCAAAACTTTTTTCTTCTCTAATTTTCATTATATATGTAATTTTCATTATATATGTACTAAATAATATGAGGCCATTCAGAAAAATTTCTCATTGATGCCTATCAATTAGTAGAAATTATTCTAACCATCTCCAATTAAGAAAACCATATTTTCTGAAGCAAATTAATGAGTGCTTGGTATATAGTTTTGCTTGGAGTAGGCTTCAAACAAGTTGACACACAAACACACACACATGATATAATTATACATCATTAGATATTTCCTTCAGGCTATGGCTTTATATGAAAGTACATCAAAGAAAGTAGCAGCTTTCCATAAAAGAAAATGTGATACGTGCTCGTTTAATATGCATGCGTTCGTGACTCTGAGCTTCAATCTACAAGTTCAAGCACCCATCAGTTTCAAAGATTATAAATATATATATATATATATAGACATGTCACGCAGTGTGAAAAGAAAAATCAATTTAGAACAGGCTCGAGAGACCAGTATTATTGTAGTTGTCCTCACACGACAGGTAATTAGGCCCGTTGTTGCTAACTTTTAGACGTTTAGTTATGTAACCTAGTTCAAATTATATATTACACACATAGAAAGAAAGACAGAGAGAGATAGGAAATATATTTTACTTACCTTTTTCGATTAAAGAAATGCAAAAAAAAATAAAATAAAATAAAGTAAAATACAAAACAAATAAAAAAAATGTCGGCGAAACTTTTACATTTGATGCTTTTTCCTTTGTATAATGAAATAATGTGTTAGCAAGCACTTATTAGTGATCCAGTGAGGGGCCAAATATAATAACGTATTTGTTTTTATTTTTCTCGGAAACAAACCAAATATTATACTTGGATCTTGTATTTTCCCACTTCAAATGAATCAGATATGGCCCATGTGTACCCTGCACGTTGTTTATATTTCCACAATAGTCAATTATGGTGGAGTGACGAAAATATATACATGCATTCTATATAAGAAATCATTTCCAATTCCCTGTATATATAATTATATATAGTGTCTAAAATCAGAGAGAGAGAGAGAGAGAGAGAGAGAGAGAGAGAGAGAGAGAACAATTAATCATTGTGGCAGCAGGAAACATGTTGTTTGTGAGCTACTTGGTTGCGCACACTTATATTTCTCTTAAAGCAAGTACTCAAGAGAGATATAGTAGATTTCTACTTTGTAGTGACATAAAAGATCTGAATCAATTGAATCACGTTTTAGGCCTGTTGATTAAGTTTCTTTTCATAGAAAAAAAAAAAAAAAAAAAAAAAAAAAAAACTTTCTAATCCCTGGTATCTTTTCATCTAAATCTTTACTAATTAATTAATTTATTTATTTCCCACTTTAGACAGCTGCTCAACCTTTCTTGTTTCCCCTGCCTGCAAGCTGTTTGTTTGGCACTAAACTCTCCACATATATCTCCTCCTTTTCCACTTCATTTGCCGTGAAGAAAAATAATACAATAATAATGCAAAAAAAAAAAAAAAAAAAAACCTTTATATTTGAAAAGTTTTTTCAAAAGGATTAAGAAACCAAAAAGAGGAAATAATGATCATACTAATCCAATACTTAAAAAGGAGTCAAAAAGAAGTTCAGAAAGCCGAAATTTGAACTATTTGATTATATACCAACTACAAAGTTGGATTTTCTAAGTGACGCGGAACTTTTTTATTGAAGGAAATAGTGAACTACAATTTATTTCCTTTTGCTTTAGGATTTATTGTGGGTCACGTGACTCATGCCCACAGAGTGAAGGATGTCAAGGGCAACTTTGAATTGAATTAATTATTATTTAAAAAAAGCTGAGTTGAATGAATAGATAGAAGAAAAATGGCAATGTGTGTGGGGGAAGGGAGAGGAGAGGAGAGGAGAGAGAAGACCTAATTTCTTTTTTGTTGACTTGCACTTTCAAATAATGCGGCCCATTCTGGCCACCTTACAGCTGATTACTTGAAAAATATGGCAATACATTACATTTCATTAACGTTTTATTTAGTTCATGGATTCGAGTTTTCAATTGGAATTGAGATGTAATTTTATATGAAAATTTTTCACTGTAGCAGAAAAGATTAAATATAACTTTTTATGAGAACTTTTAACTGTAATAAAATTAAAATAATTAAAAACTCTAATTTATGAAATGAATGATACCTAATTTTTTCAACCCAAAAATCCAAAATGATAAATATTGATGCTTACTTTGTAAATATGTTTTGTTTGTTTATTTGTATAAGATTAAGTAGAATTATCTTTTATTAAGTGAAAATGCAACTATAATTTATTTTATTTTATTTTTTATTGTACAGCTTTAATTCTCTTAATTAATTACTAATTAGGGATTATTAATTTTTCATTTTATTGCAGAGTTAGCTTTTGTGGGGAGCTGAATAAAGGTTGCTTTTCTTATAAACTTACAAACTGCGGTTATTTGAGTGTGGCTACAAACCGACTAAAATTTGCAGCCATAATTATTGTTTCGGCCCGCCGGAAATTTGTTTTGGTTCTGTTTATGTAAGAATATTGTGTTTTTTCTTTTTAATTTAGAATTGTGAGGATTTGTACAACCACATATGAGAATATTGTTGTTTTTATATTAAATTATTTGCTTTTGTGCTACTTATAACGACATAAATATTTTGGTATTCTTACGATTTAAAAACCAATAGAATTAGCACGCTTAGCATGCATATGCCTACTTTATGATTTTATCAAAACCAAATTGCATTTGCAATATTTGATCGAATTATATAGAGAAAACAAAAACAAAACAATAAAGTACATTCAATGACAAATCAATCTTTACTAATTGTTGGTATTTCTATGAATTTGATTTCATTTTTAAACATGTTGTTAGCAATCATTGGCAAACAAAAAAAAAAAAAAAATCATGTTGTTAGCAATAATATATTTCTAAAAACCCACGATATAAAGAGTAATATTTGAATCATCACGTATTTAGCAGTTAACTAATCAGTTCATAAACAACATTTCTCTCCATTTAAATAGAACTTGGAAAGCTTTGTTCGAAAACAAAAGACAAAAATTAAGGTGACGTTTAATTTATGGGTTTAAAATCATGATTCGTGATTTTAATTTTTAAAATTTAAATTTTTTATAAAAAAAAACTGTAATAAAATTAGAAATTATAATCTTAAATTAGACATAACTTTTAAAATAAACGTTACTTAATTGATTAAACATGTCGTTCAATAAAAGGAAAAAAAAAAAGTCCAAAGTTTCGACTTTTACTGACCATTGAGGGTCGTAATTTTGAATTTCTCACCGAATCAGTGAAAAAGAGGAAAAATAAAAGAAAAAAAAAAAAATGCATCACTGTACACGTTATGCTTTTGGACGATTAAAACCATTTTTTCCGCCCAACATTTATAGCTTTCAGCCAAAAAAAAAAAAAAAAGAATACTTAACAGCAAATATATATATATATATATTCATTATTCATGAAAAAAAAATGTTTTTTTATGGTCTAAAACTAAAAAAGAAAAATAAAAAAATAAAAAATAGGGGTGAGGCGGGAGTCAACCGTCACCGTCGGTCCAAATCGAGGCGAAGGCCCAGAATGAAAGCAAAGCAACGCGCCAACGTGTGGTGATAGGAGTCAAAGGGAAATGGGGCCCACAAGGCCAAGTCGTCAGCAGTGTGGGCCTGCTGCAAGGTCCCGATCAGAGCCGTTGACTCAGACTACTCTATTTCACGAGCGACAAGCGCCGGACCAATCGGGGCGGCGAATTCTTAGAACGCGTCAATCACAACTCCTCCCTCTCTCTACCTTGATCACTCTGACAAGAAAAAAATAATTAATAATTAAAACTTAAAATCAAACCGCTATCCTCACGTGGGTCCTACTTTTGTGCCCTTGGTGGGGCCTACTTCCACTTGTCTTTCTTCTAGCGAGTCCTATTGAATATGCCATCCAAATTGTAGAATGATCCTAGGGAAATCTTCTCTTTTTTTCTTTGTAATATCCAATGGATAATTTCTGTGAAGGAGCTGAGTTATGAAAATTGATTTTCGATGTAAAATAAGTGGACCCAAACTTTGATTAATTTGATATTCCCTTTTAACTTTTCTTTCAAGAGAATTGAAAGAGAAAAAAACTTTTCAAAAAAAAAAAAAAAATGGTATGTCGACAAAGAAGTCCAATCGTTAAGATGCATGTTGGAATGATTATAATATATAAATAAAAAGAAATTATTTGTGGTTTTCAAAAGACATTAATCAACCAAGGGAAAAAAAATTTTTGAATTGGTGTGGATGCATTAATTGAATTATATTTTTTTTTTCTTGTTAGAAAATGAATTTTCAAGTTTATGGTAAGTTTTGGTCTCAATTTTTTTCTTTGAAATTTGTATTTTATTTTTAATATAAATTAAACCAAGCAAATCATACATAGACTTTTCATTATATAACTTTTTAAGTATAAATCTAAAGAAAAATTGGAATATACTCTGTGGTATTTAAAGCAACATTATGTAGTATTAATTCCAAACTAACCTTACCCTTACAATGCGCAAGTTCCCATAACTAAGGGTCCGTTTGGTTGACACTAAAATCCGTTTGTTTCCCCTAAAAATGAAAAAAATAAATTTTTCAAAGTATTTATTTTATGGATAGTATGAACTAATATAAAATTCATAAATATCTAATAGTATAAAATAATATGAAGGATTTAAATCAACTGTTCATTTTTTATATTCACAATAATGTTTAAGCAACTATATTATGTTAACTCATTTAATGAATCTAAATAATAAAGTATGAAAAGAACATTTTAAAAGTTTGAAATGACATATCATAATATAATTGGTTCGATAAAATTTTAGACATTAAAATTAGATAAATGACTCGAATCCATAATATAGAAGTATTTTTACACCCTACCCAAAAATAAAAATTATAAAACCCTTAATTTTTCTCCGACCAAATCTAACAATAAAAACATTTATCACAAGCAAAACACCACCACTTTTGCTATACTATTTGGTCTTCTTCTAAAGTTTCCACCCCCCTCCCCTCTTTATTGCGAGTCCATTGCACCGTTTGAAGACCTTGACATCTCTCTCTCTCTCTCTCTCTCTCTCTCTCTCTCTCTCTCTCTCTAATTCTTTCTCTCTATTTTTATAATTCTTCCCTTTGGATTTATGGCCAAAGGAAGTGGACTCTCCATTGATTCGGATCCAATCGGGTTCTTTATCCACAAGCCAACAGTACTCAACTCCTTTCAGCAAGATCAGGACTTCAACAACAACCATCATAATATCAAGAAGGAATACGGCCAATTACATCCTAATTATCCCATGGACAGCACAATTCAGAGGTCTCCTCCACCAACTACTATTCAGTTCCCAGTCAACCTTAACCGCACCACTTCTCCGGCACCCTCAGATCGTGATCAGAAACGAAAGGTCATCAACGAGATGGACTTCTTTCGCGATAACCGATCTTCTAGTACGCCCTCCTCCGATGATCACAAGGACTTAAATACAAATCGGATGGATGAGATTGATGAGTTGAAAGTAAACGTGAGTAATCTTTCATTCGTTCTCTATACATACACATAAAGTTATTACAATTTGTTCATTGAATTTTTTGCTTGTGTTGGTTGTATTTTATATATATAGACGGGTTTAAATCTTCTCACTACAAACACAACTAGTGATCAATCTATGGTGCTAGACGATGGCATATCAACCGATCACGGAGAAGAGAAAAAAGCCAAAAGCGAGGTAATTATTGATTTATACATTTTTAAATAAATTCAAATTCATTTCCTTGTTTGATTTATTTATTATTGACCTAAGTTTGATCATCACTTGTTTTGATCAGCTTGCGGTTCTTCAGGCGGAGTTCAAACGAATGAAATCGGAGAACCAGCGTTTGAAACAGGCGCTACACCAGGTCACCGGCAACTACAATGCTCTGCAGATGCACATATTCAGCCTGATGAAAACTCAAAAGCAGGATAAGAAGATTAACTCAATATCAGAAGTGGAATTAGCTGCGAGAGAAGTTGTTCCTCGGCAGTTTATGGATCTCGGTCTTGCCTCTAACAACAACGGCGCCGGCAACGGCGACGGCGACGAGCCCTCGTCTACTTCTTCCGAAGAACGACGATCGGGATCGGCCGGAAACAAAAACGGAAAGACGCGAGAAGATAGCCCGGCTGATCATGATCATCAATCATCCCAAGGTTGGGATTATCAGAAGAAGGTCCCTAGAACGGCGTCGTCCGATCAGTCAGCCGCAAAAGATAATGATCAAACTGAGGCTACCATGAGGAAGGCGCGAGTTTCGGTTAGAGCACGATCGGAGGCCCCTATGGTATGTATATATATATTAAGATGTTCAAAGCCTTTAATTTGAGTTTATAATTTTACGATTAAAATTAATTTTCAGTTGAAATGATTTATGGAGAATTATTGTTGGGTTTTATATATATTTAGATCGCTGATGGGTGTCAATGGAGGAAATATGGACAAAAAATGGCGAAGGGAAATCCATGTCCTCGAGCTTATTATCGCTGCACCATGGCCGCTGGTTGCCCAGTTCGAAAACAAGTGAGTACTTTAATTTTTTTGGCTGAAACTTTATATCTTTTTTTTTAAATTACTTTATGTAAATTTGACTCGGTTTTACTTAATACTTTCATTTTATCATTGCTTACTAAATTTAGCAATAAAATATGTTCATATGAAGTTGTATCTAGAAAGCAAAAAACACTTTTTTTTTTTTTTTTTTTTGTTTTCTTTTTTACTTTTCTACTCGTGTAATCAGAATAGTGAGCGCTAGCTTTAATTTTCCGTCTTCTGAAAAGAGTTATGACTCATTATACCTCCTAATACTCAACGTTTATAATTTAGAACGTGGAGAATCCTAAGCTGGAAAAGAAAAAGTCGTTTCCAAGCCTCTTTCTCCGATAATTAATTCTTTAATATTCTATTAACATAAGATATGGTCATGCATCAAAATCTCCTTCCCCGAAAGCCATTAATTCTTTGATCAATGCTTTAAAACAAAAAATAAAAATTGAACAATTCTGCATCACATATTCATAATAATATTCACATGCCAATTATTCGATTCACACTTATATGACGCGTTTTTCTAATCTTAATTTGATATGTTATGGACCAAAATTGAACAGGTACAAAGATGTGCAGAAGAACAAACAATCCTAGTAACGACATACGAAGGCAACCACAACCACCCATTGCCACCGCCGGCAATGGCGATGGCGTCGACAACCTCCTCCGCAGCCCGAATGCTGCTCTCGGGCTCGATGTCTAGCGCCGATGGCGTAATGAACCCAAACTTCATGGCCAGAACCATGCTTCCTTGCTCCTCAAGCATGGCCACAATCTCAGCCTCAGCCCCATTCCCCACTGTTACATTGGACCTGACTCAGTCCCCAAACCCTCTGCACCTCCAAAAGCGGCCGCAAATGTCCCCGTTCCACGTCTCATTGCCTTCGAACCGGCCGTCTCAGGGCTTATTGCCTCAGATTTTGGGTCAGGCTCAGGCGCTTTATAACAACCAGTCCGAATTCTCCGGCCTTCAAGTGTCCAGTGCTGCCCAAGACAACAAGGATGTCGTCACGGGAGGGCATAACGCGCACCAAGTACAAATGCCGCAGCACGGCTCCTTCACTGACAGCGTCACCGCTGCCATTGCGGCCGATCCCAACTTCACCGCGGCTCTAGCCGCCGCTATCTCCTCCATCATAAGTGGGGCTCATCCGAGTAACATGAGCAACAATGTAGCCAATCTCACCACAAATAGTAATAATAACAATAATAGTATTAACGGCAACAATAATGAATCAAATGGCCATGCTACCACTACTAGCAACAGCAACTAGGTCATGGCAAGGAGACCAACGGCGATACCTTATAGTTTCTTGTTTTTCATCTATAGTAATTTTTGGATTTTTTTTTTCCTTATAAATAGATTTTTTCCTTCTTTGGTATAAAAGAAATGTACAATATATAGCTATTTTTTTTTTTTTTTTTTTATAATTCTCCATTTCTGTGGCAAGAAATGGAACAAAATAACTGATCTTGGTGCGTATTCTTTCTTCAATAATTGGGGGAAATTAACAATGGAAAATAAAGAAGAAAAACGATATTAGCAATACAAATAGGATCAGTTTTTGACTTTTTATACAGAGATCAAAAGAAGGTTCTCTTTGTCTTTCTATCTTTTTATATTTTAATTGTCAATATGGTTATATATGCATGTTTTACTACACAAAGACGGAGACAAAAGCCGGAAGGAGTAGATAAGACAAAGACAGTGATAAATTAAGGGAAAGAACAAAGGGAAGAAAAGAGGACGAGGGATTTTATTCTTTCTCTTGTCGTTACGTGCACTGAGTGGCAGTCAAGAAAAGGAGTCAAAAAACCCGTCTGAGAGAGAGTGGTTAAAAGGAATAGGATTTGTTTGACACGTAAAGAGAGAGAGAGTAAACGTTATTAAGAGAGAGAAAGTGACTTTTAGATTGTCTTGTTTTGATTGTTTTCATGCTAATATTTTGGACCTGTCCACCGTCCACTCCACACCATAGAGGAGAGTGGGTAACTTTTTATGGATTTTACTTGTGACCACGTTCACATATACATATCAAAATTTTCAATGTATTTTATCCTTTTGTTTTCTTATATTGTCTTATCTTATTGCTTATTAAGAAATGACTAGAGGTGCCTTGTTTAATTGCTTGTGACATAACATGAGTGCTTTTTCTTACCCAAAACAAAGGATTTTTTATTATTGGACTATTAACTATGTATTTATCTGTGGTTTTACTTTCTCTCTCTCTCTCTCTCTCTCTCTCTCTCTCTCTCTCTCTCTATATATATATATATATATATATATATATATATATATATGCCGTAAATCTGTTCACGCGGCGTGCTCATGCACAAACATAATAGTTATCTAGCATGCACGTATTTTTTTGGGCCGATAAAATATGCATTTGATCAATTACAACTACAAGGAGTGTGTAGTAAAACGTTTTGCTATTGCCTCTCGCCGACCCTTTTTTTCATTTTTTTCCCTGTTTCCACCCTTTTTCTTGTCTTATTTAAATAGCAATAATATATAGTTAAATTCTAACCCGTAAAACTCACTCAATGAATGGCTGTCATCATTGATTGATAGAAATTAAGATGACGTGCTCAAAGTTTTGGACTTCAATTTCTACTCACTGCTACAAAATGGTAAATAACACGCTCTTAAAAGATGGTGCATGAACAAAAAAAACCGCCATTTTTATTATTTGAATAGGGTGAATTTTTTTTTTAAAATATTTTAATGGTGGTTGGAAAATTGACAACAGTGAAAAATGTGAATAATTTTGATGGATTTTGGCGGTATTACAATTAAGGACAGTTGTCAAATGACTGCCATATAAACCCACACAATAAAATTTAGGAAATATATTTAACTAAGAACATCTCTAATACAATGGTATAATTGATGTGCTAATTGTAAATATAGTATTTGAGTAATAAAAATACTCTCTAACACAATGTTTTTTGTTGTGTTAAACTCCCAAATGTTATACTTTGTGGTAAATTTCTCACTAAATATAACATATGAGAAATTTGGCATTTGATTGCTATTGGTTAAAAGTTTTACTTTATCATGTAATCATTGCAACTTTTGTAATTTTTAATAATTTTAAACATAAAAGTTTACTTTTATAACTTTCAAAACTTAATAATTATAGGAAAAAGATATTTAACATTTCAAATAGCATTATGCATTGGAGTAAAAATGAAAATAGCATATCATATCACAGTTTTTTTAATAATAAATATACAATTTACATTAGCATTTGTATTAGAGATAGTGTAACTGCCATCTATTTAATGACACAAAAAACGGATTTAATGGCATGTTATTTAGTTATTACTTATATTTTATAAGAGCATCTCCAAATGAGCTCTCTAAATTTTAGCAAAATTTTAGTTAAAATGGCTAGAAAGCTATTTTAACTAGAAACATTTTGGTGAGTCACTTCAATCATACTCTCTATTTTAGCTAAACATAGATTATTTTAATATTTTTTTGAATTTAAAATATAAATAACTTTTTTTAACTTTTACTTTATGTCAAAATAAAGAATAAAATAATAAAAATAACAAATAATTAGTCACTTCTGGCTAGCTATATTTAGCTAGTGGAAAATATTTAAGCCAAAATAGCTAATCATTTAGCTAATGATTGGAGTGGAGAAAAACTGTTAAAAAAAAAAAAGCTAAATTATTAGTTATTTTGGCTAAAGACATAAAATTGCTAGCATGGTTGGAGTTGCTCTAAGTTTGAGTTTAATTAGCATCTTATTATTTGTATGAGAATTATTTTTTTTTTCTAAGGCTCGTTTGTAAGGTATACTCAAACTATGATTCTTGCTTCTAACATTTGAAATTTAAATTTTTTGTGAGAGAAAAACACTATAGTAGAATTAATAATATGAGTTTAAATTATAATAAGTATGTTTTAGGATATAGAGTAATTTTAGAATTTGATAGAAATGTTATGAGTACATATTCTATTCCATACTAGCATATAAGGATAAAATATTACTAGGTAGGTAGATCCTTCTCCGATTTTTAGTCCATGACGAAGTCAATAATTTTTGTGAGGATGGACTATAACTACGCTAAATTACTACAAATTGTCTCTAACGGGATTTTTTGTATTTAAAAATATTGTATATGTAGAGAGGGTAGTAATTCACGGCTCTGAAACTGCAAGAGTACTATTTTTTAAGTCACATTTTTTTTTTTTTTTTTTTTTTTAAAGATCAAACCTTCTCGTTCATGAAAAAAATGACCCCCAGAATCATGCACGCGCATTGTCATTAATTAAGGTCACACATGACTGCAGATAGTATACACACATATAATATGACGTTCAGTAGTACCTTTGGAGCTGAAGAATGCTTAATGAAAATAATGTTCGTTAATTGGTTTGATGTAAGGTTTTTTCAACAAAAGCCTATTCAATATAGTTGAAAATGAAACACGAGTTTTAATGAAGCACACATCATATGCTCAAATTTATTAGCGGCAGACAAACCTAACACATGGTGACAAGAGTGATGGCGTCTAGCTTAATTTTCGTGCATCAGCCTTCGACACATATTTCTACGGCGGCTAAGAATGTATATATCTCTTTTCCTTTTTTTTTTTTTTTTTTTTTTTTAAATGAAAGATGTATATATGTCCTCATATCTATATAGACACAGCCCTTTTCTTAATTCTTTCTCTCCGTTCTTCTCATAGTTTTTTTTTTTTTTTTTCTGAATTTCTTCTTTGATATTCGCGTAAAATTTGGAAAATACATTCTAATCTTTTGCTTCATAGTTTTGAATAAAAAATTTGAATCGAAATTAAATTTTTTATGATTTTTGTAACAGAAAATATTATAATGAACAAGATTTGAACTTTGTTTTAAACCTGCAAAAATTTTTGTATGAGTTTAAAATATCATAATAAAAAAAATTAAATTTTATTTCAAACTCGCAAAATAAATAAGGATTGTACGTTTTACCAGGGACATATACAAGGGAAAATAGAAAGAGTGGGAGATATGGAAGCGTCACAAAGTAAAAATATAGGCATTAGGAACGCAATACAGGCCCAATGGTCTAAAAAGTGAGAAATCTCTAACTTTTTTTTTCTCCATTTTGCGATAAGACTTAAAATCTCGTTCATTTTACAGATTTAAATTTTCAATTTAAGTTGAAATATGACATTTTTTTAGAGTTTTTCACTGTAATAGAAAAAAGTTAAATTTGACATTTTTTTAGAACTTTTTACTGTAAAAATCTAAAACTGAAAACTCAAATTGGTGAAATGAATGCCAGCTAAGAAAGAAAATAACTCAATCTTATTCCAACTTGAAATGGATTTGTCTTAAGCTCGTGTTAGCTTTCTTCCTTCTCCCTGTTTTTCTTCCCATTGAAATTCCAGATTCCTACTTTGGAAAAGACAATAATTGAGGACCATTTTCCATAGTAATCGCATTTTGGCATTTTCTATATATGTCACACGAAGCAAAGAGGTAACTTTCTTTGCTTTTGTTTCTTCCTCATTCCATGGCCAGCAATTTGCCTATCAATATTTGATTCAAAATCTTATTTGACTTTCGTGAACCGAACCTGCAGAAAGCAAAACTTCCAAAGACTATCGGAAATATTGAAGCTCATCAGAAGTTGGCTCTGTTTGTGAAAACTTGTGCCGTCGAGAAAAAATGATTCACATGTAACGTGTAAATGAGATGAACCTCTCTCTCTCTCTCTCTCAACGAAAAAAAAAATACTAATGGTAATAATATAGTAATAGTGAATGAGATGAACTGACATGTTCTCCTTGATAATGTCCAACGACAAGTCGTATAACAACAATGGTCAAAATTGTCTGGTTTAGAGACTTGTCGCCTAAACCAAAACGGGGTCATTTTGTACAACCCCATTTTTTTGTTCGTCTCTTAACATTTACTGTGGTTCACTCATTTGATTATTGTTCTCATTTGATAACCATTGATATTTTGTTCTTGTTTTTTCTTCCACTCATTTCAAACCCATTACCGTCTTCATATTCCTTGTCGTTTTAATTGATGTGGTTTGTTTTTTTATTTTTATCCCGCTCTTAGTTACTCTCGCTTTTACATCCCGAACCCTTTATTCCTTTGGTTTTCGCTTGGGGGGGTGGGGGGTGAAAGAGAGAAATAATAGAAAATAAGAGGAATGAAATCAGAATATAAAAATATATATTTTTTTTGTACTTTTATAAATTTTTTTTTAAAGTGAAATAAAAATAAATATTTTTAGACAATTAAAATTATATATATTTTTAAGGTGGCTTTATTCATACATCCTTCTTAATTACTCTCCATACATCCTTTAAATTAAAATTTTTATTATGAAAACCTCATAGACCCACATATCATACCCATAAATAATAAAAACTTGTTATTCTAAAATTTATATAAAAAAACCCTAATTTCTCTTTTCAATAACTATTGATAATTTTCACATAAATTATTTTTGAGTATGAAAGGTTCCATGCTTAAAGTATTAACTAAAAAAATAGAGATAGACAGAAAAATGATTATATTAAAGTAACAAATTAAAATGAAACCAAAAGATAATATTAAAGTAAGAAATTGAAATGAAATGGTGGGTGTAAAAACAAAAATGAAATTACTAAAAATTAAAAATTTTATGCAAATAATTAGGGGCAATTTTAAAATAGAAGAAGTATAAAAAATGTAAATTTAATCATTTAAAATTATGTACGGCGTGTACTTAGAATGAGGATGTAAAAAGTAAGAAAGAATGTGTGAAGATAACTTCTCTATTATTTTTTAACTTTTGTATTAGAAAAAAAAAAAAGTTTGTGTAATTTTATTCCCTCATTGGCTCTCAAGCTTTTCCTTTCCTTGGGGAACATAGGGAGATGGGAGACCCACCAATATTTTTTACCCCTTTTAAGAGCACATGAATCTAGATTTTTATCCCTTACTCTTGATAAAAAAAATTTTGTTAGAATAATTATTTGATTAAAAAGGTTATGATTCAAGAGTAAAGGATAAAAGTTCTAATTCATGGACTGTTAAGCAGTATTTGTCAAGATTACCTAAAAATTTTTCCAATCACAATTCAATTTACCAATTTTTATCCAAAACCACTTACTTCTTTCCCCATTTTTGCATTGTGCTTCTCGAGATTCCTGGCATTTATCTGTATTTTTGTTTAGTTAATTTTTTTCATCTGCATTATTAATTTTTTTAAATATTTAAAATATCAATAGTTCACATCTATAAATTTATGGTGTGAGATACATTAAAGATTCATTTTTTATTAATGTGTAGTACTGAAGGCCACCATCGTCCCTTAACATAGTTTATTTTTTTCTTCTTAAATCATTGTCTTTTCCTCTTTGGTAGCTGTTTTCATTTCGGTTCCTTTTTTGTTACTATGTGGTATGTACTTTGATATGCATTGTCGCTTTTGAAATCCTCGTTCTTTTGACTTGATGTCGTATTTTCATTTTTATGCCGTTTCTCATTCTATTAAACTTTAGTGTCGTTTTCTATATGTTGTCGTTTTCCCTGTGGTCATTTGCATTTTATGCGTTGTTCTTTTTTTTTTTTTTTTTTTTTTTTTTTTTTTTTCCTTTTGAGGTTTAAAAATATTTTCATTTTAAAGTCAATCATTGCCGTTTAATATGTATTGCACTTCACAATCATAGTGTTTGTAATTTGTTGTCTAACTTTTCTTTTCTTTTTTAATTTATTATGTCATTTAAACAAACATTAAGGTGTCATAATTCGGTCATAGATTTAAACATAAATTTTGAATAAAAATTTAAGTTTTTAAGAAAAAAACATTTTAATAAAAAAAAATTTGAACGTACGTTGTTCAAACATATAAACTAAATGCCACCTAAAAACAGCTTATACATTCCCTTTCCTTGCTAGCGAAATTCTACGATTCATCTAACGACCAATATATTGTCCTCCATAATCCTATAAAATCTTAAACATTGATGAGAAAGGGAGAAAGAAAGAAGAAAGAAGTGATTCGTATTAGGCCTTCCATGAAAGTGTTGAAATTTAAGCCCCATTTATTTCGCCGATTCGAGTTTACTATAGTAAAAAGCTCTCATAAACAATTACATCTAACATTTTTGTCACAGTAAAAAACTATAACATAACATCACATCTCAACTCGAATTAAAAACTCGAATCAACAAACTAAATGGGTCCTTAAAAAACAACAATAAATATAGGATAGTAATTCGTCAATATAAGTAGAACCCAAAAAAGTAAATTCCTTTACTTTGGAGCAGGCAAAGCAATTTGCGAGTATTTTCAAAGTGGTGCATATAGTATTTGTAAAGGAAAACAAGTGGAAATATTATAGAGAGATGATGGTGGCAAATCATACTGTCAGAAACTTAATCAATGGTATTAAGACGTACGTTATAAAGACATTATTTTACAAGTTCCTCAATAATTTTCACTAAAAGAGTTTATCACACAAGTAGTCAGAAGATTTCCTTAAACAAAAAGCGTAATTAAATGCATGTTAAAACATGAAGCTAGAGCATAGATGTTATAAAGACATTATTGTACAAGTTCCTCAATAATTTTCACTAAAAGAGTTTATCACACAAGTTGTCAGAAGATTTCCTTAAACAAAAAGCGTAATTAAATGCATGTTAAAACATGAAGCTAGAGCAAAGATGTGTAACTTAAAAAATCAATACCACAAATACGAAAACAAAATTGTTTTTCAATCATAACATGGAGTTACTTGATACAATCATTTATTAGTAGCTATGTTCATATATTATTGTTTCATTTATGTTACACTATTAACTAATATGACAAAAATGTAGTCATATTTATAAAATATTTTTCAAGCTTTGCATTGGATTGGTGAGAAACAAAGCTTTTGCGCCTAACTACCTCCACATATAACAGACATTTAAAATATTTCTTCATCTCAATCTACACATATTACTATTAATATAATGAATAATAAGTTTGATGAATTTTCTTAATTGCTCAGCTTCTTTAAGAGAGAGAAAAAAAAAAGTGCAAAAATGAATTAAGTAAGCAAAAAATGAAGCCAAGACCTCCCTTTATAAGAAGAGGGGGAAGCCTCATGCTCCGTAGGCGCCTTCCCCTATGAGTTGCTCCCTACAGTTTTTTCTTTTTCAAATTAAAAATCACCGTTTGAATTTTCTTTACCCTTCATAGAGTATAATGGATGATGGTTACTGTACACATATTACAGTGGGATACAACGACGGTGTGTGTCAATATTAACATAAATACAGTGTATGATTTGCAGGTGTGGTTAAATGGTTTACGTGATGCGTTATGCTCTGGCTGTAGATGGAGGTAATGTGGTCAGTTAAAGAAAAACAAGACTGAAGACCAAATCTTGAATATCATCAATGAGGTAAATTATAATTAGCCATGTTGATAATTACCCTGTGTTTGGAAATATAGTTGCTTTTTTTAGCAAGCTTATTCTCTTAATCAAACCATTGGTCTAAATAAGGAATTAATTAGCAGTTGATTGTAGCAGCATATATTTTGTGCCTGGTGTTTCATTTACCATTTGTGACAAAGTATTTCATCCTTTTCCTAATTACATGTCAATTTCTATTTTACACTTTAGTACGTTAATTTTTTAGATGCTCATTGGTTGTAGGTGAACTGTTTTTTTTTTGAATCGTTGAATTTTTTTTATGGCTGGTACGTCCCACCTCACAAAAACCTTATTAGTTTAAATTTTAACTATTCATAACGAATTTTTTCACATGATAAAATCTTTAATCTTATCAATAAATTGATTGTACAGTATAAAGAAAAAGGTTGGTTGTACTGTACTTCTAGCGTACCTAAATTTTGAACTAGAAATAAATGTTTTATCATGAATTGAGTTGTAAGTTTGGACTAAGTTAAAGGGGTCGGTCTGAAGCCCGCCACTGTTGGCTCGGACTGGGTAAGGTTTTTAACTTAGAAGCTTATTCGAGCCAGTCAGACATAAACATCATCTTTTTAATTATTTTATAAAAAAAAAGAATCTTATAAAATTCTGGACCGGCCTAAACTCATTGGGCTTTATTGTTAAACTAGGTTTACTCTCTCTCTTTTAGGATTGGTTCGGCCTAATATTTCCATTTAGGTCGCCAGTCCTGACTAGACGGCTCGAACTTTTCCTTTTAATCACAAACAACCTCTTCGATGAGGACATTTTCAGTCTGTTACTTGGTACATTTAAATGATTCGAATATTTTGCATACTTCACCAGTACATTCTAAAAGCGGGTTAGGCCAGAGAGAGTTACTGCTCAATGCATTAGCGGATTCACTACTTTAGATGTGGCTCCGCTCCTCCTCGCGTACCTCTCTGGTATATATATTTAGCTCCTACTACAACTATTCTTGCTTTGTTTTCTAAGCATTTTCTGACCATTTGATCAATAGCACTGCATCAATGAGCCCAAGTAATGTAGAGGAGCAACCCAACTATAATAAAAGAATGAAAGCCATTGTGGGTCCTACATGGATCCATTGTGGACCCTGTATTCATGAATTTCTAAAATCCAACGGATTACCAATCCATTAATCTCCATGATGAGCCAGATGATTTTAAATTTTTAATGACTGTTATTTTATTACAAAAAAAAAAGGAAGAGATAATTTTTTTTTTTTTTTTTAAATCCTGAGCCCAACTAGGCTAGCTTTTAAGTCATATTAAATGCTACTTGATGTGTGTGTGTTTGTTGTGCAGAATTCTGGGAGATGTTTCTATTGGTCGTTATCACGCACCTGTTCAACAATGGGAACTTGACAGTTGGGTTTGCTGAAGCAGCTTAAATTCCCCAACCCATTTCACATCTCTTAATTACTGTATTTATCTCTCAACAAATTGGCGTACTGTATATATATATAGTTTAGCAATAAATCTCATTAAGTGTTTTGTCCAACTAGTTATCAATATATCCATAAATCAAATCATCAATGATTTGTAAAGTAAATTTACAAGAAGCAGAAAAAGCAATGTGCAACATGATTTAGGTTTGCAGAATATAATAATTCGTTGTAAATTGTTTTGGTTTTGATTAGTACTTTTTGTTTTGTTTATTTATTTATTTATTTATTTATTTTGGGTGAACTCCATGCAAATGTTGATAACAATTGGTCATATTGGAGAGTTGCTTATTGAGAATAGAGGACAAATGTACATGTCCAAGATGGTCCAAATCAAAAAAGATATATTGACATTATTTGAAGCTATAATACATAAATATATATATATATATGTGTGTGTGTGTGTGTAATCTCTTTGGGACATGACTTCAAGCTGACATAATAACTACATAATACGAGGACCCAAATGGCAAAATCATTCCGTTAGAAAGCTTAATGGGACTTTTTCACCGCCAACTACTCTATAAATCCAGATTAATATTAGAGGTTCTAGAAGCACTTTTTACGCTTATCCACGCGTTCGAAGCAGAGAGAATTCACAAACTTGAAATCATTTTTTTTTCCCCTTAAAACTCCAATAAAGTGAGTAGTGACAGATAAACTAACTTATGAAAAGCTAAAAAGAAGTTTGTATACGTGTTGTTTAATTGATTGATTTACCACCACAAAAAGTTCCTTGTTATAACGGAACGTCCAAGCAAACACATGACGACTATAAGGCATCTTATCTGTACTCATTGAATTGCCGGCTAACGACCCTTTATCATGCCAAAGTAAAGCGCTTCAAAGCAACGCTTCTAATTTCATTCGCCCAACAAACAAAACAAAGCGCTCCTAGGAGGCCAAAAGTTTTTTTTTTTTTTAATAAAAAAAAAAAAAATAGATCGGTGTCATCACACTACTATTTAAAACTTATAAGAAAAATTAATTAATTATATCAGTGTAATGATTAAGAGTTTAAATCTATTCTCTATTTATTCACAATCTAAATTTCACGTGTACATTACTAGCATCTTATACTCACTGTAGATGAGTATTATTACATAGTTCCGTTCATTTTACCGATTCGAATTTAGAATTTGAGTTTTATTACAGTAAAAAGTTCTCAGAAACAGTCACATTTAAATTTTTTTATTATAGTAAAAAACTCTCACATAAAATCATATCTCAACTCGAAATAAAAACTCAAATCAGCGAACTAAACGAGTTATAAAAGTATAATTTTTTTTTTTTTTTCATGAGAATGTGAAGGTTTTGAACTGTAAAAAGAGAGATTTTGGGTTAGTGTTTTTGCCACCATGTTGGTACCAAAAGTGCTTCTTAAATGGTTGAAAGCGACGATGCTGATTAATAGTTAAAATGATAAAATGTGCTTCTTAATCCTCACTTCTTAAACCGCCGGACTTTTCTGGTAAAAAAGTGTAATTAGAGCCACATGGCATGAATTTAATGGGTTTTACAAGGTCCTTTAAATAAGGTTTCGAAGTTTCCACTCTCTTTTTTCTTGTACTTGAAGCTTTTTTGTTTTAATTATAAAACAAGCGCATTGGTGAACTAAAAAGTGATCTAGTCCTTTTTCAAAGTGCCATGAAAGTTACATATGCTCGGTAAAAAGAGCCTAATGTGTAATCTGATTGGGAAAACTTCAAATCAAACTAAAATTCTTACTTGAAAACAATTAGAGAACAAATCAAACAAAAATATAATCTTAATTAGAATTGATCTTTTTGCGTATAAACTTTTTCAAAAAAAAAAAAAAAAAAAAAAAAATCGTGCCCCCATTTTATGAAAAATTATAAATTTTCTTTGCACTTTATAAATGAAAATATTACTATCTCTCCATTTAATAAAATTTATAGACTTTTTATAATAGAATCTCTTTATTAATAGAGGCAGTTTTTAATAATTAGATTTAATTAAAATCACATTATATTAAAAAAAAAAATATGACACAAATTTAACAATTAAAAATAAAAAATTACTGACAGTTAATTTTTTTTTTTTTTTTTTGAGAAAAACTCTCAAATTTATATTATCTCTTTTTTTTCATGAAAAAAAAAAAAAAATTATGGCTCCATCCTGATGAGACTGCACAAAATATGAAGACAAAATTATCACGAAGGAGTACTACTATGCATTAATGATAACCAATCAAAAGAGATATCTTTCTGCAGGCACGTGTTTTAATGATCTGGGTTCAAGTAGTGTTAAATGTCAATAAAAGGATTCTTTCTATTTCCTAACTTATCAATTTATGATCAAATGATGAAACAAATATATCTACATATTTGTACTGCTTCTTTTGTTACAGCTATGTGATATTAATGATGAAAAGATGCATCCCTTATCCTCTGCCATAAGACAAAGACATTAATATCTTTAAATAAAACCAATATGCAGTGGTCACTCAAAAAGTAAAGAACCACCAATTCCTTTAATTCCACGTTTAAGCGCCATGGAAACGTTGTCATTTCCATGCCCACATATGCATACAAAACGTGACTTTTGAGATTCAAATATACACGTGTGTATTCATTGATTGGGACCCATATTTTCTTGGTATTTTTTATTAGTTATTATAATTGTACGATAATTAAAAGGAAAAGAAAAATTGAGAAAATAAAAGATTATTTTCATAATTACTATCAAATTATATATTCTGTTTTAAATGTCTCTTAATTTCGTAAAACAATTCAAAACACTTTTTAATATATAGAAAACATATCATATTATTTTTTTTCATTTAAGTTCGTCTATAAATTTAACGAAAGTGCTTATATGACACGCTGTTAAAAGCCAGCTAAATCATTAACAATATTAAATTCTTATTAAATGTATAATAACAAAGAAGAAATAAAAAAAAAAAAAAAAAAAAAAAAAAAAAAAACTCATGACATTGACTCTCTTTCTTCTCCTTCTTCTCACTGTATCGAGCAAAAAGAAAAATCCCTAAACTACTCCTTCAGCTACCTCCCCTCTGCACCTTCTTGTTTGTATCTCGCAGGGATCGTCACATCGAAGGTGGTGAGTCGCCACAGGGGGTCGCAGTGGTGTTTGAATTCATGAGGGGTAGGTGGGTTGGCGAGGTTCGTCAGTCTCTGATTGTGAACACGGAATCTCCGGCAAGCAAACCGACGAGTTCTTCGCCTTCATCAGCGCTCTGGCTTGGCTCTCCGAAGGCGACGGAGAGTATGTTTAGTAAAATCAATTCTCTAACCATCTAAAGTTGAAATCTGTATTCCGTAAAAATCATAAAAAGTGATTCTTAAAGAATTTTTAAAAAATTTATAGTCAAAATTAAAAACAATTTAAAAGCAATTTTAATTTTAAATTATGTAATAATCACTTTAAAATATAATTAATAAAATTTTTATAATATTTATAATATTTATGGAATTAATATTTGTACAATTACAGTTTATTAAATATTTAATTACTTTTTATAATAACTGCTCTAAAATATTCCATTTATTATTTTAATTACGTAAAGGGATTCATCATTCGAAGGGAAGTAGACTACTCAAGAATTTCATATTTATTTATTTTATGCAATAATTACTAATTGAATAAAGAATTTAGAAAATCTAATAAAATAAAAAGAAAAAAAAGAATGAATCCATGAAATGTTGCTCGATTTTCTTTGGGAACTTGAGTAAGGAGTAGATCTTTTGAGGGTTAATAAAATTTGAAAGTGGAAACTCCTTTTTTTATCTTGATTTGGTGTAACTATTTGAACCGGATGAAAAGAAATTTTCACGTCCGATTTTGCCCAGCTAACAATAATTTTTAAAATTTACCAAACTGACCCAGAGTCCACAACATGATCAAGCAAAGATTCGTCTTGAGTTTGGTTCCCACAATTGGAGCGAAGAAGATTCGCTATCGGAGCTTTGTGTTGTCTTTTAAATCTCTTCTCTATTTGATACTCTTTCGTATCTAAGATCTATGTTTACTCTCCGTTCGTCGTTGTCTTTTTAACTTAGGAATCTGCAAATTGTTTCTTCACATATCCAAACCATGGATGATATTTTCATCATGGGTTTCTTCATTTATGCAATAATGTGATATGGATATTTAAAACAGCAACAAATTTTTTTTTCTTTTTGTTGCAAATCAAAGCACTATCAAACAAGCAAAGAAGATGAAAAATCAAAGTACCCTTGGCTTCGTTGATCAGTTTGAGAAATATTGGACATGGCTTCCCTGCTCTTTTTATCATTTAATTTCCTCTTTATCATTTTTTAATATTTAATTATTTATATAAATTTAATTAGAATTCAATTGCTTCAATTAATTGTTAATAACATTCCACGTCAGTATTTCTATTGAAATGATAGACGGAAGTAAATAGAATGAGCAATTTGAATAGTTTTGTATAGTTTAAGGAGTGTTTTGAACTGTTTTAAAAAATTAAAAGGTATTTAAAACATGGTACATAATTTAAGGGACAATTATGAAAATAATCCAAAAATAAAATGTGGCACACGTGAGTTGCGTGTGAAGGAGACATCTTCATGTTTAGCAATCTTACAAGCCACGCATAGTTGTGAGAGAAGTGAGAAAACCTTCGGTGTTGGTCCAACCAACCGAGAGAAAATTTTGAAAGAAATTTAGATGGACAACTACTAGTGTTAGGAGGTTACTATATAGAAGATTCTTAAATATTAGAGTTGTTAGCCTTTTACTTTATAAACAACAACAACAAATGGAGAAAAAGGGAACCAAAATTCCCCACCTGCTTATTTAGTGTGAATTGGTTACTTTTGGAATTGGTTACAACTTCTTACCACTTTTTGAGTCTTTTGCTTTGATTCCACATTTTAACTGATCTCTTCCAAACCACCCCCATCCTGCCTTTTTTTATTAATTAATTTTCAATTTAAGTCCCTACCATGTTGTAAATTAAATAATTAAGTCAATAATTAAGGTCAGTTTGACATGGTTTCTTACATGAATGTATTTAGAGAATCAAATCTTGTTTTGTTCTGAAGAAAAATACATATATATATATATATATATATGAGATTTCAAACAATCAAAAGTGGTTCTTGATTTGTAATTAGGATAATGGTGTAATTGTCAAGCATTAAACCAAAACCAGATATCCCTTTATTTATTTATTTATTTATCTAGATGTAAGTGTTATTTTCCTGAGTTAGAATCCTTTTGGTTTTCTTTTCTTGTTGGCTATTGTGTAGTAGATCATCGTCTTTCTTTGCATACGATCTAGTCAAGAAATTGGGTTCTTGTATTAGTATAATTGAGCACCCATATACTCCAATATGCATCATGATTGCTTTACTTAGAGGAAACAAATAATCCACTGTTTACAACTAATTGATTTTTAATTGATAGCAAGATGAAATTAACCCTTCAAGTAAAGTTTTCTAGAAGATGTCGGCACGGTGCGTGCGTGCGTGCGTGCGTGTATATATATATATATATATATATGTGTGTGTATGTGCGCGCGTGTTATTTAATTTGGTTGGTTACTAAATACTACTTTGACAAACTTTGCTAATTCCTTGGTTGAAAAGTGTACACAATGTGTTCAAATTTTCTATTCAATAATCTGATATAAAGCCACAATGTTCAAGCATTCTATAAATTTGGGCAAAAAAATTGACTTTGCTTGAAGTGGGAGAAAGGGAAGCACATTTTTATGTACTTTGACTAGTTAGATTTTCGGTTGTGAAATGTGAAAAGCGTAACCAAATTGGTTATAAGCATATGGAGATTGACCAAGAATAAGAGACATAAGGGAGATGGTCGAGGGGTAGAAATGTCAAAGCAGAGAAGTCATCTGTATCTATCAAAATATATCCATGAAAGAGCATGAGTTGTGGTTAATTGACCCGCCAACATTTATAATCCTAATTCCTAAAAAAACAAAAAAAACAAAAAAAAAAAAACAAAATCTAAACAAAAGAATTTTTACTATTTTTGACAAAAGAGAAAAAAAAAAGAGAGAAATCATATATTTTCTTAGGCAGATTAGGTGAATGGATTTCTAATGTTGAACATGTTCATACTCGTAGACTAATCACGTGTTCTTATTCTTATTTACTTTATTAAGAAATAAACATTCAATTTAACTTGAATAAACAAATCATCCTTCAAACAAAAACAAAAAAAAAAAAAAATCACGTTTTATGGGATTAGAACATGATATACTTGTGTATTTTAATTTAAAAATTAAATGAATTAACAAAACACTGACAACCTCAATTAGCATGAATCTATTTCATGCGAGTAATATTCTACTCGACTTAAATAAAGGTTGAGTGACGAAATTACAATGACAACTTGTACTTTCCTCACACAAAAAACCACCAATACATTCCACTTTTCAACTTCAATACCAAAACTGAACCAAAAAAAAAAAAAAATGATGCTAAAATTCAACCATATTGGTGGTTCAACCCACCGCATACATAACACGAATGTTTTTTTTTTTTTTTTCAAAGTCACACACAAAACAAAAACTCGTCCAAAACAGAGAATCTTGTTTGGATTATCCATCAAAGCTACCGTATCCCCTAACCCCCCCAAACATCTTTCCTCACTTTGTACCAAACAAAACCAGACATATGTATCTCCCATTCCTATTCACGAATCACATTCACATGTCACACATACAAACAAAGATGAGCTCTTCTTTAATCCTCAACACGTGCCCACGTGCCGTTTTGCCAAGCCAGTCGAACCAGGTGGAAGTTGCCGTCAACTCCATCCAAATTTGGACACGTTGTGGACTCACGTTAAAGGACTTGTCAAACCTTCTCTCTCTCTCTCTCTCTCTCTCTCTCTCTCCCAAAGAAACACACCTAACCGACCAATCAAAACTACCCTTTTAAAATTCCCCAGCACATATATAAACCCTGTTTTGCCCAACTATAGTAGTAAAGCTCTCAGCTTTTTGCAATTTTTTTCTTTTCTTCTTTCTTTGTATATAGCTCATCACTCCACAATGGACTGGAACAGAGGCCAGATCATCGGCAGGGGCTCGTCGGCCACCGTCTCCGTCGCCACGTCATCACTCTCCGGCGAGATATTCGCCGTCAAATCTGCCGAGCTTTCGCAATCCGAGGCCTTACAGAGGGAGCAGAAGATCCTCTCCTCGCTAAACAGTCCTCACGTGGTGAGCTACATTGGCCACGACGTCACCAGAGAGAACTCCCACCTCGTCTACAACCTCCTCATTGAGTACGTCCACGGTGGCACGCTAAACGATTCCTTGCGCCGCAAGAAACGCCCCGACGAGGCGGCGATCGGGCGGTACACGAGAAAAATCGTCCAGGGACTGGAGTACCTGCACTCTCTAGGACTGGTACATTGTGACATAAAAGGCGCCAACATCTTGATGGCCGAAACGGGCCCAAAGATAGCGGATTTCGGGTGCGCCAGGTGGGCTAATTCGGGTGATGAGGAGCGGCCGATAAGCGGCACGCCGACGTTCATGGCTCCGGAGGTGGCGCGTGGGGAGCACCAGGGGTGTGCCGGCGATGTTTGGTCATTAGGGTGCACAATTATCGAAATGGCGAGTGGGAATTCACCGTGGCCTAATTCGGGCGACCCGGTTAGCGTTCTTTATCGGATCGCTTTCTCCGGCGAGTCGCCGGAATTTCCGAGCTTTCTTTCGGAGAAAGCTAAGGATTTCTTGGGAAAGTGTTTGAGGAGGAATCCGGAGGAGCGGTGGACGGCTAGTCAGCTTTTGAAGCATCCTTTTCTTGAGGAATTAAGTTTAACAGAAGTTAAGGAATCCAGTTCCTCGTGTTCTCCGACAAGCATTCTCGATCAAGGAATTTGGAATTGTCTCGAAGATCATACGTCGGAGAGTTTTGGTGGTACGAGAAGTGGGAATTGGGCCGTTGATAGGATCGGAAAGCTGGCTCTGTTTTCAGGGGAGGTGACGTGGACTAGTGGGGAACAGAGTTGGGTGACGATTAGAAGTGATAATGATGAACAAAACAATAGTTCAATTATGGATTATGGAATGGATTTAACTTCTAGTTCTTGTAGTGGCGAAAGCGATATTTTCGGTGATGAAAATATCATAGATATTAATATTTTTGGTTTTTCACAGTGTAGGGAAAAAAGTGTAGTAGCTTTTAGAAATCTCATTTCTGAGAGGGACAGACACGATTTGTTAGTAATCCCTCTCACTTCAACATTTTTGAAATCATAAGATTTTATTCAATACAGTTTTTTTTTAATTATTATTATTATTATTTTGCCCTTCATCAATTCTGAGCTTCTATGAATTATGGGTCAATCCGGGAATTTTCCTAATCTAATCTTTAAGTTTTTTTTTTTTTTTTTTGAAAAAAAAGCTTTAACGTCGTACAATTTGAGAAACTTCCCATAACTCACAAGAGTGCCAAAATGTACAATCTTTGAATTAAAAGTCCTACAAATACTTTTTCTTTGTTTCCTCTTTTTTTTTTTTTTTTTTTTTTTGGTAGTTTTGGTGTAGTAATTCAGATAGTCCAAGTGGGTGAAGTTCACCTAGTAACAATTACACCAACAATTACCTAAGTTGGGCAAAGTTCCTTAAATGCAAGCGACTATTAAAAATATCTCAGATATAAATGAGAGAAAAAAAAAAAAAAAAAAAAAAAACGTTATAAAAGTAGACAAAGTACTCGCTGAGTTGGTCAAGTTGGAAGCTCTTAAGTCGCTATACTTAGCCAACTGTCAATCAGATAGACACTAACCCAGCACCTACTTTGATCGCCGGAATAAAGACTTTCATTTATTTTTCTTTTCATTTACCAAAGAAAAAATGCTATTAACGATTGAAGAATATTGTATTTAGTGGTGAAATTTTAGATGGGTCATTTACGATTGTTTGAAAAAATTGATTTTGAGTTTGACGTTTGATTTATATGAATTTTTCAGGTCGCTCGCTCGAGTTTAAAAAAGCCTCTAGATGGATTACGGATCTGATTTTAGCTGTCTGAGCCTGCCTAAATTGTCTAAAAATATATATTTTTTTTATTATTTTTTTAATTTTTATAATATTGTATATATATTTTATATAATATAATATTATTTAGTAATTGTATTTGTATATAAATAATTATTAAGTTATTTTACGTTAAAATTATATAAAAATTAAAATCAACAATCAACACACATTATTAACACAATTTAATAAATTAATTTTGTATATTAATTTTTAAATTCGTTATTCTTGATTGTCTCATTAAAGATCTTACTAAGAAAGTCTCAATTGGGATAAAAACTTAGTAAGAAAAAAAGAGTGCAATCATTTTGTGATGAAATACAATTTTACAAACTTACAAAGTCTAAATATATAATTACAATGTCGAAAGTAAATATATATTTACAAATTATAATTTAATTTGAAGCTGAAAGATCGTCTTCAAAATTAAATGTTAATCTATTAAATTCATCAATCAATTCTTGACTTGTCGGTGAAATTGTATCATGTAAACGTTGATTGACACAATCCCAATCCTTAATGCAGACCAATACTTCAACAATATCCATCAGGGCTTCGGATTAGCAAATTCTTATGTAATAAATTTATGAGTGAGAAATTGCTCTTCTTTCACGTTGTGTTAGGCATTAACAAGAATACCATCATAACCAAAAGAATCAATAATAAAAAATAAAAGCAATTTGAGGGAAAGAGAGATTTAGGATATTGTGATAGTTTTTGAAAAAATTGTGAGAGAGATTTGAGAGATTGAGGGAGATTGAGAGAAATTGAGAGGGATTGAGAGAGTTTGTGTGAAGAAAATGTGTGGGGGATGATGGGTATTTATAGAGAAATTTTTGGGTTAAAAATTGATTTTTTTTTTCCCCCAAATTTGGATCCAACGGCCATTTTTCTCGACGGGTCGGGTTGGGGCGAAAAGTAGATCGATGGTCAAAAAAAGAACCGTTGGAGTTGGGTGGCGGTTTGGGTTGGGCACCAACGGCTAAAAATATAGCTGTTGGTTGCGCTCGGGTTTTGGGCACGTTGGGCCGGAGTGAAAAAATTTTAAAAAATTCCGGTGGACTGCGGTTGATGGCAATCTCTTGGCAGCGAGCTCCACAATTCATCCATTTGGGCAGCCCAAGCCCGAGCCCAAAAATGGAACTTGGACTGACTGGCCTTTGGGCCTACCCTTGAGCCTGAAAAATTTAGGCTTCAGGCAGGCCCACCGGCACAAAGTTTCAACACTTTTGTATTAGATCCTTAAGAGTTAGGTCACCCTATGTGGCTAAAGCTGCACCAAGTGGAATATGCCTAGAGCTTTCGGTTTGCCTTTTATTTAGGCCTTAAGCATATATATTCCATTTTTCTTTTGCACTTTCTAACTTTCTGAGAACTAGTCAGACTTCGACGTTTCTATTTTGGTCAATTTCCAATACAAAGTAGAGTAATTACATCCAAATGCACAATCATATAGTCAACTAGTTAATCTTGATTCTAATTAATACAGAGTTTATGAGTTAATGGTGATCAATTGAGTGGAAAATTGAATATGGGACGTTCGAAAAAGTTTTCAAAGGGTGGGATTCATTTATATGGTAATTATATATTTTTAACCTTTTTTCTAATTTGTTTGGATTAGTGCTATTTCATAGGACATTTGTGTCCTATTCTATTGTATTGCATAATGGACAAGTATATATGCTTAATTCTAAAGAGGAAACAAGACAAATTATTCTTATATAAACAATGCTATATGACTGATTGTGTTGAACACCATCCACTATTAGAATATAGGTTTCACTGTATAGGATTTACGGTTGGAGTTTATTTTCCATTAGTAGTAGTACTTAGCACTGATAGTGTCTCTAAGGTTTTTTTTTTTTTTTTTTTTTTTTTTTTTTTTTTTTTTTTTTTTTGAATTAAAGCGTCTAAGAGAAAGAAACATATGAGTTGTAAGCATTATTACGGTATTCCTTGTGTTATTGTATAGGTTAGGTTCTTTAAAAACCCTATTTCTGAAAACTTTTTTTACCCTCTTTTTGAATTTTAGCTTGAGCATTTATCATTAATATAATCTGTTATTAATCTTATGGTTTGTTTTTTTGTTAAATTGTGTATTGTTTCTTAATGCTTACGCCAACTCTGAAAGTTATACAAAGGAGTGGGAATCGTAGATTTTTTATCTCTGAAAAAAAAACAAATATTCTTTAAAGTGTATGAGTCTAGATTTTTAATTTTTATTTTTAATTAATATTTTTTAAATTAAATAATTATATTAATTAAAAAATATCAATTAATAATAAATAATAAAATTTCATACCCATTGACTCTAAGATAAGTTCAATAATTTTTTCTTTTTCTCCCCATGCAAAACACGTGCGTGAAATACGCCAAAAGTTTCATATACTGGCTTCATAAAGGCTTGAACTTTTGTTTTTTGTCTGGGCTCCATATCTTCTTTCGTGGCCTATATAAAGACGAACAAGGACAATGCAGGCCCGAGTTTTTTCCATGCAGGATCTCGTTTTGGAAGGTTTTATATTCACCCCTGCTCCATAAATAATTTCCTTCCATCAGACTCGGGAAACAAAAATAATAATAATAATAAAAAATAAAAAATAAAAAACATTCATATCTTTTTGTGGTTACTTGTACATATGAGCCATGAAATTGTGGTGTTTTGGTAACTAGCTTTTTAAAATTTTAATTTTGGTAAATTGCAAAAAATTCGAAATGTGTACCATTTTAATAATACTTGTGTTAAATTCGTGATAAAAAGCATATTGAATAAAAATTTTAAAATCCCAATTTGAACATAACAAAAATCTCTTAATTGTCCAAATCTCAAACCCTTAAATCTAAAAAAAAAAAAAAAAAAAAAAAAAAAAAAAAAAAAAAAAAAAATCAGAATAAGATTGATAAAATAGGACACATTATAAAAAGTAAAAATACAAACAAATCTAATTTTTTTAATAAAAAAAAAAACAGAAATAACGCATTGGGTCACAAATCGACCATGAGAGAGTAAAAGAAATTAAATGGATAAATTTCATAAATTTCCTTAAAAACTTTTAGCATTCTAATAATTGCTCCTGAATTTGAATTTGTATCATTCGTTTCTCAAAACTTCAAAGTTATATAAGGGCTTGTTTGATATTGTTTTTTGAGGTTGTTTTTAACTTTATAAAAAAAAAAAAAAAGCTATAATAGGTTAAGATGTTTGGTAAATGCTGCTTTTGTGCAATAATTTTTAAAAACTATTGTTGAACAACAAATTTAAAAAGCAAGTCATGCATTCTACTGTCATTGTTCAAATTTACTAAGATAATCTTAATAATAAAACTTATTTCTCAATCTATACTTATTTTACTTTTTACATACCAAATTAAAAAATATTTTTTTAATATAATTATTTGAAAATTAAAAGTCTTTAACAATTATACTATGCTAAATTTTATTCAAATATTTTTAATAATTATCAAAATGTTTAAAATAACAACAATAAATAAGAAATATTGTAGATGAATAATTTATTTCTCAATCTACTTATTTTACTTTTTGCATACCAAATTAAAAAATATACATTTTTAATATAATTATTTGAAAATTAAAAATCTTTAACAATTATACTATGCTAAATTTTATTCATATATTTTTCATAATTATCAAAATGTTTAAAATAACAACAATAAATAAGAAATTTTGTAGATGAATAATTTTTCCCTATCAATAAAAGTAATTTATTTTTAAGAAATATTTTAATTAATAATTTTTTTTTTTTTTATGTTTTGAATATTGACCATAAGAATAGAAACAAAACTAACTATAAATATGTTTTATAGTATGTCTACTTTAGTTATTATACATCACCATAATAACTTTATACACAATTTATCAAATACATAAATTTTTACTTCTGATACTTACAATAATTTTATAAAAATATTTACTAAATATCTATATATTTCTAGTCACAATAGCTTATTACTAACAGAAAATTTTCAACATAAACATGTGAAGAAACAGTCTTTAGTAGGCAATTTCAGAGATTTGATTGCCTCGTCATTCTAGCAGATATGGGATAGAGGTTGTTTATGGAAAGTATTTTTGATTGATTGCTGGTGGGGGCTGATTTTTGTCGTTAGAAGGAAAGAGAGCAGGTTGGACGTTTTTTTTTTTTTTTTTTTTGGGCGTGTATTATTCTGAAAAAACCTGCTCATGAGGCAGTATGAGTTTTTGTGAGAAACTTCTTGAGAAAAAGTCTCTGTACGTGAGTCCTTAAAAAAGTGAGTGTAAAAGTGTGTTCTTTGAGAGAAGAATGTATTAATTTTAGAAGAAATTTAGCAATTGAAAGGAGTTCATTTATAGTTTTAAAGATGATTGATGCTTGGTGAATAAAGTTATTAAGAAAATTTTTCACAGTAATAATATTATCAAAAAAGGAGTCTTTGAGTATAAATAACTAATAATTACCAATGTTATAAAAAGTGTTATAACACTTTTTACATCAGCTGCCGTAAAAACAGATCTTACAGACTAACCATGATCCCCACCTAAAAGAAAACGAATGGATAATGAACAAGTTATAATTAACTTAAAATAGTAAGAAGGATTAATCGTCATCCAAAAAAAAATAATAATAAATGATCTCCGATTATCTACCCATGCTATCAACATCATAAAAATATTTTAAAAATAACAAAACGTTAATTACATAAATATACATATAATTTGCTTTAATTAATTTAAGCTTCTTTTTAGCCAATCAAACCTAACTAAAGTTTAAAATTATAATTATAAGTTGTTATTCCATATAAAAGCGATCAAAATTGAACTCTTTAATTAATTATATACCGAATCACTGAAGGACAAAATTTGCATTGTCGATGAAACACCATTATTCATGACATCACCATAAAATATCCCTAATTGGCTGTGTTCTGTTATATCTTCCTTTTTTTTTTTTTTTAATCTTGGAGAATTCTTTTGTTCAACCAAGTCCACAATAAGTTTTCAAGAGGATATTAATAACTTTTATTGGGAGCTATGGATTATATATTTATAAAAATGTTGTCATTATTTATGAATCATATCTCTAATGTGTCGAGGTAATTGACTACTTCAAAAGAAACCTCACTCTTTGACATGAATTTCATATCTATAATTTTATGTTGTCACCATTTACAAAATTATATCTCCAATGTTGCACATTCAGGGACGGAGGCAGTCGCTTAATTAGCCCCCTACTTTTTAGTTTTATTTTTTAAACCTATTATATATATTGTATCAATTTACATTAAAACCCCCATAGAAAATATAAAAACTTGATTTAGCCCTCCTCAATTTTCTTTTTTTTTTTTTTTTTTAATAAAACCTATAAATATATTGAATCAAATTACATACTAATCCCCATACAAAAAATATGAAAACTTGATTTCAGTCTTTAAAAACTCATTGAAAAAACATCATTTTATACAAAAGTCCAACTAAAACTCAATACTCTTCATATCAATAACCCAATTATTTAAAATTTTTTATTGCAGTTATTAGCCCCCTAACAAAAATTTCTAATTTCGTCGCTGATTATGCAGTCACTAATTTACTCAAGATATTCACTCAAGATTTAAATAGTCATGTAAATGGTCATGTATTATGTAACAAACAATATTACAGTCTTGCCAAAAACTAAGTACCAATGTATAGGTGTCTTTTTAGCTGTTTTCAGCTGGGGTTGAGCCGCTGTTTGCATTCCATTTCTTTTACTTGAACTTTACTTTATTTTTATTCTTTTCTAATAAATTTTAGAGGTGTAGTCTTAGTATGTGATAGGTTGCGGAAAGAATGCCAACCTAATTGAGATGTTTTCTTACGCCTTAATACTAATTGGCTTCTCTCATCAGTTTATTGAAAAAAAAAAAAAAAAAAAAACTCCGCTCAATTTTCATTTTACGGATGTATGTATGTATGTAGCAAACAATATTACAATCTAGTGTCCAATCTTATAAAAAGCTAAGTGCCCAATTTTCATTTTACGGATTATGTATGTATGTATGTATTCATGTATGTATGTATGTATGTATGTATCCATATAAAAATAGACAAATAGTATTACAATCATTGTCAAAAACTAAGCGCCCAATTTTCATTTATTTTACGGACATTTTATCTACACTACTATTTTAGTTTATCGTCTTGTACGCATCGCCTTTAAGACTTGATATTATTAGTCTTAGTGCTATTGTTTGCTTGTCAATAATCAAACCAATAATAGTAATTTTGACAATTATAGTAAATTAAGTAAACAGTGATAAATATCTTAAGTACATAAATATATTTTCTCTAGCCTCCAGGGCACGAATCCTAACGGATAGAGAGATAACTAAAATGGGTAGATACAGAATTATATCTCATTATTAAGAATATTTAATAAATTTAAACAGTGACAATATATAGAGGCAATCTACTTCTAAAATTATGTTGTCGGGTAATTAATACTTCAACAGGATTTACTTAATCATCTACTTACGATCTTAACATGTTGTACTAGATTTTTTAACACACTAAAAGAGTGGGCTCTAAATTTTGGGCAAAGCCATTCCAGAAGATTGTGGTAGTACCAGACACATGCGAGGAAGCTTCAAAATAAATTTGTGTTTCAGCCGAAATCATCGACAACACATTAATTTTGGTCAAATAATATATATATATATATTTAAATCTCAACTATTAATTCAATTATTGTCTCCGTTTTCTTCTTTAAAGCACCGAATATTTGCGAACGTGCGTGGAAAGTGACGGGAAAATGACAAACAAAACAGAATTGGGCTCCTGCTGTTCAGTCTAATAAGACATGAATATCGCTTACGTACCCCTTTTGGGTTCTACAAACAAGAATATCGCTTTTATCCATTCGCAATTTGATCTAGCTCAGGGTTTGTAACACCATATATATATATATATATATATATATATATATATAATATGAACTCATGTAAATCTCATAGAAAATGAATTCCAACTCATGTAAAAAAAAAAATAAAAAAATAAAAACAAACAAACAAACAATTCTGTACATGCATTAATTGATTATAATGTACGTAACATAAAATTGTTACGTACGTTGACTAACATCTTGATACAGGTCTAATACTACTACGCTTATTAGGAGTAGTTGAACGAGGATGAGAATTGCTCTCCGGTAAAAACATGTTTGAATGCAGCGCAGTGATTACTATTAAGATCAAACACACCAAAAATGAGGTAGCTGACAAGACTAGCATTAACGCATGAGCTACGCCACCCTTCACCTCCTCTGAATACTCTGTGGCAGCTAATGCCAACACCGTCAACGGAAACGAGTATGCCCACCATGCCATATTGAACTTTCTCATTGATTTTTTGAACAATGTAGGTCTCGAAACCTGTTATTATATATGATCAATATATACTTCGAGGGAAAAATAACATACATATATATATATATATATATATATATTATTAGAATATACATATACTTACCAGCTAGTAGTTACTTTTTATGGATATTTATTTTTTTATGGCCTTTGAAATTTAGGAGTGGTCCTCTCTATAGTGTCTTTTACTTATTTATTTATTTATTTTTGATAAAAAAAAATAAATTCTGAGGTTTATGTCTCTATTGTGTCTTTTAATTCGGCTGTTGTCCACTTGAACTTAAAAGGACGATCCTAGTTGACGTTTTAGAAAACTAAAAATTCTGAGGTTGCTTTAAATATGAAAACGACAATAAGGATTGGCTGCACCTGGACACAAAATCTTTACTTACCCGACATGTTTGGACTTTTTTGTACCTAAGACCGTATCTTTTACGGCATCACCATATGACACAAACTACGTTTCTAATTGTCACCTTAATATTTTCAAAATATCATCTTATATTCAATCTAAAAAAATGTATATACTCACCAAGGACATGAAAAGGAATAGGGAGAGGAAGAAAAGCATCTTGGACGCGGAATCAAACTCCCCGGAAATAGAGCTCCAAGAAAAGCTCGCGACACTCGGAGCTCCAACGAACAGGAAAAACACCGGCCTCAACATCGCCGGAAGGCTATTACTCCCAGCTAATCTCTGATAGAGCGTGACAAAAAGAACCAAATAATGCGCCATTCCTAGTGAAAACACGCACACCGCGCATTCCCTCCACCCCATCTCCGCCGCCGCCCTCGCCGCCACCAGGTTTCCTATCACCGACAATTGGCTCGTCGGGTTAGCCACCGTCGACAAAAACCGCTTCCCCTTGGTGAACCACTGGCCGTAGATCTTAACGTCAAGGACCACAATCGGAATGACAAAACCCCACCAGAGCACTTGGTAGGAGAGAGTGTTGGGGGTGATGAACGGCGAGGATTGAAGCAAGAGGAGCCAGGAGATCCAGGGAGCGAAAAGGTAGTTCACTCCCACGTGGTGCAAAAACTCGCCCTTAACCATTTGAAAATAAAACAAACATCTGAGGATATAGAGAAGCGATTGCGAGGCCAATGTGAAGAGAGCTAGTGACCATAGGAAGCTGAAGGCCGTAGGGGGCACCGCGCGGAAAACGCTTCGCAAAGCGTGTACGTCGTCGTTTGGCTCCATTAGGATCTTCCATAGCAAAGCTTGGCCGCAGAGTGATAGGCTTATGCGAAAGTAGCCCCCGTGGAATTTTATTAGGATTGGCCTTAATATTGTGGGCCGCTTGATAATCATGGAATTTTCATCATGATCATGATCATCAGGCTTATTATCAGGCTTACATTTTGGTTTTGCCTCTATGGGTGCTTCAACCACAAGCTCAATTTGGCTCTGTGCAGATTGTAGCTGATCCATTTTTTTTTTTTTTTTTTTTTTTTTTTTTTTAACGGTGAGTTTTGGTGTGGTCTAAGTTGGGGTATGTGTGTGTGTGTATATATAGGGATGCGTGGTGACACTATGAGCTATGAAGTTGAGAAAAGATAAAGATAAAGGGGATCAAAGATGTACGGTCAGAGGGTACATAAAAGGGGCTAATCGTGAAGGCGGCTGAGTCGTTGGCAAGCCCTTTTGGACTAATTTGTGCGTGGATTACGCATGTGGTCACGAATCATGACTCGTTTTGAGCTTCTTTACAGCTAGATCGAGCCTCAGTGGGGACCCACTGCCACTCTAGATCATTTCATATTGTTTGTTTTTGGTTGTGCCATGGATTCAGAAGATATTGGAATTAGACCTCTAATCCCCTGCCGAATATTAGATGTAAAAGTACAACTCCTTGTGGTTCACTTCTTTTAACCAAGATTAGAGACCAATTACTAATTAATGCAAGCTTTTGCTACATTTTTTTTTCTCCCTTAATTTCTAAAGTAATTAAGTGGCCGAGTAAACTAATTAAGGGTAGCTAATTCCTGCATGTCGTCTAAATTTACGAAGGTATAACATCCATCTTTGGCAATTATATTAGGAGACCAATATCAAATGTAAGGACAGATCTGTTCTTTTATTTTCGTTTTTCTTTTGATTTTTTATTTTCCGTAAATTGTATACCTAGAAGCCAGAATGCGTATACATATTGGATTATATATATATATATATATATATATATAGTGGTGAAACCACTTAGAGATGAATGGGGCAGCCGATCTCATTGAACTTTTTTATTTTCTAAAAATAGCGCTGGCCTTTAAAATTTTGTGATTTTCTTGTTTTGTCCAGTTAAAATACAGTTTTTTTTTTTTTTTATATATATACGCCTTCATTAAATTTTACATTTTTTATTATTTAAAGACAAAAATTTAGTATATGCCTTCATTAAAATAGATATCTGACTTCTCCACTGTAGATATGATAATACATGTGACCCTACACACTTTGTCTATCGATCAAATTATTTATTAGGTTTGGACTTGGGAAGATTTCTAGCTAAAGTTTTGGTACGGTCGGATAAATGTGCAAGTGGTGTCGCAGCTCAGCTGGATGAGAGGTGCAACGAATTAATCGTTAATATTCATGAACGGAGCAGTGTCCAGCTTTGTGAACCACGGTAGGGCCCTCCAAAGTCATTATCACGAAATCTCTTGGAGACAAAAATAAATAAATGTTTTTGATTTTTCAATATGGAATATATTTCTTTCCCAACTTGCATGCTTTCCGTTCATATTAGTCAGAAATATATTGTCATCGGGCCATTCATTTTGATTGATACTTCTTTAAAAATTACGTTTTCTCCTCCCTAGTTGATCTTTTTGCAATGTTCCATTTTCAAATCTAATTCCCCACGAAAAGGTAGAAATATGGTGGTAAGTGATCATTATCAGCAAGCAGGCAATACGTACCATTTATTTATAATACTATTTTAATTATTTCATACAATCCACATGTGAGAAAAAATTATTTCTGTAAAGAATTAAAGAAAATTATTATAAAGGATATTATTGGCCATAATAATATTTTAGTGGATTATAAAAGAAAAATGTGTTTGCCAGTTAAAGTATGTAAATTGAGCTGTCTTCAAAAAAATTGATTTTGGTAAGAGTAAATTAGAAGCAAAGAGAGAGAGAGAGAGAGAGAGAGAGAGAGAGAGAGAGAGAGAGAGAGAGAGAGAGAGAGAATTTAAGAAAGTAAGGAATAATTTCGGAAAAGAAAAGGCAAAAAAAAAAAAAAAAAAAATGAATAGATGGAAATAACAACATGCATAAGACGATCTTAAAAAAGAAAAAGAAAAGAAAAGGAGTGAACAACTTGAATGAACACCGATAAAAAAAAAAAAAAAAAAAAAAAATGTGGAAAAGCCAATCTGTCATAAAGAGAAGACATCAAAGGAGGAAAAAAAAAAAAAAAAAAAAAAAAGAACATATGAGGACAAAATAGAAAAATCATGTTTTTAGTTAGAAACAAAAAAGTTCTCATATTTACATATAATATAAATAGACATAAATTTATAGTCGTTCACACATAATGCGACTTGGCCATATTTTCTTGATTTGGTAGCTTGTCGATATATTGAAGCGCAAATTAAAGTGTTTATTAAAATCTTCTAGCATGATTTTCCACTGGTTAAACTTGCTTAGTGGCAAACTGAACAGCATGGGATCGTAATTACTTTTTTAGTCTAGTGATATTAGTGATATTATAACTTATAGTTAAATGAATTCTCCATGCAGATAATTTGTATTTTTATATGTAGGACTATTATTAATATATTAAATGAATTCTCCGTGCCGATAATTTGTACTTTATTACGTTTGAAATTTTATTATATTAAAAATGAATTCTCCATGTGCGGACATGATCTTTTATGCATGAGGCGTCATGGATTTCGTCACTAGTGCATTTACAAATCTTGAGATTTTTCATTTTTTGATTGCCTGAAAAACTTGTGAAGGAGTACTTATAGCTTGTTGTAATCTCCTCTAAATTGCTAGCATTTTATTTCATTTTATTTTTGTCAGTCTTTTTTACATGAGATGGGATCGAATTCACACTTTCTTCCAAGCGATCTACGTTATTTTTCGAAAATTGAGTATATAAAACTAAAGATTATATTATAGAATATAATTTGCTAATGGTATACACTTCAAGTTCTAATTACTTGGAGACAAAATATTACCAGCAAAATCTAGAGGAACCGCATCTTACACGGCTTTAGGAAATGTGATCTCCTAATTAATTTTCTCTAGTACGTGTGAGCTGCCAAAAAAAAAAAAAAAAAATCAGTGTGGTCCATTGATAATTACACCGGTATCGTATCAACGAGCGTTTATAATATGTCATAGTGAGTCAGTGACTTGTGAAGAAGCTGGATCCAGGGCATGCAAAGTGTTGTTTCGGAAGATGACATCTTAAATAGAAGTGTACAACTGTATTAATGTACTTTTTAATTACTCCCAAAATAAAACTGTACTGCGCTTTTCCACGTGGGCTCCATTCTCAAAAGAGGAAAAGTTAGGCTGCATGCAGCTGTTGAGTCATGTTTTTTTTTTTTTTTTTTTTTTAATAGAAACAATAAAAAATTCTCACGTCGCAAAGAACCCGTTTAATTTGTTAATTTGTGTTTTAAATTTAAATTGAGATGTAATTTTATATAAGAATTTTTTATTATAGTAAAAAAATTAAATGTGATTATTTATGAGAGTTTTTTACTATAACAAAACTCTTTCTAAATTCGAATTAGCGAAATAAACAAGACCTTAAATAATTTTAAAGATCATATCTTTGACTAGAGTCTTCAAACAAATTAGTTAATTTCCTGTGTCATTTTCTTTACTTTCACAATGAGGAGACATTTTTTTTTTTATTTATAGTTTTTTACAGTGTTTTATTTTTTAAAAAACACACGTAAAATGAGAATAATTCTGAATACATAAATCAAACGTCCTCAAATTAACGAACTTTTGGTTGGGAGATTCATTTCCTGATTTGAATCATAGTTCGTGATTCGCTATAATATTAACGAAATATGTGTAGATATATAATTAATGATTTAATTTCTAAATCTCATCTTACTTTTTGCTGAGTTGTAATAGTTATCCTGTATAAAGTAATTGTAATTTAATAGTTATTGCCATTAAATGTATTTGATCTAAACCACATAAATTACTTATTTTCACACATTAAGCACTCCTAACTTCTTTTCTTTTTCTTTACAAGCACTCCTACATAAAATAAGAAAATTAAACTTTCTGAGACATTAAGTTGTGCTCTTGTTACATATTATAAAGAGTTCATAAGTTTAGCATAAAAATCACATGACTCTTCACAAAAGTGAAAAAGAGATCTTTCGCTAATAGTACTTGAGGTTAATTTTCGTCTTCAGCTGAGGCGTATTGTTAATTCAGAAATGCACTTTGTGAAGAGTAACAGAGTATTCAAAGCTGTTTCTTACCAAGTGTTCTAGTTGATCATATCTTTGACTAGAGTCTTCAAACAAATTAGTTAATTTCCTCTGTCATTTTCTTTACTTTCTCAATTCAGTTATTTAATATGTACTTTTGAGGCAATATGCATTCCAGCTTAAAAAGGGAGGGAAAAAAATCAAAAGTATATTTGTACTATTAACACTTATTCACTGTAATTAGTAGGTAGGAATTAAAAGTGATTTACTTTCACAAATTTTTTTTTTCAGCAAAAATAAAACTCACTACTATTTGGAAACTAATACGTACCAAGACCGAAATTTGAAGAAGCAATAAAAGTGATGCGAAACTTTATTATACTATCCGCCCTTAAATATTTTCTTCCATGACATCATGATTATGTTATATAATATTGTGCTGAATTCTAAATCAGCCTAAAGTAACGGTACACCTAATGATTGTGTACGAAGTTGCCCTGTCATAATATATAGTCTCAAAGATAGCATAACCTATCGCAAACCTAAATCTCCCAGTCCCTGAAACCACAGAAACCTCTCTATATCTCTCATTTTGACGTATAACGCCCTGAAGCTCCAAAGTGCTACCACTATACTCCAAATTGTTGAACACTATTGAGATTAAGACGCTCACATTAGACCCGTCCAAGGCCGATGTTACAAGCATTCCCTGGGCTCGGCCAACTTGAGCTGAGCTCTTATCCGGGGTTTGTGTGACTTGATCGTCGATGGCGAAAATCGTGCCGAATGAGACGAATGACCAAGTCTTTCCGGTGATTCCTACCACCGGGACGACGGTGGCGTTGCGTCCGGAGGTGTAGTCCTGGAAGAAGAACACTAGGTTGGTTTGGTTTTGTCTTTGAGTTTGAGCCTCGCTTGGACGAGTCATGAATAACATGGCTAGAATTAGCGAAAGCAAGAACAACTTGGCGGGTGTTGAAAATGGGCCGTTTGATGCCATTGATAGAAAATTTTAGACCAACTTGCCCAAACAACAAAGGGGTATTCTGGCTGATCACTCCAGTTTTGTTTGAACTAATTCGGTGCTTCATCTATTTATGAGAGATAGATAGGGACGGTTACAGTAGGCAATTCGTAGTGATTAACCATAAACCAAGTCCATTTGGCGTTTCGGTTTTCTTGTGAAACGATATTAGACTGTCGCAAAGTGTGATTCATGAAAATGCATGCGAGGAACATATGATAAGGAGAAAAAGGTCTTGCCATTATCATTGCTGCTCAATTAATTGTGCAATTGGACTTTTCCGTTATGTTCAAAATGTGGCGTCTATCATGTGAAAGATCCTAGCCATAATTAATTTGCATTGAAGTGTAATGATCATTTCAAAAAGAATATAGGTAGAAATTTGTGCTTTGGGCTGCGTGTAGGATGTGAGTAGCTATATGTACATCCCCTTTGATAATGGGTTTAAGTTGATATATATATCTTTATTCTAGCTAGAATATATATGTTTCTTTTTTTAAAATTAGATAATGAGAATATATATGTTTATTGTAGAGGTGTAAGTTTGTCAAGATTATAACTACTACAAAAACGGAGTTTATAGTCGAGTCAAAAACCATTGTTAAAGATGTTTTGACGTCAGTTTTGCTACTGACGTCGTATTGAGTGATATTAAAAAATGTCTTTTTAATAACAATATTTTATCGATATCATATATAAAGCACAACTGTTAAATTTATACATTTTTTTTATCAGTTGATAAAAACAAATAGTAGATAATGATCCTTATCGTCATCTAAAGAAAATAAATTCTAGATCTACTATTGAACTTTTTATTAGCTTTATAAGAAAAGAATAGAGAATATAGTAAATAGCAATTTTGCAAAAATTATTTGAAGTAAATAGAACCGTATAAATGTTTCATTTATAATTAATAAAAAGATTTTTTTCTAATAAATTTCTTTTTACAACTGGTAAAAAAGTTTCTTTTTCAAGTAAATGAAAATTGCTTACCAGGTAAATTATCTTTTATTAGTGTATATTTACACGGTAAACTACTATTTACTTCAAAATACTTTTAATTTCTCTATTTACTTAATTTAGTTTCATATATATGCTATTTACTACAATTTTTATAAAAAAAATGCCATAAAGACACCAACTTTAATCCCAATTGTTATACCAATTTGGAATTGTTATTTTTTAATTAATTGATAGTTATTTAAAAAATTGTCACATTAATTAATAACAAAACATTGTATTTGTTATTGAAAAAATGAAAACTCAGAGTTGGTACAAAAATTTGAGATTACAATTGGTATATCTCTAACACAACTCAGTAAAAAAAAATTTACAAAATCAGCCCTTAAGCTCAAGTGAAATGCTATTTAAATTTAACATTATATTTCCAGCGATTACAAAAAGTATATTTTAAATCTTCAATTGCTTAAAAATGGTGTTTGATTTAGTTAAAATTGGATACAATTTTATGAGGTTGTAATTAGCACTGTTCAGCCTATTTGAGTACTATGTAACTAATTTGATTCCGGAACTTTTTTTTTTTTTTTACTGTTTTGGTCCTTTATATTAAAATTAATGAATTGAGTTTTAAAAATTTAACATAGATAATAGTAATTAACTGAGAATTTTATAGAAATATATTTACATTAAGTGCAAAATAAATTATTCTTTTTTCAAAAGTTCTTAAGAGTAAGGAAAACATTAGTTCCTTGAATTGAAAATTATGTTTTAATAATTGGAAATTTTGTACTTTAAAAGGAATCAAATCTGTAGGGGGAATCAAATTTGAGAAAACCATATTATAAATGCAAGTTGCAGGGAAAAATTAACCAAATATCTGACAATTCAGTATTATATTGGATCACAATATTATTCAAATCATGATCGAATCCAAACTCTTCCCAAAGTCCAAATACATGCAATATGCTTTTGCAGCGAAAACAAAAATAAAAATAAAAATAAAAATCATGCACGCTTATTTTATTATAACATGATCATCGGCGAATTAGCTAGCTGCTCGCTTTTCATGTTCAGCAGGGTGGAAAACGGTCACGTTGCACTTAAGGACGGCATTCAAGTTTGGAAAGTCAAAGAACACAGTACTTAAGACGGCAAAACCCCTGGCCATTCGGAACTTGCCTGTTCCAGACACCACTGACAACTCCCTGTACTTCAAGTTAAGATTATCAGATCCTTGTATCTCGAGCGTGCTTCCCTTGAATTCCCCGTTCGTGAAAATAAACGACATCAGAAAATGCAGATCCCCGCCGTCCACCGCCGTGTTGACGTATACGCCGCGAGCCCTACCGACCTCCGGCGAGTTCCAGTCGTAGGCCTCCGTCAGCTTGTCGTCGATCGCGACCGCGTTCCCGAACTTGAGGATGTCGAAAGTATGGTTCGCGGGTCCGGCTATTTCGACGACGGTGGCGTTGTGGCCGGCGTAATAGTCGTGCATGTAGAACACCAAGTTGGTCTCTCTGAGCATATGGAACCGGCATTTGGAGGCTGCTTCTGATGATGAGGAAGTGGCTAAGGCTAGTAGGAAGAGTGTCGCCACTAGGAACCGATCAGTGGCAATTTTAGTTGCTAAAATTTTCGCCATTTGGGTTTAATTGACTGATGCTGTGGGGTCTCTATATACACATATATTGAATTTCATATGAAAAGGAGACAAAAAAAAAAAAAAAAAAAAAAAAAAAGGTCAAAATATCCATTTGAAATTTGGATGTCGCAGCTGACATATATTCTTTATTTAGAAAAGATGTTAAATTTTCGTCAAAACTAAATTCTAGATCGCATATTAGGTTAAACATATAATGCTAATCCAATAATATTGGGAATTATCAATAAGCACGTGGAAGATTCTCTACATCATACAATATCAACAAATAGGAAACAAATTAGGTCGTACCAGGGCCCCTTGTCAAGTTACTTTATTCTATTATCAACGTGCCGGCCGCATTATGTGATGGACTTGTTGAAAAACGAAAGAATCATTTTTTTATTTTTTATCTTTGTTGGTTTTTCAGTCTCAACAATCAAACCCAGAAAAGCTCTCTAACCTTTCAGAAAAATCAGAGCAAAGCTTTCTCAATCTCTCTCGGAAAAGAAAATTTCTCAATAAAGGGTGTGATTGGAGACAATGAACTTGAAGGAGAAAAGAAAAACTAAATGGAAAATAATATAAGAGGAAAAAAATAAAATTAAGAAGAATAAGTAACCAGAGTGAGATAACCATGCAAGGATAATGTGAAATCCCCCGGGGTACCAAAAAAAAAAAAAAAAAAAAGCAGAAATAGGAATGCTCATTCGATGTAAAAAAAAAAAAAAAACACACACACACAATCCATTTCATTTTTCCGATTTAGAAGTTTTTAGAATGAAATAATAATTTCTATTATATATAATAAATGTGATGATGCAAACAGCTGGTGACCAATTTTTTTCCATTTATGCCCTTCATCTTTTATACTTTTTAGTTACTTGTTATCTTTTATTTTAGTTAGAGCTTAAGAAACAGTGATTAATTTATTTTTCATTTATGTCATTTGCCCTTTGTAATTTTTATTTTTTACTTGTTATCTACTATTTTTTATTTTTACTTAGAGTTTAAGAAAAAATGGTTTAATTTGTGTTTTCATTTATACTCTTTATTTTTTGTACTTTTTACTTATTTGTATTGATATTTACTTTAAATAATCTTAAAATCTACTATTAACTTAATTAGCTTCAAAAATCTATTATTAATTACTACAATTTCCTTATTAACAAGACTACCTTCAATCATGGTTAGAAAGTCTTAATTTAGTGAACCGGATGTACTATGTCATTTTAGTGATGTGGTACACCAATCAAATGAATTGTTAACGTTTGTTCTGGTTTGCTTATTTCAGCTTTAGTTAATCATCTTTCTCTTTCCTAATAATGTGTTTTGCTTTTACTTTTATTGTTTGATTAGAAGTCTTAAAACTTCTTGAAAAAATTATTTAAATTGATTAAGGAAACTAACACCTTCTAAAGGTGGTCGGACGTGAAAAAGCATTAAAACCTTTTTTATCTGCTATAATATATATATATTTTTTTTTTTTTGAAGCGACATCTATTTGTGTTAAGTAGTATTTTTCCAATAAATGACTGTTATTGGGGAAAACATCTTTTTCTTCTAAAAAACCATGGAAGTCGCAGAACTTATTAAAAAATGGTGCAACTTCTTTTGTTTGACAGGGAAAAAAAAAAATGCTCCATAGCATCATTTTTGTATTTAAATTAAAAAAATGTTTTAATGTTATTTATCTCAACAGATTATAATATATATATATATATATATCAGTATTAAAATCAATTAATTCGCATATTTATTTCCCAAAAATTAAAAAATGTCATATAATATTTTCCTTAAAAAATTCTGCCAGAATCATTTTGCAAGAAAAAAAAATGACGAATCACTCCATGACTCGTTGCTCATCTTTTAGGGCTTTTCATGGTTTCATATTATTCATTTCAATTCATCAAGTTCCTGCCAAATAAAGAAAAAGGTTTAGTGTTTTTCATTATTATTATTTTTAAGGTAGTCCAATAAGTTTCCTAAAGTAGAAACGATTGTGATAAAAAAAAAATTAAGAATATCATTGTTTAAATTAATTAATAATGAAAATTTAATAATGTATTTATGACAATTACAAATAAATGCTAAAATTTAAAAAAAAAAGAATATTAAGAAAGAAAAATATTAATAAATTGGGTTCATATAGACAAAATGCACAAATATCCCAAATTCATTAAATGAGTGTATCACATCATCAAAATGATGTAATACAGTTGATCAACTGAATAATTTTTCATATTGACCTTACTATCTTGAATCAAGTGGTTTCTATTTTGTAGTTTAATTAGAGACGGAGCGACAGACGGAGAGAGAGAATGACGGTGGCGGTGTCGAGAAAGATGGAGAGAGAGAGAGAGAGAGAGAGAGAGAGAGAGAGAGAGACATATTTGGGGGTGGGTGGCGGCGATATGGTTCACAGGAAGAGAGAGATCAGTGAAGGTTTTGTGTTAGGTTTCTCTTAAAATGAAGACAAATTTGAGGTTAAATTTCAGTTTTAGGTTTCAGTGTGTTGAGGCTCTTTTGACGCGGGCCTGTCGATATGGAGGGTGCGAAACTCATGGCTTAAATTGGTTGGTCGATGTTATATATACGTCGGTCGTACCCTGTCAGTGCGTTGGTCGACAGAGGCTAATGAGCTTCTAAGAGTGATTTTTGACGTCGAAGATGGTCAAGTGAAGATGTTGGCCCCGGCTAGGTTAGGCTAAACTCGGATAACCCCAAGGACAGCAGTATTTGAGGGCGACATCCGTTGCGATTCTAGCTCCGAGATAGTGAACAGTTTCTGATAAAGACTTCTAGTGAGCATATGGCATGGGAGAGGAATGTAACCGGTTTATGGAGGAAGTTCCTTAGCATGTAATTGAGTTATATCCATTTGTTTGTTAATAGAATGATTTTGAGGGACGTAGTATGTTGGATGGGATAAGGCTCAGTTTTAGAAATATTAGGCTATAGCTAAGGTGTTTTTGTTGGGAATGGTGTCCTAAAAGCATGAGATGTAATAGGACATTTATTATTTATTTAATAAAAGAGTTTATTCATTATTTTATGTGCATATATTTATGAATATTTTATGAATATCAATGAAAATTCCATGATTATTTATGTAACCTTAAACATTGTATATAAGTGTTATATACGAGAGGATAATGTTTAAGGAATAATCAAAAAGCAATGTTCATAATGTATTTAATTAAAGTTTGGAATCTTTAATTAAAACATTATTAATACATGTCATTCCCATTTAGAATGGAAAAAAGTGTTATCCGTGACTTTATTAATATGGTGAGATATTGAATGAGTGTATTTCGCTGAGATTATGTGGAACAAGGACACAGACACAATATGAATTTCTAATAATTTCCGTTAAGTATAGAAATTCTAATTGAGTCTATCGATGGTCATATATAGAATGATCTTAATCCCGAGTTCTTAACAGACTCCCATTTATGGATTTGTGTCTTTTGATTTACTCGATGCAGGATTCCGAGACCCTGAATCCTATTCCTTGTATTTTGGAGACATGATGAAGTAGGTAGTGAATGTTATTATATAGATGGAATCCATTCCTTCTTGGGAGATAAATAATTCTCTTGAATTCGGTACTACCAAGGAGCTCCGATTCATGAATGTGTTTTATGAATCACCGTCCATTAGAGAATCAATGGTAGGATAAAGATATAATTAGAGAGGTTAACGTTCCTCTAATTATGAATTATTTATGGATTGATCTATATGTGACTATATCAAATGGACACTTCACGGAAGTTTTATATCTATTTCGAGAGTGCAATTCCATTTTAATTAAAGTTTTAATTGATTATAGAATTATAGGTCCATTTTGAGGGACGAGGACAAAATGGGAATTTTAGAATTACGTTCTAAAATTAAACACTTTCGTTAATTAATTGATTATTATTTAAATAATGGATTATTTAAATTTGAATTTGAACATATTTAGATTTATCCATTTAAACTTATTTGATAAGTTGTTCAATTTAGAATTCAAATTAATTTAAGTTTGAGAAATAAAGGATAAAATATCTTCCTTCCTTATCTAAAATAGGAGCCACACATAAGGATAAACCCTATTAGTTTTCATAAGGGAAGGGATTTTGTGTTCAAAATTCAAATAGGAGATAATTAACAAGCTTTATCTTAGAGATAGAGGAAAATAGGTTTTTGAGATAATTTTCGGAATGCTTTTTTTGCCTAATTTTTTAGAGGTGGAAAATTTCTTGTTTTGAAGAGCAATGGTTAAGGCTGGCCAAAATGTTATAGAGGAAGGAAAAATGTTTTTCTTCCACATCGAGCAATCCCATAAACCAAAAACCAAACCCGAGGTGAATAACTAGCTAAATTGATGAAGACATTGGTTTTCTAAACACAAAGCTTTGTTTTTTTTTTGTTATGTATTATCAACCGAGACTCCTTTTTCAAAGTTTTTAGATGTGTGATAAGTTATTCATATTCATATGTTTGTGAAAACAACATTAGGAAAATTTTTGTTATACACGATCCGCCTTTCCACGTGGTTTGTCGATCGGCAACAATAAACTTTGGGTGTTGTTGTTCTAGAAGCCATGGTTATAGGGGTAAGTTTCTCATCGAGCAAATCCCAGAGGTTAATCCAAAGTTTTAACCACTTCTTTTAATGGGAGAATGCCTATGTTTGTGAAAAACACATTCTAAAGGAACTCCGTAAACTTTGGGTGTTATGGATTCTCGGATTATCCAAAGTTTTAACCACTTCTAATGGGGAGAATGCCTATTTAAAGGAACTCCGGTAGTTATGGAGATTAGAAAATTTCGGTAAAAAACCAAGAGTTGTAATGAACAAAAAGATGAAGTTTTAGGCTTGTATTTAGGTTGTTGATGTTGGGTTTTGATGTGTGTTTAGCTTAGGGAAGAACACCCGAGCATTACTTACTCGGAGGAGCTCCGCCGGAAACCATGAGAAGAGAAGAGTTTCTCTTAAGTGGGAGAGCTATGCTTGGCCTGTTCTCTCTATAGTGTAGGGATGTGGTATTTATAGGAAAGGATGGGGGCTCCAAGAGGGAGGAAATTTCTCTCCAAGAGTGTTTGAATCTTGGCTAAAGCCTATGCATATAGTTGCGTTGGTAAGACGTTTTCAGCATGGTTCAATGGTGGCTTTCACCTCCTACAGGGAAAAGCTTGCCAAGAAGATGCAGGGATGGGCTTGTGAGTAGCCAATGAGAGCTTTCTTAGTTATTTTAGGTGAGGCCAGAGGAGGTAGCCATGGGGTAAAGAGTTTGCTCTTCCTTACTTATGCTTACCTTCCCTTTTTATGATTTTTGGGGAAGAGGCCGCGTTTGACCTCCGAGAGGGAAAGGGAAATGAGGGGAAAAAAGGAAAGATATGGGGAAAAAGTCCATTTTTTCTTTTAGTGTAAGGTAATGAACCAATAGGCTTTTTCTAGACAATTTATAAAAGGGTTGGAACCGTAAAGGTGGTAACTGTAAGCTTAGGTAATTTATTTTACTTTGTCTAATTTTCTCTATAACCCACATTATCCTAAATTCCTCAGAGACCGAGGCCTCTCAAGTGAGTCGAGGGTCTAATTGGACTGGATAAAATGGGTGCATTTACATTCCTTGGCTTACCAAACCATGGTCCATGTAGAAGTCCCCGAAGCGTGGCTTGGGTCCACGTACCATACCTTGAGTCGCCTTGTGGGATTTGGGCCGAATCCGTACTATGCAACTTTTTAGGCATCAACATTAGCCCCCTTGATTGCATGGGCTATGCAACGTAGTGAGATAGGCCATACAATCAATCTTTGAGTTTGACAATCCATTTTGTCTGTGTTAGTGTAGAATTAAGTTGTTAGATGAATCCATTAGCATAGAGGCAAGCTATCCTTCAGAGAATCCATAACCAATCCAGTAATTGCATCATCATTACACTGAGCTTTTATTTCTGCTAAACTGCTCACTCTTATTTTTTAGCTCATTCCTTATAGCCAAGAATAACTCCTCCAAAAATATTATTATTATTTTCTTTTTCAACACCCATTTTTCTTTTATTCCCCATACCATTTTTTTATCCTTCAAAATGTATAACCCTTGTTTTTTTACTATTTCTTCATCTCCCAAAAAAAATAATACTCCTTCCAAAATAATAATTCTTTTGGTCCCCTGTTTCAAGACTATTACCATTATTATGCCATTTTTCATCTTTTTTTTTTTTAACACCCTGTTGTTTCCCTTCCATTTTTTTTGAACAAACACAACAGAAACATAAAAGAAAAACTCATTTTCCTTCATCTTCCCTCACACTACCACATTCCCATCCACACTAACATTCCTCACCAACCGAAGGAGAGGAGAAAGAATTAGAGTTCTCCAAAATCCACTTAATCTCCCCTCATTCTTTCTCAAACTAGAATCCCCACCATTCTCATCTACTCCCAACCAAAACCCCAAAATCATTCCGTCAAAATTACTATGGAAAGGAGAAAAGTTAGAAAGACAAAACCTCTCTTGCGCTACCACTGTGGAAGGTGCCACTGCCACTACCACTGCTGCCTCCTATGAAGGGAGTTACTGTCTGTGGAAAAGGTTATTGCTGTTGTTCCGTGTAGTTCCATCGCCAACCTCCATGAAATTTGGGTAAGCCCTCACCGCCCCCTGTTCTAGGGCTCAGAGAAAATGAACAAAATCTTACCCATTACCGGTCTGAGTACTACTTTGTGGTCGTTATTCCACGCCGTCGTTTGGCCCCTCCCTTTTTTACTGCTTGTATTGTCGAAAGATGTTGTTTCCTCCTTCTTTGCATTTTTGAAAAGCAAAGACATTAAGCCTTGAGGCAAGACTGTTGGAAACCACGATAGTGTCATAGATAATGTCATCGTGGATTCATTAGAAACCGCTAGAAACCATGATAGAAGCCATATTAAAAACCATAAAGTCTAGTCACATAACCCATATGCTATGTGAGACATATACCATTTATTAGTGCCAAACCATTGGAAGCATGGTGCAAACCATAGATGCATTTATGTAGTTCAAATTCTACACAATGCGTAAACCACATGACACCAATGCATAAACCATATGCCTCTTGACGCAAACCATAGGATATGATAACACAATTATTATGGTGTCGAGACAAAACTATAAGCATCCCAACGCAAGCCATAAAGTGTTATAGCATAAACCATAGGCATCGAGGTAAAACCATTAGCATTTCAGCGCAAACCAAAGGTGCAATCACATGACCCACATACAATGTGAAGTACAAACCAAAGGCGCCAAGGTAAAACCGTTAGCTTCCCGACGCAAGCCATAAGATTATCAGCGAAATAACCATCATCATCCCGATGTGAACCATAAGCCGATGTGAACCATAAGCCATAATCCATAGGGTATGCCTCTTGCGTAACTCAATTCGAGGTATCGGGATAAATCCATAAGTCTCGAGGCGCACCTCGGTTAGAATTTCATTAAGTTGTCCCATGTTTTTCTAGGTCCTCTTCTCCCTTTTTTTAACGGTAGACATCCGACACAAACCATAAGTACGCAAACCATAAGATTGTCAACAGAATAACCATCATTATCCCAATGTGAACCATAAATCATAATCCATAAGGTACGCTTCTTGTGTAACTCAATCCGAGGTATCAATGTAAATCCATAAGTCTCGAGATGCACCTCGGTTAGGATTCTATTGAGTTGTCCCCTATTTTCCCGGGTCTCCTTCTCCTTTTTTTTTTTAACAAAGCATTTTCTTTGGGGAAGTATCTCCGAGTCAACCTCCTTAGCTTATAATCTTCTTTCAAGTCCATTTAGAGAACCATATTTTGAAGGTACTCCAAATAAAAACCTTTAATCCCTCGTATGTCATAAGATAGGTGGTGAAAGCTACGTCAAGTGGGTAGAGAAAGCTTTGTCGGGCGGATCCGTTAGTTGACAATTTGAACAAGCCTTCCTTGCAATCTTTGGTAGAGACTTATGATAATGTTAACACCACATACTTTCTTATTAACTCCATTAATTTGCTGGTTAACCTCTCTATCATTAACACATTAGCAAGATATCTATCCAAAAGCCTTCTGTATAGTTATGGAAAGGATAACATATTCACTTGGCTCCTCTGGTCCTATGTCAGGCATATTCGATGCGTCCGTCGTAGCTATTGCTTCTAGTGCAACAGCTTATTTGGACATATGGGAGTTGAGAAGAGAGCTTTGACATAAAAAGACCAAGTGAAAGGTCATTTACCTCTAGTGGTAGTGCCTCCAATGAGGATTCGTCATCTCCTGCTAATCGCTACGAAAATATAACACCTATTTTCTACTCGCAAGTGCACGAAGTCGACAAGTAATAAAGTAGTTAGTGAGAGTCGTGTCCCACGAGGATTGTGTTCCTAAAATCTAGCTAAGTACTGCAACTAGAATAACCTAGTTTTATCTAGACAAGTCCAATCATAAAAATGAGATCAACAAAACAAAAATAAAATGCTAAACTAATTAAATAAGCAGATAAAACAATGCAAGGAATTTTTTGGGATCGAAGGAGGCTCTAATGATAATGTAGCTAGGGTCCTTGATTTCACCTTGCCTAGTTATTCTAATCCTTTTTAATGCTATTGATTTCCCTCAAGCCAAACATTAATCATGAATTTCCTAAAATAATCCAACTCCCTCTCTCGAGTGCCGAGTCAAATATATGCAAAATCACCTAATTAATATCCCTATTAATTAAGTTAATTGTGTATTCATTAAGCTCTAATTCATTTGTGATTACCTAGCTCATATTCATCTCCTGATTACAATACTCACTAGGCTGTGTTCAATAAATCTCAACATGTGCAAGTGACTCTCCCAAGCCTGAATCCACATATCTAAATCTTCTAATCAATCTTTCAATTGAGTAAAGCATTAAGCAAAGAAGTGCACAAATGTTTGGGCATGAAAAACATCAAATAGCATCAAATATTCATAGCATAATCACAGCAAGGTTACATCAAGTCCCCTAGCATGAAAATCTAGCAATCCATCAATGTAAACTTAAACATATTCAAAATTAAACAAATCTGAAAATACATGATGAATCCACAAAATTAAAGAAAAATACTATGTTTAAGAACAAGAGGAGAAAATAGGAAGAAAAATAAAACTCCAGTGTAGTGCAACCTCCAATCTCGAAGAGCTTCATTTTCTGGTTCTCCCAAAAAAACTAGGGTTTTTCTTCTCTCTATTCTCTGCTCTCCTCAGACCCTAACTCCTCTGCTCCCCACTAGGCCCAGCCAAAATCCTCCTTTTCTTTAAAATCCTCTGTCAAGTTTAGCTTTTAGGCCACCTCAGCACGCGAGAACTGAGAGCGTGCGGCCGCGCACCTGATATAGCGTGGGTGCGCGCTAGTGCTAGTGGGGCGCGCGGGAGCACACTGGTGCGAGCGGGATGCTCGGACGCACACTGGTGTGAGCGGGGTGCGCAGGTGCACACTGGTGCGAGCGAGGCGCGTGGGCGTGCGCTGGTGTGAGCGGGGCGTGCGGAGGAGGCCAGTGCAAGCTCTTTTTGGTGTTTTCTTGATTTTAATCTCCTTTTCTTCCAAGTGATCCAATTTTTCTTTGTTTACTTGAATCACTCACAACCATATTAAAACAACTTAAAAAACTTGAAGATATTACAAATTATCCAATTTCAGGACATTAAATAAGTGAGTCAAAACTCACATATTCACATGTTTGTGAAAACCAGCTGTAGGACCGCGACCGACGTACTACGTCGGTCAGCAGCAGTAAACTTTGGGTGTTGTAAGCCATGGTTGGGTAATCTCAGAGGTTATCCAAAATTTTAACCACTTCCAATGGAAAGAACGCCTAGAAACACGTTCTAGAGCAACTCCGCCGGAAGTTATGGAGATTAGAGCTCTCCAATGAGTATTTCGGTAAGTGAAAAACCAAGAGTTGTAACCAACAAAAAGAGGAGGTTTTAGGCTTGTATTTAGGTTGTTGATGTTTGGTTTTGATGTGTGTTTAGCTTAGGGAAGAATGTCCGAGCATTACTTACTCGAAGGAGCTCTACCAGAAACCATGAGAATAGAAGAGTTTCTCTTAAGTGGGAGAGCTATGCTTGGCTTGCTCTCTCTCCCTTTTTCCTTTTTCCCTTCTAGAGTGTAAGGATGTGGTATTTATAGGCAAGGATGGGGGCTCCAAGAGGAGGGAAATTTCTCTCCAAGAGTGTTTGAATCTTGGCCAAAGCCTATGCATATAGCTGCATTGGTAAGACGTTTTCAACATGGTTCAATGGTGACTTTCACCTCCTACAAGCAAATGCTTGCCAAGAAGATGCAGGGATAGGCTACTGAGTAGCCAATGAGAGCTCTCTTGGTTATTTCGGGTGAGGCCAGAGGAGGCAGCCAATGGGTTAAGAGTTTGCTCTTCCTTACTTGTGCTTACCTGCCCTCTTTATTATTTTTGGGGAAGAGGCCGCGTTTGACCTCCGGAAGGGAAAGGGAAATAAGAGAGAAAAAGGAAAGATATAGAGAAAAAGGTCATTTTGTCTTTTAGTGCTGGACCAATAGGCTTTTTCTAGACTATTTATTAATGTGGTAACTGTAAGCTTAGGTAATTTGTTTTACTCTGTCTAATTTCCTCCATAACCCACATTATCCTAAATTCCTCATAGACCCGAGGCGTCTAATTGGACTGGATAAAATGGGCCTATTTACATTCCTTGGCCTACCAAACTACAGTCCACATAGAAGTCCCCAAAGCGTGGTTGGGTACCATACCTTGAGTCGTCTTGTGGGATTTTGACTGAATCCATACCGTGTGATTTTTTAGGCACCAACACCGTACTCATATTAGATGACAGTTTTATGTAAAACCGTCCTCTAATATAAAATATTAGACTACGGTTTTAAAAGAAATTGCCGTCTAATATGTTGCTAGCTGGCCCGCATTTTAGGCCAGCATATTATACAATAATTTCTTCAAAAACCGTCATCTAATTAGAGATGTTAAAATTCAATTTTGTTGTAGTGTATAGAAAGCATAAAATTCGATTGAGGCTTGAAAGTAAACACCGAATAAATAGATGAGCATCTATATATATATATATATATATATATATATCCAAAAATAAGAATATCAAAGTAAATACATAAACGTATACCTAAAATAAATGAGTATATCTCAAAGTATAAACAAATGTTACTTAAATGTATATTAAACGACTCGTGCAAGTGATCATGGTGATGGATGGCAGTAGTGGCAGTTGTTGGAATGATTGAAAAATTGATAAAGATGCTCATCTGGTCTATTCATGAAAATTACCATCTCACTTCGCACGTCTTTAAGAAGGCTCTCATTTCGTAGCTGTTGATCAGCAAATAAAAGAAGGCTCTCATTTCGTAGCTGTTGTTGTTGGAAGATCGTACCCATCTCATCTTGCTCTCTTTGAAAATAACGCATTTGTATTTGACCATTTATGTCGCCAACACGTTATTGAATTTGTACCTCAACTTGAGATGAATATTGGGATAAAGTTTTCAGCAAAACACACAAAAAAAATAAAAATAAAAGAAAACACATCTTTTATTATTACGTACTAGTAGGGCAATCAAATTTGAGAAACCATGTCACAAATACAAGTTGCAGGGACAAATTAACCACATATGATATGATCATTTCATCATTTTATTCCATACCATATCTTAGTCAAACCATGATCAAATCCAAACGCTTTCCAAAATCCAAATACATGCATGCTTACTTTAACTATAACAAGATCATCAATAGTGAACTAGTTGATTATTGGTCATGATCATTAGATCAGTAGTGAAAAACAGTCATGTTGCATCTAAGGATAGCATTCAAGCTTGGCCTGTCGAAGAGCATTGTTTCGAAAATGACAAAACCCCGAGCCATTCGGAACTTGCCCGTCCCAGACATCACCGATAGCTCCCTATACTTGAAAAAAAACCTATCAGCACCTTGTATCTGCAGGGTACTTCCGTTGTATTCCCTGTTGGTGAAAACCAGCGACACCGACAGATACAGATCGTTACCCTCCACTGCGGAGTTGGCGTAGACTCCGCGAACCCTCCCAACCTGCGGTGAGTCCCAGTCGTAGGCCTCCGTTAGCTTGTCGTCGATCGCGACCATGGTTCCGAACTTTAAGATGTCGAAATGGTTCGCGGGTCCGGCTATGTTGAGCACCGTAGCGTTGCGGCCGGTGGCATAGTCGTGCATGTAGAACACCAAGTTGGTCTCTTTGAGCTTTCGGAATCGACTTTTGGTGGCTGCTTCTGATGAAGATATGACTAAGGCTAGCACAAAGAGTGTTGCCACTAGGAACCGATCAGAGGCCATTTTGGTTGCTACAATTTGCGCCATTTTGGGTTTGATTGGGGAGTAGTACTGATGCAATGGTGTGTGTGTGATACATACATATATATGTATATATATATATATATATTGAACTCCACGTGAAAATGACATAAAAATTGTCAAATTATATCCATTTGAAATTTTGAATTCTTTAAATTAGAATGAGGCAGCTGTCTAAATTTTAGATCGAATATTTGGTTAGAAGTATTAATGTTCATGATCCAATAATATTGGTAAGTAAGCACATGGAAGATTCTCTGCATCATACAACAACGAATAGGAAACAAATTAGGTAACACCAAAGCTCCTCACTGTATGTTAGTTATATGTGATTTTGAGAAGAGTAGAGTTTGAAGAAAATGGCTTTTTATTCTTATCATTAGCAGAGAATAATAATATATACAATGTACATGATCGGGAGAGTTAGTGCTCTACCACTAAGTGCGTAAAATACATAAAGCTATTTATGGACAGTATATTTACATCCTAAAAATAGACAGTATACAACTCATCAATAGTTGACTACATTATTTCCTTAATAAGTTATTCTACAACCAAAACGTCGCCTTTTGTGATGAACTTGTTGAAAAACGAAATAATCAGAAAATGAATTACTGGTGTGTATTACATTTGTCTTTTGCTATCAAGGACATGCTGAGGGTTTAGAATACATGCTAGTGGATGGACTGTATTGGACAAGCGTAAAAAATTAAGGCAAAACATCAAAAATAGGAATTATGAAATACTTACGTAATTGGAATAACCTTCGGCGAGTCTATAAAATTTTTTTGCTTTCTCGCTTTCTCAAAAAAAAAAAAAAAAAAAAAAAAAAAAAAAATCATTTTTGATCTTGAAGACCCGAATCCTCTCATAATCAACTTTGAGTGAAGTAATGAAGTTGTTATATACCAAGTCATAATTATGTCATAACGCTTAATTAGCATTGTAAACAACTAAAAATAATGAAGAAAAATAACCATGTAATAACTTCTTTTTTTCTTTTTTACCGCCAACTATTAAGTTTAACCAGCATTATTCACAAAATAATTGGTCGCCGACTAATAATTAAATAGTCACAGCTAAAAAAAAAAATAAAAGAACCAATTTGGTAACTCATAGTTCGTCGCTGAAAGTGTTTGTTTTTAGTTTTATAGCGATTTATAATTAGTTACTGAACAATTTATTTGTAAACTTTAAACGATAAACTTTTAGTCACAATTTAGGAGATATGCCTATAATCAAGTGGCTTCTATTTTGAATGAATAAGTATTTTAGCATGCTTGCCAAATTAATTAGTTATATTATATTTATTTTGATTTAGAGGACTTAGAGTACTCAACTAAGAATCAAATTATAGAGGGAAGACTAAAGGTACACGGTCGTTAAATCAAATATCTAAATACTATTATAGCCTAGGTAACATAAAATCTAATTGAGGTTTAAACACAATCATCAATTTAAATAAAAGAGTATATATCTCCAAAATGAGTGAAATGGAATCCAAAATTAATGTAATGCCAAAAGAAGTAGACAGGATCCACGTTCTTTCTTGCTAGAAAATTCTCTTCAAAGATGTATTGGCTTTGGAACTTGAATTCCATAAAATCCATTTGCATATTTGGATGTTACATACAGGCGCATCTCCTTTCAAAAAGATGCAATTAGCTTTTCGTCTTCTTCTGAACGATTTACATTCAAGATCGAATATTAGGTTAAAAGTATAATGTCCGGTCGATATTGGGAACTAAATGGAAGATTCTCTACATATATCATATTATCATTCAACAAATAAATATGCATTACATAAATGCAAAACAGATGATACTGCAGATATAGGTAGTGTCACCCTTTTACAGTTGGAATGTTATTGATTTTGTAAGGATTTGACAGACTATAGAATATTGTTCCTGTGCACACAGAACACCTTAATAACACCCTATACAATAATATAAAATAGTCAATAATTGCTGTGAAATAAAGATGCATAAAATAAATGACACAACGCTATGGTTTTTCAACGTGGCAAAAAATCCTTCAAAAAAAAAAAAAAAAAAAAAAAAAAAAAAAAAAACCATGAGTGCTATAATCACATCAGAACAAAAGAGGATTCTCCAAATCACCAAATTACAGTTACACTTGGTTGGAATTACAAAAAAAATGTAGAATCTACACCAACACCGAACCCACAAAACTTGAATTCAAGATAAACCTGAATACCAAAGAGATTAACAAATAGTTTGAACTTTAAACACAAGTTCATCTGCAAAATAAATTCTGTTAAAAGCAGCAACAATTAATTAAATAATTTTGATTCAAGGTTGTCAACAAAAATTACAAGTGGGAATAGAATCCCTAACAAATTAGTTTTCTTTGCATGATATAGTTATTAGTTATCACCCAATTCTTAGAGGGCCCATATCACCTACCAAACCTCTCGTTCCGAGGGACCGTAGATCAGAAAGCGCCTTCTAAACCACTCCATTCATCCACAGGAGAAGGGAAGGGGCCTATGTATTTGCATGTCCCCTGCAGATTTTACTCTATGTACACCCGGAGTCAATTCCTCCTTAACAAGAATATTAAAATCTTCCTTTTGGCATCTCAGTCTCTAATTTTCTTAAATAATTTTGGTTTAATTTAAATATTTGCGAAAACATTTGGAGACATTTATTATAAAAAAAAAAAAAAAAGGAAAACATTGGGAGATGTAATTTTTTGTGTTTCTGTTTATGTATTGTTATTAAATGTAATTTTAATTATCAATTTTTTTTTAGTTAATGTAAGCTCGTGTTTAATTAAATAAGTTTGTATTTAATTAATATTATTAATTTATTCTTTTCTACGAGTTGGTTGAATAATATACTATTTTATTACATTAATATGTACTATTGTCATTACCTTAAAGATAAGATGTGATTATTGGAATATAATTAAAGAAAAATAACTTAATTAAACTGAATTAATTAAAGAAAATCTATGAAAATAAAATAAAATAAACAAAGACCAAAATAAATATTAAAAATACATTGCTCTGAGGGTTTACAAACAATATTTTGATACATAAAGTTAAAATAATACAATTAAGATGGACTGTTATATACGAGGAATACAATACATCTCGGAATTAAAGCCCTAAATCAAAAAAACGTATCACTTGAATCTCGGCCTTCAAAACATGCAAAAATAGGAAATTAAACCGCTAACTCTCAAGGAGGTTTAAAACATTGAAAACATTAGTAAAAAGTAAGCGGAATGCCCAGTTGGATATAATTTTATAAAACTTTATAAATAAAAGTACTTGGTCCGAACATATCATCCAAACCTATCATCCTTTAAAGAAAGGAAATAAACCTTAAAGTTCTAGTTTCATGCATCGACAAAATGATAAATTTTTGCTTTCTCTCCATATCCCGATCTCTAGATGATCAAATGTTTTATCATTTCTTAAAAAAAAAAAATATCTAAAAACCTTAAATTAAAATTCAATAAATTCATGCTATTTCCTTAAATTACCTTTTTTATAAAATATGTTTCTCAAAACCTCATTTAACACCATGAAGGTTTAATAGCATAAGCCATGTTATTTTCTCAAAATCATTTTCAAATCGTGTACATAGGCCGAAATCATTTAAAACAAGGCTATTAAGGATATATAATCAACTTTATCAAACTTGAAGCTTCTATTAACCTAGTCTCCGTTTTTTGCTTTCTTGCTTTGTCAAAAAAAAAAAATCATTTTTGATCTTGAAGACCCGAATCCTCTCATAATCAACTTTGAGTGAAGTAACGAAGTTGTTCCCTAAACTAAGTAGAATTAATATATACCAAGTCATAAATATGTCATAACGCTTAATTAGCATTGTAAACAACTAAAAATAATGAAGAAAAATAACCATGTAATAACTTCTTTTTTTCTTTTTTACCGCCAACTATTAAGTTTAACCAGCATTATTCACATAATAATTGGTCGCCGACTAATAATTAAATAGTCACAGCTAAAAGAAAAAAATAAAAGAACCAATTTGGTAACTCATAGTTCGTCGCTGAAAGTGTTTGTTTTTAGTTTTATAGCGATTTATAATTAGTTACTGAACAATTTATTTGTAAACTTTAAACGATAAACTTTTAGTCACAATTTAGGAGATATGCCTATAATCAAGTGGCTTCTATTTTGAATGAATAAGTATTTTAGCATGCTTGCCAAATTAATTAGTTATATTATATTTATTTTGATTTAGAGGACTTAGAGTACTCAACTAAGAATCAAATTATAGAGGGAAGACTAAAGGCACACGGTCGTTAAATCAAATATCTAAATACTATTATAGCCTAGGTAACATAAAATCTAATTGAGGTTTAAACACAATCATCAATTTAAATAAAAGAGTATATATCTCCAAAATGAGTGAAATGGAATCCAAAATTAATGTAATGCCAAAAGAAGTAGACAGGATCCACGTTCTTTCTTGCTAGAAAATTCTCTTCAAAAGATGTATTGGCTTTGGAACTTGAATTCCATAAAATCCATTTGCATATTTGGATGTTACATACAGGCGCATCTCCTTTCAAAAAGATGCAATTAGCTTTTCGTCTTCTTCTGAACGATTTACATTCAAGATCGAATATTAGGTTAAAAGTATAATGTCCGGTCGATATTGGGAACTAAATGGAAGATTCTCTACATATATCATATTATCATTCAACAAATAAATATGCATTACATAAATGCAAAACAGATGATACTGCAGATATAGGTAGTGTCACCCTTTTACAGTTGGAATGTTATTGATTTTGTAAGGATTTGACAGACTATAGAATATTGTTCCTGTGCACACAGAACACCTTAATAACACCATATACAATAATATAAAATAGTCAATAATTGCTGTGAAATAAAGATGCGTAAAATAAATGACACAACGCTATGGTTTTTCAACGTGGCAAAAAATCCTTCAGAAAAAAAAAAAAAAAAAAAAAAAAAAAAAAATGAGAGTGCTATAATCACATCAGAACAAAAGAGGATTCTCCAAATCACCAAATTACAGTTACACTTGGTTGGAATTACAAAAAAAAATGTAGAATCTACACCAACACCGAACCCACAAAACTTGAATTCAAGATAAACCTGAATACCAAAGAGATTAACAAATAGTTTGAACTTTAAACACAAGTTCATCTGCAAAATAAATTCTGTTAAAAGCAGCAACAATTAATTAAATAATTTTGATTCAAGGTTGTCAACAAAAATTACAAGTGGGAATAGAATCCCTAACAAATTAGTTTTCTTTGCATGATATAGTTATTAGTTATCACCCGATTCTTAGAGGGCCCATATCACCTACCAAACCTCTCGTTCCGAGGGACCGTAGATCAAAAAGCGCCTTCTAAACCACCCCATTCATCCACAGGAGAAGGGAAGGGGCCTATGTATTTGCATGTCCCCTGCAGATTTTACTCTATGTACACCCGGAGTCAATTCCTCCTTAACAAGAATATTAAAATCTTCCTTTTGGTATCTCAGTCTCTAATTTTCTTAAATAATTTTGGTTTAATTTAAATATTTGTGAAAACATTTGGAGACATTTATTATTAAAAAAAAAAAAAAAAAAAAAAAAAGGAAAACATTTGGAGATGTAATTTTTTGTGTTTCTGTTTATGTATTGTTATTAAATGTAATTTTAATTGTCAATTTTTTTTAGTTAATGTAAGCTCGTGTTTAATTAAATAAGTTTTTATTTAATTATGCTGAGTCATGTGGGCCATTCTGGACGTTCTTCTTATGGTTTGGGCTTTGATTGGCTTAGTTGGGCTTCATAGTTATTTTTGAAAGTGTCAAAGAAACGTGTACAGCTTGTATTGAGTTGTTTGGGTGGATAAAGCTCTGAGGATTTCGTGGAGAAGATCAAGCTTATGCTGCTATTTTGATTTTTAACAGGATTTGAAATTGTTGTTTGGGTAGATAAGGCTCTGAGGATTTCGTGGAGAAGATCAAGCTTGTGCTGCTATCTTGATTTTTTTAATAGGATTTGAAATTGAAACAAATATCTGATATAGATTTTGTTTGAGTTTGATAAGTGGTTTACATCAAAATCGTATTCCTTGATGGATTAGCTGTGAAGATCAAGATATTATCCTTAAAGAGATTGGAGTGCTGAGAATCCGGGTTAAAGGGAATAGCAACTGGAATATGCGAAGCAGATTATAAAGTGCTTTGAATTTTGAGCTGATAACTGTCTTATCTGTAACTACAGATTCGGTGACAGATTCGGATTTTGAACCAGATCAGGTTATAAAAGGTTGATACACGAGGTATCAAACTATGGACTGAAACTCCGAAAAAGCACGGTGTGCACAAGTTGAAGAGTGAGAGCATTCATCGATTTTGATCTTTAAGAGATGATTTTGTGAGCTTTCGGGAGAAGGCGTTTTGAAGACGAGTAGTGCTCGCCAAGCTAGCCACTTAGGATGTTAGACACAGCGGCGTCAATAGTCAAGAGGGAGTCTTAAGTTGGTTAAGTCCGATTGGTGTCTGTAACTTTTTACCTATTAGTGGATTGCTTGATGCCTGGGCGTGGCCCCGTGGATGTAAGTCGGTTTGAATGAACCATGTTTAATCATTGTGTGGTATTTACTTTGCTTTTGTGTTTTGCTTTGGTAATCCTTAATCATTTTATAAGAAAACACAGTAAAAGCACATAACCGGTTCTAACAATTGATATCAGAGCGGGTCACAAACTATTGTGTTTGTGAGATCTTGGCATAACCGGTTGATGCTTGTCTGAAGCAATGTATTCGCTGCCTGAAGGAGGTTCCATGTCAAAGCCACCACTCTTGGATGAATCCAATTATTCGTATTGGAAGGCCAGAATGAGAGCTTTCATTAAAGCCATTGATGAACGAGCTTGGAGGTCGATATTGATTGGATGGACGCATCCGACAACAACAGACAACAGCGGCAATGTCGCTTTGAAGCCAGAAGAAAAGTGGTCGATAGATGAAGATCTTCTAGCGAATTACAACTCGAAAGCACTCAATGCAATTTTTAATGCTGTAGATATGAATCAGTTCAAGCTGATCTCTACATGTGAATCGGTCAAAGAGGCGTGGGAGATACTTCAAGTTGCTCATGAAGGTACCGCTGCTGTAAAGATCTCTAAACTTCAAATTCTTACCACCAAGTTTGAACAACTAATAATGCATGAGGATGAGAGTATTGCCGATTTTAATTCAAAACTATGTGACATTGCAAATGAATCTTTTGCTCTTGGAGAGAAGTATTATGATGCAAAACTAGTAAGAAAGACTCTCAGATCACTACCTGAGAGATTTGCATACAAGGTTGCCACTATAGAAGAGGCTAAGGATGTTGACTCAATGAAACTTGATGAACTCATGGGTTCTCTTCGTACTTTCGAATTGAAATTTAAGAAGGACAAGAAAGAGAATGGAATGGCTTTTCGATCTGGAGTAGAATCACAGAGCAATCAAGAGGAATCTGAAGATGAAGGAGAACTAGAAGAATCTCTGGCACGTCTCACAAAAAACTTCAAGAAGATTTTGAAGAAGATGAAAAAGAAGGGAAATTTCAAAGATTTCTCTAAGACTGGGAAGCAGAGATTTAATTCTTAGGGTTCAAAACAAACTGACTCAAATAAGAAGGGAAGAGGAATTCAATGCAGAGAGTGTGATGGATATGGTCATATACAAGCGGAGTGTGCAAACACCTTGAAGAAAAAGAAGAATAAGGCCATGAAGTCCACATGGAGTGATGACGAAAGTTCCAATGCAAGTCAAGATGAGGATGAAGAACACAACAGTAATTTTGTTGCATTCAACGTGACTACAGTCCTTTCAGACGGAAGTACCACCAGCAAGGATGCATCTATACTAGAATCTGTAGGTACAGAAATAAGCATGAAGGATGTTTCCGCAGAATCTGAAACTGATACTTATACAGACAGTTAGGAGGAAGACATTGATATTGAAGAGGTCCAGAAAGCATATAAAAAATGTATTCCAAGTGGACAGTGGTTTGCAAGGTCAATATTTCCTTAGAAGAGCAAGTTAAAAGCCTTAACAAGGAAAAGGAAGAACTCCAGGCCATAGTGACCAAATATGAGTCTGAGGCTGCAAAGAATAAAAGGGATCTTGCAGGAACAAGACTGGAGTTAGAGCGAACTCAAAGAAACCTAAGGTTGCTGAACTCTGGAACGACTAAATTGGACCATCTCTTATCTCAACAAAGAACAAGTAGCGATCACACTGGTCTTGGTTACATGGGTGAGAGTTCTGGTAGAAAATTGGCATTTGTAAAGGCCACAAACAAGTCAGATGTCAGCCATGAGCAGACTACTAAGGAACGGCCAGGTATGAAATTTGTCATAAATTCTGTAGCTACAAAACGCAAGCAGAAGCATTTTGTTCCTATCTGTCATTACTGCCACATACATGGACACATAAGACCTTGGTGTTATAAGTATCAAAATGCCTTGAATAGAGGAATGCAGTTTTATCCACCTAATGATGGAAAAACAAGAAAAATTTGGGTAAGAAAATCTGATATGCGGAGTCAAATGGCACAACTTCTTTCCTCATCGCCTGTGTCCTCTTCCTCGGCTGTTGATCCTCCGGTTTGATCTATTTTTTAGTTTGTAATTTTCGAGTCCAATAGTTTATGTTCTATTTTGGACTTTGGCTTTTTGTTTGCCAAACTTAGGGGGAGAATAATGTGTTTCTTCATGGTTAATTAGTTAGTAATTTTCTTGTAATTTTCTTGAACACTTTCTTTGCTTTGAGTACTCTTGGGTATAGTTGTGTAACTTTGCCAAACTAAGCCAAAGGGGGAGATTGTTGAGTCATGTGGGTCATTCTGGACGTTCTTCTTATGGTTTGGGCTTTGATTGGCTTAGTTGGGCTTCATAGTTATTTTTGAAAGTGTCAAAGAAACGTGTACAGCTTGTATTGAGTCGTTTGGGTGGATAAGGCTCTGAGGATTTCGTGGAGAAGATCAAGCTTGTGCTGCTATCTTGATTTTTTAATAGGATTTGAAATTGAAACAAATATCTGATATAGATTTTGTTTGAGTTTGATAAGTGGTTTACATCAAAATCGTATTCCTTGATAGAGTAGCTGTGAAGATAAAGATATTATCCTTAAAGAGATTGGAGTGCTGAGAATCCGGGTTAAAGGGAATAGCAACTGGAATATGCGAAGCAGATTACGTGCTTTGAATTTTGAGCTGATAACTGTCTTATCTGTAACTACAGATTCGGTGACAGATTCGGATTTTGAACCAGATCAGGTTATAAAAGGTTGATACACGAGGTATCAAACTATGGACTGAAACTCTGAAAAAGCACGATGTGCACAAGTTGAAGAGTGAGAGCATTCATCGATTTTGATCTTTGAGAGATGATTTTGTGAGCTTTTGGGAGAAGGCGTTTTGAAGACGAGTGGTGCTCGCCAAGTTAGCCACTTAGGATGTTAGACACAGCTAGCATCAATAGTCAAGAAGGAGTCTTGAGTTGGTTAAGTCCGATTGGTGTCTGTAACTTTTTACCTATTAGTGGATTGCTTGATGCTTGGGCGTGGCCCCGTGGATGTAAGTTGGTTTGACTGAACCATGTTTAATCATTGTGTGGTATTTACTTTGTTTTTGTGTTTTGCTTTGGTAATCCTTAATCATTTTATAAGAAAACACAGTAAAAGCACATAACCGGTTCTAACAAATTAATATTATTAAGTTATTCTTTTCTACGAGTTGGTTGAATAATATACTATTTTATTACATTAATATGTACTATTGTCATTACCTTAAAGATAAGACTGTGATTATTGGAATATAATTAAAGAAAAATAACTTAATTAAATTGAATTAATTAAAGAAAATCTATGAAAATAAAATAAAATAAACAAACACCAAAATAAATATTAAAATACATTGCTCCGGAGTCTTTCTTTTACAAACAATATTTAAAACAGTCTATAAAGTTAAAATAATACAATTCTGGGACAATGTCAACCAATACAGTTTATATATAGGAATACAATACATCTCAGAATTAAAACTGTAAATCCGAAACAAACGCATCACTTCGAATCTCGTGCCTTCAATCCATTGGCATGCACTTGTCATGTTGTAAATCTAAACCGCTAACTCTCAAGGAGGTTTAAAACATTGAAAACATAATAGTAAAAGTAAGAGGAATGCCCAGTTGGATATAATTTTATAAAACTTTAAAAAAAAAAGTACTCATGGTCCAAACATATCATCCAGAACCTATCATCCTTTAAAGAAAGGAAATAAACCTTAAAGTTCTAGTTTCATGCATCAGCAAGTAATTTAATGATAAATTACTTATAGCATTACTAAGCCTTAATTCACCACCGTAGTGGCCTGTACAGTTTTGGGACTTGTCCCCAAGGATACGATCTCCATATCCTGATCTCTAGATGATCAAATGTTTTATCATTTCTTAAAATATCTCATTTTAAGAAAATATCTGTTAAACCTTAATTCAGTTCATTAAGAATTCAATAGCATTATTCATGCTATTTCCTTAAATTACCTTTCTTTATAAAATATGTTTCTCAAAACCTCATTTAACACCATGAAGGTTTAATAGCATAAGCTATGTTATTTTCTCAAAATCATTTTCAAAACATGTACATAGGCCGAAATCATTTAAAACAAGGCTATTAAGGATACAGACAAGAATATCCTACCTCTTGGACATCAAACCTGTGGCTAGCTTCTCGTTAACCTAGTCTCCGTTTTCCTTAAAGTTTCAGTTCTCGATCTTCTCCACTAGCTTTATCACAAAAGCAACGTTTTAGGATATAATTCTCATTCTTAAAACGAATCAAGCTCAATCATGTCTAATTGCTTCCTATTAGTATGCCTTGACTCAATACAAGTTTAACAAACAACTTCACAATTCCATTTGGGATTCTTTAAAATTGAAATTCAATCCATTAGTTTGGTTCTTCCCCTTTGAATTTTGGCTTAAAACAACTTTTTAAATAAATGTCGGTAGCATACCGGCAGAAATGAGGAAAATGTCAAACTTGTAATTTAAGTCCAATTCCAAAACAAATCCTCCAAAAACCATTAAATTTAGTTTTCAATCACTCCAACAATTTCAATAACTAAAAACCCTAAATTAAATCTGATTCCAACAAAAATTTGTCCAAATCTAAATCCTAACTCAAAATTTATCAAATCTAACCGAAATTATAAATTCTCAAGTTAATAATTCAAATTTAAGTGTGGGTTTTTAAAAAATTCTTACCTCAAAGTGATTGAAACTCCTTTTTCTCTCTATTTCTCTTTTTTTTTCTTTGGTTGCTTCAACGAAGAACAGCCGAGAAAGAGAGAGAGAGGACGCCGGGGGAAGAGAGAGAAAATGCCGGGAGGGAGAACACTGGAAAAAGGGTGGCCGGCAGTGAGAGAAAAGGGGGAGAGAGAGAGAGAGAGAGACGGTGGTGGGAGAAAGAAAGAAAAGGAAAGAGAAGAAAAAGAAAGAGAGGGAGAAAGTCTACAGGGGGCTCACGGGGAGAGAGAATGAAGAAAAGAAAAGGAAGAGAGAAAGGAAAAAGGGAAAAAAAAAAAAAAAAAAAAAAAAAGGAAAACGAAAAGAATAATACATTAAAATTTTGTGTATTTCAAAAACTTTTGGGGTAAAAATTAAAAAATTAAAAGTAATTTATAAGTCCTTAAAATAATTCAGAACTTAATCTTTAGTCACGAGATTAATTAGAAAAATCAGTTTTACACACACTAATATACACAATTAATATAATTAAACCGGTTTAATTCTTCCGGTTGTTACAACTATATATGTGCATAATTGATTAAATAGATTAATTGTCAGAAATTGTTATAGTAATTAAAAAAAAAAAAAGAATACATCAAGAATATTTATTTTAGAGTGAAGTTTCGCATAAATAGGTTGGAGATAAACTTCTTGATGGCGTGAAATTACTCTTTTTTAAAGATGGAGCAACTCTAAAATGGAGTAATGGGTTGTAAATGACCTAATGAATTTTATTTCTTTATCTTTATTCCACATAAATGAACAATAACTAAAAAGAAAATGCTAGCAAGGTAGCATTGCCAACTCCTCATTCCTTCTTGATTTGTCGGTGGAGTAAGAAAGTCGACTTTTTGATAAATTGGGACAAACACGGGATTAGTGTTCTAAGTTTCCCAATGATCTAGTAAGTACATCATCAGTCCCATGAGATTGAGACTTTCCCTGGGACTCTATTTTGGCATATTGGTCCTACAAAATTTAGAACAAAAATATTATAAATTTCTTGGTATATTTCCCATTGACCGAACAAATATTAAAAAGAAAAGCAATAACTCACAATTAATTTGCAGAACTTTTTGCATTCCAGAATTTTGTAAGTTCTATTTGGTTTTTTGCATATAAACTGCCATAAAGTGGCTCAATCCAGCTTTTTCGTAGTGTTATGCATTCGCATCTGCATTCAATTAAAAAGAATATTAAAGATTCTAACACAAACAAAAAGTAATTAATATCATTGAAAAAAGTAATTGAAGACTTACATAATCTTCTTCTACTTTCCTATATCCCCCTAAGCATTCTCATGCGGGTACTTGTATGATCCTATTCTCTCATATGCTTCTTTAGATCGGCTTGTCAATCGTTACTAAGTATATACTCCACAAACTTCTTCCATTGCTCCGAGGTAATTGAAGGGTAGTTTCTAGTCACTTTCTTTGTGAGTTCAAAGACGTAGGAACTATCCTTTAACGGCTTTAAGAAAAGTCATAAATAGGTTTGACATAAATTCTTGAGCCATCTTCGTTGTACAAGTAAGCTCGTATTTTTTTACGATATCTGGAACTGTGAAACTTTGAACCAAATCATTCCAAATTCGTTTCTCACTATCTTTATTTTCTTTTTGTCTCCAATCTTCTATTGTTATTGGCATGTGTTCACGTGCCAAAACACCGACATAACTTTGTAGCTCATTCCCTGCTTTTCTAATGGGGTTATTTTTTTCATCAAATTGCACTTCTATTCTTTCTCCTTTATCTCTCATTTTGGCAACTCTACACATTATGGTTGCCCTTCATTTCCCATCATCATCGGGTCAAATTTTATTATTTTCCTAGGTCATATTGATTTGCACTATCAGAAGTGCCTTTCTCAACAAATAACTCTCATGCGGTATTAAGTTCTTCCTAAAATCAATCATGGCTTGTCATATTTCTAAGAATCAACATATATAGATCTAGTTTCATTATTAATCCTAAACTAAATAACTTAAAACTAGCCTAATCAACATTGAATTAACCTAACCTAATCAATATATACAAAAAATGTACTAAATAACTAAACTTAGATATAGTTTTTGTCACGCCCCCCAAACGGGGTGGGTGACGTGGAGCTCGATTAGGGATTAATAAAGCAGATCCCCAACAGGGTCCCACACTTAGCTGCATTAAAATATAAATAAATTACATAATCCAGGAGCCTTTGATACACAGGGCTCCACCCCACAGGACATACAGTATCGTACATACATGCTCATGTAAATAATCATTACAACAGACATTAACCACAATCTAGTAAATCCAAATATTAAATAAGTTTACATAACTTTTCTCAATTCCTTACATTTTATAACAGAGGATGAACGCGATCCTCACTTGCTCGATCCGTAGCACGACTCAGCTACGTTGCACTGCTCCTCGAATCTCCTGGGAGGGGTTTAAACATTTGAAACATGAGCGAAAGGTCCAGTAGGATATGATTTAAAATACTTAAAATAAATGAGTGCGTAAATGAATAAATAAATAAAATATGACATTCAGTCCCGACAGAGCAGCCGGAACCTCACATCCTTTTTCTCAAAGGAAATATAACAGAAAATAATCCATATTACAGGCTTCAGCGAGTAATTAGTAAAAATTACTCACCTTACCAAGTGCCTCGCCTACCCGGACCGATTTTGGGTTCTGCCCCCGAGGATGCACTCTCCGTATCCTATCTAGGTTTACAGTAATATACTCTATTACCAGTTCACAAGACTTCTTATCTTAAGAAATCGTCCATTTAACATTATGAAATCGTTCATATGACCCCACGAACTACTCAAGCCGCGGGCCCCATGACTGGGCAAGCCATGAAGTTCCATGACTAAACAAGCTATGGATTCCAAGGACAGGACAAGCCAAGGAATTCCATAAACTAACAAGCCATGGTTTTTAAAACATTTTTCTTTCGCAAACCAATCCCTTTCTTTAAAAACATTTTCAAGGCCAAAATCCTTTTTGAAAACAGGCTCATAAGAAAAGGGATAGAAATCCTACCTCGCACAATCAAACCTGGGACTAGCGTTGCCTTTTCCAGCTTCCGCTTCCTCAAGCCCCTTCAATCTGAATTCTCAGCGATCACTGATACAAGATAACACTTTAGGATCAATTCTCATTCCTAAAGCAATCCAATCTCAATCATATACCAAGATTTTCAATTAGTGTGCCATAATCCATTTTCATGTTTCAACTTCCATTCCAAGGGTTTTAAATATCAAATCAGGGATTAAAGATACTAATCCTTTCATCCCAAGTCCCCAAATGAAGCTAATTTTGGGTTCTCCCTGAAAACAGGGGTCAAAACAACAATTTCAGGCCAAACAGGGTCAAACCCCATGTACACCGGTCGACCGGTGACAGAGCAGTGCAACACTACCGGTCGACGGGTAGTGTGCACACCGGTCGACCAGGTAGGTCGACCGGTCAGCCTGCAATCCGGTCGACCGCACAGGTCGACCGGTGAAATCGACTACGCGAGAGAAGCTTGCGGAAATCAATCTAAAAACCTGCAAATCCAATCCCAAATCCAAATATTTCAAAGGGAAAACTCTAGATCTGGGTTATAGGTCCTAAAACAAGTCCAAAGAACCCAAGATCTCCAATTTCTACCCTAGTTTCACTCAAAATCCATCAAAATCCGTTTTGAACCAAAAGTAAGTTTTTAATCCGAAAAACTTGAAATTCAAGAGAGGTTCTTTCAGTAATCTTACCTTGAATCCTTCTCTTGATGTTGAAAACTCTTTGAAATCACTCTTTGGCTCAAAACCCGTTCGATTTGGGACAGGAATGAGAGAGAGAGAGAGAGAGAGAGAGAGAGAGAGGAGACGCACGAGAAGGAAAAAGGAGGAAAGAAAAGGAAAGAAAAATAAAAGAAAAATAAAAGAAAATGACATGTGCACAATATTTTAAAATAATAGTCCAGAAATGCGCTCATACACACTTCTGGATTAAAATAAATTACTGTGAATAATTTAAATACATTAGAATTACTTAAACTCAATTAATTAAATCAGATTAAGCACACTAATAATCTCAATTACCTTAATTAATCTCAATTAATTTTTCAAGGTGTTACAGCTCCACCCCCCTTAGAAAGGGTGGAAGCTATAATTTACCAAACATTCCAAAGAAAGGGTGGAAGCTATAATTTAGAAAGTTCTCAACATAATATATATGTATGTTCAATTTTATAGGTGAATATATATTATACTTAGGAAATGTTCACTTCGCATCAAAGGAAAAAAAATAAGGAGTGATTCTCTTTCTCATTTAATAACATGTTTACATACAAAATTAATAATAAAAAATTAGTAGGCTCCACATAATATATGGAATGAAGAAAGTGAATACTAATCCTTACGCCCTCTTAATATTTATTTCTTGTCAAATAGAACTAATGATAAATTTACTTATCTACTCTTAATGAATTACTATACAATCAATAATTATTTAATTGTGAAAAATTACATTTTAGTGATTATATTCATAATATTGATATTCATAATTTTAGCAAACATAAGAAAAGGAATTGGGTTATTTCTCATTACACCATCTAATAGTAAGTAAACACACAAAAGAGAATGAATGAAATGCTTTTACTTTGATTCTCAAATAAGGAAGAAAGTAGCTCGTACCGTTAATTTTGTTGTTGGCTTGAAGATAGCTGCTTTTCTAATCCCTCTATATTTTCGGTAGAGATCTAAGGTCTCTTTTCTCTATCTCTATCGAGACAAATCCGAGTAATTTTGTGAAAGAAGCTGGATTGTAAGTGAAGTTTTTGTTTTCTTTTTGTCATTTCTTCTAGATTTCAGACGAGAGTTTTGTACTTTTCTTGACAACGTCGCTTTGGACGTAAATTCACCAAAAGGTTGCAACTTGTGGTTGTTTAGACCCCACTAACTAATATTCATCTGCTCTTGCCTCATAGTATCCAACAGCCATATTCCCTTCTTGTTATACTAGCAAATGAGGAACGCGCCTGAGGCACGTTCTCCATGGTAACAAAAACATTTTTTTTTTTCGCCTTTTTTACTCGAGTGCTTTTGGTTTAGTTTGAACGTATTTGCGAGGTTTGCTCTACTAAAAATAGATTAGGATAATCTCTTTTTGCCTGATGGGGTCTAGACCCTCACATGTTTACAATGAGGGAAGATCGATGTCGAGTTCATACGGTGCCTATTCGGACCAAGGACGTCTAACCGGCTATGTTTGGAAAGTATATAATCAAATAGAACACATTATTGTAATCGAGACTGCAGAGTTTGACAACACATTAGAGGAAATCTAGTGATACAAATCAGATTACAGGCCCCTCCTCTTCTCTCTGATCACGAACCACATCTAACATAGCCCGTCCTCGCACAACTAGTATAAAAAGAAAACTGACTTTACTAGGAAATTGCTTCATCAAATGCTCTTTTTGTTATCAGACGGCAACAGGCTATGATCAATAGACTCTAGCTGGTTCCGAAGATTTTGATTTTCCGCTAGCAAGTGATCATATTCCATAAGAAATCCTTCTGATTGCTTTTTTAGGGCTTCAGCTTTACCTTCTGCAGCCTCCGCCTCCTCTGTTTTTGTCTTACATTCAGATTCCAGCTTCTTGATCGTTGCCTTCAATTGAGCAATATCTTGCTCTGAGGCTTTAAGTTCTGCTGCATTGCCATTTTTCCCATTTTCGTGACCTCGGTTTTGTTTCTTTGCAGCTTCCATGGTCTTCCTGAGTATCCGAAGTTCTCTTATGTAATGGTGTAATCTATCTATCATCAAAGATAGGAATAGCAAAAATCCTGCATGCAATTGATTACATGGAAATCAAATTTTAGAACGGCTAATACACAACAAAGCAAACATTGTACCAAATGGAGAACGCCAGTTGCTTAGTATAGTCAAAAGATGACATATATAACTGCAGAATCTCCTAGGGTGAAAAAAATCCTGCAGAATCATGCCTTCTTTATTTGTATAAGATTAACAGTATAGGACGTAAATGGTTAAAGAAACAACATGCATCATTCAAATAATTACATAAAAGATGGGCACAGCATATGGGCCTCTTGTTTTGACAAATAAATTAACTTTCCTGAAAACAGTTATTCTTAAATGAGAGGATGCACTGAGCCCCATGATGTTGATATGGTTTCTCGACAAGAAGTGCCTATAAATGGTGTCAGATTGTCACGAGAGTATTATTGAGGACATGTGATGTGTGAAATGCCTCATTTGGTGTTTCAAATATCGCAAAGTTTCAATGCATATGTGCATCAAGTTAGTTAGAGCGTGTTACTGGTTGGTGACTAAATTTAGCAGTATAATGATGCCAAGCAAGAGTGAAGAATGCTCTTCATCCCCTTCTGTAAGAGCTTAATTCTGAATTATGCGATCTTAATGAAATGTAATCCTTATGTCTAGATAATAAAAAGTGATTCTTGCCAACCATCCCCAACCTTATTCGTCTCCATAAATGCTAGTTTGGCACCTGGATTGCTAATATATTAAGATGAGAAGAGATCATACTGCAGAAAGCATAAAGCTCTAACACGGCCGTAAGGCTATGTTTGGTAAGAGGGAAAGGAAATAGGAAGGAAACAAAGGCATATAACCTAGGTGGGAAAATAGAGAGGAAGGGGAGGACATTTCTCTTAATGTGTTTGGTATGTATTCCCTACTCTAATCTCTCCGTATTTGGAGAAATCAAATTAGGATTTTTTGATGGATTTGAAATCCCTCACCAAATCCGTTTGCTCTTCTTTTCTATCTTACCAAACAACCATATATAAATCATAAAATCCTTCCACTAATCCTCACTCCTCTCCCTCTCATTCCAATTTTCCCTGCTACCACCAAACTCTTAGCGTACAAAGCCACCAAAAATAAAATAAAATAAAATAAAAGATTAGCTACGACATCATGAAAATTTAGCAGAAACAGTAACATAAATGCAGAGGGAGATAAAATGAAGCGTTAAAGAAAATGAAAAGGACCAAAGAATGCTGGCACCTTAACACACTCATTTAATTTTAACTCCAATCTATTTGTTCCAACACTTTTCTGATACAAATGCTGCACCAATTATGTGGCGTTACTGGGCTGCATCACCACAAGTACCACCAAATTTCTTACAATTTTTATATACACTAGCAATTATAGCATAATCTTTCATTATGGGCAGTGATGGAAGCGAATCCTAAATGTGACCTTTCAACGTATAGGTTCGGAAAATTCATAATAATCTCAAGTTAAAAACCTATGAATTAGAAACAGAGCCAAAACATAATTCTTCACAGCTATCCTATTTTAAAACTTAGCCTAAGGTAATTAATTCCACAGCTATCCCCAATATGAGGTTTTGATTTCAAATTAATCGGCAATTAAATTGCAATTCCCAATTTTCTCACATCCCCAAATTTTCAGTCACTTCAAAATGAAGATATACATATCTTAAGGTCATATTCACTTCCTCGGGAAGATTGATAAAACGCACACCCAAAATCCTAGATAAATTGGAAGTTCTTTAGAAACTTCTAATCTTTATGCAACTAAACCAGAACCAAACAACCCTTAATATCTAAACTAAAAAGAAGAAAAAATCCGAAGACCAGAAACAAACAGAGGAGTAAACCACTTTAATTTATCACTGGAAATCCAATCCAATTATCATAAAAGCAACTGTATTCAAAGATAAGCACAGAGAATAAGTTTACCCATGAGAGAAGCTTCGAGCAAGTGTTTGGCCATCAGAACCTGGTCGGTGGGATTGATGCCGCCACCGGCCTCGTTGATGTGGTTCTGGATGTTGACGAAGCTGCAGACGCTGACGACGAACAGAAGGAACACCGTTATGGCGATCGTCTTTACCATGATCGGTCCCCTCCCTCGCTTGACCTTGTCCAACGCCATTAAAACCAGCTGCCTCAGAGGCGTCCTGAAGATTAGCGTCAGAATCACAACCATCTCCACCGCGATCACCACGTACAGAAGCTCTATCATTTTTTTTTTCTCTTAAAACCCTAGACCGAGAGAGCGATTGGGAATTGGGTAAGAATTGGGATTTCTGTGAAGCTCCCTGTGTGTTCCACTTACAGCTACTTCCTTTGCTTTGTGGCGAATCCAATTGGTGTTTGGTTTTATTTATGGGTGACTGGTGAACCTCTCTCATTACATGGTTGCTTTCTGACTCGCCATTTGGATTTGACCGCGTTGCAGAAGCTTCCTTGACTTTCCGTTACTCCTCCTATTTCAGGGACTTTTTTTTTTTTTTTTTTTTCTAAATTTCTTCCCACAAATGCACCCTGGTTTTTCTTTTTTCTTTTTTTCGGTCGTTTGCATTCTAGACGTTTTACCTTTGATTTTACCATTTAGGATCCTAAATTTGATAATTCTTACAATTAAAGTCTTCAATGTCACATTTTATTGGCATGTTTACTTATTAAGATTAAAGAATGAGAGTGAAAAATAAAAATTAATCTCATATTTATTTGTTCCTTTTTATCTTAAATATGAGTGAAATTGGTGGGCTCCACTCAAATTTAGAATTGAAGAATTGGATTGATATTCTCATGCTCTCTTAAGATTGAGACTCTTATTCCTAATATTAATATTAATTTACTATTATATTCTTGTTTTACTTATAAATACACAATTAAAAATAAAATTCAAAAAATAATAAATGCACTTTAATATAATAAATATGTACTTTATTTTTTAATAAATTAATAATATACTTTATTTTTTAACATTATTTTTTATTTTTATTTATTTTATTTAAATTTTGTTTTTATATTTTAAATAGTTGTACAATTTATATTTGTTATTTTAGCACCCAATTATTACACTAAATATTTTAATTATGATTAATTTTAATATAATAAGTACACAATATATTTTTAAATTGAAAATATCAAATTGATTTAAAGGGTATATTAGTACTTTTACACTTTTTCATTCCGATTCTGGGTGTAAATAAACGTTTGAATGAGATTTAGAATGATTCTGATTATAAATCCTATCATCAAGTAAATAGCTTATTCTGACTCTGATTCCTCACTCTGAATCCTACCCACTCTAAATCTTGCCTACTCCGATTCATGTTCATTCTAATTACGTGTAGGTAAACACACCATATATATAATTTAGGGTTCAGTTTGTCAGTTAACAGAAAAATTGTGAGTATTTATAAAAATATATGAGATATTTCATCTATTAATTAACAATTGTTGTCGATGAGAACAAAAATTATCAAACTGAGATCTTAAATATTAAAATTAATGATTTTTTTAAGGGAAACTTGTACTCAAATAAAAACAGACAAACAAAAATCACAATATAAGGTTATTGACCTGACAAAGAGATTGACGTACACTTATAGTCTGAGAACAGAAAATAACCTCGGCACACTAAGATCTAAGGATGACAATATTTCCTATAGGGATAAGGCACATAGGGATTCGCACCGAATAAAGTGAGGATGGAGGATAATAATCGGGGCTGTGGACAAAATCTTATCCCCGAATCTTAGCAGGGCGGAGACGGAGAAAGTACTCCCCACCCACCCCTGCCCCGATATACATATGTGATATAATATCATATATTTTATATACATATACATACATATACTTTTCACATATGTGTTAATTATTACTATTAATAAGACCTTTCTTGGCTCTACAACTTTTTTTTTTGGCATAAGTTTTTAATTTAGTTTGTATTGAGGAACCATTAATTTCAGTCCAAACTTACATTGAATTTCTACTTTTTTTTTGCTTTAAGTTACAATAATTTTTGAAATGCTTAATTACATTCGATTGGGAAGGGGGTGGGTATGGGGAAGACCCTGCAACGGGGAATCCCGTCACTACAACAAAAAGGGTTATTAGCGATGACATTTTTCATTGCTAATAGTAAGATATTTGTGACGACATGTCGTTGCAATAAAGAAGCAAAATCGTTTCGTCGCATTTAATATTTGCGAGGACTGATTGTCGCATATATGTCAATATTTGTGACGACATGTCATCGCTAAACCTTGGAAGAGAACCTTTTCATATTTGTGGCGACAACAATATTTATTGGCGCCAAAACTAATCTGGTGCTAACATGTTTGGTGCCAATTTGACCATTAATTGTGACGACATGTTGTCACTAATAGTCACGGTTACAGCTGGCAGTGACGTGGCCAAAAAAAGTGAAAAATTTGGCAGTTTCTCAAAAATTAGTTCCATAAAATTCTTCCAACTACTATTAATTTTTTGCGACGACATGTATGAACTGTCATCATAAATATTTATCAAATTGAATATTTCACAAAAAAGGTAGAAAATTTGGTGATGAATTATTTGCAACGACAAGTATAAAATGTCATTGCAAAAATTAGTTCTAGAAAATTCTTCCAACCGCAATAAAAGTTCTAGAAAAATTAGTTCCATAAAATGTCATCGCAAAAATATTCCCATGTATGAACTGTCGTCGCATATATTTATCAAATTTAATTTCTCACAAAAAAAGGCAAAAAATTTGACGGTTTCCCAAAAAATATTTGCAATGACGATAATAAAAAGTCGTCATAACTAAGGAATATGGGAATATTCTAAGAATATGCTCAGAAATATTAATGAGGTGATGAAAAACGACGTCATTTTGATACTAATTGCGATGACATTTTTAATTTTTTACGGTAAAAATCCACCTATATAAACTTGATTGCAAAACCCTTTTCCTCCTTTTTTTTATCACCCTCTCAATTTCCTCCTTCTCTCTCCGTCGAAAACCTCTATAAACCGCCGCAAAACTCTAAAAAACTCAAATTTATCATTCCCTCTTCAAATCTTTGATTTGTGGGGAAAATGTTTTCAAGAAAGTCCAAAAACAATAGTCAATAGTCTTTGGTAGTCGCCGCCCGCTTTTCCGGTCCGTTGTCCTCATATTCCAGTCGTTGTCGCCCTCCCAGCCCTGCTGCCTTACTGTTTTTCAACCCTCGGTGTTTGTGGGTTTGGATTTTGTGAGTTAATGTTTTTGGTATTTTGTAATTTGATTTTTTTTATTTTGGTTGTGCTTTATGGTTTTGTTTTGGATTTTGAATTTGGTTTGTGGTTTTGGATGTATTTAGATGTTGTTGGTAGATTGTGAATGTGGTAAATTAGAATTAGAATTGAATGGGGTAGAATTGTGAATGTAGTATATTGTAAATTAGAATTGAATGTGGTAGATTGTAAATTAGAATTAGAATTACATGTGGTAAATTAGAATTGTGAATGTGGTAGATTGTAAATTAGAATTGAAATTGGAATTTGTGATAATTAGATTGAAATTTGTATGATAATTTTGATGTGATGATGATTATGTTGTTGGTAAAAAAAAAAAATTTAAATGAAAATGTTAAGAAGTTAAAAAAAAAAAGGTAACAAATAGTGATATGTTTAATAATTAAATGATAAATAATAAAAAATAAATGAAGTTAAAAATTAAATGAAAAAAATGTAAATAAAGTAATTATTTATTATATTATAACAATTTGAGAAAATGTTATAAATGAAAGAAAAATTATGTTAACAAATTTAATAAATGAAAAAAAGTTTTAATTATTATTATATTAATAATAAAAAATTAAAAAAATAATTATTATAAAATAGTTAATAGAATGTTAAAGATTTATTATAAAATAATTTGTGTTAATTTTCATAAACTTTGATAAAACTTCATAAATTCTTTGTAGTTGAGATGCCTATGGATAAAAGTTGGATTTATTTAAAAAAATCGGTTGTCTGATGAGCACTGTGATGGTTTGTGTGTTTTTATTGAGGTTGGAAAGAATTATGCAAATTCAACCAGGGGTATTAGTTGTTTATGTATCAAGTGTAGAAATCATGAGATGCTACCACTAGAAATAGTGAAAACGCACATACATCAATGGAGTTTTTACACAAGTTACACCACATAGATTCACCATGGTGAAGTACGTGCTACTAAAGTTGTCAGTGAACTAGTTCACGAGATGTTTGCAGTGCTAAATGATGTGGCTAGGATTAATGATGATCATAAAACCTTAGGTGAGACAGAAGCGGTTATAGAAGATACGCATTACGATGAATTTAGGGATCTCTTATCCGAGCTCCAAGTCGAATTGTATCTGAGCTGCACTAAGTATTCATTGTTGAATTTCTTTGTGAAACTAATGCATCTAAAGGTGTTGTACAAGTGGCCTAATGAGTGCATGGATGAAATGTTAAAGCTACTGAGAGATGAACTCCCTAAAGGGAACAAGTTACTTACATTGCATTACGAGGTGAAGAAGTTGTTGAGTAAACTGGGTTTGAGCTATGAGTTACCTAAAAACGTTATAACTTTTTCGTTTTAATTATGATTAAGATGATTCTTTTTTTTATGAGTTCACAACGAAGAGACGAATAAAAACCAACTCATATACCCTATTAAATTTTCCATCATCATTCAGTTTTTATTAAAATATTATCTAAATATAAACTCAAATTTTGACTCATCTAAACACAAACTCAAAAAGATTTTCATCTTAAACTATAACTCAAATGTACACAACCAAACACAAACTTAAGTTACAATTTTACTTTAAGTTATAATTTAAATTTAACTCAAAACTTAATACTCAAATGACCATAACTCAAAAATGTAACTGAACAAGCTTTAAAAACTTTTTCTCGAAAGTCAAAGACCAATTCATAATTTAAACAATAAAAATAATCCTAAAACAATTTTTTAATTACTATTTTGCTGAATAATATTTTCTTTGCAGTGGTTGAATGTAATTATTCAAAGAGAAAAATATTATAAATAATTTCCATCCTTTATACTACACGCACGACTGCATAATAATTGAGATAGTGAAATTAATTTCTATTATTAATTGTTCAATATTTTAACATTCTGACATATTGAATTCAATATAAATAGTTGTTTGTACCCTAAGCAAAAGGTTGGCTTGTGCCATGTGTCGAAATTTCTTTCAATATTCATTTCCAACAAAAGTAGAATAAAATAAAATAAAAAACTGACTATATTAAAGAGCCACGGAAGATTCCAAGGTCCGTAGTCATAGCAAGCCAGCGGTTCTGGGCCCATTATGACCATTTACGGTGCATGCGTGCAACGTTGGGACTGGGTAATCGTTGCCTGCCGTGTCTCACCCATTTTAGTCAACCGCTTGAAAAAGATGCTTCTTTTGCACAAAGCCACGCTGGATTTCTGCGACTACGACCTTCTCTTCATCATGTAGCGTGGTTTAACGTCAATGGATGTTCATTTATTTATTTATTTTAAAAAAGAATGTCATTTGCTCCTAAACTTCTTAGATTGTGACAACTTGCCCCTTGTAACGTCTAGTTTTGTAATTCATTCGCTCAACTCATAAGATTATTACAATATATCTCATTTTTTATGATGATGATATTAAGTTAGTGACGAAATACATATTCAATAAAAAAAAATGAATTCTTATATCTTAACTCAATTGTAACATAAATTCTGTCATTTTTTAATTACCAATCGCTTTAAATGTGATTAAAACATCGGAAAGAATGATTAAATGGCACGGATAGCAATAATTTTGCAAGTACAAGAGAAAATTGTAAAAGTTAGAATTTTGTAAAATATGCTGCTAAAACCTTATAAGTTTATGGGATAAATATGCAAAATAAAAAAGACTTCAATGGATTTAACCTCTCCTTTTTAGTTCACGGGAATCATTGGATGTGACCTTCAAGAAAGTTAATTACCAAAACCAACCCTTATGTTAGACTGGTTATGTGTTTTTACCGTGTTTTCTTATAAAATTGATTAAGAATTACTAAAACAAAACACGAAAGCAGAGTAAATACTACACAATGATTAAACGTGGTTCAGTCAAATTGACCTATGTCTACGGGACCACGCCCAAACATCAAGCAATCTACTAATAGGTACAAAGTTACAGACACCAATCAGACTTAACCAACCCAAGACTCTCTCTTGACTATCGACGCCGCTGTGTCTAACACCCTAAGTGACTAGCTTGGCGAGCACCACTCATCTTCAAACGCCTTCTCCCGAAAGCTCACAAAATCTTCTCTCAAAGAACAAAATCGATGAACGCTATATCTTTTCAACTTGTGCACTCTGTACTTTATCAAAATTGCAATCCATCATTTGATTCCTTGTGCAGTAACCTTTTATAAACTGATCTAATTCAAAGTCAGAATCTGTCTCAGAATCTATAGTTACAGATAATACAATTATCAGTTTAAAATTCAAAACACGTAATCTGCTTTGCATATTCCAGTTTCAATTTCCTTGACTCAGATTCTTAACACTCCGATCTCTTTAAATGATATCTTGACAAAATCTGTAACAAATATTTGTTTCAGTTTCAAATCCTAGTTTAAATCAAAATACCAACACAATCTTGATCTTTTTCACGAAATCCTCAGAGCCTTAGCTTAATTCAAAACTGTGAAGCTGATTTCTTCTATTTGAACGAGCCCAACGAATTCGAAAGGATTTTGTGAAAACGCACAACATTACTTAAGGAACCAAACGACTCAAACAAAAGCTGTATGACATTTCTTGACACTTTCAAAATAAACAATCCAAATATGAAGCTCAACTAAGCCAATCAAAACCCAAAACATAAAAAGAGAGTCAAAACGACCCACATGACTTAACACCTTCAAAAGACATTATGGGGAAATTATGGAATCAAAAATTTTGATGGATGTTGGACCATATAGAAATCAAAAGCAATTCACAAATTATAAGAAAAGGAAAATTATGTTTTATAGACATTTTTTATAAAATTTTTGCTCTTTTGTTTGATCCAACTTGACTAGTGTATATATGCATTTCATTTTTTGGAGACATAATTACATAAAAGTAAATTGGTGTTAGCAAAGACTACTAAGTCACCATTAAGACTTACTTAATACACGACAGTAATAAAAGAAAAATACATCATTATCATCAAAGAAAAGCAAAACTCTAAAAAAAAAAAAAAAAAAAAAAAAAAAAAAACAAAGTGGTTACTAAACATGATATTTTCAATTAGAATAAATTTAGTTTAATAAATACACCACACACATAATTTTCATTAGTACATATTGAGAAAACAACCCTCACACTATTAAACAAAAGCAGCAAAAGGAAAAAAAACTATAGAAACAGAAAAATTAAGCAATTAATTACATAGATAAAATAATCACATATAAAGCAATAGGTTTAGGTATTTTTCTTCTGTGGCTAACAACATATATCATGAGTAACTATAATATGATTCAACAATGTCTTTGACTGTCAACTAAATTATTAAAGGATTTATACAAATTACAAAGGAAGGAAAACTGCGGTGAAATAAAGAGAAGAACAAAAGAAGAAGAAGAAAATGAGAGAAGAAGAAAATTGAAAATGTCAAGCCCCTGAACATCACAGTAAGAAATTCATAGACAAAACAAATAGGCGACCATAGTCACAATATGGAGGAAAAGTTGGAAAAGAACAATATACTACCTTACTGATTCACAAACACGGATGAAAAAGAGAGAGAGAGAGAGAGAGATGTTTCGGAGAGGAGAAAAAGAAAGAAATATAATAGCCAACTAGAGTTCAGAACACAGGAGATTGAGACTAGGAAAAAAATTGAGAGAAAACACAGTTTACCATTAAAAGAACAATAAACTTCGATCTCTTTTATGTTGAAGACCAAAAAAATAACAACATAAATCTTAAATAATCCGGACAACATCAAAAATTGCTAAATCATCATTTAAAATTACGCGATACATGGTAACAATAAAAGAAAAATACATCATCGCCTCAGAATAACATGACTCTAAGAAAAAATGAACTCGGCAACAAACAAAATAACAAATAGTATAAACATTGGTACGTTATTATATTGAATGATTCAAAATTAATAATACTATAAAGAAAATAAAAAGAATCAGACATATAAACATGTATAGATTAAGAAATAAATATCTGAGTCGAAAGAGAACAATGGACAGAGTAGATGAAGCAGAATAACTAAAACTCCAAAACAGAAAAAACAAAACGGAAGAACCCAATATCCAAAACTGACCAGGGCAAACAAATGAACAGAATATTAGAAAACAATAAAAATACTAATAGAAGACTAACATCAACAAAATCTGTAGAGAGCAGGAAAAGAAAAAAAAGGTAGAAAACAGTAGATTGTTATAGTCGAATAAAGATAAGAGAAATAGGATGACAAACTCGAACCACTCAGGAGAACATACTATTTATATACATAGAAAAGAAACTCCTCGTGATTATAAGATAATAGCGGCTAAAAATAATCATCTATTAGTATAATCATTCACTAACAACAGGGGTTACCGAACATGAAAACTAAACTATAACTTAACCAATAATCAAAAGACAGTAATATATATATATATATATATGTTATAAAAAATTACAGCAGAAAATAATACGTGTCTAAGGAAGATATAAACAAGATACCACAGTCAAAACCACATCAAAACCAAACTGATTAACATTGTGAAAAGAAACTTTGATCTTTAGTTGAACAAATAAAGTCAAAAAAAATTACTCATCAAAAATAAAATAAGAATAGAGACATCTATTTTTTCTTACCTTATCATCATTAAAATCTCCAAAATAATCCCTGTAAAAAAAATAAATAAATTCTAAATAGAAAATTTCAAATCACAAAAAAAGGAAAAGAAAAGAGGGAAAAAAACAAAAACTTCAGAGATTAACCCAGATGAGTTCCACAATACACCGAAAGAAGAAAAGAAGGAAAAAAAAAAAAAAAAAAAAAAAAAAAAAAAGGGATATAAGATAAAACCACGAAATTTGAAATCACAACAAAATGAAAAGAAAATAGGGAAAAAAAACCTCAAAGATTAACCAAAAAAAAAAAAAAAAAAATGATAAGACTAACCGTAAAAAATGAACGCAAGAAAAACAAAAATACCAATAAAGAAAACATAAAAAAGAAAGCAAAACAGAAAACAAACAGTGAAAAAGTTAAAACTTTGAAACTTAAACCATATTAACTCCAAAACACACTGTAAGAAGAGAAAAAAGAAAAAAAAAATAAACAAACAGAGAAAAAAACTGACAAAAGAACCGTAAAACCCAAAGAAAAAAAGGATTTAGAAAAAAAGAACAACATAAAAAAAAAATTCAACAGCCAAACGGACATCTACGCCGAAGAGAAAAAAAATATATATACACACCATATTAAATAAATATACAAAACATATAAATTATAACGTAAATTTAATAAATAAAAAATAAAACTATCAGTAATTTATTTTTACAAAAAATAAAAAAAAAAATTCGTGGAAATAAATAGGAAATAAGTGAACTGCTTTTCCTTTCTCTTTTTTTTTTTTTTTTTTTAAAAAAGGAAAGTTGCATTTTGTTTTCTTTTCTTTCAGGTAAAAATTTGAATTTTTTTATAATTGTAAAAATGTGAATTTTTCTGCTAAATAAAGAAGGAAATGTCCATTTTGTTAAAAACTTGGAGAAAATAAAAATCTTTAAACCCTAAACTCTCTCGGATGACTTTGAAATAGTATGTCTATATTGTATAAAGGAAAAAATAAAACCAAAATCGCGCACATTTGATGGTCGGCGTGCGCGAAAGACGCTAGAAGAAGCTTTCTGCTTCTCTCTCTCTCCCTGTTTCGAATTTATACTTTTCTTCTCTCTCTCTCTCTCTCTCTCTCTCTCTCTTTCTTCTGCCGTGTAGTCTCTGCTCAACCATACGACGCTCCGATCCTTTTTTCTGTCAGGTCAAATCTCCGATTTCTTTTTCTTTTCAATCGAGGTTTGATTTGTTTAAAATATATAAGGGAAAGATCTGTGATTTTGGATTTTTCTGTTTCCTTTTTCCGATATTTTATTCCAGAAAGTTTGGATCTTTTCCTCTCGCATTTGTACCTTTCCCCGTTTGGTTACTGAGAAAGTTTGGGAAATTGTTTAGGAAGGGAAAAATTTTGAACTTCGCCGCTGACGTTTTCACTTCAAAACATCTCATTTAGATCATTTTTTTTTTTCATTCGTAGGATTGAAGCGAGATGATTTGGGGACTTCTGCGCCGTAGAGTTGCTTCGGTACGGCAAATTTGCTTCATGTTGTTTTGACCTAATGTGAATTATTGGCCAAATTTCTTGTATTGTGCTAGTTCTGAAGTTATATAATCATTTGCCCTTATGTATCAAGTAATGATTTTGGGTTTATTTTCTTGTAAAAAAAATGTTGCTATGGTTGCTTAAGTTTGATAATCTCTTTGCAATTCTTAATCAACAGTCTCAGGTGCTGGGACAAGCCTGGAGGGCTAGGCCTACAGTGTCCGGGTCATGCTCTTACCACACTGCTCGTAAAGAGGTATTACGACTGGAGAATTTGTTACTCTTCTGTTTTGTTGGTACTTGGTTGGAAGTTGCAATATGCTAATATGCGTTTTTGATAGGGTTTGTATATGTGCCAGTGAAAGTGATAGAATTTATAAACAATGTAAAGTAAAATGACACTTTTTTCTCCTCCTTAGTCTTACCCTCGAATGGGACATATTTTTATCATATTGCACCTCTTCGTTGTGGTGTTGTGGAAGGTATAATAAACATTTGTCTTTTGGGGTCTACTTTTGAACATCCGAATTGCTTTTGAATTTGCAGGCTTCATTGATTTGCAAAGAGATTGCTTGTGTCCAAAGCTCTAGCTACCACACCTTTTTAGGTAATCAGGGGACATTACTAATGGCGTTAATGATTTCCTAGGCGCTTTTCTTTGCACATTTGTTCCTCTTTTTTCCCCTAATTTCTTTTTATTCTTTTATTGCAGGCGGTCATGTTTATCCAAAAGCAAGCAGGTCACAGAGCTCTCTCTCACTTTTTCAAAATATTTGTACTAGCATATTGAATTTCCTCTTTTTATATCCTTATTCTCTTCATTTGAACGAAGGATTATCGGTTTCTTTCTTCCATTTTTGTCATCTCTTTTTTGTTGATTTTGCTTTTCGCGGTTGGGTGCAGGGAAGTTAATACAATATCTCAAACAGAATCTTTTATCAGGATGAGCAATAGATCATTTTCTTCAGATAATGGTATTGTCCATTCATGGGCTTTTGTGTTTTCGGCTGTACATTTGATTTGTATATAGGACTGCTGTGAAAAGTTAGTTTTTGAATTGTGCAGGAGATGTGGTTGAAGCTGTTGTCCCTTTCATGGGTGAATCCATAACTGATGGAACTTTAGCAACATTCTTAAAGAGTATGTTACTAGTGAATGCTTGTTATCCTCAGTGCTCTAAAAGTTGTCTTTTACTACTTTGTATTTTAAACTGTGTACGTGTACATGTACATGTATTGAGTGTCTTCTAATGCTTATGCCATATCACAAACAGAACCTGGTGACATAGTTGAGGTTGATGAGCCCATTGCTCAAATTGAAACCGATAAGGTAATCTGTCTGTTGGAACTCATATGTTGCAATTTCGTCGTTTGAAGCACTGGGAATGTTTATTTCAGAAACTGAGTTGCCTGCCTTGTGTGTATCGTTAGGTGACAATTGATGTTGTTAGTCCTGAAGCTGGCGTGATAACAAAGGTAATATTAAAGAGACACTGCAATCTAAATCCATTGGGATACTATTAATAATATTAATTCTTCCTCTTCTCTGCATTCACTGAAATATCTATATTATTGGAAATAGTTGTTGGCCAAGGAAGGTGAGACTGTGGAACCAGGCGTCAAGATTGCTGTCATCTCAAAATCAGGTGAAGGTGCACCACAAGTTGCTCCATTGGAACAGCCTGCTAGCCAGCCATCACCTCCCAAAAAGCAGGAAAGTTTAGAAAAGCAAACCCCTAAAGCAGAAACTGCCCCTGTCAAGGAGGCAAAGAAAGAACCATCTCCACCACCCAAGGCTAAGGGGCCTCCATCACCACCTAAACCCACAGAACCCCAGCTTCCTCCTAAGGACAGGGAAAGACGAGTGAGTTTCATTATTAGTTTGAAAAACGAGGTTACTTTAGTTTGCTTTAAAGTTGCTTGACTTGCTTCGACAATTTCTTTTTTTCTTATGTCTAGGTTCCGATGACAAGACTTAGGAAACGAGTTGCAACACGCTTGAAAGATTCTCAGAATACATTTGCTATGTTGACAACATTTAACGAAGTTGATATGTAAGTTCAATAATTTGGCAATCTTCTAAGTCACTTTCATTTTAGAAGTTCTTTATTTTTCTTGCTAAAATAAAGAGCACACATTCACATTTAAAGCATGTTTAAGAAAAGGTGGTTCTTGGTAGGGGGAAAAAAATGCACCAGTTGATGAAAACAGTTAGTCTCTTGACGGTACTTTGAACAAGAATGCGGTGCAGAAGCTAACTCTGTTAATGCAGGACTAATTTGATGAAGCTCCGTTCAGATTACAAGGATGCCTTTGTTGAAAAGCATGGAGTGAAATTGGGTCTCATGTCAGGCTTTGTGAAAGTATGGGGCTTCTTTAATTTCTTGTATTTATAGCAGTCTTTTCTTAAGAAAGGGGGGGGTGGGGGGTTGGGTGTTGTTTTAGAAAAGTGAATTAGTGTACTTATTTATTCTTTTTTTTTTTTTAATCTGTTTCAGGCTGCCATTAGTGCGCTTCAGTATCAGCCAGTTGTTAATGCTGTCATCGATGGGGATGATATCATATACAGAGATTACGTTGATATAAGTATTGCAGTGGGCACCCCTAAAGTATGTCCTCTCCCTTTTCTTGTTTAAAACCCTCCAAGGATTTGATTCTTTTTGTTTTTTTTTTTTCTGATTTTTCTTTTTGGAGTAGATTCTCTTCTTCTTACTCTTGTTTAGCTAACAAACGGTAATTCATTTTTTTATTAAAGGGTCTAGTAGTTCCTGTTCTCCGCAGTGCTGAGAGAATGAACTTTGCCGAAGTAGAGAAGGAAATCAACACTCTGGCTAAGAAGGCAACTGACGGTTCTATTTCAATTGACGAGATGGCCGGTGGTACATTTACGATATCTAATGGTGGTGTTTATGGAAGCCTTTTGAGCACACCAATCATCAACCCTCCACAGGTATTGCTTTACACCAAACCTCACGTTCCGTTGTGATAAACTCTTTAATTAGTGATTTTTCAAGAACATAGTATCCCCATTGATTCTTTATTAAGAAAAAGAGAATCTCACCCACCTCCTTCTTAACCTTTTGGCAGTCTGCTATATTGGGAATGCACTCGATTGTGAATCGTCCCATGGTCGTTGGAGGCAATATTGTGCCAAGGCCAATGATGTATATTGCACTGACATATGACCATAGGCTGATTGATGGAAGGGAGGCTGTTTTCTTCTTGCGCCGTATAAAAGACGTCGTGGAAGACCCGCGCAGGCTACTCCTTGATGTATGAAGAAGAAATCTTTCTAGATTATGGATTTGCAAGATAAGATACATGCAGTGCTGCATAAACTAGAAATAATTATACCTTGGGAGTTTCCAAATTTTGTTGAGGTCTATTTAATCTTTTCCATGTTAGCACTGTGTCAATTGCAACGGCAAAAAGTATTTTGCAGGAGACGTGAATTGTTTGGTTTACATATTTCAGTTCTTCCATATGTTCCATCGTTGCTGATGTATTTCATCAAACGCCTGTTCTTTACTGGCATAATTGTGTTCACAAAGATCTTTTCTTTTTTCTTGTCAAAAAAAGATCTTTTTATTTCCATTATCTCAGTGCATTTTTTAGCTTGTCATTTTCTGGGAATGGTTGGTTATTTTCTTTTAAGGCTTGTTTCGTGACTTGTCAAAGGTCCTGATAGTATTTGGTAGACTTGTAGATCTCACATGCAGTAACAGCACGCACGACGGCTATTTTTCCATTAAGCAGAATGAAGCGAGGCAAAAACTTTTTTTTTTTTTTTTATGAATGCAGCATAATTATTAGGCCCAGTTCATTTTGTGGAGTTGAGTTGAAAATTTGAACTAAATTCTAAATTTTAATGAGAGAAAACACTATATCAAAGATGTTGAATTGTAATTTAAACTACGAAAAAAAACTACTTTGTATTTTGCCCATTGGAATTTTGATATACTTCAGAAGTAGTCATTTTCTACTTGGACGCTTCATATGCTGCCGAATTTGCAAATCTCAAAAAGCAGTATCTTGTTCTTTAAGACATAAACAGGTCACAAAATAGTAGATCTTCTTCCTCGGATCATGTGGGGGATAATTCTCACGTTATAAAAAGAAATCTCATGTCTGCTTCAGTCAATTTTCCCAGAGCCTCTGAGGAGCCACCCACAGTCCTGTCAAAAGCCCCCCCAAAAAAAAGTTTGTTTATCCCCAAAAAAAAGAAAAAAAAGTTTATAAAAACAAGGGTAAAGGAAAACTGTTACTATATAGCTGGAGGAAATTACTCCAACTAAATGAGCTCATTATCTATATAAAGAGTCAAAAGAAGCCAAAAAAAAAAAAAAAACTTACTATATAAAGAACTCAAGACAACAAAGATATCTTACCCTTCAAACACTAGTTCCTTCTTCTCTTGCAGCTTGAGAATCCTCTCCTCGATTGAATTCTCAATCACGAATCTCACAATTCTGCACAAACAAACAAAAAACGTAGGAGTCCCATCAAAGAGAGTTATATAAATCAGCTTAAATGGATAAAACATGATCATGAAGTTAAAAAAATATATATATAAAACTAATAATAATAATAAAAATGTGTAGTAGGAAGCAGGAAGACAGACCTGATTGGTTTATACTGCCCTATTCGGTGGATTCTATCTTGTGCTTGCCGCTCTACAGCTGGATTCCACCAGGGGTCCATCAAGAACACCTACATCGGCCCATAACAGCCATTATTTATTGCAATAAACCAAATAATAATATTCGATGTGCATGTACCTATATATATATATATATATATATATATATATATATATAGATAATACACATACATATGTATATGTTACTTACGTGTGATGCAACGGTGAGATTGAGAGCAACACCACCAGCTTTCAAACTCATGAGGAAAATCCTGCAATCTGGATCCTCAGTGAATTTCTTAATAGCAGCATCTCTGGCATTCAAAGTCATGCTTCCAACCAACTGAACACATTTTATACCAGACTGCAAAAGGTTCATCACACGTTACTGCGCTAGTACACCCTCTAAATAATAATAATAATAAGAAGAAGCTGAGCTAGATTTTAGTATTACCTTCTGCAAAGAGTAGTTTATGAGATCCAAGAATGATGTGAACTGGCTGAAAACTATTCCTTTGGCAGAACCATCCCCCTCGACCATGAATCTTATTTCTTCCCTCTAGAGCCACATAATTTTACTTAGCAATAGGTATAAAAAAGATAGAAAACTATGGGATATATTCACACACCAGATCGTTGAAGAAGCATGTCAACAAAAAAAAAAAAAAAAAAGGGGGCGGGGGGGGAATCATCGTCTGAAAGCAGATGACAGTTCTCCAGCAAGAATTGAATGAAATTATGTAACAAACGGATTTGTCGATTGATCACAGATACGCTCAACCAGATTCTTTAATGTAATTTGGGAATACAGTTACCCAAGAAGGTAGACAACCGAAACCTTTGTGATAATATCCTATCATTTTGTAAGTCTGGACGCATGTTTTTTGCAAAATAAATAAATAAAAATCCATGTTAAAATGTCGTTTCATGAAGCCTCACCTACCATCATAAGCAACTTGATGTTTATTTCAGGGCATATTCTCTCCTTTCAACTTAACTTCTAGAATACCTCAAGAGGCATTGCAATTAAACACAGGTAATTTTGCCATAATTTTTAGGGATATACAGCATACAAGACTTCTCTCCAAGCCAAATAGTAGCTTGTCTATTGAAATGATTGCGTCAACTAAAGAACTTAGAGACAAACATACTGCATAAACTGATTGCAATCCTACATACCAGAGCCTCTATCTTTGTGCTCGTTTGAAACTTGTCAAGTTCAATTCTGTTTAAAATACTCGACGACCTAAAACCCTTAACGGTAGTTTTACTGGTCTTATTGGTGGTATCTGGATTTGTTGTGAAATCAACAGTAAGCAATTTTGAGCATGAAGGGCACGAGACTTCTCCCAAGGAATCAGAATAATCAAGCAAACAAGCCTTGCAAAAGACGTGTTCACAAGAAGTAACCTGAAATATTAAAAGAAAAAAAGATATAAACGACGCACATTACTAATTAAAAGAAACACAGCTAAATGAAGAAACAACACTAATTTTTATATTCTCATGAGAAAAAAAAATAAAAAAAAATAAAAGAAAAAAAGAGTAAATTATCATGGAACTCTTTAGATAAAAAACTAGAAAATCTAGATATAATTACAATCATGGCATCTAAAAGGCTCCTTTTACAACAATTTCAACTATAGAAATAAAGCAACACATAACTTGGCATCTTTCTCAAATATCTAGTTGAAATGACATGAAGCTCATAGATGCCAAGAGTCTCGTATCTGGCTTAGAGTAAAATGTAGAAGACAAACACCATGACAGAAAACATGGTCGAGTTCCCAGCTAATGTAATAGCATAGCATCATTACAAATCCAACTTAGTAATATAAATTTCATATCATATTTATTCTATGGGTCCAATACGATTCTTAACAATCCAGCTTCGTTTAACAAACATACAATGGGTACATAATTTAAACAGTCGCGTTATCATGACAAACTGCAAAAATCAAAACCACTTAAGGGTCTTCATGCAATGACGTGTGAACAAGTGGATCAGACAAGCTTAGCGGAAGTAGCACCAATTCAAAATTGTGAAATTAAAAGTAAAAGTGATGGAAAACATAAAAAGAGGAGCTGACCACATGATCTTCTGCTGGGTCATGACAAATGCCGCAAACTCGTTCAACCTTAGCAGTATCCACCATGCTTGCGTTCCGCATAGCAGAAGTTGGAGAATATACCACGAGGTAAGGATGGTCAACTGACTGCAGTAAATAAGAGAGAAATTAGTAGAACATTGAAATTGAATGCAAAATTACCAAGAACTGAGAAAAGGACAAAGCAGGGGACGAATTTTTTTTTTTTTTTGAACAATGGAATATTATATTTCACAGGGCTCAAGTCCCAATTTAAGGGAAAAGATTTTTCATCGAGCAATTTCAATAAAATAAATAATCACCTGGCGCAAACGTGTGAGAAGGTCAAATATGTGAGCGTAATTATTCATCACTGTTCCTGCTTTGACATATCTAGAAGGAAAAAAAAAAAAATTATGGTATACAACCATTCAAAAGATCAATTATTTACACCAATGCCTCAAATAGTATATTATAGCTTGCTGATAACCATACAGGAAAATTGATCTTTACAATAAAAGTTGCAAACACCAAGAAAATTCATTGAAAACAGTACCGGAGACCCAAAAAAAAAAAAAAAAAAAAAAAACTTTATGACCACAAAGATTAATAAAACAAAGAGATAGGTCATATACGTGTTAAATTGCGCCTGACTATCATTGTACACTGACTGATAATAGTCCTGCTCTCTAACATCCAACGAGTCCTTCCTCAATGACACCTATGGTAGAATTGTGATATGATTCAGAAAGTTGAATACTTTATCAAGTTGCAATAGCAGCCAAAGAGCTAGAAATTACAATTCTTGGAGGGAGTGCAAGATCAGCAGCCCTGCCCTTCTTAGTTCGCCGCAGCACAATGTTCTTTAATACTTTGTGTTTTAACAAAATCATGGCCCTTCTTCCTGAGTCTAGATTTGCTTCTGATTGTATTGGCTTAGCCACATACTTGCAAGGTTAAAAATTCATGTTAGCTTATTGAGATACTATGGCGCAAATCAAAAGTAGATAATATAATTGATCAAATTCCAAATTCACCTTATTCCACCAACAAAAATGCCTAACTGATTTATGAGGACAGTTTGGACACTGTGTTGAGGAACTGCAAAAAGGCATCAGAGTGACTAAATCACAAAAACAACAACAAAAGCTGAAACATTTGATTAAGAAAACAAAAACAACAAAAGCTGTAATATTTGCTTAACAACAACATTTTATGGTAATAGAGCGTGAAGAAGAAAAGGAGAAGAATGCATAAATTCATAAGTCGACTATAAACAATTAACTTGATAGCCAATTCTCAGTTAGCAAGATAACAAACAATATGTACTAAGATCATACCTATGATCAAGAACCGAGCAATTACAGTCTTTACAAAAATAATATGAATATGGGATTATTTGCAGAAAGCGGACCTGTGGAGACAAATTGTAACAATATAAGCTAGAAGGAAGAAAGCTTCATTTTCAAAATCAACTTTTTAATGTACAGTAACTCACCAAAGAGTACAGTTCTCCAACACGATTTTGAATGGGAGTACCACTTAAAGCCCATCTGTATGTGGACTCCAAAGCAAGAACAGCTTTGAAAGTATTACAATGTCGAGATTTTATATAATGCGCCTAAAATTGAGGGGTAAGAAAGTTAAGCACATTTCCATGAGGACTCAAAAATTAAAAGTGAAAAAGAACCCCAAAAAAAAATCCTGTGAAAACTTAATAACAAATTTCTTGAGAGAGAACAAAACAAGCCAAAATATCAAGAATAAATAGTCAAAAAATTTAAGGTATGCATGTCAACACTGAATTTCTATAGTTATACAAGCTCTCAAATGGTTAGGTTGAAAAAGCATACAGACAGCATGAAGATATAACAACTATTGAATTATCTAATTAATATAAGATACACAGAATGAGTGCATAATTATTAAAACCTCATCCAAAATGATACGGTCCCACTTCACTGCGTGCAAAAGTGATTTTCCCCTGGCTTCCTCACTATCAAGATCCAAATCCACATCAGCTTTCTTCTTGTATTGCTTTATTGTCTTGCCTTTAGAAGATTTAGAATCCAGCTTTGATGTTGAGGCTATAGATTTTGGGTTCTTCCTTTGTTGCTTAGATTGCTTCTCAGTTTTAACAGCATTGGGCCCACAATAATATGTTAAGTGTACCCACATCCTTCTCTTAGCGAACATCTTGCCACAGTAAGAGCATCTCTCTTTTGGAGGCATTATGCACTTTCTGTACTCGCCTTCAACAATGGAATACGTAGTTATGACGAAATCATACTCTGAAAAGTGTTGAAAATTTTTCGCTCTATTGGTGCCATGATAGACCAAAACCTTTGTGCTCCCCTTCGAAGTAAACCTTTCTATCTCACCTACCCACTGGCTCACAGCAACCACAGGACATATTACAAGGGTAGCTTTAATTTCAGACAAGCTTGTAGATGAGCTTGCCCCAATTGGTTCACAAGTTGCTTTGCGTAATTCTCTTTTGGCAAGAACGAGGGCAATTGCTTGGAGGGTCTTCCCCATTCCCATTTCATCTGCAAGGATTCCACCTCTAGCTAAAGAACTTTCTTGTTTCAAAGCCCAGGCCAACCACTCCTTTTGATACCTCAATAAATCCACAATCAGATCAGATGAGCTTTCCGCAGTTTCAGTCACTATTTCATTCTGTTTATCTAAATCAAAATCTTTCGCTATGTTCTCATCAATCCATCTCTCATTCTCATCTTCCAAAGTATTCCACAGCCAGATTGACTTTTGCTTTTTTGACCTACCCTTCTTTTTGTTCACCCCAAGATTGCAATTTTGTACTACTTGTTGAATAGCATGGTCTTCGTCATCACCTGTTATCTCATGGTCTTCGCCATCACATGTTATCTCTACTTTAGAATTTTTCTTTCTTCCCACCTTCCTCCTTTTCGCAGACTTGTTGTAGCTATCTTCACCTAAATTATATTTTCATTCTGTGTTATTAATACATGCAGCAAGAAAATGGGCAATTTAAAGTTCCAACGAAATACAGTCCTATAAAAAGAAAAAAAAAAAAGGAAACGAAAATACAACTCCAAACACAACGCTCAAAAATTTAAACTCTACAATTAACATTGATTGTGTCAATTCTTGATAGTTTTTTTCATGCTCATAAATATTTTCTATATCAATGCACATTCAGAGTTCATTTTCTTAATTTTCTTTATGTGCCTACAGAAAGAAAAGAACATTTTATCCGACCCGTTAATCTGTGAAAAACATAAAAGAATTTACCTTCATCAGTAGGGTCATCGTCATCAGATTCTGAAGATAACCCCATGTAAATTTCTTCGTCAGAGCTATTGGGCTTCTCGCCATTAGAGTCATATTCGCTTTGATGTTCATTTCCTGCTTATATGAAATTAACAATAATACATAACATCAGTCTATAGACCCTCAATTCGGTTCCTAAGAAACCTTATTAAAAAAAAAAAAAAAAAAGGGCTATAGCAAAACAAAAAAAAAAAAAAAAAAAAAGATTCATCCAAATTCTCTCCGAAACTGAAAATAGAGATTCTCGACACCCAAACGGGACAAGCCTCGCAGAAAACAACCAAAAAATGGGAAAAAAAGAAAGACAAGGGTTTGAATTTACCATCAGGAATGGAATCGAATTTCCTTCTATGGGAACGAAGCTCCATTAATGGAAGAAAAAGAGAAACTAGGGTTAGGTTCTTGAGAGTTGCAGAGAGAGAATTTCCGATGAGTAAAGAAGGGAAGAAGGCACAAGAGAGACGGCGATTAGAGGCCTCGATTCTCGGGTTTAGTGAAATGGCATTTGGAGTGTGTGGGTGCTGGAGAACGGCGGGAAACCTCTTTTTTATAGTGAGACTGCCCACGTCATCCTGGTCCCACAAGAGAATCCTCCCTTGATAATGGCATTAATTACAAAAAAAAAAAAAGTCATGGGGTTATGAGTAAAACCATTAGCGGGAAAAGAAAAAGGAAAAAAAAAAAAAAAAAAAAAAGATATAGAACATGATCAGTGAGATTAATTTTTAACCATATAATGTATATATTTTTATCAGAATAGCAATTCCTACTCTAAAATTCCTGAATTTTTAAAACAATTTAGAATTTAAAATAGAAAAACTTTATTATCTATAAAAATGCTTAAATAGAAAGAATGTACCCAAAGTAAAAATACTTTTTTTAAAAAAAAAAAAATATCATATTACGGTCCTGTTTATAATTTGAGTTTTGTTATAGTAAAAAGTTCTTGAGAACAGTCACATTTAACTTTTTTGTTATAATAAAAAACTCTCATATAAAATTACATCTCAACTCAAATTAAAAACTCAAATCAGTGAACTAAATAAGCTATATATGTGCTGAAAGTTTGTTTTTATTTCTATAATAATATATATATATATATATATATATAAGTAGACATTCTTAAGTATAAGACTTCTAAAATAGACATTTTATGTAATTATTTCAACTAGTATGCATAATGTTCGTGTGCAACTGTACATATTAGAGTATGAACAAGAAATAATATTGTTCTCTACCATTGTGGTAGAACGTTATTTTAATTTCCTAGCCTGCATAGTAGGGCATTCAGGGGTTAGAATGGGTCAAAAATTTTCATTTTTATTTATGTTTTGCATTTTAAAATTAATATACGATTTTTAAGCATTAATGCAATAAGCGGCACCATTTTCTAATGAATATTCTATTTTTAATGATTTTCTTTATTTTTTGTCTTTAAAAAATAAAATAAAATAAAAATGAGGTAAAACATTTATGAAAGTTTGCATACACGATCCCTACATTTTTCTGGGCATGCCTGCAAAAAATAACGTCAAACAATAACAAAAAAAAAGTAAAACACTATCAAAAAGCCCCCAGCCCGTGTAGTGGGGTGCCCAGAGGTCGGGATGAGTCAAAAATTTATATTTTTATTTATGTTTTGCATTCTAAACTTAATATACAATTTTTAAGAATTAATACAAGAAGCAAGATCATTTTTTGATGAATATTCTATTTTTTATGATTTTCTTTATTTTTCATATTTGAAAAATAAAATAAAATAGAAACGATGTCAAAAAATTAAAAAATTTTGTAGACACGATCATTACATTTTTCTAAGCATACCTCTAAAAAAATGATAAAAAAATAAAATACTGTCGAAAAGCCCTCGGCCCGCGTAGTGGGGCGCTCGGGGGCCATAATGGGTAAAAAAATTTACATTTTTATTTATGTTTTGCATTCTAAAATCAATATATGATTTTTAGGAATTAATGCAATAACCGGCACCATTTTTTATGAATATTATATTTTTTATGATTTTCTTTATTTTTTGTATTTTAGTAAAAATGATGTAAAAAATTTATGAAAGTTTCCAGACACGATCCGTACATTTTTCTGGGCATGCCTGTAAAAAATAGCCTCAAAAAATGACAAAAAAAATAAAATAAAATGTGGTTAAAAAGCCCCTGGTCCGTAGTGGGGTGTCCAGGGGCCGGGATGGATAAAAAATTTACCTTTTTATTTATGTTTTATATTCTAAAATTAATATACCATTTTTAGGAATTAATAAAATAAGCGGCACCATTTTTTGATGAATATTTCATTTTTATGATTTTCTTTATTTTTCCTCTTTGAAAAATTAAATAAAATATAAACGACGTCAAAAATTTTATGAAAGTTTGTAGACATGATCCTTACATTTTCTGGGCATAACTGCAAAAAATGGCCTTAAAAATGACAAAAAAAAAAAAGTAAAACGCTATCAGAAAGCCCCCAGCCTGCGTAGTGGGGTGCCCAAGGACCGGGATCGGTAAAAAATTACATTTTTATTTATGTTTTACATTCTAAAATTAATATACCATTTTTAGGAATTAATGCAATAAGCGGCACTAATTTTTTTATGAATATTCTATTTTTTATGATTTTCTTTATTTTTTGTCTTTGAAAAATAAAATAAAATAAAAACGATGTCAAAAATTTATGAAAGTTTGCAGACACGATCCCTACATTTTTTTGGGATGCTTACAAAAATTGGCGTCAAACAATGACAGAAAAAAAAAGTAAAATGCTATCAAAAAGTCCCCAACCTACTTAGTGGGGCGCCTAGGGATCGGGTTGGGTCAAAATTTTATATTTTTTTATATTTTACATTCTAAAATTAATATACGATTTTTAGGAATTAATACAAGAAGCGAAATCATTTTCTGATGAATATTCTATTTTTTATGATTTTTTTTATTTTTCATCTTTAAAAAATAAAATAAAATAGAAACGATAACAAAAAATTATAAAATTTTACAGACATAATTCTTATATTTTTCTAGACATATCTGTAAAATATAACTTTAAAAAATGATAAAAAAAAAAAAAACGCTATAAAAAAGTCATCAGCCCGGGTAGCGGGGCACCCGAAAAAATTTACTTTTTTATAAATGCAAACGCGTAGTGGGGCACCCGAAAAAATTTACTTTTTTTATTTATGTTTTGCATTTACTACACATAGATCCGTCCTACGTGCGCAACTTCTTCTTCTTCTTCTTCTTCTTTTTTTTTTTTTTTTTTTTTTTTTTTTTTTTTTGGAGTTCCCTTGTGTCTAAAACGATAACTATTCAGCTTTATATCTTTTATAACACATCTAAACTTTTTGTTTTTAGGATGAAAAAAACAAATTTATCCAATATTTACTAGAAGGTTTAAAGATCTAGAATTCAAGATGATCTTTTTTGTTTTTGTTTTTTTTTTTTTTTTTTGCTGCCTCAGTGTTTTGATGTTGTAGTCGTTTAGCTACAATATCTGTGATAGGTGGTTCAGAACAAAAAGAAATAAAACTTGCTTTGTAACAATTAAATGTTGGTATAACAACAAAAATAACAATTCGCAGCTTTGTTTTGCAAATGAAACCACAAACAATTGCCTTTGTTTATTTGGCAGATCACAATACGTAGTAGCTAGTAAATGACGCAACTTCTCTTACAATGCCTTCTCAATGATATAATTAAACTACGTACTCAGAAAAACTCTTAAATTATTTTGGTACTACATTTTAGTGGCTGATTTCAACTTTTGCCAAAGACTTGTGCCCCAAAACAAATGGTATTTTAGTGTCCGCCACCTCCACCGCTACCGGAGCCACTGCCAGATCCATGGCCAGCCCCGGCACCGACTCCGACTCCAATGCCAATCCCAATTCCAACTCCAAATCCTCCTCCACGACCCCCGCGGCCCCCGTGGCCCCCGCCACCGCCTACACCTCCACCAGCACCAAATCCACCACCGTGCCCAGATCCTCCTCCTCCGGCACCTCCACCGCCGCCGCCTCCAATTCCCCCTCCGGCACCACCTCCTACACCACCTCCGGCTCCAAATCCTCCTCCGTGACCAGAACCACCACCGGCACCGCCACCGCCGCCGCCGCCGCCTCCACCTCCTCCACCACCGGCTCCTCCTCCAACACCACCACCTACACCACCCCCAGCTCCGAACCCTCCTCCATGACCCGAACCACCTCCAACACCACCACCTCCTCCACCTCCAAAACCACCGCCACCACCAACTCCACCCCCGGCACCGCCACCTACACCTCCCCCAGCTCCAAAACCTCCTCCATGACCTGAACCACCACCTGCACCACCTCCTCCACCGCCACCGCCTCCACCACCACCGCCAGCTCCCCCTCCAACACCACCACCTACACCTCCTCCAGCTCCAAATCCTCCACCATGACCTGACCCACCTCCAACACCACCTCCTCCACCACCACCGAAGCCGCCGCCACCACCAACTCCTCCTCCAGCGCCACCGCCGACACCACCTCCCGCTCCAAATCCTCCGCCATGGCCGGCACCTCCACCAACACCCCCACCTCCTCCACCGCCAAAACCTCCTCCTCCTCCTGCTCCGCCACCAAAGCCTCCACCTCTACGACCCCCAAACCGCGGACCACCCGGTCCGCGAAAACCATCACGACAGCGTCCTCGGCTCCATCGACAATCATCATCGCGGAATCTAGCCTTGTCGAGCTTGTCATCCCCGAAAGCAATTGCACTTAGATGGAGAGCGATGCAGAGAACAAGAAGACTCAAAGACAACCATTTTGAAGAGACACCCATGTCGATCTTTTTGTTTGCTTTTCGTAGCTCACTGAGCTTGTTGTTCTTTGCTCAAAATGAAAGTCCTTTTATAGACTTGATCCACTAGCTAGGCAGCTTTTAATGGTTGCATGTTCATGGGACGCGTTCGGACCGTTGGGGATTGGCGGGAACATTTAATGGATATAAGCCTCAAGTCAAAGACGACTTGGATAATATAGATACAATTGCATGCATGGAAGATTTTGACTTTGAAAACATATCTAGCTGTACTGGCCACGATTTTGCTACTCATCTTTTTCGCTTCCATATGACATGCAAGTAGTTTAGCACACAAATCTTTAGCATAAATCTTCTGTACATCTTTCACATATATATCTAGAGTTTGTGATCCACTTCACTCGAATTTGTCTCGTCACCAAAATTTTGATTAGTGTCCCATTGTTGTGAATTTACTTAGAATATATAGCATATTTTTATGAGCGGGAAAATCTAAGACTACTATAAGGTTTTAGACCAAGGTTTCGGAGTTGGAGTTAGTAATTGCTTACTTATGTTGATCTGTTTAATTGTTAGTTGCATGTTATTATCTTTATGACGTGAACTCTTTAATCAAGCATTCTTTCTATAAGAGAGCATATTTAATTCATAATTCTTTCTCAACACGCATATAATTAAAACGAATACTTTTATATTCTTTATGAAGTGAAAGAAACATTTGTTAATAATTCACCATTCAATTTGCAGCTTAAACCTTGTGAGATTATACGTACATTCTTTGCATTCTTTATGTATGGCATTGATATTGTGTGTGTGTGTGTGTGTGTGTGTGTGTATATATATATATATATATATATATATATATATATATATCAGTATATCTAGTTGCTAATGAAGACTGAAGACAGTATTCATGTGAAGTGTGAACATATGACAAAGATAGTCATGAAGGTCTCTGCCGACACTCGATTGCATAGCAATAATAATATATAAAATTATATACATACATACGAACGCATATATGATATAAAATATATATATATATATATATATATATGCCCATGCAAACTACTACTTTCTCATCGTCATTAATTTTCAGATTGACAAATAAAGATAATTCCATTATTTATGCGTCGCATTAATTTGGCGACGTTGATGACATGCCAGGAGGCAGTTGGTGTGAATGATATTGTCCATTGTCTATTGTCCACGCAGGATGTATACTTCTCGGAAGCACCTGTGGGGTCCTCAATGCAACTAGCAATACTAATTGCATTAACCCCGTTTCATTTTCTAATAATTTTTTCCATATCACGATCGACCCGTTAGATCTGGATGGTAGTTTATCCTTATCTTCATTTATTTTCATTTGTTGTGTCCTGCTTTTACCTTCATAGATGCTGGGAAAATATCAAAGAACTAATTAATTAGTAATGCTTGGAATCATGGATACTTGTGCCTTGAATAGAACACTGATTTTTTATCTCCCCGATAAAAAAAAAAAAAGATTATTAGTATTATTTCGTCCTCTTTCCCTTTTGTTTTTAAGAAATCTTGGGGCTATTAATACAATGGAAATGACCACATAATCAATTTTATTTTACAAGTGACCTAGTTTTTACTCTCTACCATCAGTCTCACGTTGCACAACTTATTGACTCAATGGGATCTTTGATTTGGAACTACAAAATATCGTTTTGTGCACCATATGCATTGTTTTCAATCCCTTGGGATAAATTATGTCTCTCTTTTTGGATTTTACCTTTAGGCTTTTGCTCAATGTCTACTTGTTTTCTTTTTGTTTTTTGCTTTTCATTTGTCCCTCTTTCTACTGTTTGTAGTCATAACAAGCACTTTTATACCAGCCTTGAATAATACAAGTGGATTAAAATAAGGACTTGTGTCATCTACAGAATTTCCGAAAAGAAAAGGTAAAACATATTAAGTGATGAGAGTAATTAAGCTAAGAATGTTCAATGAAAATAATAAAAAGGAATATAACTTCAGTAACAATCAATCCAATTGGTTCTAGTTGGAATCACTGATGACAAACAAGTGTGAAACAAACTCTAAAATCACTGGTTCTAGTTGGAATCACCCAAGCATTTCCATATCTTCTCCAGCACTAAAATCCTCAAAACTGTCACGAGTGGTGACAATAGTTATGATCTTCCAAAAATATTGCTGGTTTTACAGCGGCCTGGTCCGACGGCCTACAGCTCTGCCACAAAGAAGAGCATTCTTTGGGATTGGATATTCATCTCTCCATGAATTTGCAGGTGAATAGACTCGGAGATAGAATTGTTGGCCCAAATACTGGCGAGCCCAGTTCTCAGACCTTATGTTCCACATCCCAACGTTGTCCAAAGGCATGTAAATTGCAGTCCATGACTTGGGATAAACCTGTGATTTAACCACAGGATTAAAGAAGTTAGAAGTGATTATCTTGAAGAATTTATGGAGACTGATTAGGAGGATTTGGTTAATCGTGTTTATACCTGAACGGTGCAACGAGAAACTGTGTCCCTCAAATTGTAACTTGATCTGCTTTCAGGTGACCACGGTCCTCCATCCATCCTGTCCATCCAATGGTTTAGAGAAATGGATGCAACAACTTTGATATCTCATCTCATATAACTCTAAAAGTTTACATTTTTTCTTTTTTCTTTTCTGATACGTGAACAATGCTCATATAAACTTGACACAAGTTTTTGGTAAGAGCAATGTCCACCGCATCTCTTTTCAAGCAATCACAGATTCACATGTTAATCCTAAGAACGATTTATAATGTCATGAGGACCTATATGGTCTTATATGTCAATTTTTAACTGGTTAAAAACCGTTGATAATCAGTGTTTTTGTTTTGGTACTTTGTTATTGATTTGCGAGAAAGAATGCGAGCTTACCCCACAACAAAGAAGCTATGGCCATCAATATGCCATGACTGCAAAGTGTCTTCTGCATTCTCAAACACAAGCTCGGCATACCCTCTAAAATCAGCAGCCATGACTGCAGTCTGGAGATATCCACCGCCACCAGTGGGGTTGTCTGGGATGCTGCCAAGGGAAAATACCCCAGAGATCTTGAAGTAGTCAGCAAGTTTAAGCGGTGTGTCTGCTGGGATGAAGGACACACTATTGACAGCATATCTCTGCTTGCCATCAATTATTGGAGCAGAGTTTGCAAGCCTGATCGTCCGAGTAACGTTGATCAGTCCATAATGATAAGAGCCTTGGGGATTAGGCCTCGGTCCACTTGCCGTCAAATTCCGCCTGAGTTTGATATAGAACATGTCAAGAAGATCAGTAAGCATAAGAAAATTTCGGTATTAGAGAGAATCTCTGTAGCATATGATTTTATGTTTCTAGTGGTGATAAGGATATCATTTGAAAGAAGTATATTTTTGGATATCATGTTAGATATCATGTTTCAATTCTTGCATATTAAAGAATTCGAAACTCCAGAATTTGACTCAAAATAGAATTTCACTCCATAAGAAGTCAACATCTAGTGAATATAAGATTAGTATCTGTGAAGCATTATAGGATAGTGAAAAAGGAAGTACCTTACGGATCTGCCTTGTTCGAGAGACCAATCAATCTGAGTTGTTGGGCCACCAGGCGGAGGACCCGAAACACTTCCTGCTGAGTTGCTGTAATGAAGAATGGATGTCGCGGTAAGCACTTGCGAGGTGAATCGCGTTGAGACGACGATGTAGTAATCTTGAGGCGGTTGGTCAGCTGTGACCAACACAGAGTAGGACTGCCCCAGATGAATGTCAAGGGAATCGTAGATATTTTGGAGCGTGTGAGTGCCTTCTACCTCAACCAGCAACATCTTGTGCCCCTGGATTCTAAAGTTAATCGATGTCGTAAGCCCCACGTTGGATATCCGGAATCTGTATGTCTTGCCTGCCAAGCAAATTCAACGTAGAAAATTTCATAACTTTCACAACCTCTAATATGTTGGTGTTTGATGAGTTATATGGCAGTTAGTTACCTTGATCAACTGTGAATGTGTTCCCATTTGATCCACGGCCATTGATAAGAAGCCCATCAGGGAAGGGAAGATCATGCCCGCCATCCAAAATCGCTTTTAAATCCTATGAAAAGTCAAGAAAATCCCCCCTTTTGCTATGGATTTACAACACTAAAAAATGGTACCAAAAACATGAAAGTTCAAATTTTTCAGCAAGTAAGGTACTTACAGTGTGATTTTGCTTGTACCAGTCACCAGCTACTATGGTGAAATCACCAGCTGGAGGAGGGAAAGGTACCGGAATTACGGGTCGGCTAAGAATTTTGATGCCGCCAAACCCTCCGGCTGCCTTGTGGAAGGCAAGGGAAGGGAAGTAAAAGTAGCTTCCAATCTGATCTTTGACTTGAAGAACATAAGTGAAATTCTGTCCTGGTGGAATGGGGCAGTTTGTGCCATAGACACCATCTTGCCATGAGTTCCTTCTTTGCTGTACACCATTCCTACATAAAAGGCAGGATCTTATATTTTGATTAATGGAAATTTTTACCTATTTTAAAAATCTCAAGATTATGAAATTAGTTCTACCGTTTTCAGCACAGATACAGGGGATAGTGGTGAGAGTAATGCCAATTGCCTATCATCACATTATTAAGAAAAAACTATGGCAGAAACAATTTTTTTTAAAGTATGCTCAAAGTGAACCAAATGATTCGGATTTATTAATATGTCATGACGAAGTCGAATATATTTTTCTTTTAATATGCTCATTTGTCATTATAAATGTGTTATTATGTCTTAACAGCACCCACCAAACTGATATTAATTAGTTCAGCACTTTCTGGTCATAACAAAGATCTCATTAGTACCTCTCACTAGTGTTGTGGTCCAAAAGCGTATGAAGAAAATTCTATTAATATGGAACAAATATCGACAAAGCTCAACAAACTGGTTACTAAAACTAAAGAGATGAAACTCAAACCAACCAGGAGATGAGAAAAGGTTCGTCCAAGCTGTTGAAAACACTGATGATCAAGTTGTCATTGGTCACTGACTCGATCTGAGGGCCTGGAAATTGCCCATTTATCAATATTCCCTGCATATAAGTTAAACCGCTCAAATTCAACAACCCTTTATTCTATTAACCATAAACATGGGGAAAAACAAAACAAAACTAAACTAAAACTAAAACAAAGAAAGAAAGAAAGAAAGAAAGAAAGAAAGAAAGAAAGAGACATAATGTGAAATAGTAACAGAAAATCTTAGTACCCTTTGCTTGACTCCAAGGGGATAAATATCGCCATATGTAACATTCCAGTCGTAGAATCTGTATGGGCTTTCACCATTGGTGCAGCTCATAAGCAAGGCCAGTAATAGTAGAGAACAAGGATTTGGCTTCCCACCCATTTTTTTTTTCCTCAGTGCTCTAACCAACCCAGTTTCCTAGGATATTGTTTTTGAAAGAAATGGAACAAAAAATGGAAAGAAGAAAACCTTCCAGAAAAGAAAGCAAAACTCTTTCACCCTGTAAAGCTCGCTCTCACATTATCTTTTTATTTTTATTTTTCACTTTTTTTCTTCTCTTTTTCTTTTTATTTCTTTCTCTGGTGGGACATGTCGGTGATGAGTGATGACTGACTAGTGATTGTATGGGAAGAAAAAAAGACAAATCTCAGGATGATTATGAGAAGGAAGTGTTTGGTTGGATCTCCTTTTGTTTTTATTTTGATGGGATTTGTGATTTCTTCTATAATTGGCAGTGGAAGCCAATGCTCAAGTGAGCTGTATTTGTTGAAGTTTGGCAGAAACTTCGCTATAAAAGATAGTTAAGTACTCTGTCCTCAGTCCGTGCCGCGTTCCAAGGTTGGAGTGACCAAAGAAGTAGGCCAAATTATGTCTTTTTCTTGTTATTTGCTTGGAATACCATGACAGGCGTTAAAAAATAAATTTAATATGTCAAAATAAATTTATCATGAAAATAAATTTATTGAAAAACATATTTAATTAGAGTGCGTTTAGAGTAAGAATACGTACAATAGTTTGGATCATTATTTGTGATTTAATACAATATTTTTTTTATAAAAAAATACACATAAATTAAGAATAATTTTGAATTCATGAACCAAACATCAAATTTTACATCGGGTAAGCTAAGGCTTGGATACCCTCTTTTTACAAGTAGGTTTTTAATAAATGAGTTATATCTAACAATTAGTATTAAATGTCTCGTTTATTTTACCGATTCGAATTTTTAATTTCAATTTTATTATAGTTAAAAACTCTCACAATAAGTCAATTCTAATTTTTTTAATACAGTTAAAAATTCTCATATAAAATCACATCTCAATTCAAATCAGTAAACTAAAGGAGGTCACACTTTTTAAGAATGCTTGATGTTACAAATTGAGCGTAGAGAGTTGCTATTCGGTGGAAAGCGAGATATGCAAAATCACCACATATGAATATAAATGCGGATATGCCCATCATGAATATCAATTATGAAATGCGGATAGAATATAACAATCTAATGGAGTCCCACATCCCTAAGTTAACGTCTGATTTTTTGAGGCCCCGTTCACTTCACCAATTCAAATTTAAAATTTGAGTTTTGTTACAGTAAAAAGTTTTCAAAAACAATCACGTTTAATTTTTTTATTACAGTTAAAAATTTTCATATAAAATCACATCTCAACTCAAATTATAAATTCAAATCAGCGAAATAAACGATCAATTATGAGCTAATTTTAAAAATGAGTTCTATCCACTGTGATTGTAAAAATACCTGTCGAAGGGCATCTGTTTTGAACCCACGGTTTTTAATCATATTAGATTTTTTTTTTCTTTCTTAAGTTTGATAAAATTAAATTAAAAGATGAATAACGATAAGACAAATTTAACGAAAATGATCGATAATTATGCCAAACTTTTTATATCCTACCTGATGTCTCCTATTTGTTTACAGATTTAGCCTTTCCAAACCCTTCTTCCCACTTGACTTCAATACACTTGCCAATAAATGTAATATTGAGAGTACTAGTAAGTCAGAAAGGACAGTGGAAATTTACTACTCTATTTAATATTTAATGATGGTATTGGACCACGTTCGTCAAGGTCAGTCTTCTACGTTGTCAAGAAACTTGTCTAATATATTATATTCAGCCAAAATAAAGAAACTTGGCAAATGTTACCGGCATTATTATATATTAGCGGCCGATTAGTACTTTCAAGTTTGAAAAGTAGAATTCTGAGCTTAGCGAAGAAAGTGGGTTCATCTGTATTGCTAATGGGTAGCAAATCTCACTTACTAAGCAGACCAACGTTCCAAAACAGCATCACTAAGTCAGCTTAATGCCAATTAATATGTCATGGATTTGCTGTCCCAGATAAGTATTCACAACATGCAATTTTTTTTTTTTCCATAATAAGGGTTTATTTTTAAATATATAACACCAACATTGTGAGGGTATACTTCTATTTCAAACCTGAATCGTCAGTCAACCTCATATTTATATTAATTTAGGAATACCAACTTGTTATATTTATATGTTTTAAACTTAATGATGTAAAATTTTATTGAATTACATATATGTATTTTTTTTTCAACCATGTTTTGGTATTGTTATCATGTTATGTGTACTTGGCATTATTTCTCAAAAAGCTACTTTTAGATTTCCAATTCCAAAAATTACTCGTCTCGTTAACTTCACGGATTCAAATTTTCAATTTGAGCTGAGATGTGACATTTTCTGAGAGCTTTTTACTGTAACAAAAAAAAAGTTAGATGTGACATTTTTTGAGAGATTTTTACTGTAAAAACCTAAAATTGAAAACTCAAATAGGTAAAATGATCGAGAATCTTTCAAAAGAACATTCAATTAAAGCCACAATTTATAAATTCTTAAAAGAAAAAAAAAACAGAGAGAGAATTCTGAAAAGACTTTAGAACTTCTACCAAAGTCTTTATCAAATTTTATAAATTTTATTCTTCATTTTATTAAGCATTTTTCAAAATATAATTCCAAATGCTAACTAAACAGTAACTTTTTTTTTTAAATCTTTTTCTATGGACTAAAAGGATATGCAAAAACAATACGGTCATTTAAATTTTAGACAATCGATTACAACTCATATATTTATGTAAGTAGGCGACACAAAAACAACCAAAAAATAGGGGTGGAGTCAGAATTTTGTTTCAGAAGGGCACAAACTAAAAAATGTTAAAAAAATATTAAAAAGCTAACAAAATCAACTTCTAATAGTTTTTTTTTTTTTTTTTTTTTTTTTTTGTGTTCACATACTATTAACTAGTTGGAATCATTTTATGCACGTGTATATTGATTAGTTTATTGAACTTTTTGATACATGAATTCAAAATTTTAAAAAGCTTAATTTTTTTCTTGTTTGAATTTATTACTAGACTTAAGAGTTCAGTTTAGTAAAGAGAATTTATTTAAGTGAAATGGATTAAAATGCACAATTCAATCAAAATATACTTTTGGATGAATATTATATATATGTATAGATAAATAGATCACATTTGAGTTATAAAGATTTTAGTAGGTAAATTAGATTAAAAAATCATTTAGGAGTACATAATATGTATAAAAAAATAGTAGTTAAAAATGTCGTAAGGAAAAAAAAAAAAAAATTTGTTTAAGTACGTAAGGACTCATTTGAAAGGGAAAAAAAAAAAAAAAAAAAAACTACTTCAATAAGAGTAAATTAGAGAAAATGTGTTTATGAGAAAATAATAATTGAGAGGAAAAAAATCCTTAATTTGGAATACATTTAACAAAAATTATTGTAATAGATCGTATAAACTTTTTTTTATGAGGCTCAATTTTTATATAATAAAGATTATAGGAAAAAAGTATTTTAGAAGGGACCAATTTAAAATAAAAAAAATGTTCACAAATCAGAAAAAAAAATCAATTAAATACATTTAAAAGTATAAGATTTAATAGAAAAAGATCAAAAGAACAATAAGAAAAAATAATTGAGATTGGATTTTGTAGAGATATATTAAAAGAGGATGACATATATAAAAAAAATTTAAAAATTGTATATGAAAAATAAAAAAGCAAAAATCTAGAGGGTATATGGCTGGACCTCCATCGCCATTGCAAGACAATGATATGCTTGTATCATGGATGATGAAGTCATATAATTTAAACCAGCAAAGCAAATGGTACTCTAAGGTGCTGCATAGCTTAAACTGGGCTTACCAATGGTTCAAATAGAAATTAATTATGGCACTAATTCATATCAATATATCACGCTAGAGCAGTTAAGCAGCACATTCACTTTTGTTGTAGATAACGCTGTGTAATTTGCATGAACATTGAACGTGAGAAAGGCCGGAGTTTATGGATATGAGCGAAGGATTTGGTGAACTTTCCAACCAAATATTGTAAACAGTTTATTAGAATCATATTATAATACAAAAGAACGGGATGAACTTTGGAAATCTGTGACGAAAAGCCTTTGACAGACCAATCAAAACCTTCTGTTACCGTTGAACGATTCTCTTTTACACTCCTGAAAGAAAGAATCCACTTTTGTGGATGAGGATGACCAGTCGCTCTCAGATCAATCTATCAAACTAAAAATTAATAGTTGGCGTGGATTTCGGTGATCAAGGTTCTACTTTTACAATTTTATATATATATTTTTTTTAATCTTTTTTTGGGTTTAGGTAACAAGGAACTGAGGAGCAGCTGGGAGAATTTATGCCCACAAAAAAAGAAAGACGAGACTTTTTCATTTAAATTATAATTTTTGGAGTTGTCTATAGTCTCTTTTGAAAATGAGGGACAAGTCTCTCATGTGTTATTGTAACCGGCTCATGTACTACAAGAATCGGTTAAAAGTTAACGTAATTTTTTTATATTAAATTATAATAGTTATTATTTTAAAAATTAAAACTCGTTTTTAAACATATAATAATAAATGATTGTTATGTACACCTGAATAATTATATAAAAATATTAAAAGACACATTAATAAATGACTATTATGTTTAATATGAATAATAATATATATCTATTATTTTTACTTTTAATATAAGTTGTTCTATCATAACCGATTATCGTTTTTAAATTTAGATAATATTGTCATGAAAAATTATATTTATTATGTTCTTTTTTTAGATAGGCACATCTGATTAAGTATGAACATTTATTAGGAGTAGTGCATGACAATGTTTTATTTGCTATATGCTTAAAAATGACTTCTATTTTTTTTTTATAGTAACTGTTATAATTTAATATAAGAAAATTACACTAATCATTTAATTAGTTACCGTGAAAAAATTTCCTCCATAAAAGTTGTGGAGGACCATAGAAAAGGCCATATTTCTGAGACTTTAATCAATCAATTAATTAATTGCAAGTTTTCTTTTGTTTTTAGCATCTATTGATGCCACAATTAGTGGAACTCTTCTATTATTTACTAGGGGAAGATGTAACATCTATTATCGTCATTTGAGCTCTTCCATTCTGTTTTTATTTTACTTTTTCCCAAACACATTTGCTTCTTCTTTTTTTTCACCGATTTAAATTTTTATTTTTAAATTTTTTTAATTAAAAACCTTAAAAAAATATCATATTTAATTTTTTATTACAATTAAAATTTTTTAAAAAATATCATATCTCAACTTAAATTAAAAATTTATATTTAAAAACAAATGATTCGAGTTTTTAATCAAGGGTCCGATTTGATTTTATGAATTTAAATCAGCAAAAAATTAGATGTGATTTTTTATTTGACGTGTATTTTTTATAAAAAAATACTAAACTCAAATTCTAAATCATGATTAATCAAAATAAAATATAGGAACCAAAATATGTCAATTATATCATAAAACTAGTAATCACAAAACTCTACTTAAAGATGATGTGTCTTGTCACCTCTCATGAAATTAATAATGACGACAATCACATCGCGACAAAAATGTACGGATTATGGGCCAGAAGGTGAACTATGGAGTGAGATCCATTATATAGTGCCAGGACTTGGGCTTTAGACCCAAAATTGAAGAATTCCAGAAAGTACAGCCCAAGCTGGATCAAGAAGTTGGAAAGGAGAAAATTAGGCCTTGTTATTTTTACAAATTTAAAATTTTAATTTAAATTAAGATGTGATATTTTTTTAAAAAAATTTATTGTAATAAAAAAAAATAGATATAATATTTTTTAAAATCTTTTTATTGTAGAAATTTAAAACTAAAAATTTTAATTAGTGAAATAAACGAGATTTTAATGTGTAGAAGGTTCACTAGCAAACTTTTACACAAAAGTTAAAGTTTAAAATTTTACAAAAGTAGTGCATTTACCAAATCTAAAAGAATAGCGGTATTCATCTAACACTGCAATTAAAGGCGGACTTTAATTATTTGGTATTTAAGTTTTTGGCATGAAGAATACCAATTTAGAAGAATTTCAGAAGGTGGCCGGCTGAACTAAGCATATTAATAATATGGCTATCAGATCAAATGATATGTTCCATACGAAAGGGAGTCAATATAAGAATAGAAAACGCAAAACAGATTCGCTTTCCATTAAAAGAGATTAAAAAAAAAAACTTGCACAAAATAAATAATTGTTTTTTCCTTTAGAAAAATAAGTCCTTTTTTTTTTTTTTTTTTTTTTTTTTTTTTTTTAGTGGGGGGAATTTTAAACCCTTTGGTCAGACGAGAGATATTTTCTTTATTCCCTGAAAGCACGTGACGGCTGCAATGACTTTCAGCTAACAATTACCTTGTCTCATACAACAGATTCTTATTAGCAATATTTATTGTCATAGACGTATAATTGAGGAAATTGCGTTAGTTTTCTGATTCATTATTCACTAATATATCTTCTGACGTCTTTGATATACAAAAGGAAATTATAGAAGTGTATTTGGCGTTTTCAACTTTTTGTTAGGTAAGCAATGTGATGAAGATAGGTGAAAATGGTCCAAGGTCATGACTCATTCTAACTTCACAAAATGTGTGTTTTCTTCTCATGCAACTAAATTGTTAGAACCGTTTTTAGCAATTTATTGACTATCAAAATTAATAAACCATGAAAGCAGTAAATATATTGGCACATGTTATAACTACTTATATTTGTGGAGCCATGTCTAGTCATTAAATCATCTATTAATTCAAACACTAATCAGATTTATACAAAAAGGCTCCTTCTTTAAATTTATTACCACCGTGCAGAATTAACTAGATGGCCTGATTCAGCGAGCACCACTCCTCTTTAAACTGCACGAAAAAATTTCTTTGTCTGGTAAGTCAATCTCCCCTAAAAGCTTTAAATTCTTCTCCTGAATAATGATAAACTATTGAACTCTCTTCAACACTATAAACGTCTTCTCCCAAAGACTACTACTTCTTCTCTCGAAGAATGATAATGAGAACTTCTCCAAATATTATGCATGAAACCAGAAAACCTATAGAATAAATTATCTTGAGTTCTATTTATAGAACTTTTATTCCTTATCAAATTCCAGTTCACACAAAATCGACACATATTCTTGATAGAATCTCACCACAACTTCAAATAAAAATCTGGTTCAGAATCTCACACAATCCGAATCTGCCTCAAGTCCACCAAGAACCTGTTTTTGAATTTTTTACAGACAGTTGTCTGTAAATGCCAACTAGACAAAAACCTAACATAAATTAAAAAAATTTGTGTCCCGACAAAATATTCTCATTACAAAACATTTTTTTTTTTAAAAAAAGTTTATAATAAATCTAACAATTTAAAAATACATTATACAAATATATTACATATTTTTTTAATACACGGCATTTCAATAAATTCCCACAAAATAAGGGGTTGTTATTTTAGAGTATAATTTGAGTGTAATTTTTGAGTTAAATTTGAGTTATAATTTAAGTTAAAGTTAGAATTTGAATAAAATTGAGTAAAATTAAATAAAATTAAAACTTAAAAAAACGTGAACTTAAATAAAATTAAAATTAAAATTATCTTTTTTTAAATTTTTTAAACAAAAAAACATGCTTTAAAAGTGTGTCTGTTTAGTTTAAGGGTAGAGAGTAGGAAGACAAGAGGTGAAAGAATGCAGTCATTCTCATAATCCACAAAATTCAAGCAATCCACTAATTTTAAATTTTAAGGGATTATTTTACTTTCTAAAAAATTATTAATAAATTACACAAATAAATAATATAGTAATTAATTAAAAAATTATTATTTATCTTTTTAATCGTCTCTTTCTTTTATTTTAAGGGAATATAATCTTTTTTATTCTTTCCGTTAGGCAACAGGATAAGCAAAAAGGTACGCATCCCTCTAATTCTTTTCATTTTTTTTCCTCCCTCCTTTCGTTCCAACCAAACGGAGCCTGAAAAAAAGAACAGTATAAATTAAATCAAATGAATAAGTAAAGCATGTTTGATAATTTAAGAGCATATTTTTTTACACATAAAATTTAAAATGAATTTAGTTTAATTTTATAATTTGAGTTTTTTTTAAATTAAAATATATTTTATATAAATTTTTTTTAGTTTAAGTTAATTATTTTTATATAAAAGATTAGATATAATTATTTTTAAAATTTGTTTAAAAATTAAAAGATAAAATGAGCTAGGCTTAAATAATTAATAAATAAATAAATAACACAACGAGACCCACGTGGCATTATATTATTCAATATTCCCCCATCCATCCACCTAACTAGCCAAGCCATTTGTTTTGTGCGTTTGTTTCTTTTTAGTAGAAAAAACTACTACCAAGAAAAGAAAACATAAAACAACGAATCAGGCAGGCCATAGACTACAGAGAAATTCGAAAACAAAACTCACCAATCAATATGGGAGTGACCAAAGACGCCATGGCAGACGCAGTCCTAACTTCCCTTTGGGTCTTCTTCATGCCCGTCACCAGAATCTCAACCTCCGTCTTCCTCACCTCCTACCTGGGAATTCAAGGAAACTCTCTCTCAGGCCTCTTCGCAAACACCTTGTTCACATCTCTTCTCCTCATAATCTTCAACCTAATCTCCAGAGCCCTCGGCGGCGCCAGCTTCAACCCCGCCACCTCCGCCGCCTTCTTCGTCGCCGGCCGATCCCCCGGTGCCTCCCTCCTCTCCACCGCCGTCCGGTTCCCGGCGCAGGCCGCCGGCGGAGTCGCCGGCGTCAAGGCGATCCTGACGCTAGTCCCACATCGGTTCAGAGACAAGCTCAGAGGACCTTCTCTGAAAGTAGACGTGCACACCGGGGCTTTTGCCGAAGGGGCCTTGACTTTTCTTTTTTGCTTTTCGGTCCTTTTTGTCGTGTTCAGAGGGCCCAAAAGCCCATTATTGAAGGTGTGGTTGCTTTCGATTGTGACTGCTGGGCTGGTTTTTGTCGGGAGTGGGTATACTGGGCCGTCCATGAATCCGGCTAATGCTTTTGGATGGGCCTATGCTAATGATAGGCATAATTCTTGGGAACAATTCTATGTTTATTGGATTTGCTCGGTTGTTGGAGCCGTTTTGGCTGCTGGAGTTTTTAGGGTTTTGTTCTCCAAACCGGTGGTGGTGAAGGAGAAGAAAGCTTGAAGAAGGTGTTTGGGTTGACGTTTATCTCTCTCTCTCTCTCTCTCTCTCTCTTTTTTTTTTTTTTTTTTACCATGAATTGATAAATTCCACTTTGTAAGTAGATTAATGATCTGCCGGAATAATATGGCAATCGCTTTGTCAAGTTACAAGTATGTGATATTTGGCTTATAAAATCAAAGCTACAAAAAAGGCGTGTGATGCTTGGCCACTTGGTTGACTGGTCAAACTATTTGGCTTGAAGATTTTTTTCTTTATTTCTTTATTTTCAGTTTATTAACAAAATTAATGTAGTTAGTTTATGAAATTAGCTTATGAACTATTAGTATTATGTCTCTAAATTTTGTTTTTAAGTTCATATGATAAACAAAAAGGGCTTTTTCCCCCCCCAAAAAAAAAAATACAGAAATAATTGTGTCAATAATGCGACAGAAAAATTTTTTATAAAAATATTTAGCTACAAAAATATATTTAATAATTTTCAGGAGTTTTCAAAGATAGTGAATTCAACATTTTGCGCACTTTGTTAATTGTTTTTGTAATTTCAAGTTATTATGGGATCTACATCTAATTGTTTCCATTAAACTTGAAAAATCTCATTAATAAAGAGCAAGGGAATAAAATTGCCACAAAATTAAATTTAGGTAGGCAAAAAAAAAAAAAAAATAAATAAATAAAATAAAAAGAAAAAAGGAAAGAGCCCTATTTTACCCATTGACGTTTTATATATTGGATCCAAGTTGAAAAGAGTTTAAGAATCACGTGGAGAGTGGAGACCTATAATAGTTATGCAGCTGCCCTAATATTGTTTGCCATATATATTTTAATTACAAAAGGAAGAAATAAGCCCTGGCATATTCTGACTAAGCTTATTGGAGTCGTTTCAAGAACATTACATAACCAACCAAAAACAAAACAAAGAAAGGAAAAAGAAAAAGAAAGCTAAAGAAAGAAATCTGGTGATCTACTTTTGTGTAAATGCTCCTTTACGTTTGCAAATCATGAAATTGCTCGAGTCAGCAAACAACTAATTCAATGAAGCAACTATATATATTCTTGGCAGCAACTATATATATTTATATACAATTGATCATTCATTTGGCAAAACTCTGTGATTTTCTAGATAATTAGTCATAGGACCACCTCTGATTAAACTCGTTTCTTTACAATTCCATCTAATATCAATTTGGCCTAAAAAGAAAAAAAAAAGGAATCGCTCTTGATAAAGTTCATCTAAACTGGATTAATACTTTCTACTTCGAAAAAATACAAACTGCATTAATACAAATAATTTCCTTTTTAACTGTATTTTCCATTGTTACACTTGACACTTTAAAAGCTAATTTCTACTTTATTCAATTGATACTTTGTTGTATAATATCAGTGTGCCGCTGCAATTGACATTGAATTAGAAAGGTTTCCTCTCTGACGAGTCCTGCAAGAAAATAGCTTTTTAGGGACAACTTTTTTCATTGCTGAAAATTGGAAATTCGTCATTGCCTTTAGCAATGATATATATATATATATATATATATATATTTCTTCGTAGAACGTATTGATTTGACCCCATAAGTGGGACTGCCACCCCATAATATGTTGCCGCCAGAAGCAGAACCCCGTATTTCTTTTAGAGAATCTCCTAATTGTTCTCGAGCGCCTAGAAAGAGATTCTTTAACTAGAAAGAATTCAGTCAGATGTAGGATACCTATCCAGAAATTTTCGCAACTCAATCATATATGATGGAATAATTAAAGATTTAACTCTTTCAAACTCTGTCTGTAACTCACTATAGGTTCGACTTTATCAATCAAAGTGAAAACTTTTTTTTAATTTGTCCAGGGTATGCCCCATTCAAGAAACCTTTAGCAATGATATATATATATATATATATATATATATATATATATATATGTGGTGGGGGTAGTAAATATCATTGCAAAAGGTCTTCAATCTAATAAATTATTTTGTTATTGAATCATTTTGAGATGAATATTGTTGTTGCTGAAAGTTCTCCAACGTTAATGACCTATTTTAGTCAGTGAACATGAGTGACAAAGATGACGACCTTATTCATCAAGATGGAGCCAAGTGTTGATTTACTACTAAGCATGCAACGACTATCTGATTAAAGTTGTAACTGAACTTTTAGCTAGAAATTTTTTGACTTTTGTTGTTGAAAGTAATCCCAATAAAAATTGAAGTTTTATAGCTAAAAGTAATTCCAATAATAATATGGAATATTACTAAAAAAAAAAAAAAAATGAAATAAAGGGTAACAGAAGCACTAAAATTTGCCATTAAAAGATTTGCGCCTGTTGTATATCCTGTATTCCTATGTGAAAGTATAAATTAGTGATGAACCGTTTGTCTTTAAAAGTCTTTCGCTACGGCTTACACTAGGTTCTATGTTTTGCTTTATTTAGCAACCAAATTTGTTATATTCCCACAAATAAAGCAATACTCTTGAAGTGAAAACCTCCTTTCTTGTAGTATGCTCTATCATATCTTGCCTAGGATTTAACTCATAAATGTATATTCCATAAATGACCGACGTTTAAAATTAATAAATGCGGAGACAATTTTCCTCAATCGATAACCAATTGACATATGTTCTATAGTCGCAGCTAATAGAATTAGAGCTTGCAGGCAACGAGTATGGCTTTATACTCGAGGTGGGTGCCGAACGACATCACCTTACAAAAGGTGGATGCCAATGCCATCGTATGCTTGAGCTCAAGGTGAATACAAGCGTCACCTTTTATGCTCAAGGTGGTTCTTGAGGCCATCTTACACTTAAGGTGGGTATCGACGCCACCATACGCATAGGGGATATCGAAACCGCCTACACTTGAGGTGAGCCTTGATACAACCTTATTTTCTCTTTAGGGTTGGTAAGAAAAATTAAGAATTTGAGTATCACTGAACAGAGCATCAATGAAAGTTGGCGTCACATCACAACCGATGGCATCAGTCTGTTTAACCTTTCACTCATTATTGGGTTTTTTTGGTTGTTGTATAGCATTCACAAGGTTTTGTGACTCAACATCATGACCTTTTCTTCTAAATCTCAAACCAGATGTGCGATCGATTATGAGAGTAAGGCTTTTGTGATGGTCTTAACAAATATGGATTGTCGTAATTACGAACCTCAAATGATCCCACACATGAATGTATGCTTCGGGGTATCAAAGGGGCCTCACTTGTCACTAAATAGTGGAACGACAACCTTGATCCTCCGAACTCAATTGAATTTAGAACCCTTAATGGTTCTAGTGTTTTGTGCTCTAGGGTTTGCTTCACTATAAATTAATATAACATCCCTCCTACTCTGGATAAAACTACTCCATCCTCATTAACCTTAAATGCACAACTGATTTGAGGAAGTACCCTTTGTAGGTCGATCGGTGATGCACCCTAAGGTGTAGCATAAAGGTGGAGGTGACGAGTTAGATGGTGTTAGGACAACTGCTCCAACAATAAATTATTTAAGTTTTTCTGTCTATACATGTGTATAGTTATATATATATATATATATATTTTTTTTTTTTTTTTTTTTTTGTTGAAAGTATGCATACTTTTATATACTAATGAACTAAATATATTTCTTCATGATCGAGAAGGGAGAGGAGTCATGTGTCCGAATATATGAATCTGATTTTGAAATCTTTGTTACATTGACTCCCTTGTGGCATAAATTCCAAATCGCTCAAGTGCGTCTTTATTCAACCCTTTCTTGAGTTGACGATCTAAATTTTACCGCTTAAAATTTTGTCCACTAATTAGGAGGCTTGAATCAAGAAATCAGAACCAATCTAGGATATAGGTATATATCTTGTTCTTTCGAGAAATGAGACACCGCATTATAAAAGATGTGTCAAAATATTAAGGGCCTGTTCTTTTAGAGTGTAATTTGAGTGTAATTTTTTAGTTGAATTTAAGTTATAATTTGAGTTAAAATTGTAACTTGAATAAAGTTGAGTAAAGTTGAATAAAGTTGAAACTTAAAAGAACATAAACTTAAATAAAATTAAAACTCGAGTTGTCTTTTTTTGAGTTTTTTGGACAAAAGAACAGGCTCTTAGTTTTCTACAAATTAGTAACCATTTTAGCTTCACTGTTTAGCAAGTTATTATTATTATTATTATTATTATTATTATTATTTGAAAGAAAGAAAAAAAAAAGGAGCAAAATTATATGTACGAAGAGAAAATAAAGGAGCAAAGTTTATTCGAATATCTCAAGCACGCATTAGAATATATGGAAAATAGATATAATTATAGAGAAAAAGATTACAGCACACACAGGAAAATTAGAAGTTGTAAAAACATATATAATTCTAGTTACTACAACAACATTGTCGTGATTCCCAGTATTTGGGTTATATATACTCAGGCTCAATGTTCTTGATTACTTAAAACTTACAACACAGTAAACAAACCAATACTACTACTAGATCGGACAACGTGATCAGGTGTAGGCATACATACGTACGTACGTATACATCAAACACGCGACCGCATGAAAGTTTGAAGTTTGAAAGGGGAACTCGTCACGGGACATGGAATAGATACACGTCTACCAAGCCATAACTTGTACGGCTTGGTGACTAATATTCCTAGTTCCGTACAAGGCCAATTTCAGAAGAGCAAGCCAATGAACATGTTGATATCGTTCTTTGCGTGCTCCATGATTATCACCCCATGATGAGCACATGATGAAATTAGCAGCTGCTTCTTTTTTCAACGATAGCATTTCATCCACTCCTACCATAGCCTGCTTAATTAATATTATATTATATATATTTACCAACATGATATATAAGATTGACATCTAATATTGATTAATTTAATTACCTGGCAGAAGTGGTAAACAAAGGCAAAGAGCAAAGCTAGGCATATCTGATCAGATTGGTTTTCTATGGTGCACGCAAGTCCTCCATTGAAGTGGTGATCATCATGATCTTTGAAGAGCTGAGGAGATATGATTTTGTTTCCTTGGTGCAAGCAACGCTTCTTCTTGGGCTTACTATATTCCCACCACCACTTGATCCTTTCCCTTTGATCATTCCTCATGAGGCTGCTCATAATCTCACCGTCCATTCTTGGGGGACTCGGAGCTGCATTCATGTCCTGATCATCGGTACTTTGACAGCCATGGGATTTCAGCAGTTCCATTTTGTGCATATTCATGAGAAATAGAGAACTACATCCTCAGCTCCACCGCACAAAACTTAACCTGACAGTTGAAATTTTTAATTTTATGTGCAAAAGACCCGTGTCCAAAAACCCTCGGCCTTTTCTTTTATGCAATTAAATTAAGAATATTAAATCAAGAAAGCACGTACGGACTTTGATTATTCATTAATCAAAATTGTATACTTGTGTTTCGTTTTGACAGGATCTATACATCTATATATATTATTTCTTCAAGAAATACGGAAAAAAAGGGGCTTTCTCCTTTTGGAAAACCCTTATTGGGTTTTCATTTTTCTAATCTTTTATTTATAAATTAAAAAAAAAATTAATTAAAACCAATTAAGAAGCTGCAAAGACTCTTGCAACACACGAAACATGTTTAATATTATGCCTCGTAATTAATCATCGAAACTCAAGAAAACACCTTGAACAACAAAAATGCAAATCCAAGAAAAGAAAAGAAAAGAAAAGAAAAGAAAAGATTGTTTTGGCAGGCCGTACAATATTATTCTTGCGAGAAATTAAAAGAAAGTGGGAAAGGAAAATTACCAGGTGGGAGCTTCAGGCAAAAGAGAAGTGAAGATGAAGATGATGCGGCATTTTAAGAGGTGATTAAGGAGAGAATAGTGAGATTAATGATCTAACTAGCCAAAACAAATTAGCCACGATGAAAGAATTTTCTCTCTCAAAAAAAAAAAAAAAACCTCCTTTTTCCGGCTCCTGTACTGTATCTGTGTGCGTGAGTGTGTGACGTCTCATCCGAGCATGAACCCGCTTTTAAATAATCGTGAGCTGGAAAAGAAAAAGTTTGGTACAAGTTCTAGGTTCATTGAACCTGGACACAGGTTAAGAAAGGAAAGGAATATTTAGGGATACGTTGATAATCCCCACCATGCATTCTTCATAGTGTTTTATTAGGATGCCTGGGTAGTGAGAACAAAGCTACCTACGATATAGTGGACGGTTCAGATTAGTTGGAGCTTTTTGGTTGTATCTAAATGGCACTTCCTGCTTTAGAGAAAATAACTGTTATTTTAATCGTTAAATGTGATTATTCATATTAAAAATTTACAACAGGTGAATATTTAATTATTTTAACTCACAAATCAATATGTTAAAAAGTTAATTTAACAAGTAATAATACGTGCTACTCCTAAAATAAAATATCAAATCCTACCATAAAAGTTCACCTTTTTTAATTAATTAATTTTTTCTGTTTTCATCCCTATCAAAAAATAAGGGATAAATAGCAAGAATTTAATGACTGGTGTCGGCTGCTTTTGACAAATTTTCTCCACCAAACTTGTGGACTACACCATTATTGTTTCCCAGCACACAAAAATTAAATAAAAAGGATTATTCTAATATCGTTTTTGAACTTTGATATGAATTAGAAATTATTTTTATCCTTCATTTTGAAAATATCCCATAATACATGTCTGCGATCAACAAAAAACTTGTCCTGTTAGTCCCATCCCGTATGAGTTGTGACTGCTAAAAATTCGACAAAATAGTGATGTGACTAACATGTGTGGTTTAATGAGGGCAAAAGGGTAATTTTGCCCAACAGAGCCAATGAAATCTAGGAGTTGTTTGGTTGGGGATCCGTACCCCTATTTGAATCATGGTTCGTAGTTCGCTACAATATTTTTTCTCACAAAAAATACACGTAAATTGAAAATAATTCTAATTTCATGATTCTAATCTATTTACCAAACATCTCCCTAGTGTTCATTTAGGCCAGGGAAAATCTCATACAGTAGAATCTCAATAAATGAATATTCGATAAATTAATAATCTCAATTAAATAATAATTTTTTTTAATTCTGACTCGATACTAAATTAATAATCCCACTAAATGCATACGATAATAATTCTTTTTAAAATCTTTTAAGGCCCAATAAAAATATAAATTAATAATTAATCATATAAAAAAATTAAAATAAATAACATAAAAAAATCATCATATTAAAGAGTTTTTTTTTCCTTCTAGGTACTAAATTTGTAAAATACATACATATATTTTATGTCTATGTATGTACTTATTAATACTTTATTATATACAGTGCACTTACATTATTAATATTTATTATATACATGATAACTTTTAAAATTTTATATGAAAACATATTAATTTTGACTACATCCACTATATTTCTTTATTTATAACTCATACATGAATGTTGGTAAAAAGAATAATACATGTATCAAGATGAAACAAGTTATTAAAATATAAAATTCTCTTAAAATTAATAAAATATTTATGTATCGATAAATTAATAATCTCGTTAAAATAATATTTTCTTTCAGTCTCAAAAATATTAATTTATAGAGGTTTTACTGTACGCTCAAAAATACAAATTGGGGATTAAGGACTCTTACATTTTTTAGCTTTGAGTGAGAGTGATGGTGACTGGTGCTCAAATTTTAGAAATGTAAATATAAGATTGACGAGTGCAATAGCTTTGAGTGAGAGTATAAATTGTTGGAGAAGATTTCTCAACATTAATGCTTCGCTACCCATTCCGCAGTGCTCTATCGTTTTGGGTTGCAATGCTTCCGGGAGCGCCAGAACTTTCACTATAGAGCTCCTCCAATGCTCAAGTAAAATGGTAAAAAGATAGTCACCAATTAGTAGAGTACAAATAAAATGGTAAAAAAATGTCCAAATGATGAATTAGGGTGCATTTAAAGGAATGATTCGTGTCATGGTTCGGATTATAGTTCGTGACTTGCTACAGTATTTTCTCTTATAAAAATTATATGTAAACCGAAAATTATTTTAGATTATAGTTTTAAATTTATGAATCAAACGTAAACCAAAGAGATTCTCCATACCCACATGTCATGCACCCTTTTGCGTTGGTTTTGGATAATACTTGAGAATTTACCTTTTCACTAAGACATTTATAAACGGTTGAGGAAATCCTCCTATATTACATGGTGATCATTTTAAAAATAGCACGTGTCAATCTTTTAGCCGAAGAGTCTATATTTCTGCCACGTGTATAATTTCGCATTCGATCTTGATCAAGTGGTGCTAGTGGTTCCTCCTTCGATGTACTCGAGAACCTCTGATATGATCCTTTCCTAGGATACACTAGTGTGATCCCCGTGCATTTGCACGGTGGTATAGTTATCAATGAAAACATTTCTTTTATTTTAATCTATAATTATAAATCTTACAGATAAATTATTAATATAGATATGAAATAAATATATAAATTATAGTTAACTATTATAAAAATGTATTATTTCCTATTCTGTTTGTGTGGAGTGTTATCAAATAATAAACATGAAATTAATAAATAACTCACAAAGGAAAATGCTTACAAAATTAATAAATAACTCAAAAAGGAAAATGCTTACATACTAAAACGTGAATATAAATATATAAAAATTGTAGAACTTGTAATTTTGTTTAATAAATACAGAGTAACATATAACTCTCATCATATTTAAGTGGTTAGAAATTATTCTTAAAGTTTATAACTATAATTTTATTTAATATAAAAACTGGAGTCTATAATAAACTATGTGTATAAATTATACATCTTAAAAAAAAAAACGTTAAATAAAATGTGCTAGAAATTAAAAAAAAACTATGAAACTACTATTACTTTAAAAAATACAATTTATGGCAATTGTTGTAGAAAGAAAAAAAATTATTACACATAATTTATTACATTACGTTAGAAATTATAGAAAAAAAAAAAAACATTAAGAACAAATCAAATTTTTTAGTGTGAAAGAATAAAGAAAAACAAACCCTAAATTTGAAAGCAAAAAAAAACTGTATCTTCATACAACTACACCTATAGTTACGCCTCGGAGAGGACTATTCCTGCGTTCTGTGAATGTGACCACATCTTGACAAAGCCAATCTGGGATCTTGCTTCCTGGCATGCTAAAATTCCTTATTTTCCTCAAAGATGCCTGCAACAAATTTGAAGGAACTTATGGAATTCATTTTTCTTCTTTCTAAAAGTTTCTAAGCAGAGGCTTAATATAAAGGGTTAATTATTTTTATAGCACTAAAAACAAAAAGCAAAGTATTTCAAAGATAGCACTGGTTTTAATTATTTTGTTTAGTGATATTGCCACGATAGGTTTTCCTAGTAATTTTGTAATTATTTGTGATAATTATAAATATTACTACGTGATAGTGACATAAAAACATAATCAAAACCAATGTTATGCATTAAATATTTTTTTATTAGTGCTATAAAAAAATTAGAACTCATTCTAGAAATGAGAGAGAGAGAGAGAGAGAGAACCTTAGCAAGTCTTTTCTTAGTTACCAAGGAGCAAGCATTGCAACAATTCATGTACAACCTTTTTAAAGACTTCAAGCATTCAAGGCCAGGAAAATCCTCCACTTTCTCACAGTTTGTAAGGTTCAATTCCTCTAAGCTTTCCAAGTTTGAAAGATCAGAAATATTCTCCAATTGAGTACAGTATGCAACATCCACCTTAACCAAACTCGAGTGAAGTGGAGGAAGGGACTTTAGCTCTCTACAAAAAAGAAATTTCTCGTAGAAGAGCAACAAACGAAATAGATCCAGGAGAAGAACAAAAATTGCAAAAAATGAACAACCAAGCGGAACAACACAATATTGAAAACTGAGAAGAAGGAAAAAAGAGCAGAAAAGGTGGAATATAAAAGTTTGAAGATGAAAGCAACGAAAATGGTGGAAACGATAATAAAGAAATTGAAAACAATATATATATATATATATACATACAAAACAAATGGATGACAAATCTCCCGTAGAGAATCCTGCAAGCAAAGCTCAATAAATATAATAATTAGTTTAAAACAGGTGTTACGCAATATAAAAGCCACCGTAAAACAGAACCAATAATCAACGTACAATAAAACATGAAACACCGTTATTGATTTACTGAACATGAAAAACAAATTTGTGATCACAAACATAAAAATCCTGCAAAACAAAGAGTAATCAATATAATCATTAGTCAACAACCGGTGTTACACTGCATGAGAAGCACATAAAAAACACAACCAATAATCAACAGACAAAAAGAAACTACATATGTAGTATAAAAATTTACAACATTAGGAAAACACGCGTCAAAACAAAAAACAAACACGATAATAGGAAAAAAAAAAAAAAAAAAAAAAACTCTCCAGGAACAGGGAAAAATTTTTTTTGTGACAAAACATTCAAAAGAAGTGAAGACTAAAGAAAAAAATAAATAAGCAAAAATTTATTCCAAAGAAGGAAAAAAATCGAAGGAAAAACAATGTATTCTCGGGAAAAAAAAATTGAAATATCAGCGAAGGAAAACAAAATTCTAATATGAAATAATGGAAAAAAAATGGATTATTTAGAAACCCAACCAACCGAACACAAAAAAGAAACAGAAGAAGGATATAGGAAAAAAGGGAAAACGAAACCCTAATATGAAATAAGAGGAAAAAATTTTGACACAATGAAATCTTAAAGAATCGAAAGGAAAAAAAAAAACATAGAGAAACAAAAAAACAACAGAGAATAAAGAACCAAAAAATAGAAGCTTAAATTATTCAGGGGAAAAGAAAAACATCAACAAAGGAAGAAGACCCATAGAAAACATATAAAAAAAAAAAAAAAAAAAAAAAAAAAAAAAAAAAACTGCAAGACCCAATAGATGAGAATTTGGTTAAAATAACCAAGTGAAAAAAGTAAAATTAGGAAAATGATTTTTAATTTTAATTTTATTTATTTCAGAAGAAAAGGCTACAGATAAAAAGTGAAATGAAGCAAATTTGAAAACGGTAAAAAGAAAGAAGACCAAATCAAATGACCAAAATGCCCAGAAAAAAACACAGAAACAAAATAAAACCGAGGATAAAACAGTAAAAACATTTAAAAGGACATGAACAGTATAAAAAAGACTTAAACAGAAAGAAACAGGGGTAAAATCGGAAATTAACTGTACTTAGTACAGTAACTTTCCGACCTCCTTTAGTAATAGGTATAATGTGGTATCTTGATTCGTCATGACAAAATTCTCCAACATAAACTAAACCCTAAATATTTCATCCAAAAAAAAAAAAAAAAAAAAAAATCGCTTGCCTCTTTCCGTCTCAAACTTAAAAAGATTTTGAAACAAGTAGACTAACTTTGGAACAATTTATTAGATTAAGGATATATTTTAACGTTATAAAAACCAAAAATCAAAAAAAGTTTGTGCTTGTGATTCAAAGATCGAAAAATTGATTAATTTAAAATAAAAATAAAAAACAAGAATATTGAGAAAAGGAACACACTAGAAAGTAGGGGGAAAAAAAATTTAAATAAGAGAGACAAGCATAGAAGTGTATCAATCTATTATTTTGACAATGTACTGATTTTGAGTTTATCTTTACCTCAGCTAAGCAGCGCAAAGAAAAAGAAGTAAAGTTTGAGAACTTTGAGTTTTCTATACAACTGCAAAAGAAGTTTGAGCCTTGAGGACCAATAATGAAGTGTATGAAAAGTTGTGAAATACATATATATTCTAAACAATTAAACCACAACCCGAAAAAAAAAAAAAAAAAAAAAAGACATACGTAATAAGACGGGAATTCTTAAAATAATAAAAGGGTCCTGATAAAGTACAACAGAATCTTAAATTAAGGTTTTCAGTGGTACACGTAAGCACCCTTAAAAGTAATACAAAAATATCCCGAAGAGGAATGTGAACCTACTCATTAGCGAATGGCCGGTGCTTGTTAATGAAAGCTCTTTCTTTGCAATTCAAACATTTCTATGGACCTCCAAACCATTTTAAAGCTATATATAGTGCGCCATTGACATTTTCTTTCTTTTTCTTACCTTTTTCTAGGAATTTTTCTGGTAATTTGTCTCATTAATAATCCCAATTTTTAATTATTAAAAAAATATACATAACAGATAAATTTTAATATAAATTTAACGACTGAAAAAATAAAAAACTATCAGAGAAAGTCTTTTTTTTTTGTCCTTCTCCTTTACTTTTGCAAAGTAGAGAATCTTGGATGGAATACTTGACAATACGTAATTCTAAAGTCTACCTAATTCCATTTATGCCCCTAGCTAATAATTTTTGTGAATTTTGGGTTTTATCAGTTTTAGGAACCTTGATGATGGAGAAAAAAAAAAAAGAAAGTTATTTCCTTTAGTATTTGAGATTAAAAAAAAAAAAAAAAAAAAACACATAAAAAAGAATTCCATATGGGCATGTTACAGAATATATCACTATGATCCCATTCTCCAGCTTCAATTAACTCAATCTTGACAGAAACATTGAGAGAAAAAAAAAAATGAAATATTGTTTATGTAATTGGTATTTAATTATAATAATGTTGGTCATGCGAATATTCCAGTCTAAAAAAGATTAAAAAAAAAGAAAAACAAGCAACGTGAATATCTGGTTGTGAGTGCATATCAATGGTCTGCAATTCCTAAAATCGATGTTGCCAATAGTGCCATATCCTTATATAATATGAAATTCAGGAAAGAGAAAAATCAAAATATTTGTCGACTCAATAGATGGAAGGTTTAGTCCTATAACACTATATAGACGTACAGCTTTGACATTATATAAATAGGACCACCACAAGAGATTATATGAAGTGATGAATCTAGTTGCCTTCCCCACATTGTAGCTTTCAGGAGGGTCCTCTTGCCTGGTCACAGGATAATCGAAACCTCAGAAATATACAAATAATATGTCCAAAACTTAACCAAGTCTATAAAACTTGACCAAATACATTATCTTGATCTAACTAGGTAGGCAACTTTTTTTATTATATTAGAGAATCTTTATAGTGGTGAAGATTATTTTACTCTAAAGACAGGAATTTTTGTTTTTAATTATTTAGTTAATTTTTAACGGTTAAATATTTATACACGTTTATATTAAAAATTTATAACGTGTTATTAGTACATATTAGGCATTGTTCATTTTACCAATTTAAATTTTTAATTTTAGATTTTTACAGTAAAAAATTTTTAGAAAATGTCACATTTAACTTTTTCTATTATAATAAAAAAATTTTAAAAATATCACATCTCAACTTAAATTAAAAATTTTAATATACCTAAATCACCATCACTTCCTGTAAAAAAAAAAAAAAGCACGTGAGCCATCCATATTGCTACTGCCATGATTCATCAGGTTCTGTCACTTTCCTAAGCAACTGCCACATTTATGTCTTGAACTGCTCAGTAGATTATAATTTTTGGACCAATCACATGTCAGATTTAATTAAAATAATTATTTGAGTGTAAAGGCATATTTACGGAACTGTAATAAAATGTATAAGACATAGGTTTAGAAAGAAAAGTAAATAAATAAAATGGAAGACAATAGCTACCGTTTATTTATTTATTAGAAAGTGGAATGATAAATAATCAAGTTCTTCTTCCAGTGTTTACTAAACTTAATAATAGAAATCTTATATTGCTTTCTTTTTTCCTGTAACAAGCTGGAACATAAATCTTATTAATGTAAGTAATTACTATTTTTTTCATATTTAAATAATTATTATGGAAGTAAGTGCTCGTATGCCATTTGTTCGTAACTTGATATATTTTCTAGTGTAAGGATTGAGTGATTGTTGTATTGAATGATTATATAAGGTAAGGACATATGTGAGGGATTTGATTGAATAATAAAATTTATTGCTTAGACTAAGATCAGCACCCACTTAATGCCCCTATCTATTAATTTGAAACTCCTTTTGAAACTAATCGTATATTGCTACTAAATCTACAATCTCCAACACACCTAAATTCCATATATATTTGAAACTCTTTTTGATACTTGATATTATACCTCTTTGAAACATGAGCCTATAGTACATTTTGTTGGAAAATGACTTGTAAAGCCATATTAAACGCACATTTTGAGGTCTATTTTGGAAAGAGATCCAGTTGAATTTTGAAACGAGTCTTGATAGATTTATGTTCTCCATTATGAGGAGATCAAAATCGAGTATTCATACACTCAAAATGGATATTGGGTGAATGAGAAATTGATGTTCTAAGTATGTCATTTAGAATGGTTAAGATAGTTGAAAATTGTAAAAAATCTCACATTGGCTAGAAATGAAGCCTTAGTGGTGTTTATAAGTTATTGCACTTTGAAGCCTAGCTCTCTCTGGTATATATGCTTAGTTTTGCAATTTTTATTATTTTTTTGATTCTGCCCAAGACTTTCCAGCCATTTGGCCTAAACTTAATGCTTGGTAAATGAGCATAATGGTGTGTAATGGGGCTTAATGGAGACCAATGAAGGAAAACCAAAATTTGTCATGGTTAATAACCTTAATGGCATTAGTTTTCATCATCAAAGTCCGAATATATATGAAAAATGTGACCGGATTCATCATGGGGAAAACTAACGTTTTTGCTCAATTACAATGCAGATTAATGTGTTTTTAAAACACCATAATGTCATGGTCGAATCTGGAGCCTATATAAAGGTCCTACTCTACATGAACAAAACACTTGCACATAACATACTCATCCAAATTCTCTTCTCCTCTCTCTCGGTTCTCTCTTCTTTTCCGAGTTATTTGTGCATTTTTTGTACTTTGGTTTTGGTGATAGAAGGAAGGTCTAAGTTCTAGTTCGCCGGACGGTTCCGATAGTGCTTCGAGCTACTATCATTATCGTTATATCTTGAGAGAGACGAAACCCAACGTTGCCTCAAGCACTTGCCAAAGGGGACAAATTTGTTTTAAAAAAAACGTGGTTCACGTGCCTCGACATCCTTACAATCTCATTTTCCGAGTTTGGTACAAAGGTTGAATTAGTATTATACAATCTCATCATTTTGATCTTACAAAAGTTGTTGTTTTTCTTTGTATTTTCTATATTTTTTTTGTTCTAACACATTTTACTACTAAGTTGGTACGTAGAATACTATTAAAAATAAACAATGTTCTTAATGATTGAATGTAAGAATAATTAAATACAGAGTCTTGCAAGAAAGAAAAAACAAAAAGAAAAAAAAAAGAGTTGCAAATATTTTGCAAGATGACAAATTTCACAAACTTTTTCAACCATTTATGGATATTTCAACAACTCTTTGCGATATTCGGTGCATATTGTCAACATTTCTCGATTTATGGACCATCGCGGATGTTTAAAACAAATTTATCCCTCTCCTATTATCCATGTTGAGCTTTTAAAATACGGATGATATCGCAATTATTTTATTTTATTTTATAGAATAGTATCATAGAGGTACTTTTCATGATGTCTGAATAGTTTGATGATAAGTTTATCTTTGCACCTAATGCTTTTTGTCAATTGGCGATGCGCCATTCCTTGCTAGTGGAACAAGTAACAATTTGACACGTCTAAAGTCTTGTTTTGAGCAAAATCTCCGAGAGAACCTTAACCAAATTTGTATTTATTTACCAACACACTATGTTGTATACATCTTAATGAAAAGTAGGTTTTATGATCTGCATTCTACTATCCTAGTGAAGAATTTAAACATTACTATGCCAGAAGAACAAATGAAAGCATATAAACCAATTATTTGCAATATAGTCCTCACATGTTTCCCCACAGAACCAACCATCATGTCTTTTGAAGACCACCAAGACACAAGGAAAGATTCCTTCACAATCCCCAAAGATGTCATTATCTGAATTAAGTTCTTCCGAGTAGAATCCACAGTCCAATCAATCCTTTTTGCACACCCTTTCTACTGATCAAAAAATTCCATTCCTAATCTCTTTTTGATGGGACTCGGATGGCGAGATGATGGATTTAAAATCGACCAGTAAATCTGCGTCACAAAAAATTAGAGATCAAAGATCACTTCATGACATGACTGATAATATTCTACAGGATTGATCAGAGTGAAGACAAGTACAGGAACAAGCAGAGGAAAACTGCGGCGGCTACAGAGTTGTGTCCATAGCATAGCAGCCAAGAACTCGAAGAAAAGTTGCAAATTCCTGCTGATAAATAAGAAATTTTGGTTTAGGTTTCCAGCATGCGCAACTCAGAGTCGTTCAAGAAATCAAATAATTAGATGACATGGCATGAATTAGAATAACATCTGCTCAAGTATTACATAAAAGAGAACTCTATTCACTTTGGTGTAACTCATGATGACAGGCTTTGCTATAAAAGAGTGAGAAAAAGTACATGCTGAAAATGATTTAGCAGAAAAGAAGGGCGTTTAGAACCTGCAAGTGCTCTAGAGCATTTTGTGCGCGTGGCTCCGCCATAGATGCCTCGAAATCGATATAGAAAAGGTAGTCAAAGTACCTGCAACCAATGAAAAGCGGAGGTTGTCTCACTCATATCAAAGGACACATTAACAAGGCACAATGACATATTTGAACCGAGTAGTAAGCAGGCCCCGTTTGACAAATGCTTAAACAATTTCGGCGTCATCGGAGTGACTTTTCTTTTTTAACTTTGTAAGAGATTGCTCAATGTAGAAACATAGAGAGAAAGGCAAAACAGGGTTACTAGTCTACAACATATCAAGACCAAATACATAGACTTCTATACTATTCTCTTCGCTTTATTTATAGTCAAGATTATAATTCAGTAAAGAACTGATGAGCATGGCATTATGGTGTTATCTAATTCAAAAGATTGCTTGAAAATGATACTCACTTGGCTTTCCCGGTGTTGGAGTCATCAACTACCCTTAATGGTCGGTTTCTTTGTGGCCGGCTTTCAATCTGAATTTTGCATTGAGATTAACTGCAAGATCAAGATTCTAATACTCTCTGTATTATACTGGCAGAATAAATTCTTTGTTCATGTTACCTTTGTCAAATTTATTTCCCTCAGAGAAAACACTGCCAATGCTTTAAACAAAACTCCAGGGCCTTCCTCCAAAGTAAACACAATGCTTGTCTGGAATAGAAGAGAACAATAATATTCGACTTCTGTAATGTTAAAGGACGGCACAAATAGATAAAAATCTTACTTTGAACGGCTTATCAACTCTTGGAATAATTGGATCCCTTGCAAGTACAAGAAAACGTGTTACATTATAAAGGTCATCCTGCATAAGCCATGAAAGTTATGTAAAGTGAAGTAGATGCTCTTCTGAAGCAGAATTTTATAGAATTCGGCATCTGAAGATTACAATACGCAAGAAAAAATGGCATAGGCAGTGACTAATGCCATGCAACAGAAAGAAAGAATGGTTAGAAACCGAGCAGTCTTTGGTTCATATGAGATTTAACAAAAATAGTTGCATACATTAAAGAAATTAGAAGAAGACTTTACCTGGATGCTTTCTGCTACTACATTGAGGCCATAAATAGTTGCAGCTCGAGCACTCGCAATAACACCGACATCCCTCTGCCTTTTTGACGCAATATACTGAATCAAAATTATGAAAGAAAAACTTGAGTGAGATTATACATATTAGTATGTCATAGATCAGACAAAGTGACAATAAAGATCTAACAAGACATTTATAAATCACCTGAGCAGCACCGGCCGTATCATCAGCATTTTCTTGGACCACACCTAACTTACTCAGGAAAGTATCACTTGAGGCAAGTGCCTAAAACCATTGATTTCTAAGAACATTAGCACTACAGTGGTAAAAATTTTAATAGCTTTGTCTAAAGCAACTGTGTGCAAAGAGACAGAACAAAATCACGCACTACTATGAAATGACCCGACATAAAATAATTGCTGACCTGAGGATGACTTAGAACACGCGTTAAGTGATCCGCTCTAATTCCTGGTAGAGCTAGAAGGCAGAAATTAACATCCAATTGAACCTCCCCCACAATGTGAAGCCTATGACGCAGGAGTAAATCATAGTTGCGATGGATGCTTCCTCCAGAAGAACTCTCAATCGGAAGAACCTAAGAGCGATTGAATATATTTGTGAATAATGGCATAAGCCTCACTGTTGATTAGCGGAAATATATATACAATAATGATGATACAAATAATGGTAAGTTTCCTAATACACCGAATCTCCTACAATCAAGGTAATGTACGTAATCTCCTACAATCAAGGTTGGTTATTACAATTGATTTACAAATAATATATATTGAAGGAAAGGATATTTACGTATCCTTAATATGCCCCCGCAAGATAGTGGATCTATCAGAGATTCCTATCTTGTTTCGTAGTGTAGCAAATCGAGAACGCGGTAAAGGCTTAGTGAGGGCGTCGGCTAGTTGATCGGAAGAAGAGACATGAGCGACGCGAAGTTCTCCACTCTGAACTTTATCTCTGACAAAGTGGAAGTCGATAGCAACATGCTTCATTCGGGAATGAAATACTGGATTCGAACAAAGATATGTTGCCCCGATGTTGTCACAATAGATGGTCGGCACAATCGCGCATTGCAATCCAAGTTCGGGATAGTAAGGAGCGAATCCATGTTACCTCCGCTGCAGATGGCGACAACACTTCGATATTCAAAATTTTCATGGATGATCGGGCAACAGTACGTTGCTTTTTAGAGCTCCAAGAGATAGGGTTGCGTCCGAGATAGACAAGATATGCACTAGTGGAAGTGCAGTCATCTTTGTTTCCAGCCCAATCGGCATCTGAAAAAGCATGGAGAGATGCGGGAGAATCTCGATAGATCATGAGGCCATGATTGATGGTTCCACAGAGATAGCGTAAGAGACGTTTGGTGGCAGCCCAATGTTCAGTTGTTGGCCTGTGCATATATTGAGAGAGTTTGTTCACAACAAATGCTATGTCCGGCCGAGTCAAAGAGAGATATTGTAAGCTGCCAACTACTGTCCGATACTCAGTGGGGTCAGACAGGGTAGTCCCTGAGTGGAGTGAGAGAACTGGAGTGGTGGCTATGGGTGTCGTCATTGGCTTAGCATCTGTCATTTTAGTGCGAACAAGAAGATCATTGATGTAGCGCCGCTGGGATAGAAATAAACCATCTTTGGTAGAAGTGACTTCAACACCCAAAAAGAAGGATAATGGGCCAAGATCTTTTATAGAGAATCGTTGTGCAAGAAGTTGGATGAACTTGGTAACCACCATGTCATTGTCCCCTGTAAGGATGAGGTCATCAACATAAACAAGTAGATAGAGCCTATGACCTCCATGGTGACAAATGAAGAGTGAGGTATCTGCATGGGAGTTGACAAATCCAGATGTAAGGAGAAAAGTCTTCAATTCATGATACCAAGCTCGAGGTGCTTGCTTGAGACCATAGATTGCTTTGTGAAGTTTGCACACATGAAGTGGTTGAGCACTGTCAACAAAGCCGTGGGGGTGGACCATGTAAACTTCATCGGATAGAGTGCCTTGAAGAAAGGCATTATTAACATCAAGTTGACGAAGAGACCATCCGCGAGATACAGCAATGCTAAGGACAAGGCGCACTGTGGTTGGTTTGACGACAGGACTGAAAGTATCTTGATAGTCAATGCCTGCACGTTGATGAAAACCTTTTGCAACTAGTCGTGCTTTGTACCTGTCAATAGAACCATCAGATAAGCGTTTAGTGCGAAATACCCATTTACAACCAATAAGGTTTTGGGATGGATGTGGTGGAACAAGTTGCCATGTGTCGTTCCGAACAAGAGCATCAAATTCTTCTGACATGGCCCGACGCCATTTTGGATCCTTGATGGCTTGGCTATAGCATGTTGGATCAGGTTGGTCTGTGGTGGATAGGGTGGTGAGAAGGTTTAATTTTTGAATTGGTTTGGTAATGTGATTCTTGGCACGGGTGAGCATTGGGTGGGTATTGGAAGGTGTGGATGTAGTGGTCGTGTCCGGTGGAGGTGAGGTGGGTAAGTCCATAATTGGGGTTGGAGATTGTGGAATGGGTAAGGGTATGTTTGGGTTTGAGTTGGTGGCGGGGTTGTTGGTGAAGCAAAGACTCGAGGTGCTCAACTGTGGCGGGAGGAGGACTAGAGGTGGCGCTTGGTGTTAGTACATGTGGATGTGTCGACATGGGAATAGAAAAGAATGATGGTGAGGTGGGAACCCAATGAGAGATGGTGTCAACAAAGGGGTCTAGATAGATCGATTGGATAGAAGAGAAAGGGAAGATAGATTCAACAAAGTTGACATGACGAGAGACATAGATTTTGGAAGATTGAGGGTCAAAGCAAAGATAGGCACTTTGAGTGAGGGAGTATCCAAAAAATACACATGGTTTGGAACGAGGCTCTAGTTTGTGATGAGTGTATGGCTTGAGCCAAGGATAGCAGAGACAACCAAAGATTCGAAGTTTTGAGTAATTAGGTGGAGTGCCAAATATCTTTTGGAAAGGAGAAGTCATTTGTAGTGTGGGTGTAGGCATACGATTGATGAGGTAGACAGCTGTTTGAAAAGCATGAGGCCAATAAAGAAGTGGAATAGATGCATGGGTAAGGAGAGCAAGACCAGTTTCGACGATATGACGATGACGACGTTCTGAATACCCGTTGTGTTCTGGAGTATGAGGAGGAGTAGTGAGATGGGAAATTCCGTTGATGGAAAGGAAATTTCGTAATGCTTGATATTCACCACCATTATCGGTATATAATGTGATTATAGAGCGGGCAAAATATTTTTCTACGATTTGTTTGAAGCGAATAAACACATCATGAACCTCAGATTTTTGTTTTAATGGGTACAACCACATATATTTTGTAAAGTGATCAACAAAAAGAGCATAGTATTTGTAACCATCATTTGAGATTATGGGAGAGGTCCAGACATCAGAATAAAGCACTTCAAGTGGAAATTTTGTAGTGATAGTAGATGAGGAAAACGGTAGCTTATGAGTTTTATTACATTGACAAGCATTACAAAATAAAGATGATAGACTTGAGGACGAAGTAAGTAGATTATTTTGGTGAACAATGTTTTTAAGAATCGGGAGAGCGGGATGGCCTAGCCTGTGGTGCCAATCAGAGTTGGTGGTTTTGACACTAGAGAAGGAAATTATTGGAGAGGTGGAAGTCTGTTGGGTTGGCCACTCATACACACCATCTCTAGTCCGTCCCTGCATAAGTCGTGCCCCCGTGCGAAGATCCTTCACAAGAAAAGAGAAAGGTAAAAATTCCACAGAGACATTATTATGTTGACAAAGCTTGGATATGGAAATTAAATTTTTATTCATAGAAGGAACACAGAGAACATTGTTTAAGGTTAAAGGGTGAGAGTTAGAGTTGAGAGATGCGGAACCAATTAGTGGGTAATTGGTAGGTTTGTGCCATCGCCGATCATGATATCGCTTGTACCGTGATATGGAGAATGAAGAGAGAGATTGCTCAAGTCGGAAGTGACATGGTGTGAGGCTCCACCGTCAAGAAGCCAAGACATGTCGGGAGAGACGTTTTGGTTGAGCCGACCGAGTGGCATGGTGATTGGTGGCCCCGCAGTGTGCACGTGGTTGGTATACATGCCGATTGTTGGTAGAACGGGACGAGATGGCCAAGGCGGTGTTGATTGCCAAGGAATGAAGCGAAGCTGGGACATTGTTTGGCGGTATGTCCTTGGACGCTGCGCACTTGACAACGGCCTAGATATGGTTTTTGAGGACGAGAGCCATTGTTTCCAACGGCGATTGTTGTGGTGGCCTTGGTTGTAGGTTGGCGGGATTATTGCCTTTGTTCTTCCATGCCGGGGCCTTGATGGTAGGATTAGCCGTGGCAGGGTATGGACTTGGTTTATCCTCTTTGTCGGGCTAGAGAAGCTTCAAAGGTGATTAGTTTCTCATGCAATTCTTCAAAAGTGATAGGAGAATCACGAGCTTGAACAGCAGAGACAAGATCTTTATATTCCTCGCCAAGACCGTCAAGGATCTTCATGGTTATGTCCTCTTCATGCATTGGTGCACCAAGAAGAGCAAGTTCATCGGCTCGACTTTTAATAGATTGCATGAACTCAGTGACACTTTGTGTTCCTTTGACAGGATTCTTCAATTTTCCTTTGACTTGAAGGAGGCGGCCTCTAGAAGGCTTGGCGTACGTTTGAGCAAGGATGAGCCAAGCATCACGTGAGGTTTTTGCAGTCGCAATGAAAGGTATGAGAGAAGGCGAGAGAGAGCCGATAATAGCGTTGAGAATGAGTTGGTCTTGACGGATCCAAAAAGAAAAATCTGGGTTTGGTTGTTGTGAACCATTTGTTTGAATGGTTGGCGGAGGGCATGGTTTCGAGCCGTCCACGAAACCGAGCAGATCATATCCAACAAAAAGGGTGTGGAATTGGAGTTTCCAAGACACATAGTTGGTTGTGGTGAGTTTGAGAGGGGCTTGGGCAGCCACATTGATGGAAATTAAGGTCTGTGTGTTTTCGAGAGGATTGATAATGAGAGGCCGAGAAGTGGATGAAGGTGTAGAGGTAGTAGAAGAATTTGGTGTTGATGCCATGGAAAGATGGAAGATGAGAGGACTGATATTATTTTCCAGGAGGGATTGTCGACTATGGACTGAGATTAGAGCCAAGGAGGAGCTCTGATACCATAAGAGCGATTGAATATATTTGTGAATAATGGCATAAGCCTCACTGTTGATTAGCGGAAATATATATACAATAATGATGATACAAATAATGGTAAGTTTCCTAATACACCGAATCTCCTACAATCAAGGTAATGTACGTAATCTCCTACAATCAAGGTTGGTTATTACAATTGATTTACAAATAATATATATTGAAGGAAAGGATATTTACGTATCCTTAATAGAACCGCCTTATCAGCCAGCCATAATTCAACAGCCTGCAAGAATAATTATAGAATTAACATCATAAAAAAGGAGTCCACATCCTCGAAACTGAGATCCTTGTTAGCTAAAAAGAATGACCACATGTTAGGGATAATATAGTTTGTTCTGTAGCTACATGGATATTTGATAAAAGTGATCAAAATTGAACTATTTTCTAGTTTTTGTTGACAGAATGTAAGAACTAGTAGCATAATAAACCTTGAACGTATCTTCAAACTCATTACAAGGAACTGTTTGACATTTAGGATATGCTTTGAGTGCAGCATCTTCACAATACGATCCCGGTAATCCCTGCGCCAAAATTAGCAACTCAATTGAGAAATGATGAAGCTTTTAGCAGAAAATTCATTGATCTTCTTCTTTCATTTCTCCTTTGTAATAACACCATACCTTGAATGCGATTCGCACCTTGGTATCATCCTTGGAATTGATAGAAAATTCAGAGATGGTTAATGGTCCTGCATGATCGTTTAAAAGTTCAGGTAGTCCGAAACCAGAAATTGTCAAAAGTAATTAACTACCTTGAAACAAAAAGCTAAAGTAATCTTCCTAGGATTAAGGGCACCAATTGACTTGGGGAGGAATATGTAGGAAGTTGTAGCTTCTTGTTAAAGACAGAATTAACACATATTTTCATTTATTCTTTTTATTGTCTCAAAGTCTTATGTAGAGGTTTACCAGAACAAATCAGTTTAAAGATATTTCTGATCTCTCACTCAAGTCTAACATTATCTTTTTCACCTTATTACTTTCTGAGCCAGAGTCAACTGAGAAATCCTATACTGAAAAGTAACAATATATACACGAATCCGTAAATTCTTCAATCACATAATAACTATCTAAAAAGTGTCCATTGGCTGTATCCACATGATACCATAGATACATTACTATTTTTGTTTTAGTGTATAACCAAGAAGTTCATTAAAAATTATAAAAAAAAAAAAAACCCAGAATTACCCACTTGGAAAAGAGCTCAAATCTTTGTGCAATCTCTTGGAAATATCATGATGGTCCTGGTGATCAGCAACTCTCCGCAATTCACTCGTTGGCTTTGACAACTTCTTGTCTTCAAAAGAGTTGATCCCACAAGTACGACAAGACGATGAAGCCGAACGACCAACAAACGAGACCATTTTGAAAGCAACCTCCTCAGATGGCCTCAAAGCAAAACTTCCCCTCCTCAATTGAGGAAAACTGTTCCCCGCCACGGCCGCAGACTCCATAGTCATTAGAACATTCAAAAATTTATCTAAAATCCGATAGAATCCGATCGAAATGTTTCGGATATACAAAGGGTTGTCTTCCTTTTCCTTTTTCTGGTTAAAAAAAATCTGCTTTGCCTAGTGGAGATGCCAACTGCCAAGAAATATGTTGAGCCTTTGCATATTTAAAAAAAAAAAAAAAAAAAAAAAAAAAAGCGGACCAAATATAATAATGAACTTGTTTTTAGGAGTTGGAAGATTGGTTTGGACTTTTCTTAGATGTTAGCACTTGAAAACTTGTTTAAGTGAAGAAAGCTTTTGATTTGTGTTTGCATTTCTTGCTTCTGCGGGTGAGACCGTTTCAAGTTCAGTCCAAGTCGTATTGACTGTGATATCTTTGAATTCTTCCTAGTTAAAATTAAAGTCGTTCACACTTATATCAGATCAAAAACGTCGTTCACACTTATATAAAGACAAAAGGGAGTTTCTTATCTGACATTATACCTATTACTAAAGGAGGTCGGAAAGTTACTGTACTAACTACAGTTAATTTCCGATTTTATCTCTGTTTCTTTCTGTTTAAGTCTTTTTTATACCGTTCATGTCCTTTTAAATGTTTTTACTGTTTTATCCTCGGTTTTATTTTGTTTCTGTGTTTTTTTCTGGGCATTTTGGTCATTTGATTTGGTCTTCTTTCTTTTACCGTTTTCAAATTTGCTTCATTTCACTTTTATCTGTAGCCTTTTCTCGAGGCCTTTGTAAAAATCTCTGGAAATAAATAAAATTAAAATTAAAAAGTCATTTTCCTAATTTTACTTTTTCACTTGGTTATTTTAACCAAATTCTCATCTATTGGGTCTTGCAGTTTTTTTTTTTTTTTTTTTTTTTTTCGGTTTTTTCGGTTTTTTTTTATATGTTTTCTATGGGTCTTCTTCCTTTGTTGATGTTTTTCTTTTCCCCTGAATAATTTAAGCTTCTATTTTTTGGTTCTTTATTCTCTGTTGTTTTTTTGTTTCTCTATGTTTTTTTTTTTCCTTTCGATTCTTTAAGATTTCATTGTGTCAAAATTTTTTCCTCTTATTTCATATTAGGGTTTCGTTCTCCCTTTTTTCCTATATCCTTCTTCTGTTTCTTTTTTGTGTTCGGTCGGTTGGGTTTCTAAATAATCCATTGTTTTTTCCATTATTTCATATTAGAATTTTGTTTTCCTTCGCTGATATTTCATTTTTTTTTTCCCGAGAATACATTGTTTTTCCTTCGATTTTTTTCCTTCTTTGGAATAAATTTTTGCTTATTTATTTTTTTCTTTAGTCTTCACTTCTTTTGAATGTTTTGTCACAAAAAAAAATTTTCCCCTTCTGTTCTGGAGAGTTTTTTTTTTTCCTATTATCGTGTTTGTTTTTTGTTTTGACGCGTGTTTTCCTAATGTTGTAAATTTTTATACTACATATGTAGTTTCTTTTTGTCTGTTGATTATTGGTTGTGTTTTTTATGTGCTTCTCATGCAGTGTAACACCGGTTGTTGACTAATGATTATATTGATTACTCTTTGTTTGCAGGATTTTTTATCGAGCTGTGATCACAAATTTGTTTTTCATGTGCTGTAAATCTGTATAACGGGTGTTTCATGTTTTATTGTACGTTGATTATTGGTTCTGTTTTACGGTGGCTTTTATATTGCGTAACACCTGTTTTAAACTAATTATTATATTTATTGAGCTTTGCTTGCAGGATTCTCTACGGGAGATTTGTCATCCATTTGTTTTGTATGTATATATATATATATATATTGTTTTCAATTTCTTTATTATCGTTTCCACCATTTTCTTTGCTTTCATCTTCAAACTTTTATATTCCACCCTTTTTGCTCTTCTTTCCTTCTTCTCAGTTTTCAATACTGTGTTGTTCTGCTTGGTTGTTCGTTATTTGCAATTTTTGTTCTTCTCCTGGATCTATTTCGTTTGTTGCTCTTCTACGAGAAATTTATTTTTTGTAGAGAGCTAAAGTCCCTTCCTCCACTTCCCTCGAGTTTGGTTAAGGTGGATGTTGCATACTGTACTCAATTGGAGAATATTTCTGATCTTTCAAACTTGGAAAGCTTAGAGGAATTGAACCTTACAAACTGTGAGAAAGTGGAGGATTTTCCTGGCCTTGAATGCTTGAAGTCTTTAAAAAGGTTGTACATGAATTGTTGCAATGCTTGCTCCTTGGTAACTAAGAAAAGACTTGCTAAGGTTCTCTCTCTCTCTCTCTCTCTCATTTCTAGAATGAGTTCTAATTTTTTTATAGCACTAATAAAAAAATATTTAATGCATAACATTGGTTTTGATTATGTTTTTATGTCACTATCACGTAGTAATATTTATAATTATCACAAATAATTACAAAATTACTAGGAAAACCTATCGTGGCAATATCACTAAACAAAATAATTAAAACCAGTGCTATCTTTGAAATACTTTGCTTTTTGTTTTTAGTGCTATAAAAATAATTAACCCTTTATATTAAGCCTCTGCTTAGAAACTTTTAGAAAGAAGAAAAATGAATTCCATAAGTTCCTTCAAATTTGTTGCAGGCATCTTTGAGGAAAATAAGGAATTTTAGCATGCCAGGAAGCAAGATCCCAGATTGGCTTTGTCAAGATGTGGTCACATTCACAGAACGCAGGAATAGTCCTCTCCGAGGCGTAACTATAGGTGTAGTTGTATGAAGATACAGTTTTTTTTTGCTTTCAAATTTAGGGTTTGTTTTTCTTTATTCTTTCACACTAAAAAATTTGATTTGTTCTTAATGTTTTTTTTTTTTTCTATAATTTCTAACGTAATGTAATAAATTATGTGTAATAATTTTTTTTCTTTCTACAACAATTGCCATAAATTGTATTTTTTAAAGTAATAGTAGTTTCATAGTATTTTTTTTTAATTTCTAGCACATTTTATTTAACGTTTTTTTAAGATGTATAATTTATACACATAGTTTATTATAGACTCCAGTTTTTATATTAAATAAAATTATAGTTATAAACTTTAAGAATAATTTCTAACCACTTAAATATGATGAGAGTTATATGTTACTCTGTATTTATTAAACAAAATTACAAGTTCTACAATTTTTATATATTTATATTCACGTTTTAGTATGTAAGCATTTTCCTTTTTGAGTTATTTATTAATTTTGTAAGCATTTTCCTTTGTGAGTTATTTATTAATTTCATGTTTATTATTCGATAACACTCCACACAAACAGAATAGGAAATAATACATTTTTATAATAGTTAACTATAATTTATATATTTATTTCATATCTATATTAATAATTTATCTGTAAGATTTATAATTATAGATTAAAATAAAAGAAATGTTTTCATTGATAACTATACCACCGTGCAAATGCACGGGGATCACACTAGTCATACCTATAGTACATGAAGGTCTTAGTTAGTTAATTTAAATTTTTAATTTAAATTAAAATATAATTTTATGTGAGAATGTGATTATTTTTTTTTTAAATTTATTATAATAAATTTTAAATTTTAATTTTAAATTAATAAAATAAACAGAACTTAAATAATTATAAATAGTTCATTTTAAAAGCTATGAGAAGGAAAAAAAAAAAAAAAAAAAAAAAAAGAAGAAGAAGTTGAGAAGCCAACAAGTAAATGTTTTACTTGACTAGGGAAATTTACGGCTACAGTCCCTAGCCTTTAAAATGTACCATATGAGTCCTTAAAATAACAAAAACAATGCGTGTAGGATTCTTTCGTCTAATTACATTGACGCGATCGTTTATTAATTACCTCATGAGCAAAAATGTATAGGACAAAAATAATACTTAGCGTACGCTTACCTTTAATAAGAAATGGAAAGAACTGAAAATCGCAATAAATTAGTGACCTAAGTGTAACACTTGCAAAGGACCGACGGTGCACATTTCATGCATTGGAGACGTAAGTGTTTAATACTTACAAAAAGTTGAGGACTGAATCCACAAATTACCTCCCAATACTTATTTCTGTTGATTAAAATATCTCATAACTAGTTGTGAGTTCTACAAGTATGTTCTGTGTTTTGAAAAAAAGAAAAAAGAAAAGTATTGCTTGAATTTTGATTTACGAAGAATGCTCTCAATAATATGTACATAAAAACATTATCTGAAACATTAGTCAACTAATAAATTGAACTTATTTATTTATTTATTTATTTTTTAAGAAGAAGAAGAAGGAGACTTGATGCAGGAGCTATGTTTGTGATTCTGTGAGAGGCTAGTTTAATTTCTTAGTAATTAAATACTTAGAATAATACTTGAATAGATATTATTGAGGAGATTTTTTATATTTTAAATATTACAAGTTTTTTAGATTCAAAATACACCAGCAGAATACTTTTTTTTTATTAGTAAAAGAATTTTCCCTAGTAATTATTTTATTAATCATATTATGTTATGATCATGCGTATTATGAATTCCTATAACTCTATATATGCAATTTTGGAAGAGTTTCACAATAATTTATCTAGGGTATATGATACAAAAGAACGCTTTTGTTGACAATTAACCGATCTCTTGAATATGAACTGGTCAAGATAAGGTTTTTGACATGGCAGATTCAACTAAATCACAAGTAACTTTCTTCATGATTACACGACAAAACCATGTTAGTTGGTTATTATCAGCTAATTCCAGTAACTCAATTTTGTACGTTCTTTTTGGGAGGGCAGATGATTAATTTCTCTACAATTAATCGGTGTCTTTCAACATAATTTTTTCCCTTAAAAAAGCAGATTTTTTTTTTTAATCCTTTTCCTAATGTATCAACTTTGTACTTTGGTTAACAAGTAATAAGTAGTAATTTCAATAACAACGTAATTAGTTGTTTTATTTGTTTTCATTGTTGAGTGAAGAATATGCGAGTTGCTGAGGGAGAAGTATTTTTTACATAAATCAAAGGATATTGGGCCTAACTTAATTTAACAAAATCGACTTATTAGTGGAGGATTGTCCTCACTTAAGTAGATCATGTCAATATTTTCAGCCAATGTAAGATTCTAATAGTATTTAAGAAAATGAAAAATTTACGCTATCTTGATGTTCAGCAAAAAAGTAGTTGAGATGATAAAAAAAAATGTTGAGTGTCACAAAAATTTCCAATCCTGATCAATTTCTATATATATATATATATATATATATATATATATATATATTCTCAAGCAATTATAGACTCATATTGAAGTCTCAATTGAGAATAAATTAAACAACCACAACAAACAACAAGAACTATGATTCGGAATTAAACTCTAAACCTTTGACTTAAACCATAAGAGATACATTATTTTGGTTGAAATCGTTCGGTGATAGGAGAAGACCAATCAAATTTCGTACACAAAATTCAGAGTTAGATTCAATAATCCACCGCAAGCAATACTCTTTTAGGCCCCTTATTCCAGTTTTTTATGAATTCACGAGTGCCCTTAATAGACGGGCTTAGACAGTCTTTCACATAGCTTAATTGTTTTAACAGCTATGGAGACCTCATTCTAAACACTACTAATTAAACCTTTATTTGAAAGAAGTCCTTAATGAATATATGAGTGCAGTCAATGGAAAAGGCTCATGCATTAACCAGCAGATGACACGACTATTCTATTAAAAAGTTTCAATTAATAGAGAAAGCGCAATTAAATTCCTTAACCATTGCATGGCCACGGAGACCTCACTCTAAGCACTACTAATTTAAACATTTAATTTAAAAGAAGTCCTTTATGAATATATGAATGCAGTCAATGGAAAAGGCTCATGCACTTCTTCCAGGCCTAAATCATGTAAGCCCACCCTTAAGTTCAAGGAAATTTTTGTATCATATCAGCATGCATTAGAATTTAGGGTCTTTGTTCACATAGACGACCATTAAACTAATCTTTTTTGTTTTTTTTTTTTTTTTTATTCACTGCAAGAAGTGTTTTTTAGTGATAAACGTTCCATTTGGTCTTCATCCTTATTCCCTTTTTTTGTTTCGTGCTAAGATTCATCCTTTGTTCCTTAATTTGTTTATGTTAGGTATTTTTATTAATTGACAATTTCTTGGTAATATTATAAAAATTCAAAAAACAGGTGAAGAAAAAGCAATCTTGATCGTGATATTGGTGCAGACTTGATCATGTTATAATTTTTGTAGATATAAGGATGGAGTTCCAACAAAGTAAATATAGCAGCCGTGGTTTAAAGGTCGAAAGATTTGCTTTGTGGGTTTAAATTCAAGTTGTTGTTGGTTTCGAGTTGAGCACTTTTGACAAGTTATGATAAGGATTGCAATAGAAGATATGCCTTGAATTTGAATTTAAAAAAGGGCATGTTCGATATTTGAATTGCAATGAAGATAAAAGGAGTGGTACGTGCAGTACAAGTCCAAATGTAAATTCAGATTTAGTTTGATATTTGAAACTCAAAAGATGATTTGATTAAGTCTACTTATGTGTAAGTTAGAAAAAGGATATTAGTTGAAGATATATGTGGAGGTTTGGATATGATATTAATTTTGGAATTCAATTAAGTTTGACTTGGTCTAATGTGTGTATATTGGGTGGCCTACGTTGATAAGGAATATAAATTATATAAATAGAACTCAACATCATTCATTTTCTGGGCTTCTTGAGTTTTCACGTATAATATTTTGAGAAGTTTCTATTATTATTTTTTGAGAAAAGACGTTTGCAGTGTTGAAGGGAGTTCAACCTTTATCGTTTATCGGGAGAAGAATTTGAAGCTTTCGGAAGAGAGCGATCTGCTAGTTGAAGGGATATCACCATATAGAGTTTGAAGACGAGTGACGCTCACTGAACAAGGCCATCAAGTAGATTCGACATAGCGATGACATTGTCGAACAAGGAGTCTTTGAGTGTATAAGTCTAATTGGTGATTATAATTATTTATACTTAGTGGATTGCTCACTGTCTGAACGTGGCATCGTAAATGTAGGTGGTTACCAAACCGCGATACATACTTCCTATGCCTATTTATTTATTACTTTTATAGTCTACTAATTTAGCTTGGTAAAATAATTGGCAAAAACAAATTTAACAGTTTAGTTAGAGACTCGGTTGAAAAAACGTTCTTTATTTGTTTGTAAATTGGGAAAGAAGATGATGATACTGAGAAAGTCCATAAACCAAACAAGGTCTAAAAAATAATAGCGTGATATATTCTTGATCGCCAATATGTGATCAAAACAAAAAACGTATGTGTCCACATAATCTATTTTGCTCTAAATTATGGTTTAAAATTTGTCACACTTTTTGGTATTGAAAATCAGATTCTAAAAAAGAGATGAAACTTGGAATTATTGCATGTAAACCTTTGTGTTTTGGTAATTGGTAAAATGCACAACAAGCAAATGGCTGGTGTGAAGGCATCTATTTGGGTCCAAAAAGGTGTCTTCTCTAGGTGGGCAACAAAAAATATCATAAAAGTCAACACAAAAGTTTGAGGGGAAAAGTCGTCCTCTTATCTCAAGTTTTTGCCCACTTGACCTTCTTCAAAGTTCAACCACCGATAACTTTGCGGGTTAAGTTTTTAAAATGTATGTTACAAGCCTAAAAATTTATTTGTCAAATGTGGACCCAAAATCCGTGTAGGCCCATGGGCTCTAAAAGTGTGAACCCTTGTTTACGCAACAACGGCAGTGTATTTTATTTTTATTTTTTTATTATTTATTTCGGTGGTGCCAGCCAATTAGAAATAGGGGTTACGGTTATCGCTTGATTAAGCCTGCAATCATGTAGTAGCCTTTGTTTTAATGAAATCATGATCACATAAAACAATAGTTTTCCCCATTTCTAAAAGAAAGAAAAAACACCACTATAATTAACCACCGCTGGAAACCTCCGGCGGCTGGACTTCTGAAGCTTAATACTGATGCGGCAGTTCGAGAGGGTACGAGTTCCATTGGAATAGGCGCTGTCATCAGGGATGAGGAAGGAATAGTATGTGCTTGTCTGGCAAAGCGGATTGCGGGTTCTTTCTCACCTTTTTTAACTGAATGCATGGCCCTTCGGGAAGGTCTAATTTTCGCACAAGAGCAGGGGTTATCCATCAGCGTGGCCGAAGTTGATGCTGTCCGTGTAGTTCAAGTAGTCAAGGAAAGTTTAACGATGGGCGAAGAAGGTGTTATTATAGAGGACATTGTTCGGTTATTATCCTCTATGGGGAGGTGGGTGTGCTCTCATATAAATAGGAGCGGTAATAATGTTGCTCATGTTTTAGCTTCCTTTGGTTTTAGTTGTTCACAGGATTTTGTTGGGGATTATATGATCCCTTACTTTGTATCTTCGGTTGTACTTGCTGATTTGACTGCTTAATTCTAAAGTGGTTTTCCTGTTCAAAAAAAAAAAAAAAAACACCACTATAATTTTATTTAGAGAATTACATTGGAAACCCTTTATTTCTTCACACTAACATAGAGGCCTAATTGACTAAAGTATTTACACTAATGCTATGTTTGGTAAGATGAATATAAAAGAGGAAAGAAAAAGAAGTAAAATGATTTTCTCTCATGTTGTTTGGTAGAAGAGAAAGAAAAATGAAAAGAAAATGTTAAATCTAAGGTATTTTATAATAATACCCCAATATAAATAAAAATATAATAATTGGTGAATGTTAAAATTATTATTTTACATCTCATTTATTTGTCAAACTTGTTTCCTCCTCTTTTCTTCCTAAAGTTGGAAGGATTAAAAATTGATGAGCCCTATAGATTTTTATTTTCCTTCATTCCTTATTTTTTCTGTACCAAACAAGCTAAAATTCAATATTTCTCTCCAAAAACCTTCCTCTATTTTCTTCTCTAAAAACCTGCCTCTATTTTCTTTCCTCTCTCTTTTCCACCCTACCAAACACACTATAATAGTACTCTTTGAAAAGCAAAGAAAAAAGTACATAAATTGTCATGGTTTTATGTCCCTCTATTATTTCTATCATTCAAAATTATTAAGTGTTACAATGACCTTTTATTTTCTCTTTATTAAATGACAATTACTTACTTTTGAGTAAAGTGATATAAATTATATTTTTATCATCTTGGTATTTTTGATTTTTTTTTTCTCTAAAACAAATAGAAACTATAACAACGTCGCTTTTGTTAGTCAAATTTGACCAAAAAAGTAATTTTGACCTTTAAGTTGAGATTGCAAAGTTGGGAAAGTCGATTATACAGTAGTGTTTTTAAGATTGATAAATTATTAGTTTAAAGTTTGTTAAAATTTGTGTGTTTACATGTTCTCTTTGTTTTTCTTCCTTGAAAATGGTGGTTAAATTTTTGGTAGTTTTTCTTCTTCTTCTTCTTCTTCTTCTTCTTTTTTTTTTTTTTTTTTTTTTTTTTTTTTTTTCTGTAATGCAAGAGACATTTGGAATGGGAATTTAGGTCCTGATTCCAATCATGACTCGTGGCTCGTTACAATATTTTTTCTTACAAAAAATACAAGTAAAACGAGAATAATTCTGAATCATAATTCTAAATTATAGTTCTAAATTTATAAACTAAACGTCCTCTTATATTAAAGTGATTCTCGTAAGAGTTATAGATTAAAATGGGTTCCAGTGTCTTTTTTCACGCATAATTAAAACAAAGCTAAGGTCACGAAATATTAATAAAAAATTAGGGTAAATTGTTTCGGTTAAGGAGTTCTCTTAGTACCACCGTTCATATTGTGTCGTGATAAGATTACTTGCTCTACTTCGTAATATTTTGTGTTCAAGCAGTGTCAACTTCTTAAGAGATTCATACGTCGTGGAAGGATATCTTGTTTTTGGAATTATCTGAGCAAGCCAAATCCTCTATAAAACTCTGGGCTTATATTATATAGTTTTTCCTTTTTTTTTTTTGAAACGGGCTTAAAATTATTTAGTCGCTAAGAACAAAAAATCAATTATTTGTAAAAAGAAGAAAATGAAAGGAAACCTAAAAGGACTTTTCAAAGACAGCAATATTGTAGGGAAACAATTTTCCCACTCAACCTGCTTCCATCACATATATATCTTGGGGTTGCACCTACTTACCTAACTCTAGAAATTATCATCACATCAGGAGATTTTAGCTTTGGGGTTTTGTATGTCTGGCTAAGTGGGAGCCAAGTCATACCAAAAAAAAAAAAAAAAAAAAAAAAAAAAAGTTGTTTCAGCTGGGTCACTGACAATCTCTTTCACACTTGTCAATGATTATGATCATTTCGCATTTCATCTAGAAATTGCGTATAATGATAATTCAAGATTTTTTTTTTCTTTCAAATTTCTTTCTTTCTTCTGGGATAAGCAATATGGCTCCAAATTACTTACTTCCAATATTGTCCATAGTATATTAATAAAAATACATGTTTCGGAATCATGAGCTGGTAATTATTATATATTAAGCTAGCTAGGGCGGCCGGCAGTGTATTTGTAATTTTATGGCGTAGAAGTTGGATTTTGTATCAAAATGGAATAAAGATTAGTTAAGCAATTTTTAGATCTAATAATAATATTATAATTACCAGACTTCAGCTAAAATTTCAATAATAATGGTTTCAAAAAACTAATAAATATTAACTTGAAGGTATAGTATGTATAATTCAACTAATTATACTAAGTAGAAGAGTACAAGTGCAATGAGGAAGCGAAGAATATCTAAGACAAGAAATTGGACAAAATTATGAGAGTCAATGAATGACGAAAGAGAAGCAATCGGTCTGTTTTTGGCACGACGTTCGCCATGGATTGGGCCTACCATATGTGGAGCCATAGTGCATTTAAGGATTTAACATTCAAGTAGAATTCTACAGTCAATATGTCGGTTATATATATATATATATATATATATATATGTGGTTTTATATACGTCCATAAACACACACCAAAACAAAAAAAAAAAAAAAAAAAAAAAAAAAAAAAAAAAAACTTCGCTTTTGGCTGCAATTTGATGTGTAAGCCCCCAAGCCAAGCTATAATATAAGTCAAGCCCACCCACACACACACACACACACCTTGTTCTTTAGAGAAACAAACCGTCTCTCTTCCTCTCTCTCTCTCTCTCTCTCTCTCTCTCTCTCTCTCTCTCTAGAATCTTTCTTCTCTTCTCTCCTTTTTCCTTTGATGATAGCATGATCTTAATTTTTTTGAGAGGCCGAAATAGTGCTGGAATTAAAAATATTTGTGTTGCAGGAGCTTAATTACATATAATTAGGGCATGCGTTGGATCAGAAGATGATGAAGCTGAAGTTGTATAATTGAATATATTCAATCGGTGTGGGAGAGTAGCTGTGAGTAATAAATGATAAAGGTGTTGGCGCGGCTCAATCTAAATACATGGTTAAACACGAGTATTAGCCATGTGATTTGATTGAGCCGCGTCAATATCTCCTTTCATTATATATTTTTCACTTCTCTCTCTATCTCCCACCTCCTAATTTCCTGCAGATCATTTCGACCCGGTATGCAATACTAATCCCTAATTGATCATTATCTATTTTTATATCCTTGGTTATTAATTACTGTACACGTTTCATACGGTGGTTGATTAATTACCTTTCTCTGTATATATGTCTATATCATCAATATTATATATATATATATATATATAAATTATGGGTATGTTTTTATTATTTCTATTGCAATATTTCCTGTATATATATATAATATAATACATGCATGCGGATTATGATTCACGCCTGAACATAAAATAGCTAACTGAAACCAAATAATTTAGGTTAGAGAAACCAGAAGATAAAAGGATTAATGGATGTATATACTTGATTGGATTCTCTTGTTTGATATATAGAAGTATATACTTTATTGCTTCGTTTTAATCATTAATTTCCCAGTACACTAATGAAAATGGTATTTATGTCCACTTTCAATATTTTTCAAAGATTCCTTCTGACATGTTATAAAGAAAAAGTCCAAAACAAATTAATAGAGAAACGACATAGAGTATAGCTCCTGTCTTAAATGATCATAAGTTAACTTTTACATCAGGCGCCGGTTAAAGATTAGCCCTTATCAGTTAGTTCTTCAGGGAGAGCATATATAGTTACTAATCATCCATTACAATTAGATGATAAAGATATATATATATATATATATATATATATATAAATAGCACTTACATATGATGCAGATTCTTGTCATATAGAGTAGGTGGGAAGGGCGTATCAGGTCGGCCATTCATATAAATCACTTCTTTCCACTAACATTATTCTATTATCTTATATAAGTAATTTAAATATATAATTAAGAAATTTAAAAGGAATTCATGAAAGGGGCATTTTGCATATTCATATGTGTATCATTTGTGTGTAGGGTAGGGAATTAGTAAAAGTTGCTTGTGTAAAGTGTAAACCAAGTTCGAGAATATTTTCGCTAATGAACCAAGTTCAAGAACTATACTGATGCAAATTAGCCAAAATTAATAGGGGAAAAAAAAGAGAACAAAGAACAAAGAAAACAACAACAAACATACTGCGAACGAAAAGAGAAGGCCCATGATGTATCTAATTGAGGTACAGTTACTAATTACGTGGTGGGGTGACAGTTAAGCCAAATTAAACTGCTTGGCACACACATACATGTGTGTGTGGTTACATTGGCTTATAATAATTCAAGTTTTTTTTTTTTTTTTTTTTTTTTTTTTTTTTTGAACCTAAAGACGTGGTTACATTGGCAAGCATATATACACACACATACAAATGTACATATACATATATACATACATATATATATATATATATATATGTGTGTGTGTGTGTGTGTGTGTGTCAAAATCAATACAAGTAAGGACAGCATGATTTCATACATATACTACTTCCCCCACTATCATTAACTACCACATTCAGTACATACATATTATAGTATAGGAATATATGAAGATCTTTTTACTGTCTTGTGAAATCTGTCAGATAAAAACTTAAATGTGCCTGTTTATTTTCATTTTTGAAAACGTTTTTTTATGTTTTTTGAGAATGAAAAATTAAAACGGACAGGAAAAATTGCGTTTGGTGCAACAATTTATTAAAATTGAAAACAAAAACGTTTTTGTACTTTTCCCAAAGTCTGAAAACGACTTAAGATTGTTTTCGTTTTCTTCGTTTTCATTTTCTCTCTTCTCTAATTTTCTTTTTCTGCCCTTGACCAGTGAACTCTGGAGCCCAGATCTGCCCCAAGAGTTCACCCAACAACCCCCTTCCCTTCTAGATCTGAGCCGAGCTTCGCAGGTCACCATGAACGGCTGCAAAAGCGAGGGAGAACCATGGATTGCATGGGTCTCGACCCACTTCTAGATGGGTCATGAGACCCGCCGATGAGTCGCGACAAATGGTGGGTCTCGCGACCCACTTGTCTGTGATGGAATTATAGAGGGCAGGAAGCGTCAGGATGGTGCGGACGAACGGCGGGGGAGGGGTGGTGGATAACTAAAATCTCCCATGCCATCTCTCACTGTTTTCTTTCACCTTTTTTGTTGAGAATGTTAAACTTTTATACATGTTCTTAAAATATATTATGAATTTAACTGTAATTTAAAATTTTTTCTGAAATAGTTATTAATTAATCGAAAGACAGAAATTAAAAATTTTGTAAATTTTCTTTCATTGTTTTCTTTATTTTTTATCATTTAGTTTCTTTTATGTTGTTAAAATGTAAATTAAGTGTTTTTATTTGAGATTCAATTATTACTTATTTAATATATTATTATTTAAAATACTATTATATATTTTTTAAAATTAAACTACCAAACGCAATTTCAATTTTTTTAAAACTGAAAATAATCTCAGAATAAAACTATCAAACGCATTTTCAGAAATGATTTCAAAATGAAAATGAAAGCGTTTTCATTTTTATTTTTATACAAAAATAAAATCATTTTAAAATGAATTCTAAACGCATATGATAGCTCGGATATAGAAGAGAAATTAAATACTACTATAGCAATATAAATGATAGAGACTTTGGATGGGAGAAAGGAGCAGAGTCAATGAAGTTATCACCTCCAAGCTGGGGCAGAAGCTGGCGAAGTGGGAACCCTAAACAGACTGGGCCCTACTACCCCTTGCTTTCAGTTAGACTGCATTTAATTCTTTTGTATCTTCTCTTTCCCTACCATGCAAAGCTCAGGACCAAATACTTCTCACTCTTGTATTATCTTTGAACAGTTTGAATTCGTGCCAGAAGCAGATAGATAATAAGCAGACAAATTTAGACATATTCTCAACGTGCGTAGTGTGAATTGATGTACTTTTTTTTTTCTTCAAGTAAATATTAATCCACATATATAATTTGGATGGTTTTGATAAGAGAACTAAACAAGTTTTAATGGATAACAGTGCCATGGTCATACAATCATGATGTCAGAGAATCATCATCCATTCATCAGTGGCAGCTTGGTAACACTGCTCGGATGAGACTTTTTTTCCTCTTCCTCTAGAATTCTTTTCTTTTACTTTTTTCTTTTTTGTTTTTGTTTTTTTGTTTTGGTTGCATTGATCAGGCAGTGGTGCTAGCGGTTGGGTTTACATTAGTGATATTGTTGACAAAGAGAAGCCATATAATATAATTGGATGATGTGATTAAAATCCCACTATTTTCTACTCCATTTGTCTCGACTTCAAAAATCAAAATCAAAGACCCACTGAGAAGATACGTTTGGATTTGGGAAAAATCATGGGCATTTTTTTTTTTTTTTTTTTTTTTTTTTTTAATTTCTTGACCTATTCATTTTTCTCTCTTACCTTCCTCTGACTATCGTTGACTATTTAATTATTATTAATCTACCTCTTAATAAGTTAAATTTTTAAGATGAATTGGTAAACTAACATAGTATCAGAGCGGAAGATTCTGAGTTCAAATTCCCGTAATTACACTCTTTATTTCCATTTAAAATTGTCATTATGTGTTGGGTCTTGAATATATATAGGGTTTAAATATTCACGTGTTAGGCTTTCCAATTAATTTACTGAAAATTGTAAGAAATAGGCTAATATGAAAAGCTTAAGAAAGTAAATAAGCCAATTTTTAGTTATAGAAATTAATAGGCCATAACTTGTCAAGTTATTGTTCTTAACCATATAAGTTATGGAGAAATTTGTCAAGTAATTGTTCATAACTAAACAAGTTATGGACAAAAATCATGAATTATTGACAATAACTTGTCAAGTTATGGTTCATAACCAGACAAGTTATGGACGAAAAATAGTAATTTGGCCTATTTATTAATTTATGTAAATTATTAGCCTATTAATTTTAATTCATCTTAAGTCTTGGCCTATTTTTCTCTTTCTCTCTTAATTTACTCACACTATTACTTATTGTGCAGTCCACATGTGAAAAGAATGTTAAAGTATAAAACTATTATTAGTCTACCTCCTAATAGTTTAAACTTTTAGGATAATTTAACACAGACTCTATATATTATTTGTTTAACAAAGTTCAAAGTATCGTTTCACATTAATTACCAAGGCATTCGTTCGACAATCTTATCAAAAAGGCGAAATCATTTTTTTTTTTTTTTTTTTTTTTTTTTTGTGTGGCGATCCATCTATTTCTATCTTCCAATGAGATTGTGGGGCTGCGATTTGTGTTTGATTTGAAGGAAAATGACTTTCATTCTTGTGTAGTCAAGATTTTGTCCTGTTTAATTAGATACCCACGCGACTTATATTATTTCTCTCAGGTAATCTATGAAGATTAGTTTTGACATATTATTTAGCTAATATTAGCATCACTTCGCTACAGAACACTTGCTAATAATGCGATTTGAAAAAACCAAATTCTGAAAGAGACAGGCTGTTTTTAATTATTTAATCTATCCGATTATAATTTTAGAACAAGTTATATAATTGTATAACACAATATATTTAATATTATCCATTTTGGCAGCTGATATCAAACGAGACTAGTAAATCCCAAGTAACAAACGGGTTGAGAAGTTTAAAGTAGTTCACACACACACACACACACACACACACACACACACACACACACACACACACACACATATATATATATATAATAATGGGATAATAACAAAAATCTCCTGTCTATTTTTACCAAAATGTTACCTTATATTTTCAGTAATGCACTTACTTCTTCTTTTTTTTTTTTTTTTTTTTTTTAAGGTTTTCAAATCGCGTTAACACTGTTCCCTATATGTTACAAATCGTGTTAAAAACTTCCTCCACTTCTCTTCAAAATCATGTTAATAAAAAACCTCTCCCGTCGGAAGGTTTTTAACCCAATTTATAAACTTAGGGAAAGACGGTAACATAAATGATAAATGGAACACGAACATTTCATTAAAATATAAGAAATGTTTTGGCTATTGTACCTATAATAAATTCTGTTTAGATAACTATGCTTTCTTTTATATATGTTTGTCTATGTGTATATTTGTTCTAGCCATCACGAATTTTTTACACACGTTAATTAAAAAGAAAAATGTTTGCATTGTGTGTTAGACTTAGTATTACACTGCGCCATGCCAAGTACATTTGGTAATCCGTTTATTGTTTGTACAGAAGTAATAATTTTGTCGGAAATAAGAATAGTACTACACGTTTTGGAAAGAAGAATATATCTATAGGGATAGTCCATGCAAAAATGAGCTATCGGCATTCTTTTATTTTTTAACTGTTATATTTGTATTAAAATTTATCTGTTTTATATACTTTTTTAATCTAAGATGATTTGAGTAAATTTAACAGTAAAAAATTGAGACTATTAGTAGGACGAATTATCGGAAAAATTCTCCTATCTTACTGCATATTAATTCCAGTATTTTCTCAGTAATAATAACAATGCTCTCGCAGTACGCATTTAAAGTTAAAGAATTCTGATGACAAAAACTGTTATTTTATTCTATTAATAGGAACTGAGATTTTAATTGTTGAATTAATTTTTTGTAGCTTGATCTGTGAGTGTGAATGTTTACCTTAAATTTTACAACACACGACAAAGAATTGCTCTTACTCAAAAATTAAACGCTAAAAAATTAATTTAACAATTGAAAAGGCAGTTATTACAAATAGAGTAAACTAACAATACCTATCATAAAAGTTTCTAAAATTTAAAGGAAAAGACCACAACAAAATTAAACCGAGTAGCGGAACTATTCATGCAGCGGCCAATCTTATGGTTACCAATTCCTGAATTGTGACCCACACTTGGATTATTAATGCCCAACTTTTCGACGGATGTACAATTGTACTAGTTCCACTTTTATAATGCAGCTCATAATGCGTTTAGCTAATTCATTTGGTGAATGCTGCTTTTTTTTTTTTTTTCCTTTTTAGGGGTCTAGTACTAGATTATTAGCTTTTAAGAATCCGGGTTTTATATACTTTAATTTTTCAGTTGTAACATATATTGATTCACTTATATTTTAGGTTATCCTTAATTTGTCTTCGTCCACCTCATCTTCTTATTAATTCATTAATTTGGACCACCCTCTTCACTACCCCCTATATTTCGATTAACTATGCTTTTAATAAAGTTAAAATGATAATATGATCATCTTGCCTTATATATAGATTATAGACTTTTTCAATATGGCAAAGTATACATCTTATAAAAGACCTAGCGACAGCAACAATAAATTAAGGAAATGTCGACCACGAAGAAAAGGCCACACTAATTTTTGAAGCCGAACTTTCTTTGCAGGTCCACCCAAAAAAAAAAAAAAAAGAAGAAGAAAAATCTTCTAATGAAAGGGACCTATAAAATAGTATCGTGAGTTTCTTTTAACGGGGCTTGTTCAATGTACACTTTACCAATTTTTCTCTCTCTCAATTAGTGCAGCTTATATCTTATTCACGTACAACAGGAAAAAGTTAGATCATGTTTCGAGCCATATATTCTATGCATTAATCCAATCGAGACAAAATCACGACTTCAAGTAAAACCACATAAACCATCAATGGCGTGGTATAGCAGCCAAAAACGACTTAAGAAGCTTTCTCACCAAGCATCATAAAATCAATTTTCATTGTCCGCAGCGAGTGTGAAATTAAGCCTCTTTCATAGATCTGTTTATAAATTTGAATAAACTCCTTTGGACGTAAGGTGACGAAAGCATGAGTAAAACTCCTTTTTGATCCACCAGTAATCTCAATAGATTGTCAATATGGTCATTGGGTTAGAGGCATGTAGATATCACTTATCCAAATTTTAGATTAATAAAAAAATAAAATAAAATAAAACCACAATATAATAAAATGATAGGTCACTTTTGTTTTCTTTCTAGGTTTCTTGAACCACTCCAAGGGAAACCCTAGAAAATTTTGACCTTCTCATGGTCTAAGCCCAATATCACCTTCAATTTGGCCACCGGAATTCCCGCCTTGATATCTACCTCCAGAGCATAGTCGACAAGCTGATGATGAAGGCAAAGTGTGTTTTTAAGAGTCCGTTTAGTTTGCTGTTTTAAGTGTTTAATTTGAATTGAAATGCGACTTTATGTGAGAGCTTTATACTGTAGCAAAAAAATTAGATGTGACTGTTTTTGAGAGCCACTACAAGAAACATGACTATTAGCGATGATAAAAAGTCGTTGCAACAAATGCAAAGTCGTCACAAATGAAGTTTAAGCGACCACTTGTCGTCGCAAACCTGTCGCCGCAATTGATACGTAACAAAAATAATTTTTACGACGCTAGGCAGTCGTCGCAATTATATTTGGGACGACAATCGTCGCAAATGAGCCGCACCAATTATTTTATTGGTTATATCGTTAAGATGACATGGCATTGAGTTTTTATAACGACATTTTTCGAATTAAGTCATCACAAAAGATGCAGATTTTGCTGACGTGGCTTTTATTTTTTGCGACCACATTTGTCGTCACAAATAATATTTTAATTAATTATTTATTTATTATTATTTTACTAATTAATGTTGTATATTACTATATATTTAAACCCAATATTAAATATAATTCATGATATTATAGTAATAAAAAAATTAAATAAAAGGAAATAAATAATAAAAAATAGAAATAAAAATGTAATTAATAAAATGAAATAAAAATGTAATTATAGTAGAAATGTGCGGGAATACAAATTGTTACATTAATAAAAAAAATTAATCTCCTAAATTAGCAACATCACTAGAATCATCATTGTTATCATCAGAAGGATTCAGAGACGAATGACCTGGACGGTCATACGTCACATGAGGAGTAACCGCTGGGAAAGTCATGTTAAGGTGCATTTGAGTGATGAAATCCTACATCATTCTGACGCTTTTGTACAGGTTGAGGTTTTGCTAGTAACTCTATTGCAAATATTCTTCTACGTGTGAGTCAGAACGTGTCGTAGAATATCTTGTCGAGTGTGAGCCAGATGATGACGCATCCCCTCGATAAACTTTTTGTGGGAGTGTGCAACCCAGTCCAGTCTTGTGTCCTTTACGGGTGCCCAGAAACTGCTCCATAACATCCTCTTCATTAACTGTTATTGCTGCAGATGATCCAGAAGTAGCAAACTGCGTCTCGATCTATAAGAAAAATAATTAAATACATAATATGATTTAAATAAAAAAATATAATTAAACATTATGAGTATACTTACAAAATTCTACTTAGCTTGGGGATTAACCTAAGTATCCCTACAATGATGCATGTCCCCCCAGTTATCAATGACGGGCATCGGCTGTTAAGTCCATGTGGTAGACTGTATAGTAGTTTAAATGTATATGAATATAGTATAATTGATTGCCAAATTAACATTTATATTGAATAAATTATTAACAAATACTTACTTTCTTCTCGCGATGTACGACAGCCGACCATGAAAACTCGATCACTTTTAGTTGCTACGATTAAGTTTATTGATCCCTAACTTTTTCTATTTATGATTACATTCAGCGATAGTAAAAGTAACCTTTATTATATATAATAAAACAACATATAAAAGATATTCAATTACCTAAAACTTGTCGGACATGAATCTATCGCACCAACGACCCCAATGATCTAGATTCCTAAGGTTTTTGGGAGGGTCGGCCCTAATTGCACTCTTATTTTGTGAACCACTAAGATCTTTGAAATAGTCATAGAGGTTGCTTTTTCAATCCTTATAACATTTTGCAGCCTCCCTGTCGACCATAGACCTAAGTATACCATCGTCATAGTCATAATCGAGGTTGAACCATTCCTGTAATACAATATAAACATGTTAAATGATTTTATTATATTAAAATTTAGATTAAAAAAACAATGAAGTTGAATAATTTATACCAGCAAGTGCTGTTGAATCTCTCTCTTATGCTGGATCTCCGCGTCCTTCCAAGCATCGTGGAAAGGCTCACAGACATCCCTAACATGAATTCCAACATCACTATCAAACCAGGTGTCGTAGTTTCCAATTACCTTCCAATTATAATTATTAAAACAATAACGCAATACATAATTTATATTCATTGTCATTGCTAATGTCTTAATTGTCACCCCTTTCATTTATGTCATTATCATCCTCAGAATTATGGATGTCTTCTTCAACATAGTCTTCTTCGTCATCCTCGACCAGTATATCGGGGTCATTATCCTCAATGGGAGACTTGTCTTTTAAAATTGTATCAACATCAGATGATATATCAAGTAGATTCCACATCAAAGTGTCAATCTTAGGGAGTTCCATGACTAAGTCAAAATTCATAGACTCGGAATCTTGAAATATTGTAATGTCATCTGCTTTGGTATATGGAATATCCCAAATATGTCGATGTCCAAAATGTCAACAATTTTCCAGTTTGGACCATTGAATAAATCATCCATATAAAAACCCTGTTCCACTTGAGATGCCAATATAAATGGTTCATTCTCATACCAGGAGTCATTGATGAAGATGCTCATTCTATTCTTGTGTTTTTGAACTCTCTTTCTTCTTAGATGAGTGTCAAACCATTTACATTTAAACAACAGAACATAGTTGTCGTTTATGTATGATAATTCATAAATCTCTTCCAGTACTCCGTAATATGTCTAGTTATCTGGCCTGCGAACACAAATACCACTATTATGGGTATTTCAATTGATATCCTGACTGTATGCTAGAAACCTGGCTGTATCCATTCACTGGAGTAGCTTTTAATGAAAAAGCTTGAGCCACAAGAAAGTGAAATCAATTGTGCGATCGCGTCTAGTGTGTTCCGCTCTTGCAGATTGGACATATGTCAACAATAAACAATATCAACTGAAGTTCTATACAGCCAGAGTATTTAAAATTATAAATTTTGACTAAGCGTAATACCTTACACCGAAACCATTTTAGAAATTTCCTGAATTAAATTTCGTCTAATGATCCGGTTCGACCAGTATAATTGAGTTCTTTCTTGTGTTCATTGAAATTATAAATTTGAGTTAGTGTCATTATTTCATGTGCTTAATTATGTAATCAAACAGTGAGGTAATACTTACTCAATATAGTGTTGGATTTCAGAATAGTTGTGTAATATGTACCACTCGGTCTTACTTCGTAACTGGTTGTCTAATGTGATCGGGATCATCTTCCTAATTTGACGATTTTAAGTTTGGAAAACAGGTATTTTCCTCACATTATCATTTGCGTCGTCTACCTAATTTCTCTTAAGTCTGTTAAATCTTTAGGGAGGTCAGTTTGGACGTGATTCTTAGTTTGGCATATATGTTGCTCAATTTTCATGGCTTCTAAATGTCTGCACACTTCAACTCTGAAAGCTTCATTTTCTAAGAAAGAAAGATTTGACAAAGTCAATTTGTGGTAGCCAAAACTTGTGTTCCAGATAGAAGGATTAACTACCCCGGTACACTTATGAATGAGCACATCGAAGGCTGAAATTGGCAAGAGTTTGTAAAGTAACCAAAGGCAGCACTAGTTCTAGTGGTTTGAGAATTTTATGCCAATACCAAGGAACATAAAAACAAGAAAGTGTATGTCCATGGTAAATGGGTATCCTTCAACAGTAAAACTATCACAGGTATTATAAACTGCCTGATATAGAGAATGATGAGTACACTCAATATCGATAGGAACCCAACACGGAAGAGATTATTCGGTACTTGACAAGCTCTCGCGTAAACTGGAAGAAATCTTCCACAGGTATTATTAACTTCTCTTCATCCGGGTTAGCCCATGAGATAAAGGCATGGCATTATTTTATATCTGTCAAATTGCTTCCAAGCAATAATACTTCTGAGGTGACAAAGGAGCGTGTTATTTTGAATTATGCTATTTTCATGGACTTTAGCATAGATGTTGGGAATATCATTGAGAAGTCCATTCTTGATATGCTCCAAGGGAAAATGACAGGGGGACTTAGACATCCATCATTGATTTATGATTTGTGTCACCAAGTAGGAATTCCAACGACCTCAGATGAAGAAATTCAGCACCCGAAGTCAGTCATAACTCAGAAGAAAATGGAGAGTTACAAATCTAATAATCAAAGACCCACTATAGCTCCAACCTCACCACTACATGGTTATAGTTCTTCTGGACAACTGAATAATTCCTCAATAGAACTTAATGAGCTGAGGCATTGTGTGGCCCAATTGTAACTTATGGCGCACGAACAACAATAGTGACAGGAGACAGTTGATCAATATTTGGAACAAATTCAATATAATCAAGATCAAATTATTGCAAGACAGGATGTGCAATTTGACTACCTAGCACAGTTCACTACAAGTTTGGGGGAAATGTATTCCAATTGTGCACTTAATTCTGGACCTGACGGAATTGTATTTCCTCAACCTCTGACTTTGCCGCCATACACTCCAGCCAGACACCACTATCCTATCCCCGCACGTTCTGTACCTCCTCCTGTTTCCAATGAAGATATTGACTGACAACTACTCAGGAAAGTCCTCTACACTCTTGTTTTACTTTTCCATTGAGGACAATGTCAGTTTTAAGTTTGGGGGAGTTAACTATCTTATTTTATGTTATTTTATTCAGTTTTTTTTTTTTTAAAAAAAAACTTGAGCTTTGGTTCGGCTTGTTTTTCCCTTGCCGATGATGAGACAATGATTGAATTTAACTATGGCTTCTGAGAGACAACAAATAATTCGATTATTTGTGTGGTTGACTTGTTTGTTGGTTTTATTGTACTTATGATTTTCTTGCATTGTTGACCACATAACTAAGAGCACTTGGCCATTTTGTGAACTTAGAGAAAGTTTATATGAATTTCGTGTTTCAAAGATCTCACCGGACTCTAGAACTTGTTTGATTATCACTTGAGGTGAAATCCCAGACAATTTATCACTAAAGAAATGATTTAGGCCATTTTTGGATCGATTGAGTTGTTTAAGCTTACCATGTTATAATAATATCCCTAGTCACCTCTTTGAGCCTGATTAAACTTTTCTTTGTCATCCACATTATTAGCTGAGCCTTTAAATAAATCCTATCATTCACCATTTTCCTTGAGCTTGTTGATTATTTAGGATGCACGTTGAGTTGTGTTTGGAATTGGGATGTGTATTGATATTTTCTATAATTTGTTTGATGTCTCCAATGAAATTTTGTATTTGTCGCATTATGCCAAAAAAAATGAAAAAAAAAAGAGAGAAAGAAATAAAGAGTGGAGACAAGAATGTTGATGGCAAATGGCGGATGTATTGGGATATTGAGTTAGAAGTTCTACAAGAGGATCCTAGAGTAATTGATGAGTTTAAGGAATCTAGAGCCTTATTGATATCCTTTTATCCTACCTTAATCCCTAGCCATTCAATTCAAGCTTAATAAAGTCCTATTGATCCTTAGTGGTTTGTTGACCGACATTAGTGAAAAGTGATAAGAAAAGCAAGCCTATGGAGTTCAAAAAATTCTCTTCACTTAGAGATCTACCTTGATTCACTTAAGTGTATAAACTCATCTAAGTTGCATTTGGGCATGTGTAATTGATAATTCACACGCACACATAAGGAGTCTTAAGTGGGGTTGAGATTAGCATTCGAGTTGAAATTCTAAACTTTCAAAAAGTTTAAATTCTTTCTTGAGCCGTAACTTATGTGAGATCTTTGAGACATTTTTTGTGAAAAAATGCCAGATCAATACTCAAGCAAGGTTTCATTTATTTATGTTTCGTATTACTCGTGTTTTTACTTTTTGTTTTTTTTTTTTTAGTTTTCTTTCTTTCATTTTTGTTTTGCTCAAGGACTAGCAAAATATTAAGTTTAGGGGTATTTTATGAGTGAGTTTTACTCGCTCATTTAGTATCATTTTACACTTAGTATATAGTTGGTTTTCGAGGCTTTTGTTAGTTTTTATGTGTGGTTTTGTTCTTTGTTTGAAGGTTAGGTGAAAGTCTATGATTTAGAAGGTTTTGGACAACTTTTGGTGGAAAAAGACAGCAAACATAGCTCTTAGGTGCCAATTTGTAGCGTTTTGGTGCTGAGCTTTATGGAACCAATATAGTTGGATAGAATGAGTAGCGTTTTGGCGCCCATGATTTTTGCACAGCCAGCGCCATAGTGCTAGGAAGTCAGTGCCGCAGCGCAACGACGCATTTTGAAGGCCAATCGTGAGAAAACTTACCCGTTTTAACCCTAATGCTCCTAAACATATAAATAGATGATTCTAGGGCAATTTAAAGGATTTTTGGACTGGAGAGTGACAGCTGACTTTTGAGAGGAGATTCAAAAAGAGAAAAGAGAATTGAGCATGGAGAAGAAGAACGGTAAAAATCCGGAGATGGAGATGCTTCAATTCAACTCCAAACTAGTTCTTTTCTTTCCTTTCCAATGATTAAGACTTTGTTTATGAATTTATTTTGTTTAAAGATGAACTGATTTCTTTTTCTAGGGCTACGATGTAGCCGGATTATGAATGTTCAAATTCTCAATTTTCTTTTTAAGTAATTGATGTTTAATCCATATATGCTGAGTATTTCAATTTATTCTTAATGCTTATGATTATTTAGCCAACTATTACATGATTTTGTATTTGATTTGAGACTGAGAGGTGATGATTAAATAAGCTCTTAATTGAAATACCATGAGTTGTTCATAGGATAGAGATATCTATGATGCTTGTACAGTTCTTTTGAATTTCTTGCACTTAACGATTTTTAACAGGTTTAAAAGTCTGACAGAGATGTATATTTTACTTGTTGGATTAATATTATTGTTGCTTGAGAAAGAATAATAATTGCTTAGAGAAATTGCTGTCAATATAGGATTGAATGTTAATTTTCTTGAATTATGAGAATTTGAACATGATTAATTTTGGTGAAATCAGAAACCCTAGTGTCTTAATCTATTGAATTGTATTCCATTGCTTAGCGTTGTTTGATTTATTTAATCATTTTAGTTTTTATTACTTAATTTTATAAACTCACTTTTTGATTATTCAAATAAAATTAAGGTTAATATAATTTCGGTAATTAGTAAATAACAATCCTTGTGAGACAATACTATTATTCACTATTATATTACTTGATTGCGATAGCGTATACTTGTGTTACGATTTGTCACAACAGAAACCGCCAAAGTTTCCACCCTTTTTTCTAGGGAAAATTAAAATCCTAGTTAGTTGTGATGATATTATTAAAAAAGTCATCGCAAAAATTATCATCATTGATAGAATTTTTTAAAATTTTCTTTTGTAATGACACATGTTGAAAAAACAGTCGTTTAAAAAAAAAAAAAGGAAATAGTAGAAAATAGGCCAATATGAAAAGCTTAAGAAAGTAAATAGGTCAATTTTTAGTTATAGAAATTAATAGGCCATAACTTGTCAAGTTATGGTTCATAACCAGATAAGTTATGGACAAACTTGTCAAGTTATGGTTCATAACCGGACAAGTTATGAGTAATTATGAATAATAACTTGTCAAGTTATGGTTCATAACCAGACAAGTTATGGACGAAAATAATAATTTGACCTATTTATTAACTTATATAAACTATTAGCCTATTAATTTTAATTCATCTCAAAATTTAGCCTATTTTCCTCTTTCTCCAAAAAAAAAAATCCTCAAACCATGGCCGCATAATTGGAGACCCAGAAAACTTTGGGCCTTGCTTTTGTGGATCACACATTGTATTCGAACTTCAACGAAGCTAAAAACCCAAATCAAAATCCACACAAGAACGTGTGGAAAATAAGTGAGACATCTCACTCACTTTCACTTCACTTCCCCTCCACAAACCCAAAAAACACACAAAAATGAATTGCGAATTATCCGTTCCTCTGTGGTTTCTCCTCCATTCCCCTCCTCTCATCACTAAACCCAACCTTTTCTTCTTAATCTAATAATCCTTCATAAAAACACAAATACACACCAAGGAAGTGGAACCATGGTGGTGGTAAATCTCTCATCTTCTCCACCATCTTCTTCTTTTTCCTTATTTAGATTAACCAATTCAAAAACTCCCATTTCAACCTTTCCATTCAAGGCCAAGTTCCACTTTTCAAAACCCCTGTCTCATTCGTTTTCCCATAATCTTCATTGCAAGAAACAGTTTTTCCACGAAAAGAGCAGAAACCCACATGGAAAAAGGTTCGAGTTCAAGACTTTGGCCATCTCCGGATTCGATTTCGGCAACTTGGAGAGCGCTCAGTCGGTTCTGGAGGCCGCTGCGGTGCTGACGGCCATAATCATCGTCCATGAAAGCGGCCACTTCCTTGCTGCCTATCTCCAAGGCATCCATGTAAGTAAATTCGCAGTTGGGTTCGGTCCAATTTTAGCTAAATTTAATGCAAAGAACGTGGAATACTCCATTAGAGCGTTTCCTTTAGGTGGGTTTGTGGGGTTTCCTGATAATGACCCGGAGAGTGATATTCCCGTAGATGATAAAAACTTGTTAAAAAATAGACCCATTTTGGATAGAGCAATTGTGATTTCAGCTGGTGTAGTTGCCAACGTAGTCTTCGCTTATTTGATAATATTTGTGCAAGTTTTTTCGGTTGGTTTGCCCGTACAAGAGGCCTTTCCTGGTGTACTTGTCCCAGAAGTTAGGGCCTTTTCAGCTGCTTCTAGAGATGGGATTCTCCCAGGTGATGTTATCGTCCAAGTTGATGGGAGCGAGTTGCCAAAATCAGGGCCTAATGCTGTTCTAGAGCTTGTTGATGTGATTAAGAAGAACCCCAAGAGAAATTTGGTGCTCAAGATTGAGAGGGGAAAGATGGACCTTGAAATTGGGGTAACCCCAGATGAGAATTTTGACGGGACTGGTAAAATTGGGGTTCAGTTGTCACCAAATACCAAGTTTTCTAAAGTTTTGCCAAAGAGTATATTTGAGGCTTTCAGTTATGCTGGAAGAGAGTTTTGGGGCCTCTCAACAAACGTCTTGGACAGCTTGAAACAAACTTTCTTGAACTTCTCTCAAACGGCCAGCAAGGTTTCGGGCCCAGTCGCGATTATCGCCGTTGGCGCGGAAGTTGCGAGGTCTAATACTGACGGGCTGTACCAATTTGCGGCTTTGCTTAATCTTAACCTTGCAGTGATAAACCTTCTTCCTTTGCCTGCTTTGGACGGAGGTTCCTTGGCTTTGATTCTCATAGAGGCTGCTAGAGGTGGGAGAAAACTTCCTTTAGAGATAGAGCAGAGAATTATGTCGTCCGGGATAATGGTTGTTGTGCTTTTAGGACTCTTCCTTATTGTTAAAGACACACTCAACCTAGATTTTATCAAAGAAATGTTGTGAAAGAGTTGCACAAGCTGTCTGAAGTTTGAACCAATTTGGTTTTGGTGGAAACTGTCTAATGAAGTTGAAAAAGGCCAAACTAAGAGCTTTATTGAAGCTTGACTGAAAATGGTTGATTTCTGCCAAGATGTTAGATGGGAGGTACTTTTGGGGTTCTCACAGTCACAGCTCTATAGAAGTCACAGCTCTATTTGTTCTATCCAATGTGATTCTTATTCATAGTCCTGTAAAGTATAATATTTTTTCCTCCACTCTATTGATGAATTGGAAAGAGTAGCATGGGTTTATGGACTCCAGTTTCTTTTTGGTCTCCTCGGGAGAATTCATGGAAATTACACTTACACTCTTTTTACTGATGGATCCGTATTGAGCCGGGTTATTAGTATTCTTAGCCACTGAATGATAAGCATTCTGTCATTTTGGCCCGTAAAATTTTAATTTTGACAGAACTTTAAGCCTTATTTGTTTTGCCGATTCGAGTTTTTGATTCTAGTTGAGAAGTAATTTTATGTGAGAGAAAACACTAGAACACAAAAAGTTGAATTTAAATTTTTATTAGAGAAAATATTGTAGTAAAAATTTGAGTTGTGATTTGAATCTCGGTAAAATGAATGAGACTTTATATTTTGGCAGTTTAGTCCTAACACTACAATTGATGAAGGATTTCTGAAATTTAGCTGAGGTGATCCCATTTTCATTGCATGACAACATGAAATTTCACGGAAACAGTTACAATACGTATAAAATACTCTTATTATTGTTAAAAACCCAACTCTCGAATGTAACAATTTCTTTAAAATTTTCAATTATTATGTGATTGGAACGTAATTATATTTAATAAATTTTGAAAATTTTTCATTAATTTTAATGTTAGTGACTGAAATTGTCAATGAACAAAAGTTTAAGGAATTTGTACAAAATTCATAACTGGAGTGACAAAATAGTTATAATTCACGAACTAACAATGCTAACAACCCTTTCGAGCTTCTTCTGATGAAAAACTTTTTGTTGAATGCACTCATACAGATGATCTGATATCGTACTCTTCTTTTGTTTCCTCAATTTCAATTTTTGAGAGAATTTTCTCTGCTTTGGTGTTTGGCTTCTGATATTTATCTTTTTTTATTGTATTTTTAGCCAATGCTCGTAACTTACTCACAACTAGAGTTGCAAGTTTGGACCGATTAGAAGCCAGTCACTGTTAGTTTGAGCCCGACTTGGCCCGAACCTCCGGGTCGAGGTTTTGACCCCGAAAGACCCAGCCTAAACACATTTTTTGTAAACTCTTTTTAAAACTGCTTTATAAAATTTTAGGCTGATCCTAAATCCATGAGGCTTTAGGGCTATACAGCTCAAACTTTTACCTTTATTTACAACCGATTTGAATCTAGACTTTAAAAGGAGACAAATACTCTTTTAAATTATAAAAATCTTGATTTTTACTTTTTATTTTTAATTAATACATTTTTAACTAATATAATATTATTTTAAAATGTATTAATTAAGAATAAAACGTAAAAATCTAGACTCATAGACTTTTAAAAGTAATTTAAGTAATTTTCTTTCCAGTAAATGAGGTCATTAACTGGTCCCTAATTTTCTTTCTACTAGCAATCAGCCCGACATGCTTGTGAACAAAAGCACCAATACAGATGGAATCATTTTGACTTATTTACAGCCCAAAACGGTGAACAAAGAGTGTAAAAAAGGTAAAACGAATCAAAACAAAGTATGTTGACCTACATAACTATCAACAGAAGCTTTAATAATTGGGGAAAAAGTGGCGAAAGCCCAAACCATTTCAGCGTTTTCCAACATTAATCCATTAAATCAGAAATTTGAACAAACCCTAATCTTCACTTAAACACAAACTTTTAATCACTCAAAAATGTTTTGCAGCTTAATCCTGGAAAAGCAAATATAAAACCACCTGAACGTTTGTTTCACCTAGAAACTCATCCTCATACAGACAGACCATTCTCTTTCCAATTTTTCTCAAGAATAGCATTTATTCAATCTGACTCAAAAATAAAATATTATTTGACCCTTCTGATGTTATTTAAGGATTAGTCCAATAAATAGGCATGAGAAACTCGCATCCATTAATCTATTTATCTTTTTTTTTTTAATACAACACGAGATGAAATCCATAACTTTATTCTAATCTCCCGGTATCACTAGACTAAACAGTCTTAGGCTTAATCTACCTATCCTTTAGTAGCCTTATAAATGTTTAATGGATTTTTTTTTTTCCCTCTTGCAGCCAGTTTTCCAGCAATGCATTGAGGGACACGAGTTCTTTAATGAAGAGTTGTCATCGATAATAGTAACATTTACGGTGTGTTTGGTAGGGTGGAAAAGAGAGAGGAAAGAAATAGAGGAAGGATTTTATAGAGAAAAATAAAATTTTAGGTTGTTTGGTAGAGATTAAATGAAGAAGGAAAAGGAAAATAAAAATTCATAGGGCTTACTAATTTTTAATCTTCCATCTTTAGGAAGAAAAAATGAGAAAAAAAGTTTGATAAAAAAATGAAATGTAAAATAATAATTTTAACATTCACCATTCATTATATTTTTAGTTATATTGAGATATTTTTATAAAATACCTTAAATTAAGCATTTTTTTTCTCTTCTGCCAAATAACATAAGAGAAAATTATTTTACTTTCTTTACTTAGATATTTTATTTCTCTTTCATTCCTTTTTTCTATCTTATCAAACATAGCATTAATGACGACACACTATCGATCGCTATGTAATTTCATTACATCTTGACCATTATATCATGAGATGATGCAGTACTAACAACGACAAGTATTTTGTTGTCGTTAAATTCTAACTTTTAATGACGATAAATAGTGTCATTAAAATTTCACAGATAAAAGCCCAGGATTTTGTAGTGCCTTATGAGTTTAAATTTACTCGTCAACTATGTTGCGTAATGTCTCATAACATATGCGATAAATGAAATCAATAGTATCATAATTTGAATGAGAAAAGAGATAAATACCCTATAAAGTATATGAGTCTTCATTTTTACTTTTAATCTTGATTATTATCTTTTTTAATTAAATAATTATATTAGTTAAAAATATATTAATAAAGAGTAAGATGCAAAAAATCTAAACCTGTGCATTGTGAAAGTAACTTAAAACATTTTCTCTAACTAACTTCTCTTTGAAACGTCAATTCAAGTGTAATTAATATGGTCAAAGTGCATGTAAATTTTAAAGGAAAGGAATTAAAAGAACTTTCTTTTCTTAATTAAAATGAGGAAAAGAGAATTTAAAGTCATAAACAACGAAGTGACATAACAAAACGAGATAATGTTACATTTCCATTTCGGATTTATTACTCATCCTCTGGAATTTCCTGTGACTTAGCATTTTTGTTCTTGAACTTTTCTCTAAAACTTTCGTCATTGAGTTACAAAAATATAGTAGCACTTAGTTTCAATTGTTAACAATATTAAATTTTGGACAAAATAACAATAATTTTTCAGCTCTTCGATTTACCCCTCGAATAATTTGTTATAGTCGTAGACATTTTTGGCAATTTAGCCCCGAAATCAGTCACAGAATTATCTAATCCGTTAACGAGTAGAGTTACTAGCTATTCTTTCAAAACTCAGAGCTTTTAGATTGTCAATAAACGATATTAAGATATGAAAGTGATAAATCATGAAAAGCTTAGGGACAGAAGTGCTACAACCCGTTTTTTATTGAAAAGTTCGACAGAACGTATGACAATCGGCGGCTATGACTGGCTGAGACAGAAGGAACAGGAACGAGTATACAACAATTATGCATGTCCAAGCGATGACACATACTAATATCTTATTTAGTTTACAAATTTAAATTTTTAATATGAGTTAAAACATAATTTTATATGAGAATTTTTTATTACAGTAAAAAAGTTAAATGTTATTTTTTATGAGAATTTTTAACTGTAATAAAATTGAAATTAAAAACTCAAATTAGTGAAATGAATGAGACCTAAAAATTAATTTTTCTCAGTTACAAAATGACAATATTAACCTTAAAAGTAAGGAATTAACATTTTTAATTTACTACTTGCAAATAATAATAATAATAATAATAATAATAATAATAATAATAATAATAATAATAATAATAATAATAATAATAATAGAAATAAGACTATCAGGAGACAAAATTTCTCCTCACTATTATTTTAAGAAGAGGGGCCTAACAGAAACCCAGGAGAAATTTTGTCTCCTGATGAACGAGCCTCATCAATTTTATGGAGTATTTACTTTATTTTATCTTCTTTACTAGCTATTATTATTACAATTTTTTTTTTTGACAGTTTTCACTAGCTATTAATTATTAGCTAACACAAGATAACTTAAACTCAAATAACCTTATTTTTTTCCCCTTCTTTTGCTTTTGCCTTTTCTTTTGCTATTACCGGCCATTTTACAAACTATACGTTAATACTAATACTAATTTCCCTTATCAAAAAAAAAAAAAAAAAACTAATTTCCGAAACATGATGAAATGTCTAAAAGGCCTTCTTGAAAAGAAGAGAAGACTCGTATATATTTAGTGCCGCGTTCATGGACGTACCACTCAGCATGCAAACCGGACCGAAATGTAAGCCTACTCCTCTATTCTTAATAAATCCCCCCTCAACGCCTATATCTCTCTCTCTCTCTCTCTCTCTCTCTCTCTCTCTCTCTCTCTCTCTCTCTCTCTCTCTAAATCTGCAAGACCCCTCTCTCCAAAGAAAAAAAAAACAAAAGAGAACAAGGCAGGAGAGCAATCCAGGACAAGATAAGATTCTTAAATCCTTCTCTCTCTGAGTCTCTCGCTCTCTCTCTCTCTCTCTCTCTCTCTCTTCCATTATCTGAGTCCCTTGGGAGAGGAGAAGAGAACTCCTCCAAATTGTAGCTTTAGCAAATTTGTTTGTAATTTTGTCCAGTTCATCCTATTTTCCAAATTCCAACCTCTCCTCATTTACTACCTTTTACCAATATCTCACACAATAATAAATATACCAAAACACAGACACACACAGATACATACATATATATATATATATATCCATAATATACAGTGATTCTGCTATCATGGCGAAGATGATGATCAATCACAACAGCAACGGAACCGAAACCGAGGAAAGACGAGCCACGGCGGGGGCAGAGAACAAAGGCGGGACACGTAGGCTGAAGAAGGGGCCGTGGACGGCGGCGGAGGACGCGATTCTTGTGGAGTACGTGAAGAAGAGAGGGGAAGGCAACTGGAACGCCGTCCAGAAAAACGCCGGCCTCGCCAGGTGCGGTAAGAGCTGCCGCCTCCGCTGGGCCAACCATCTCAGGTCCAATCTCAAGAAAGGTGCATTCTCTCCCCAGGAAGAGAGAATCATCATCGAACTTCACTCTAAGCTCGGCAACAAATGGGCTCGCATGGCTTCTCAGGTAATAATAACTCATCTTTCTCTTCTAGGCTCTTATTACGAGGTTATTTTATTATTAATTTGCAGTCACTTTTTTATTTATTTTTTTGTTGGGTTCTTTCTTCTTCAATAACCAGTTAAGTATACTGTTTTTTTCTTCTTCTTTTTGCTTTTTTTCTTTTTGGTACAAGGAATTTCGATATGCATGCAGAGCCGGTGTTCTGTAAAGGGCTAGGCTGGGACGTACAGATGTGGTTAATTTTGATCTCTCTGTGTCTTGGAATATTTGCCCGTCGTTTTCATATGTTCGGCTCTTGACTGTATTGTTCATGATTCTCATTTCATTTGTTTCTAAACCCCGTACTCTTTTCAAAAGAGAATTTGTGCGTTTGTTTTATGCTTTTTTGATTTTCGTTCTGATTGACACCCATCTGCCACTTTTTTTTTCCATTTTTTATTTTTATTTTTGCTTTTCTTCGTCTATCAGTTTTTCTTTTTAAAATTTTTGTTCATTCTTCTTCGCTTCTTGGTTTTCTTTGAGACCTTGACCAACCTTTCTTGACGTGACTTTAGTTGTTCCTTTCCATTTCTAGCACAAAATTCCATTCTGGCCTATTCTCTCTCTTTCTTCTAATTTCTATAAAACTATCTTGTTTGATACTTTGTCCTTTAGTTTAATTTCCTTTAATTTGCCAATTGGACTTAATTAATGAGTTTAAGTTTAAGACCAAGTTGCTACGAAAAAAAATAAAAAAAAAGAAAAAGAATGATCAAATTGAGAGCCATAATTCCACTCAAGATTTACAAAATAGGGCACAAATAAAATTTCTATCAATAGTCTTCTTTAGACAATTATATGATTATGATAGGCCACAAATGGAGTTTTATTGCTATTGTGTGTGTATTTATGTAAAATATATAAGTATTGTGTGAATTCATTATTCATGCACACTATAACTCCATTATTGTCTCATACATAGGCCTCATACTTTTAGAATTGAACTATGCTCCAACTAGTCAAATTTAATTGCATAACGCATTTCAGACGTGAGATGAAAAAAAAAAAAAAAAAAAAAAAAAGATTTGGAGGATTGGAATTTTGTGTTATTGGGTCCCAATTCACTAAAGCATTTCAAGGTACAACTAGGATAGGAATCCTCCTACCACGGTTCTGAAATAGTTAATATACTTTTTGTCTTTTTATTAACAAATCTCCCCCCAATTTTAAATTTTTGACAAAAGTGGGGTAATGAATCCCATCCCTAATGACCTCATTTCAAGCTCACATCATATTTCCCTTCTCTTTCACTGCCCCCCCATTATTTCGCTCTTCTCTGGGACCCACACTGACCTTCTTGCGTTTTCATGCTCAACTCCCTCATCTTTAACAACCATCTGTTTTTGTCTTTCTCCTAATTTTTTTTACCTCTTTTTACCAGTTACCAGGAAGAACTGACAATGAGATAAAAAATTATTGGAACACAAGAATGAAGAGACGCCAAAGAGCCGGTCTCCCTCTATACCCTCAAGAACTACACCAACAACATCAACAACCACCACAACAAGTCCAAGAACAAGACCAAATTGCACATAATGCCCATTCTTCATCTTCTAATTCATTTTCGTCCCTCCTTTCACAAAATAAAGCCAATCTCTCTCTCTACAACAACTTTTCCCACCACGCAATAAACCAGATCAAGTATAACGTCACTGGTGGTGGTGGTAGTTTCGGTTTGCCCATTAATTCCCGGGTTTCTCACTTGAGCCAAAATGTCGCCCATGCCCTCCCCATCATCCCCCTTTTCAATACTACCCCGGGGGCACTTTCGGTACTTTGAGTTCGATGTTGACTTGGCCTCCATATGATCCAGTGGGCCCATTGATGATACCAGAGCTCCCTTCGACCCAAACGCCCGCGTCGTCGGATGCGAGCGGTGTCGGAGGCGATCAGGGCTTGATTGGCCGGACCGAGATAAGCAGCAGTACTACGGCCCATGATCAGTGCTACGACTTTGTGTCTCATGAGTCAAGATTAGGGAATAGCGGGCTGTTGGATGATTTGTTGGTGGAAGCACGGACTTTGTCTCGCAACGACAGACCGAAGCAACGAAACGGCGTGTCGTATGACGAGGAGGAGGAGGAGGAGGAGAAGGGGAAAAGCGTTGCTGGGGAAGAGTCCGTGGACGAAGATGGCGACGGCTTTCCGTCGGAATCGGTTTTGAAGAACAGCGGCGAGAGCATTACTACTGGTGGTGATGATGAAAACCGGACGGAGAATTTTAGCTCTTGTGATCAGTCATCAACTGGTACGTAACTATTTTTTAATGCTAAACATATGTATGTAACAATCATCATGTTTTAGTTTCATGTCTAATAATTCGTACATTTTTTTTCGGCCAGTTTACTTTGTGTTGTGTATCATGTTTACTTCTTGTTTTGTTTAATAAATTGAATAGAGAACATAGTTTGAGAAGAATTTTACTAGTGCAACATTGTTAAAATGTGTTCCATTCTCTAATGCAGTAATGCTAATTATTCTCTTTTTGCGGGGCAGGAAATGTGGCATGACTTAGTGGTCAATTTTTGGCAAAAACAACTCACAATTCAAATAATCATGACAATTTTATTGTTACTACTCATCTTAGTACTTGACTCTTATAATTAGTAGCCTTTCTCTCATAGTATAACATTTGGTTGGCACAGGAATAGAGCCGAGTGAGGATCCATTGGATGTTAGTTCGATGGACGATGACTTGATGAGCCTGCTCAACAATTTTCCGACATCAATGCCGGTCCCGGACTGGTACCCTGGAGGCGGCGGCAATCTTTCTGACAAGGAAACATCTGCTGTGACTAGTGGCGTTGCGAGGCACGACATCGTTCTTCCTCAAAATGCTTCACCGATACGAGCAGATAAACCTGACCAAAGCTTGAAGTACTCCTGCTACTGGAACAACATGCCCGGCATATGTTGAGATTATACCGGTAAAGAATGATTGAAAGAGTAGGAACATTAGTATTAATATGGCTAAAAGGATTAGAGACTAATCGCTAGTGATTAATTGATGAAAAAGAAAACTTAACAGATATGATGATGAAGGATACCTACATTTTCTTTTTCTCATGCTGTACTTCAGTGTAACAAGAGAACACCTGGTCGTATTTCGCTGGTGTTTGTGTATGTACAATTCTATGTATCATCATCAATATTATATAGTTTAACCTAGCTTTCAATTATTTTCTATATTCATGTAGTACATCCTTCATTTCAGATTTTAAATTCCAAAGAGGTTACACCAATCAAGAACACAAATGAAAAAGGAAAATAAAAGAAAAATCCCAACCAGAGATGATCGCCAAGCCTTATTTGATAATTAAGACCAAATGTAAACTAGTATATTGAGCACACTTGACTTAGGAGGACTAGAATTCTTGTATAAGAAGTATATGAAACTCCTGAATTGATGCTTACATCTGGATATTAAAAGTAGATAAAGTTGCAAAATATATATATATATATATAGGGTCATCTTTCTATTATAAAGCACTGGCTTTCGTCTATAATATTATTGGTTTTTTTTTTTATAGTACTATAATATTATTGGTTGTGAAAACGTCTCTCTCCCAAAATTTTCATGTTGTCAGAAAAGGGGAAAAGAAGAAGAAAAAAAAAAAAAAAAAAAAAGGGGTTCAAGCATACCATCTTTTCCCTAATCATCGCAAAGTACAGTCCCAAATCTCAAATGTTTCCAAATAATAATGAAATATATTCCTTTTAAACGTGAGATGAGAGTCATGAGATGCATTTATGCACTTCACCAGACAAGCATGTGCATGTTTCACGTCTGGGTCTTTTGGCGTCTTATGCTCATTAATCATTTTTGGCGATGACTTTGGGTCTACATAATTTCACGCACCAACATTTATTATGCTTGGAATCATGTTTGCGCAGAAATATTTAAGAAAAAGGAAAAGACTATGGGAACTTTTATGGTAGAATATACATTTTTAGTCAATCGATATAAGATTTGTTTTTAACTGTTTGTTTAGTTTTTTAAAGATTTGTAGATGCTCGCATTAAAAATTTACTACTCTTATTCTAAATTAAAGCGTTGAAAAACTAATCTAATTATTAAAAATTACTTTTTTTTATTAAATGAGTAAAATAGTCTTCTCTGTTAAAAAAAGAAAATAAAATAAATACCTCTTAAAGTGTATGGGTTTAAATTTTTATTCTTTATTCTTGATTAATATTATTTTTAATCAAATAACTATATGAATCATTAAAGGGTATTAATCTAAAGAAAGTGGTAAAAATTCATGCGCGTACACCTTAAAAATAAGTTAAACAATTTTCTCCAAATTGTATAATAAAATTCACTTATGGGCTTTCTTTGAAGATCACTGGAACATTTTGAGGGCCTTTCGTAGGTATAGGTTAATTGCGTGAGGATATTATGGGGAACATAGGGATCGCATGAGTAAAGTAGTGTTGTCCATATACTTTTCATGCAGTTCATGCACTAAGGCACTTCCCACACCACCCTGTTTCAAGCCATTTAATCCTCCACTACAAACCTTGTGTACGCTTGTTAATTTTATTGTTCTTATGAAAAATGCTAGTTATCATCAAAACATTATCTCCATTAATTTTTTAATTAGATAAAAATTATTATCAAAATTTGTGGCTGATTAGAAAAATATAAGTGATTATCACTGATAATAACACAGTACTGCCGGCCATGTTATTTTCATTTGTGTCACTACTATATTAGTAATTACCACAATGATTATTTTGATTAGTAAGAGATACTACAATACTGACTTGCAATAATTATGATGATAACTAAAATAATTTGATATGACGGTAATAAAAATATAATTGAAACTGGGGCAATTCTTGGAATACTTTGTTTTAGCATGTTGCGTGAAAAATAGAACTTTACATAACATATGTACATATGGGGTATTTATTTTAGTATACTTACATGTATTTTACCTTATATTAGATGTTAAGTTAAAAGTTCTTTTTTTTCACTGCCTTTAACGGTCGCTAAAAAGACGAAGGACATAATTGGTTGAGGAAAAAAAATTACTAATAAGATTACTTCTTTAATTTTTGAGTGAACAAATACTGGCCATAGTCATTCAAGTACAAATGACAGTAACATTTCATGAACAATTGATGATTAAAAAAGATAAATTCAGGTACCATAATGTACTAGGATAGCAAATGATACAATATATATCGTAACTTTTTTGGTCAATAGTAAATGATACACAATAACAACTGTAACATTTAATCCTCAAATATTAGAAAATAATTAACAACAGTCGATAAGCAAGACTGCTGTGTATTATTACACAACAAAAATTAAGTCTTTAATTTTTTTTTTTTTGGTACCAAAATAATATGGCAATTGTTGTATATCATTTTAATTCAATTGGTGAAATTATTTGTAGAAAGTTAAATCTTACTAGTTATTAAAATTACCAACTCAATTGCCACACTATTTATCAGTACACAAAAGTTTTGATAAACCAAACATCGTATAAATATATAATATAGATTAACGAGTGATAGAGTGTGTGACGTCTTGATCCATCTATGTTACTTCACTTGAATCAAGACTTTTCCAACACTGGAGCCGGTGAAAAGCGATTCAAGACTTTCCAAAAACTGTTCGATTCCTTGGTAGAATTTGAACTTGGAACTAATCTTCCCTTGTTTTTTATAGCTCATCATTTCCTTGATAAAATCCTCATAACGATCAATATACGCTCCCACCAAGTAACCTTGTATCTTCACCTCCTTGCCCACTATATTCAGCAGATTCCTGACCCCCTCTCGGTTTGTCCAAACCTGCACATTTCATGCAAGAAATTTAAATATACAGCTCAAAAAAGGTCATAGATATAGGAGAGAAATATATATATATATATATATATATATATATAGTGTGTTTTTAATGGTTGCTCCAATATTTACTCATTTATAAGTATCATTGTTTTAGCTATAAGATATTAATCCAACGGTTATAATAAATTATATAATTGACCAAAAAAATTTATGACAATTAATGGAGTTGGATTCTTATCCCGTCATGCCATCAAATTTCTATATTTTGTGATAGCCATCGATGAAAACGTAATTATTAAAAACCCATATATATATATATATATATATATTATATATTATAGATATATAAGTCTTTTCTATGTTCCAATTGATAGGACTGTCTCACCATCGTAACATATACAAATAAAGACATGGCATGACATTTATTTAACATAACACAAATATTAAAATAATGTAATTTAACTATTTTAGGCTTGTATTACACTTTAATTTAGTTATTTAACATAATACGGATATTATAATAAAAGTGTAATAATAGTGAGAGATAATTAATTATATTAGACCTTGTTTGGTTCAATGATTCGAATTGTTGATTTAGTTTGAGTATGGTGATTTGAATTGTGATTCAAACCGGTATTTGGATATGCAAATAAATTGTAATTTGAAATTACAATAAAATCCGAACTATGTTTAGATAAAATGTTGAAAATTGTCATTAGAGTTTTGTAATAAATCTTATAAAATCTTTGTAAATGACATCAAAGAATATGCAATATGGAAGGGGATTTGTTCCTCTCTTCATTATGAACACATGAAAAAAAAATCATCTCAATCAGAATTAAAACAAAGAAATTATGACATTTTTAAGCTTGAAATTGAAAAGAGAAAAAAAGTAGAATAAGAATTGTTTTCACTTAAATTGTTAAAATGTAAGGGGTGATGAATTCTAAAATCTAAGGATTTGAACCATTGTTAATTATTTGAATTGTTCTCAAATTGTCCTCTATCAAACATCAATTTAAATGATAAACTACAATTTGAATCATAAATAACAATTCGGATGGTTGAAATAAACAGGAGCTTAATGTAAATTTTTAAAAATGTCATGTTACGTTTATACTTTTACAGGTTACATCCATTCGATGGGTCCATACGCAAACCAGTTTTTATTATCTATGAAGCATTACCTTATTGTAATCAGATATCATGCCACAAACAGGGATCGTGGCATACTTGTTGACATGGTTAAGGACAGCCTCAAACATCTTACCGCCAACATTGTCAAGATACAAGTCGATTCCATTTGGGAAGTACCTATGAAAAATGAAAAGTTAATTCCATTTGCGGTTTTTTTTAGTTCCATGATCTACCATTTACCTTTATATGAAACTCTCTTAAATAAACGTTCCTAAAAAAAAAAAAATTTGCCTGATTGTCAATAATTGAAAACTAATTATGCATTACTGATATATAATACGCATTCTTTACAACAAAAAAGATTACGTATATTAGGACTTCAGTTGGCAATATTTTGGCAATGGATTATACAGAATTCAAAAACAGGTTTCGACTTGAAGATCAAGATGCCAAGTTGTAGAAAATTGCAGAACCGTTCTGGATTGCAGATTCTTTGCCGAATTTGAGTTGAAGTTGGAGATCTGATTTGAAAAGCATATTTTGTGGAGGTTAGTTTGGATTTGATATTTGTGACATTATCCAAATATTATTTGGAGTTGACAAAGAATTATGTGGATTTTATTCAAAGAGAAAATCATGGAGATTTGATTGGGCTTTTGAGGTGCTACAAGGATTCGGACTTAAATATGGAAATAATCTGAATCTTTCAATTAGTGGTTGATTTAACTTTCTAGATAATGAATATGATAATTTTATCACGTGGAGAGCAGCAATGCTAAAGAGATGGCATTATCACTTAAGAGCACCAAAATCCAGATGTGGTTGGCTTTGTAAAAATCATTATGGGTTTAACGTGAGTGGTTATGCTGAGTGGATAATTTGTTTTTGGAAGAGCTATCTTGGTGGATTTTATATTGAGCAAATCGTGGAGTATATTTGAAAATGACAAATCGGTTAATAAGGAGATATTTTGTAGAGACTCATATGGCTGTTTTGGATTACACGTGAAAAGGTATTTTGCAATTGTTGCTATATATGAAGGTAATATATAGCAACAATTGGAATCATATTCCCAAGAAAGTGATGGAGGGTAATATGATTCTTAGGAATAATATATTACTATGTCTGGTTCCATACAGGAATCTTTTTCAAATTTTCAAGAATATTACATTACTGTGTTTGGTTGTTCACATGAAATAAGATCCATAATAATAATAATAATAATAATAATAATAATAATAATAATAATAATATTATTATTATTATTATTATTATTATTAAAATAAAAATAAAAATAAAAATATTATTAATAATAATAAAACTAATAATAATATTATAATAATAATTATTATTATTATTAATAATTAATAATAATAATAATAATAAAAAACAATAATAATAATAATAATAATAATAATAGTAGTAGTAGTAGTCTAATAAATAATAATAGTAATAATAATAGTAATAATAATAATAAGTTTCTCATGATTTTGAGATTCCTAGGAATTTGAATAACACCATGTTGGATGGTATTCAAATTACCTCAAAATGAGAGAAAGTGAATCCCATGGTAATCACTTTCTTGGGAATCTAAAAATTATAATTCTTATACCAAACATGATAATATTACAAATTTCTATTCCCATCTTTAAGATTACTGCATACCAAACGCCCCCTTAGTGGATTGTTCACTGTCTGGGCGTGGTCCCGCAGATATAGGTTGTTTAACAAAATGTGATACCATATTTTGTGTCCATTTATTTTCTGCATTTTACCCCGCTTGATTATTTGAATGAATTGAATTTAGAAATTAATTATCAATTAGTGTTTCATAAAGTGTTACAACACTTGGTTTTACTAATCATATGTTTTTTTGAGAATAAACCTATGATCACGGGAATTATTTTATGGAAGGAGGTTCATTACAAAATTGATGGCACTAAGAAGTTTGTTTTCAACAAGAAGAACAAAATGCCAAACATCAATAACTCTAATTTAGAGCTATAAAAATCCAAAAAATTTCAATATTTTGTGTCCATTTATTTTTTGCATTTTACCCCACTTGATTATTTGAATGAATTGAATTTAGAAATTAATTATCAATTAGTGTTTCATAAAGTGTTACAACACTCTCTCGAACTCTTGCGTAAAAAATATATCTAACATTTACCAATCATATGTTTGGTCAAATTTTGAGAATAAACCTATGATCACAGGAATATACTTTCTGATGGAAGGAGGTTCGGTTACACACCCCCACTAATTGATGGCACTAAGAAGTTCTTGTGGCACTAAGAAGTTCAACAAGAAGAACAAAACACCAAACATCAGTAACTCTAATAATTCTCAGAAAGATAAAGCTGTAAAAACCAGCTTAGAAGCAAAGACAAAAAAATAGAAGAATTCAATGCCGGAATGTGATGGTTATGGACACATTCAATCTGAGTGTTCTAATACTCTCAAGAAGAAAAAGAAATCTCTCAACCATGTAGTGATGAAGATTCTGAAGGCAGTCAAGAGGATGATGAACATATAAGTCATTACGTTGCCTTTAACATTTATAATGGTTAGAAAGTTTCAGACAACATTGTTACAAATAGTGTCAAAGATAGTGTTGCAATGTCTTTTGCAACATATCTTGGAAATAGTAAAGAAGACATAGCCAATTCAGATTCTGATAGTAGTAGTGATGGTGAGGATCTGACGGTTGATGCCATTCAGGAAGCTTACAAGACCATGTTTAACAAGTGGGTTAAAGTGTGTAAATTGAATAAGTCTCTGCGAGAGCAAGTCAACGAGCTTGTAAAAGAGAATGAAGTGTTGAAAAGAGATGCTATCAATTATGAGTTTTTGGCTATCGAGAGAGAAGGGAAATTAAAAGAAACAAGGGTTGAATTAGAGAACACTCAAAAGGCATTGAAGATGATGAATTCCGCACTACCAAATTGGATCATATTCTTTCATTGGGAAAATCAAGTGGTGATCGTCATGGCTTTGGATACACCGGTGAGATTTCCACGTCAAGGACCATGTTTGTTAAAGCGTCACTTGCTCCTAAACCTCGGACTACCCCCAGCAAGAATGTTATTATCTCACCCCATTGACATAAAAGGTTTGTCCCCAAATGTCATTACTGCGATTTACCTAACCATATAAGACCGAGATGTTACAAGTATTTGAATGCTTTGAAAAGAGGTATGCTCCTTAATCCACCAAATTTTGCAAACTCAAAGAAGACATCTAACATGATGATTGGTGTGCAAAATAAATGTCCTAGACATGTGTGGGTACGAAAATCCAATTTGAGGTGCCATAAGGTTTATAAAGCATGTACTACTAACAATTAGTACTGTGTACTGTGGTGGTGGTTACTCCAAGCAATAGACAGGATGATAAGAGCAAGACACAAAGAATGTTACATTCAAGGAAGAAGATGAAGAGAAGATTCATGGTGAGTGAGCTATAGAGCTCAATGACTTCAAAGATTATCTACAAGTGAGTGTTGCACCTAGTGTTCCAACAAGTGTTAAAACATGATATGCCACATCAGTTGCTATAAATGTGTCTAGAAAGTGAATTTCTTTACTTTTGTTTTACTTTTGTCTTTGACTTATTTTTGTCAAAAAGGAGAGAACAATATATTCTCTAATTTTTTTTTTTTTTTAGTTTTTGAATTTTTATTATTAATAGCAACAATGTGTTAGTTTTGCTAGAAAATGCTAAAATGGAAGATTGTTAGAACTTTAGTTGGCAATATTTTGGCAATGGGTTATGTTAAAGTATAAAAACTTTATTGGCTCACTTCCTAACAGCTTAAGTTTTTGGATGGATTGGTAAATTAACATGGTATCAAAGCGGAAGATCCTGAATTCAAACTCCTGTAATTGCACTCTTTATCCCCATTTAAAATTATCATGTGTTGGGTTTTTAATATATCTCGAGCTTAAATATTCACGTGTTGGGCTTTCTAATTAATTTACCCACACGATTGCCCATTGTCCAGCCCATACGTGAGGGGGAGTTTTAAAAGTATAAAAACTATTATTAATCTATCTCTTAACAGCTTAAGCTTTTGGGATGAATTGGTAAACTTTTTTTTTTTTTTTTAGTTTTTGAATTTTTATTATTAATAGCAACAATGTGTTAGTTTTGCTAAAAAATGTTAAAATGGGAGATTGTTAAAACTTTAGTTGGTAATATTTTAGCAATGGGTTGTACAAAATTCAAAAACAGGTTTCGACTTGAAGATCAAGATGTTGAGCTGTAGAAAATTGCAGAACCGTTTTGGACTATAGATTCTTTGCCGAATTTGAGTTAAAATTGGAGATCTGATTTGAAAAGTAGATTTTGTAGAGGTCAATTTGGATTTGATATTTGTGACATTATCCGAATATTATTTGGAGTTGACAGAGAATCATGTGGATTTTATTCAAAAAGAAAATCATGAAGATTTGATTGGGCTTTTGAATTTCAAAGAGGTGGGATTTGGACTTAAATATGGGAATAATTTGAATTTTAATAGTACGTTTGGTTGATAAATTTATATCATGATTTGAATTATAGTTTGTAGTTTGTTATAATATTTCTTTTTATAAAAAATACAAGTAAATTAAAATGATTTTGAATCATAATTCTGAATCTATAAACCACACGTAATTAGTTACTGATTTAACTTTCAAAGAGAATGACGTGATAATTTTATCACGTGGAGGTCAACAATGCTAAAGAGATGGCATTATCTCTTATAGCACCAACATCAGATGTGGTTGGCTTTGTGACGATCATTATGGATTTAACGTGAATGGTTATGCTGAGTGGATTATTGGTTTTTGGTAGAGCTATTTTGTTGGGTTTTATATTGAGCAAATCGTGGAGTATATTTGAAAAGGGCAAATCAGTTAATAAGGAGATATTTTGGATTACACGTGAAAGCTATTTACAATTGTTGCTATATATATATTTTTATATATATATATTTATATATATATATATATTTGAGGGGTTTTCCTCGAAAATAGTCAGTAAGAAAATTTGATTTTTTATGTCTTCGAGATTTTAGAGAAATTAAAGGTGATATTTGAGGCACAAGTTTTCAAAGAAAATAGTCAGAGTATAGTCTTTGAGATTGTAAATTTTATGTATCATTGAGTTCGTCTTTTGGTTGAAAGAATAGAAACTTTCGGGAGGAAGTTTAATCCTTCAAATGGCGATCAAAAAAAGGTTTTATCATGCAGTTTAAAAAATGAGTAGACAAAGGAAAATATTAAGTCATTCTATTCTTTCGAATAAGGCTGATTAAAGGAGATTTGACATGACAGGAATAATGTAAAGGAATGAGTTTTTGAGTGTATAAGTTCGATTGGTGTCTATAACTCTTTAAAACTTAATAAATTATTCACTATCTAGACGTAACCCTGCATATGTAAGTTATTTAATCAAACTATGATATCATATTTTGTGTCCATTTATTTTTTATATTTTATCCTACTTAATTATTTGAACGAACTGAATCTAAAAATTAATTATCCACCAGTGTTTTATAAAGTATTGCAACACTCTTTAAAGTAACAGTATATATTATTTAATTATAATGACCATGCCACGTTATAATTACCTGGCTAAAGCAGCATCAAAATCCGTTTCTTTCTTGTAGTTGAATGCATCGTCATAGCCGAACTCCTTTACGAGCTTTACCTGAGAATAGGCACAAAAGGTGGCAAATTAAACAATTAAGAACTCAGTTATGAGGACTATAAATAAAAGTTTAAGCATACACACACACGGATAAATGTATAACATATTTGCTGAAAGTCCATATAATGTGATTAATTAGCCCTAGATCTCATAAGGTTCCTACCAAATTAGATGGAGTTTAACTTAAGTTTGGATTAACAAACTTTATAATTTGAATTAAAATGTAATTTTATGTAAAAAAAAAATTAGTGGAAGATTCCTTTTAACTTTAAAATTTTTTTAATAATGAAACCCAAAATTTAAATTTAAATGAATAAACGAATTAACTGTAAGTTTGGAAACGTTTGGATTAATAAACAACCCAAAAAATAATAAAATAAAAAATCCAACTTTGTAAATTTTTTGGAAGATATTATAAGAACAAAAAATGAATAATCATGATGTCCCACAATCGGGACCAATAGTGAGGACTATTAGGATCCGTTTGGTTACGTAAAAGGTCAGAGCACTCCCAAAAAAAAATAATAAAATAAAAAATCCAACTTTGTAAATTTTTTTAAGAAAATATAAGAACAAAAAATGAATAAGAAATTCTACAATGGGACCACATGAGCACCATTAATCATATACGTGGAATTCAAGTCAAATGGTCCATATTATTATTATTATTATTATTATTATTATTATTAAGAGATAATTCCCAACTAACACTTATTTTATAAGAGCGGTTGGATTTTTGTTATAAGATTATATTTAATAATCCATATAGTTGGGTGCTCTCACGATGGTATTCTCTAAAAATAAATAAAGAAAAACAAAGAAGGATAATGTGATATACTATTATTGTGTTTAGAATTATTCTTATTTTTGTTTTTTATGTTTTTTGAGAAAAAAATGTAAATTATTTTAAAACGACATTTGATAAAATTAAAAATAAAAAATAAAAATAAAAATAATTTTTTAGTTTAGTATAAAATGAAATAAAAATAAAAAATGATTTTAATTTTTTTTTATTTTTGTTTTCATTTTCTACTCTCTAGAATAAAAAAAAAAAGAGATATTAATGAGTTTTTTATACTAAAATAATCTCTTAATAAAATTATTAAACGTATTTATAAAAATAATTTATGTTTAAAATTTAAAATATTTTTATTTTTATTTTCATATAAAAAAATAAAATTATTTTAAAATAACGCACCCTATATTTCTAGAAATCTCCACGAAAAAATAGATTATGCCCTTTCCAAGTTTTCCACCAGCAAGCACATTATTGTTGTTTTCAGATCATTCAATCATATATCCCTTGACTACCAGCATTATTCACGATTTGGTCGTTAAGCAATCACAAGCACACTGTTACACAAAAAGGAAAACTTTTAAAGTGAAAGAAACTCTGTTTCGCTTTTGTAAAGCTCCATTTACAGATAAATACAAAACTTAATTCACCAACTTCAGCTGACAAATGGTCATCACCTCAACCAAAATTATTTAGGACTTAATTTACAACGACACATCAAACTCAATTTTTTATTTTTTTTTATTTTTACTTTATGAGTAATTTTCTGATAAGACCACCCTACTAATACTAATCAGTAAACAAAACATATATATATATATATATATATATATATATATATACTTTTCATCTGATCCGGCGCTGCCGATGACCCTGCAACCTTTGAGCTTAGCCAATTGGCCGGCATACATTCCGACAGCACCGGCCGCGGCCGAAATGAACACATTGGACCCCGGCTTTGCCTCTCCTACTGCCTCTATTCCCACCCAAGCAGCAAACCCAGGAAGCCCTGTATACATATATAGCATTAGCCACATAAAAAATGTCATATCTAATGTAACACAGCCTAAGGAAGAACAAAAATTTGTTGTTATAACAGTTGAGGTCCCAAATTAAAAAAGAATAAAATGATCAATAATAACACAAAAAAAAAAAAAAAAAAAAAATTTACCGATCAAACTGAGATAATCAGGGAACGAAACCCCAGCGTTGGGATCAATTTTTCTATTGATAGCCTGGGATGGCACCACACAATATTCAGATACAGGACACAAAAAGATAATTACTATGTCACCCTCCGAATAATTGATGTCCCTTGACCGTATTACCCTTGCAATCGCTGTCGCTGATAACACCTGCATGTGATCATCATCAACTAATTATAAAACTTCCTTTTGACTAGTTATCAAAGTTTTTGAACCTTATACATAAACAAATAAAATTGTATTTGGTTGCATGAAATTATTAACTATAATTACCTCATTTATGTTGAACTGAGGAAAGTAGAGACCCTCATCGACTCCGGTCATTCTGGACCGGAGATAGGGATCAATGGACATCAAAAGGGTCTCAACGACGACGTGTCCCTCGGCGATCGAATCGGCGGCGAACGACACCGGAACGGTGCGGAGTTTGAGATGCTTGGACGTCGGAATGCCGTCCGGTGCATAGGCCGCCATGTACCATTCTCTGCTCTCCACAACCACTGCCTTTTCCCCACCTGCGTTGGCCATTGGTGATAATCTCTCAATCTTTCTCCCTAGCTAGCTTTAACAGATGATAATGCAAATGGGTGCAGATAATATTCCCGTACCTAGTTGTTATTTATATATTGCTTTGTGGAAAGGCAATAAAGGGCGATCATTTTGTTCATGTCCACACCGAATAGTGCCTATGACAAAATGACATTCTGCCTAACGTGCATATATGACTTTCAAAAATAAAAGCGATAAAAAATACTGTCAACCTATAAAATTATCATATAAAATTATATCTTAATTTAAATTAAAAATTTAAATTAATAAACTGAACGAAATCTTTAAAATTCTTTTTATTCGTTAATAAACTCTCCTGTGTAGTTCAAGCCCCCCTCCCACAAAAAAAAAAAGGGGGTAAAAGTTTGTATCGGAAGTTCACAAGACAAAATGGCAAAGGGGTGACAACTGACAACTAGTATGTATTTTGCCCCTTTCTTTAATTTCATGTCATTGGGTTTTCAACTTTCGTCATCTTTATAAATTTCGGTTATAAAGTTGAAATTTTAGCTCTGGGGTTAGGTGTTGGCCACGTTATACTAGCTTGTCCTTGCTAAATGAATAATCATTGTGTTTTTTTTTTTTTTATAGAATATAACAACAATAAATGAATAATCATTGTTGTTATATTCTATAAGGATAACGAATTTAAAAATTGACTACCTAACCGGTTTTATATAGATGTTAGTTTTTAGGATTGATTAAACACCAAGACTAGTATTTTCTTTTTGAGTGATCTAATTGTGGTGATTTGATCTCTCTTTGATTTATTAATAAAAACATAGGGTTATAATAAAATAAAATAAAAATTACTGAACTTATTTTTATAAGAGTACATGAATTTAAATTTTTACTCTTTATTTTTTTTAATATCCTTTCGATTAATATATTTTTTTAAATAAAAGTATTAATTAAGAATAAATGATAAAAATCTAAGACTCGTGCAATTAAAGAGGTATTTATCTAATTTTTCTTTATATATCAATCGATTAAGAGTGGTAGGAAAAATTAAGAACATCACATCATAGATATTAGGGATTCTCATAATCGGTTATGAGTTTTGTTGTCAATCTCATTTTAGTATTTAATTTTTAAAATGTCACAAACTTAATTTTCGATCAATCAATCTGTTTCAGTTTTAGTCTTTTTATCAATTAGGTGTTAAAAGCACAATAAAATATGAATAATATTCAGTTAGTAGAGTGTTATTTTTCATTTTTACGTTAGAATCACATGTATGTTCTGTGTTCTATTAATAAGATATTATTCTCTTTAGCATCACATGCATATTCTACCATCCTTTTTACACATAGCTGATAAAAATGATTAAAATTGAAATAAATGGATAAATTAAGGATGATTTTTGAGATGTTTTAAATGTTAGGGATCAAACTGAGATTGATAATAAAATGCAAGGACCAATTACTTCGAGTTGAGTATAGGACTTATAATAATTTTAGATTTTGATATCTGATCACCTCTTAAAAGTTATTTATAATAAAGTTGGCATCTAATATTGTTCTTTTTTAACTTAGAGAAGGTAGCTTCTTTTATAAGATTAAAAAAAATGAATTACCGGTAGTTTATTATTTTTAGTCGTTAGATTTATATCAAAAATTGTTTATCTTATATATTTTTTCAATTTGATATGGTTTAAATAAGATCTACAGTAAAAATGATCCCTACCAAGAAGGCCCTAACAGAAAACTGAAATTTCTACTACGGAATCAAGAATAGTGGATTTCAAACTATTTTGATCGAAACGGTTGGTCCAAAAAAAAGCTCACAAAGCATCCCTCTTATATAATATAGACAATCTAATTTTACTACACGATTGGGATCAGTGGTCCATTTAGCCCTACGGTAAAGGCATCTCACGGCAAAATTTCCCTCAACTTCAGATGATTTGTTAAAAAAAATAAAAATAAAAATAAAAAAGAAGAGAGAGACAAATACTTCTTAAAATATGTGAATCTAGATTTTTAAAATTTATTCTTAATTAATATTCTTTTTAATTAAATAATTATATTAGTTAAAAGGATATAAATTATGACTAAAGAGTAAAAATTTAGATTCATGCATTCTAAAAATAAGTTCAAAATTTTCCCTAATTATATATAACTAGAGAATATTTACTTTTGTTTGAGGTTAAATATATAAAAGTAATATTATCATTATTTCCTGAGAGCTTGTATGAAAGAATACTGTTATGAGCATCAACTTTTATTTCAATATTATAACACTAATTAACATAGTGTGTGAATTATCATTCTTTTATTAATAAACGTTTAAGAAATCATCATATTAAATTTTTTTGCTAGTAAATTCATCATATTAATTAATATAAAAAATCATATTCACAAATAAAAAGATAACCACTTATCAGCCACATAAATTGATATATTAAAAAGTTGAAATCCCTGACACTATTTTATTTTATATGTTTAGCCTTCAATAAAATAAACAAAAACGCCGTTTGATAAAAACTAAAAATAGTCATCAGATGTTGTATTAAAAAATAGTCATTAGATATTAGGATACGACGACAGTTTTTGAAAACAGTTGGCTGAGCCTTTCCATAAACGACTCGTATGATATGCCCTGTTTTTATGAGCCTTTCCATAAGAAGTTGAAAACAATTTTTCGTCAATCGACAGTCCATCTTGACTGCAAAATTTACTAAAATGTTATCAAGAGGAGAAAAGGAAAAATAAAAATCTAAAAAGTTAAAAACAGATCAAGAAAGTATACATTTGCTTTTGTTTCTAACTGTTGAAAGTTGGTGTCTCCAATTGATCAAGATAGCGAAGCAGTTAGAGAAAAGTCAAACAAGCAGGTGGATGAAGACTGCCGCTTCATTTATCAGCTTATATTTTAAATGCTGAGTTGTCAAGTTGTAATTGGTTGTCAATAAGCATATAAGAGAGAGTTGTTAGATTGTAATGTATTTAGTTTCGTTTATTTTATCAATTTAAATTTAAAATTTGAGTTTTGTTACAGTAAAAAATTCTAAAAATAGTCACATTTAACTTTTTTATTACAGTAAAAAGCTCTTATATAAAATCACATTTAAACTTTGAATTACAAACTCAAATTAGCGAAGTAAACGAGTCTAAATTCATTATGAGAGTTGGTTTTACTTGTGAGCATATGAGATTAGAGTTTTCTTTTGCAAGAGAATTCTGGGCTTTTAATTTGGGGCTTTCTTGGGTGAGTGTTTGTTTTCTAATAATTTGAGAGAAATTGTGAAAACTTACGTGCAAAGTGAGTCTTGTATAAGATTGAGTGTTCTGAAAAGATTGAAGTGTATTAATAACAACTCTGATAGTGGATTTGGACTGGAGTACTAACTCCTCCCTTGGATTAGGATCGCATTGATCCGAACCAAGTAAAACTTGTCTCTTTCTTTTCTTTTATTTTTGTTGTTCTTCGTTCTTCTCATTGGGCTGTTTTTCTGGTATTGTCTTTCATCCTCATTGTGTAGATCAAAAGGGCATAATTTCTCACACTAACGAAACACAAATTATAATATAAAATTTATGGGACACTTCGTTCCAAGTGTGACAATGAGGTGTATTTTGAACAATACATGTGTCAAAAGTATCCTTTAGATGAACTTTCTAATTCATATTTCCCAGAAAAAAAAAAAAGTAAATAAAAAAGAGAGAGAATGAATAAAACGCTAGAAGGAGGGCTTGAACCTCCGACCTTGTGGTTAACAGCCACACGCTCTAACCAACTGAGCTATTCCAGCTTCTATGTTTGAGCATCTACATCTGTCATTATTTATATTAGATAATTGAACAAGAATTGCTGATAACATCACACGTCAGCTGATTAAAAAAAGCAACGTAGGTAGATGGATATCTAGGAAAAGACGACACCAAAAAGTCAACCAACCAACCAACCAACAACCCAAAAACCATCCACATCCTTCCTCTCACCGAGTGGAGCCCTTAGCTTTTCCCAGAAAAAAGATAAAAAAAAATATCCCACAACAAAACAAACAACGACTCGCAAATATCTCACATCCCATCTCTTCTCTTCTCAAAATCGATCTCTCACCGCTCACCAAACCACCACCAAATCCTCCGGGCCCAATCTTTCACATCAATCAAAGGTACTCTCTCTCTCTCTCTCTCTCTCTCTCTCTCTCGATTTTGCTAAGCATTAATGGAAATAACTCTTTTCGCTAGAATTGGGCTATTATTCGTCGTCTCTTTCATTCCCTAAACGGATTGATTTTGAGATTCAGAGGTTTCGCCTCAGATAACTCTTAGGCTTTTAGGTTGTCTTCGATTGCGAATTTTATGAACTAGGTTAACATGATTGAACTAGGACGATTCGATTTTTATTTTTATTTGTTCTGTTTTGACCTGATTTTTAGGACAAAAAATTTGAATCCTTAAAATAGGACAAGCCTGTTGTTAGGAGCTTTTGCAGAATGCTTGAAGTTGGATTGAATTCTGTTGGAATGTGTTAGTATTTAATTGATGCAAACGAGTTTGTTCGTGAATTGTTTATAACTTTGTGAATTTTGACTTTGGCTGAGCTGCCGGATGTGCTACTCTGATACTTTTTTAGATTCTCTTTTACTATTGTCGTCAATTATATTGTCATGCAGTGGATAATGTTTTTTTTTTTTTTTTTTTTTTTTTTTTTTTTTTTTACCAGACTAAGAGTATGTTATGTTATTAATATTGACTTTTGTTCTGAGTTTCCATGTTATTCTCTATAATCAGTTGCGTTATATCTAGGGATGGAGCCAGAAAAATAATTGAGGCAGGGTAGGGGAGCCTGTGGAGGGGAATATACTAAAAATTTCATTAGATTACTAGGATTTCACACATTATGAGGGGGGCTCCGCCCCCTAATTATATTTGAAGGAAAAAAAAAACACACTTGCATATGGAATCATGTGATAAGTTGGTCAAATACAGTGGAACGGCCAATTTAATCACATACCCAAATCTCTTAGATCCCCGTTCGTTTTGTTAATTCGAATCACAATTTAAGTTTTTACTACTGTGTTTTCTTTTACAAAAATTTAAATTCAACTTTTTTAGCTATAATATTTTCTTTACATAAATTTACTTTTTATTTTGCTTGTCAATTTTTGGAACGGACTTAGTTGAGATATAAGTAGTGAAGTATGATACTTGACATCACTCGTTTGATTCAAAAGAAAGTTATATTGTCGAATAAAAATATCAAGAACCTTGCATTTGAGGACATGAATAAGTGCATACTGATTTTTCATCAATCTAGATTCTAAAAGTGAAGAGACTATGGGAAGCAAAGCACCAAGTTGGTCCGATCAATGGAGCACCGGGGGGAATTTTGGTGTTGAAGACAACAATGACAAGGCAAAAGCCACCAAAAAGGGAGTGGTGGCAGCAGCAAGACAATGGCAGATGTGAAAGCAGTGGCTTCAGCCGGATTAGGCAAGGCCAAGACTGTCGCTGTGGTGGGTGCCGATAAGGCCAAGGCTGCGGCTGTGGTAGGTGCTGACAAAGCCAAGGTTGCGGCAGTCTTTGGCGCCCAGAAGGTGAAGAGTGGAACCTCTATTGGCATCAAATGGATCAAAACTCAGTACCAGAAGAGAACCTCTAAGTAGGTTAACCGTTAACCTTGAGAATTGCCAGCAATGACTACTAGTCAAAACTAACGAGTGAAAGTTAAGATTTTTTGGGATACAGTACATATTCTTTCTGCGAAATGTGTTTGATAGAATCTCTTTTCTAGTTCTATGTAGTTACTCTATTCGTTTAGTCTGCCGTACAGTCATCGCTTCGAATGATCATAAACCTGCTTCAACCCACAATGAATCGACTTTCTCGCAATTTTTATGGACTAGATGAAAAAAGTTGGATTCCTATGCCAGCAGCGTCAATACGTAGAACATAAGTAGCTGCTTTTTTGGCAAAAATAAAAAATAAGTAGCTTCTTATTTAGTCACAAAGGAAATTCTACGATGGAAGGGCCATTAATAGCTATGTATTTTGTATGAGATTGGATAGAGAAAATTTTTTGAGAAGCATCCTTAGAGCATCTCCTCTAAATTTTAGCTAAATTTTAATTAAAATGATTAGAAAGCTATTTTAGTTATTTTTTAGTGAGTTATTCAAACTATATTCTCTATTTTAATTAAACATAAATTATTTTATTTTATTTTATTTTTTAGTTTAAAATATAAATTTTTTTTTTTTTTTTTTTTTTTTTTTTTTTTTTTTACTTTATGTCAACTAAGAATAAAATAATAAAAAGAATAAATATCTAGTCATTTTTTGTTAATTATATTTAGCTAGTAAAAAGTGTTTTAGCCAAAATAAGTAACTATTTAGCTAATGGTTTGAGTGAAGAAAAGTTAAAATCATTAATTATTTTAGTTAAAAACATGAAATGGCTAATATGATTAGAGTTGCTCTCTAACTTTATAAGTAACATAGAACTGCCAATGCCAGTAGTGTCCATTCATAAAAAATAGGTGTCAATACATAAAAAATAGGAAAATTTTCAAGAATATCATAAAACACTATTTTATTTTTATCATCAATTTAAAATTTATTATTATGTCATTAGCATCAGCTAGGATACTCTCATATTCTATCAGAATAGGTAAATATTCTTTTAAAATATTGTTTTAACGGCATTAATATTAGGATGATGAAAACAATGATTATTTTAGTAATTTTCTCCGGAACATAAATAGCTTCTTTCTTCCATAAAAAAAAAAAAAAAAGAAAATAAAAAGAACACGCTATTAAGGTGATGTTTGTTTTAAGAGTTCTACCTAGTTTAGAATCATGATTTTTAGTTCTGTTATGATATTTTTTTCTCACAAAAAATTTAAATTTTAATAATTTTAATTTTATGATTCTAATTCATGAACCAAATGTAAATCAAAAAGCGGTTTGGGTGGTTTGAGTTTAAGAAAAAGTTTTCAGTAATTCACAAAAGTTATGAAACCGTTGATCCATAAAAGTTTTTATAAGGTTCGAAGTATGCAATATAATTTAAAGAATTGTAAATGTCTAAATGTTCAGCATTTGAAGTTTTAACAAATTAATAAAAATGTGATAGGGTGTATTTTATAATTGTAGAACCTTTATAACCAATAAAAATTAAAATAAAGAAAAAAGATTTTTAAAAAAATATTAGACGACCTAGAGAGTCCAAACTAACAATTAAGCCGCCCAAAAATATTTGACCAAAATATTGACTAATCCTCCTAATAATCTAAAAAAGTTTAACAATTTGATTCAGTTTAATTTAAATTAAGGTTTGGCAGTTTTTTTGAACATCTCTGACTAGATGGAGAAGATTTTTGCGATTTTGGCCCTTTTTTTGAACATCCCTAACTAGATGGAGAAGACGCTTTGGTCTGGAAAATTATTGGAACGTTGGATAGATAAAGAACACAAACAGCACTCGATTCAAACACATGAACAAAATAATCGCAAGAAGTGAAACAATCATCTCACATACTAAAACCACTATAGACATAAGTCGAGAAGTTGCCATATTATTAATATAAAAAGAAAGGTTGTCAGACTATTCGTTAACCGGAAAAACAGATCAAATGGACCGAGGAGAAATGGAGAATGTACATGAGCTAAACTCCACACTTCGTTTTTTCTTCTCTTTTTCGACCCATATTCACAGAGACAAATAACTTCGTCATGTTTCACAGTTGCCCGAATGTGTTCTCGCCACTGTACGTCATATAGAGAAAACCATCTTCATCCTTATTATCTTCATCAATCGCAGACATCAATGCCGCTGCAAAAACAAAACCGAAATTTTTAATCATAAAGGGATTATCCAAGAAATTACGCCGTAATCCGTCACTAAAGTAAAAAGAATTAACTTTCATCTCACCAGTAGGTGGCAAAATGTTCTTGACGAAAATGAAAATAGCTTTCTCAGGACTGAGGTTGATCCTCTTTCGGACCACGTACACAAACTGGCCAAGAGTCAGATCAGCAGGCACCAGATACCTACGTTTAACCCAACAGACAGATTTCATCCATTAATAATCAAATCACACATCCTAAGCAAGCATTTAACGAAAAACAATATATATATATATATATATATATATATATATATATAATAGTTGATTGAAAAACTGTAGAAATTTCTGCACATATCTCCAATGCCTATTCAAATTTAAAAATATCCATATTGATAATAGGCAAACTTGGTTCTGTACAAGTTAATATATCTTAATTCTGAACGTAAATTTATTTTCCACCCCAATACATTGTCTAATTAATCTTGCATAAGAATATCCTAATTCCTCCTTAACAATCAAACTCTAAAATCTTGCTCAAGAGATCTAACAAAAACGAAAATAAGGGGCTTGTAAAAGAATAGTTGAGAAGGCTAACTTTTTCTTAACAATGTCAGGCACGTCACTCTTTTCAGCTCGTTCTACAATCACCTGCACCAAAGAATCAAAAGTAGAAAATAATCTAGAGTTGTCGAACAACAGAGACATAGATGCAAAGTTGCAAACAAATAAACGATAATCATACTGGTATTCTGTCGGGATACTTCTCTCTGATCCGATGAGCCTCCGCTTGCCTCCTTTCTGGCTCCGAAGGAAGAAAAAAGTTTTAAAATTCAATACTGATTAATGAAGCATACACATAAAGGCAACAAATTTGTTTATTTCCTGCTCTTTTAAACATTGGAGGAAAAAAAAAAAAAAAAGGTGCAGATACATTAATTCTGATCATGAAAACAATTCATTCATATCAAATTAACAATTATCCACATTGCAATTACATGATTGAATATAATTCCCAAGGATCAAATTCATACATTCTATGCTTTGCGATAAGAAACCCAGATGGAGAACTGCTAATTTATGAAGGTATTCATTCCGAAACTCAACAAATTTAAACAGGATAAAGATTGTTCTTATCACGGAATAGAAAAAGAAGAGCAATTGCAAGAGAAAAAAGAAAAAAAAAAAAAAAAAAAAAAAAACAGACGGGAAACATGGAATACCAATAATTTTGCCTATTCCACGACATACACGAAACTAAATCCATGAATCAAAGTTCATCCTCGTGATCAATTACGGTTTGGTCGCCCAAAAAAATTGATCAGAAAATTAAAAGAATTATTCAAAATCTGTTTAATTATATACAGAATAAAGAGAGTACGAACCGAGAGGGTGTTCCATCTTAAATGAACATTTAGACATTGGGAATGCTTCTGCAGACGAAAGAGGAAGAAAGGGAACTGAAATCAGAGAATTAGGGTTTGATAGGGCAGTGCCAAGTGATATGCTCGATGAAATCAAACTTGAGAAAAAAGCAGAAAAAGTTTCAAAATTGGAAGGGCATAAAGATAATCCGCTTACCCACAAAGAGAGAGAGTCGGATATGTTTGAGAATTGATATCCCGAAGAGAGGGTAAGGATTGGAGAAAAGGACAATCTAACCTATATTCTTACGGAAAGAAAATAGTTTTTTTCCCTTTTTTTTAAAGTTACGAAATAATAGAATTACCTCCTAAAAACATACATTATTGAGATTTTTTTAAATTTTTTTTTTTTTAGATTTTATCATTGAGAAATTAACATCTTGATTCTAATTAATTGATTCTAAATCAATTTGTTAATAGACATTCAAAAACCTTCCGTCGTGAAGGAAATGAACAAGAAAAAATTATGCACTAAATTAATTCTCGAACAACTAGATTTACGATAACTCAATTCCCAATTTTTATTTGAAGTAAACTAATCCTTGATATTTTTGAAATCTAATCTAATCAAAGATACTACACGCACGGCACATCGTGTCAAGTAATAACTGTCTTTTTCAAGTAAAAAGCACACATTAAGCGATGACTTTGAAAACAATCACATTACGTGGACGAAAAAAATAAAAGAAATTTAAGACCCGTTTAATTCTCTAATCTGAGTTTTTAATTTGAGTTGAGATGTGATTTTATGTGAGAGTTTTTTACTGTAGTAAAAAAATTAGATGTGATTGTTTGTAAAAACTTTTTACTGTAATAAAATTCAAATTCTAAACTCAAATCAGCAAAATAAATAATACCTCAAGTCATTTAAATAAGGAGATTCTCGTATGCCACCGTGGTCAAATTTTTCAAAAAGTAAAAACTCACGTTTATTTTATTAATTTAAATTTAAATTTTAAATTTTATTATAATAAAAAAAAATTATAAATAGTTATTTTTTTATTATAATAAAAAAAATTTACATAAAATTACATCTTAATTTAAATTTTTTTTTAAATTAGTGAATTAAATAAGTATTTATATATTTTTTTTTTTTTTAAATAATTTTATATAAATTTAACGAATAAAAAACTTAACATATCAACGTGTTAATATATGAGACAAGCTTCTAAATAAGTATTGGATTTCTGCTTGTACAAGCACACGGATTAGTGTACTCATCACACAACTTGCTTGGCGCATCCTTTCAATTTCTTTCTTCAACCTTGTTATGGAAACGTTTCCTCCTCCTCCCCGCTCTCTCTCTTTCTTTCTTCTTCTTTTTTTTTTTTTTTTTTTTTTTTTTTTTTTAACTTTCACTCAATCACATGAAGGAAAATATGAATACCCTCTGTTTTAGTTTTTTTTTTTTTTTTTTTTTTTTTTTTTTTGCTAATCCTCTGTTTTCGTAATTTAATGAGTGTATTTTTTTACCCCATTTGTGTCCTAATTTGTCTCCTATAGCTGACAGCTGTTAAATTATAGTAGCTTAAATTAGGAAGTTCTTTATAACAGGTTGCCCCGGTTCCCTTTTATTTTCAGAATTTACTACCTTCTTCTTCATATTACCATTATTATTATTGTTATTATTATTTTTTGGAAAGAATAGAATCTAAAGTAAACCTAAATTAAATTTCAAAATAAGCATTCTATTATTTCGAGATGATATAGAATTCAATTTATCCCAATTTCTTACCGGAAAAGAGAGAAAGTAAACCAAAATTAAACGTTCCACACTTTGAACTATAAAAAGGCACCTTGCACTCTTGCAGTTGCAAATAGTGCTGAAACTTTAGACGGGCCGTCCGTGACCACCGAAAAGTCCGATTGTTTGCCCGATGACCGAACCCGATCTGCCTGAAATTCAGGCTGCCCGCCCGTGCCCGAAAATTCCCATGGACGGGCTTCGGGCAGCTGAAGCCTGCCCGTGCCCGGTCAGGCTGCCCGATGCCCGACCGGCTGCCCGAATTTTTTTTTTTTTTTTTATATTTTTATGTTGTTTGAAATAAGTATTTGTATAATTACAATGTGTTATGTATATTACAATTTGAAATATGAAATGAACACACGACATGAACGATATATAAAAAAATTTACTTCTTTATTGATTTTTAAATTTGTAATTCATGATTGCCTCATTAAAAACCTTACCAAGAAAAACCCAATTGGGATAAAAACTTGGTAAGGAAAAAAAGAGTGCAATCATTGTGGGACAATTACAAATTTGATGAATTTACAAAGTCTATAGACTCTATACAAGTACAACTATACAAGATTACAAATTAAAAGAAAAACACTATACAAATTAGAAATTACAAAGTAAATAAATATTTACAAAGAAATTATCAAGATGAAGCGTAAGGATCATCTTGAAAATTAAAAAGTTAATCTATTAAATTGGCCGATCCATTCTTGGTTTGCGGTGAGATTGTATCGTGTAGCGTTGGTCGAACGGTCCCAATCCTTGATGCACACCAAAGCTTCAACAATATCCTGCTGCAATGCGTTTCTCCGTTCTTCAAGTATTCGGCCGGTTGTCTTGAATGCTTGTTCGGCCGCAATGGGAGACCGGGATTGAAAAAATATCCATTGCCGATCGTGTTAGGATCGGCCAAGTTAATGCTCGTGCCCTCCACCACTCAACCAAATCAAACACCTCACTATTGCTACAACTAAGCCCTCACTCAGGTACGCCATTAACTCGTTGAATCCGCCGCCACCTCTTGATGAAGATCCACTTCCACTCCCAGATTCTTCTTGACCTTGAGTCGTCGTCGTCGTCTTCTTCTTCTTCTTAGACAACCCGAAAACATTCAAGAATGAATGTGGATTGTCGTTTTCGTTATTGCGGTTGTTCAACACGAGGTGTGTTTCTAAACCTACTTTCATAAGAGATATATAGAGAATATATTTTTTCCTTTATAATAGGATCTTTGGTCAAGAGTGTCTATAGCTAAAAATTCACCTAAGTTATCTAATCCACTTTCTAAACCTTCTAATTTTAATCTAGGGTCAAAAATAACACCGAAACCATACAACATGGGTAATTTAGACCAATATTTTTTAAATTTCTTTTCCATAGAGGCGATAGGAACTCCTAAAACCTCATGTGTCCTAAATTCACTAAATAAAATGGACATTCTTAAAAGTTCTCATAATGCTAATGGTGAAGTTGGGTAATAAGTTCCACTAAGTTTTAAGGTAACTTCATGAAATCTACCTAAAAATTTATACAAAAGTTCGGCAATTTGCCAATCAGTTTCATCTATAAATCTTGTTCCTAATTTTGCACTAACATAATTTGTTATAGCATCTTTATAGGGGATGCATTGTTCAAGCATTATGTAAGTAGAGTTCCATCTTATGGGCATATCTAAGGCTAATGCTCTAGGATTTTGATTACATGCTTGTAGAAATCTAAACCAATCTTGTATTCTTTGATTACTACCTTGAATCCAAGCAAGCAATGTTATCTCTAATTCTTTTAATATGACCCGACATTGATTTTAAACCAGATTTTACTATTAAATTAATTATATGACATGCACAACGTTGGTGGAAAATATCATTACTACCGAATAAACTTAAATCATTTTCAAAAAGTTCTATTGCTTTAGTATTCGCAGTTGCATTATCTAATGTTATGACCATTATTCTATCTCTTAAACTATATTCATCAATAACAGATAAAATTGTGTTATATATTAAATTGGCAGTATGTGATCCTATAACACATTTGAAACCTAAGATTCTCTTATCCAAATCAAAACCTTTATAATAATGTCCGGTTCTGACTAAATAATCCTTGTTGGCAACGGACCAAATATCCGCCCGTTAACGCAACGCAACCACTAGTAGAGTGTAGAAGGTTGATTAATGCTTCTTTTTCTTGTTTATATAATTTTAATGCATCTTTCCTAAGAGTAGTTCTAGAAAAAAATTGTGCATTAGGATTATGTACAATTTTAATATAACGTTGCCAATTTCTTTGTTCAGAAAAACTTAGTGGTTGATCTAATGTGGCTATTAATCGTGCCATTTCCATACGATCAACTTGCGGATCGTATTTCCATGTGCTTAGACCGCCGGTTTGGTGGTCAAACGATAATTGTGTTTGGCGGAGTTGATCTCCGCCTCCTTGCTTTTGAAGACACTTTTCAGAGTGTCTTCTTCATGTGTAGTCTTAGTGAATAGTGTTACCTTGTAATTTCTCACCACAATATTTACATTGAGCTACGTATTTAATGTTACCGTTATTGTCGACTTCCTCGAATGTGTTGAAGTGCTCCCCAAACTGCTGAGGTGCGCTTGCATTTCTTCTTAGAACTTGCAACACTTGCACTAACACTACCGCTTGCCTCTCCTCCACGGCCACTTGTGCCACCACCATTGCATCCCCGACCTCTAGTACGTCCACCAGGGGTCGGTTTGCGGTTTGATCAAAGATCTCTTTCCATAGTTTGCGATTCCCGTGATTGAAAAATATTAGGAAATTGCCATTCTTCGATGTTGAATTGGGCATCAATAGGAATATCATCACCACCACCATAACGAGAAGAAGCCATTATGAAAAATAAGAGAGATTGAGAGAGCTTAAGAGAGATCGAGATTTGAGAGAGATTGAAGCGAGATTAAGAGAGATTTGAGAGAGATTAAGAGAAATTGAGAGATTAAGAGAAATTGAGAGAGAATGAGAGTTTTGGGGTGAGAAAAATGGTTGGGGGGAGGGGGGTATTTATAGGAAAATTTTTAGGTTGAAAAAATAAAATTTTTCCCCCAAAAATTCGGGTCCAACGGCTACAAAATTTTCGGGCAGTTCGGGCAATTTTCGGGCAAAATTTGGGCAACGGTCCAAAATTCGACCGTTAGGTTCAAAAATTCGGGGCAAAATTCGGGTTCGGGTTCGGGCTCGGGCAAAAGACCGTTTTTTTTTTTTTTCCCAAAATTCGGGCAAATTTTTGGGCTAACAACGGTCACAAAAAATCGGGCTTTTTTCGGGCACGGGTTGAAATTCGGGCAACGGTCACCAAAATTCGGGCAACGATCACAAAAATTCGGGCATTTCGGGCAAAAATTCAGGCAGGTCGGGCAACTTCGGGTATTTGCCGAAAAATTCAAAAAAAATCCGGCGAACGGCGGGGGTTCGCTTCTCCACGGCGGCGGGCTGTCGGGGGCACACCATTTTCGGGCTACCCGAGCCCGTGCCCGAAGAAAAAGCATTTTCGGGCAGCTAGGGGGGCCTGCCCGCCGAGCCCGAAAAAATTCGGGCATCGGGCATGCCCGCCGCCCGAAAGTCCAGCACTGGTTGCAAATGTTCCATATTCTTCTATTATAATCTAGCAACATTTAATTGTACTAATTAAGACCAGCGTCAGAGTTCAGACAACAAAACTGGCCAGTTTCTACTTTCTAGCAGTACATTTTGTTTACTTCGCTGATTCGAGTTTATAATTCAAGTTAAGATGTAATTTTATGTGAGAGCTTTTTACTGTAACAAAAAAGTTAGATATGATTATTTCTGAGAACTTTTTACTATAACAAAACTCGAATCGGTGAAGTGAACGGAATGCTTCCAATAATTGCCTAACGGTGAAATGTGATTTGCTTCTATATTGGCTTAGTTTGATATTATTTTGCCTCTCAAAATCAACTTATGTTTGTTACAGAAGTTGATTTTAGTGTTTAATAAATCTCTTTAAAAGTGTTTTTTGATGAATTTTTTAAGAATTTACATCCAAAATCAAAAGCAGCTTAAAGATAATTTTAACTTTTAGATTGTGCAGAAATCAACATAGTACAATTAATGAAACTTTCATAATACCCTAAATAAAATTTAAAAGTTACAATCTTTTCAATCTAAAATTCACTCATAATATAATATAATATAATATAATAATATTATAACAAATAATATCATAATTATATTAATAACTCTAATATTATTATTTTATCATATAATATGATATTATAATAATATTATAATTATTTTAATAATATGATATTATAATTATAATATAATATTTTAATTATTATTTTATAATATGTTATATATTATATTGTATTGATATAATTATATTTATTATATTAATAATAAAATAATAATTAATATAATTAATATTAATATAATCTTATAATTTTAATATTATTATATATTATAATGTATTACACAGGTTATATAATATATTAATTATAATATATTTGTTTAATATAATATAATACAAAGTAGTAATTTTTAATTATATTATAATTAAAATATTAATATTTCTTATGTAATATTATAATATATTTTATAATATTGTAATTATATTAATCATTTTGATTATATTATTATATTTTATATCATAATTATATAATATATTATATAATAATAGTTTTGTTTATTATATTAAATATAATAATAAATATACATTATATTGTAATTATATATATTATATTATAGTATAATATAATATAATCGTTATTTTTAATTATTTTAATTATTATTTTAATATTATTATTATATTTTATATCATAATTATATAATATATTATATAATAATAGTTTTGTTTATTATCTCAAATGTCCGCAACTGGGTTAGTCCTTAACAATGAAGAAAAAGAAACCTGCAGTGAACCAAGTGTGCGGCTCAGGATTGAAGCCTCACACTACGAAAAAAAACAACATACTGGCCCACAGGCCCAGTAGGCCCGTTAGTGATCGATGGCTCAGTAACATAAGTTCGATACGAGAGCCATCTAGAAAGTTGTGGAAAAGCTTCAGTAGGCCAAGTTGGTGAGTTAGTTCAGGTTAAGTCCCTTTTCATCTTGAATACGACTCATCGTATTAGGTCAGGCCTAATATTGGAGTTTAGCTATTTCCAATTTGCCGTGACAATACAATACTGCGTCCCAATTTTGGGTTCCACCAAAATAGGTTCCAATATATCATCAACCGAGAGGTGGTGCAACTGTTGAGATGTCTTTTTTTTTTTTTTTTTTTTTTTTTTCTTCTTCTTCTTTTAAAATGAATTTAAGGTATGAAGCCATATTTTAGTCTTGTTTTAAGATTTCTATACAGTCAATAAATTGTGTTGCGTTGGACTTGTGTAGTAACATAAGTGAAACTGAGAACATCCTTTAACTAAAATTGAATCAAGTTGTTCTTATGTTATGGTAGCATACAAACAAAAAAAAAAAAAAAAAAAAAAAAAAAACACACACACACACACACACACACACACACACACATATATATATATATATGTGTGTGTGTGTGTAACCTAATTATATTTATATACCCATAATCCCTGTTAAACATTAAAAATTTATATTATAATCTATTTTTAATTTTTAATTATCAACCTCCAATATTGATAAATTTTTTTATTCTATCACTAATTAGTGACCTCAAAATTTATGGTATAGTAGAAGAGAATGAGAATCAAGATAAGACCGATAATTTCTTTTTAGGTGTAAAAGAGTGAGAAGAAAACAATGTAGGTCCCAATCTTGGTGATAGTACTTATTGGATCTTTAAATCCCAGTTCCACATTTCAAGAATTATCACACTAAATTATTAAGAAAATAAGTTAAAACAAGTACATATCTCCATTAGTGTAGCCTTAATCTCCAGTATAATTCTTTAAGACAACAAGCACGACGGTTATTGCCTTCCTGCAGTCATATATCGTTAGTTTCTTAATGGGTATTTTGTCTTTAGATGGGGAAGAATAAAAATTGTCTTATGATTTGACGTATTGGGGATCATAACTTAAGTTTCTTTATATAGTCTTATTAGGCTCCTATTAAACCTAATTAGGTCAATATAGGTATCCACTCATTCAACTCATACCTTGTTAAGAGACTATTAGGGTTTTTATAATTAGATCACTTAATTAATTTAATTAATTAAATAACTTAATATAATTATTGAATAAATATGTGACCCACAGTATAGGAAACCCACGTTTCCTAACAGTAATGTCACAATTCATATGTTTTTCTTTTCAGCTTCTGTACCTCTCCAGATTCTACGTCAATATTGTTATATAAATGGCCTCAGCCTCACATGGACTGTTGATCAATTCGGAGATTGATCACGCGATGGCTTTGTGCAGTTCATCGTCATCATCATCATCATCATCATCAACCATGAAAGACCTCCGGTCGGTGCAAGATCAGCTTCCAAGCTTTCGGAAAAGATGTCTCACCATGGCTAAGGAGTACAGGACGAGGTTCTATATAGTACGTAAATGCGTAGTTATGTTACTGTGCTGGCACAAGTTTGGATAGTCAGATCCATCGAGAGCTCTTATACCATGTCCATTGAGTTAAGTAATGCTACACGTACCCAAGTTTTCTTACCTAATTATTTTTGTAAAATCAACTAATTTTTATGTGTGCATGATATTTCTTGAGCCATGCATAAATCTTGAAAGTAATTAGTATAATAGTACTAGAAAACGTATATTTGAAAATTCTTGTATTTGTAGCACTGTAAATCTCGAACGGGTTAATTGGACTTCAGTGTCTAGTTTTTATTGTGATCTCATATTTTGAAATCTTAGAAGTTCAGCTGATCAGTTGCATAGCCAAAAGCTCAAAAAGAGTATATACGCACTCCTCTTTTTTTTTTTTTTTTTTTTTTTTTTTTTTGGAGAGGCATAAGCGCTTCAGAATACTGCATTTGTAGAAGTAGTAATATCTCACACAAGCAAGCATGTGTAGGCCTGCGCTTGTCTTTATACGTATACTAGTGCAAGCATGAATTAATGGGTAGGTGGGCTCGTACTTTTTGGATTCGGTCACCTTATTAATTAAAATTCCAAATATTAAAGATAGAAATAAATGATACATCAGAAGGCTTCACATCCTCTCCTTTTTATTTCCTCCTTTTCTGCCTCCTGCATTTTCGGCAATGGCCACCAGAGATTGATGAACAACCAAGTATATATCTCCATGTTTCTTCACTTCACTAGCATATCTCGTTCATTTTATTAATTTAAATTTTTAATTTTAAATTTATACAGTTAAAAACTTTATTAAATTTAATTTTTTTTGTTATAATTAAATTTTTTAAAAAAATATCATATCTCAATTCGAATCGAAAACTCAAACCTGTGAAACGAATGACACCTATGATTACTTTTATTTTACTCAGTAAAATCTTAAGTTCAAGTCGGTCCTGTAATGAACGGGATGTTTTAGCAAATCACTTCATTAGAAATTCATATATCACGCGAACCTTCTATCCTCTTTTATTTTTCTGAAAAAGAAATATACAATCATATATATATATATATATATATATATATATATATATATATTGAAAGAAGAATATATATGATTTGAAAAGTAACTTCAATTGTTGGGCTTTCAATTTGAACTTTGACTGGTCCAAAACTCGTGCATCTTGCCACTGGAAAGGGAATTAGGAGGGCGCGATAATGGATACCTGTACGTTGCTCACAGAATTAAGTAGTGTTGACACCAGAATCTGGCACACCGGCCGGCCCACCGGTCGAGGTATTGTCCGCTCTGGGCCTGCCTTTTGCTGGGCCGTAGCCTGCTTATGGCTGGGCCCTCACGGTTTTGTCCTTCCTTAAAAGGCGCCTCGGTTGATAGGAGGGATTTACCTTCGAGTACTTATGTACCTCCAGGCTCCCGTCTTCAACTGATGTGGGACTCTTGGCGTACAACAATACCCCCCGAGACGGGAGGCTGGGAAAGCAGGCCATAGCCACGTCGTTCCCACAGACGGCGCCAATTGTTGACACCAGAATCTGGCACACCGGCCGGCCCACCGGCCGAGGTATTGTCCGCTCTGGACCTGCCTTTTGCTGGGCCGTAGCCTGCTTATGGCTGGGCCCTCACGGTTTTGTCCTTCCTTAAAAGGCGCCTCGGTTGATAGAATGGATTTACCTTCGGGTACTTATGTACCTCCAGGCTCCCGTCTCCAACCGATGTGGGACTCTTGGCGTACAACAAGTAGCAAGGAGAGAATCTTTTCCTCTTATTATTCCGACACCCCAATAACAAACTATAATATTTCCGATGCTTTTTTCTTCAAAATATATATAGGGGAATACTGAACTATAACGTTTGATTATTATAATAATATTTACTATGATGGCTGTAATGGCGGAGTAAGAATACTTTTTTCTCAAAAAATATTGGTGTAAAATTGAGTAAGAGCACGGGGGCCTCGTCTAATTAATGAGTGGTTCTGCTTTTAGATAGCATCGAGTTAGTTTTTTTTTTTTTTTTTTTTTTTTTTTTTCCTCGAGAAAAGGGGTAAATTAAACTAAAATTTTGAAGTAAAATAACACCAGCCTGGTGCTCAAGGGGCTCCCTCTAGAGCCCCTGAGTCTCCGCCACATGGCACTGAGAGGGTTAATCATGATAATTAATTACTCAAATAAATGTAAGCTAGTATGATACCTCTTCTAGGGTCGTTAAGGCTGATTAGGTTTAAGATTTCCTAGCTATGCATGTTTTATATAATATAAATCACTGCTACATGATGATATGACATATCTATCCTTCTATTAGATGGAAAAACAAAAACTTGTTAGGCACTAGCCTAACACCTTAAGAAACAAAATTGTGGATCTCAGCTAATCCGTAAGTTTTAGGGCCCATTTAGTTTGTTAATTTGACTTTTTAATTCGAGTTGAGATGTAACTTTATGTGAAAGTTTTTTACTGTAGTAAAAAAAAAGATGTGACTGTTTCTGTTAACTTTTTACTATAGCAAAACTCGAATTCTAAACTCTAATCGGTGAAATAAACGAGATTTTAATCTATTAGATAGGCCTCAGGTACTTAATTTTCCCTACCTCTTTCTTTAATGGTAAAAAAAGAAAGAGAAATGACAATAAATAACATATTTTTAAAACTAAATTAAGTAAATAACATATTTTAAAAGTATTTGAAGTAAATAGCTAGTACTTTACGTGATAAATGTGTCATTTACCGTATAAATGATTTATTTATGATTGGTAAAATAATTCACGTGATAACACATTTTTTAAAATTTTTTATTTATATAGAAAAATTCTTGTTACCAGTCGTAAAAAAAAAAATTACGTGAAAAAAAATATTCTTACGAGTCATAAATGTACTATTTACACAGTAAATGATTCATTTACCATGTAAACTGTTATTTATTTTAAATAGTTTTAAAATCTATTGTTTATTTAATTTAGTTTTAAAAATCTATTATTTACTACATTCTCCTATAAATTATAATTTCAGGCTTACTAGAAGCTTAATAAAAAAAAAGTAATTATACAGTTAAAGTTACCTTCCAGGTGGAAATTACAAGAACAATATGGGAAAAGATTCATGCCCCGTTTATTTCACCGATTCAGTTTAAAATTTGAGTTTTGCTACAATTAAAAACTATTAGAAATAATCACATCTAACCTTTTTACTACAGTAAAAAGCTCTAACATAAAGTCACATCTCAATTTAAATTAAAAATTCGAATTAGCAAACTAAACGAAGTCTCAATAAATGAGTACAGATATTTTCTCTATTTGGTTCGTACTGAAACAAATCTATTTCATAATACCCCTAATCTCATTATATTCAAAAAAAAAATTACAACTTTTTCACATGACCACAGGATATGTTTGGTATATGAATTTAAACTAGAACTCATATACCAAACATATACAAACTATATATCAGGGGCAGAGCCATACATCTTCTCGATGGTTACATGTCTTTTATCAAATTTATAATATACCCCTTAAAATTTTGAAATTATATATATTTATCCTTTAAAAATATGAAATTATACATCCGCCCCCTCTTCACTTAATTTTCTGACATGGACTATACTACGATACTCTGATGAGAAGTTTCCAAGTTTAGGGAAACTGAAATTAGCTAGGACATGTGGATATTATAAATCATAAATAAAAAAGAAAAAAAAAAGTTTTGGCAGTTTAAGAAGAGTAGTAAAAGAAAACGCTGTAGTAAGTAGTGGGGGAAAAAAGGAAGGAAAGACTGAAAGAGCAATAGCGTTGAAGCACTGAACCTACGAATAAGTGCTTTCATGAGGAGGTATAGCAAATGCAAATGGCGGGGTACCAAATGGCCAAAACCAAAGAATAACTTCTCTGGGTTTTTGTTTGACAAATAAAATTAATAAATGCCGTTTTCAACAGAAAAGAAATACAGACAATAGACATATGATGATCATTACGTACATGCCTTCTCTCTCTCTCTCTCTCTCCCTCCCTTCCCATCATCCATAAATGCTGACATTAAAAGCTCCAAGATTTGTCCCCGTGAGAGACCCGCCTTCTGTCACGATTCTTGTACCTTGTTGTTATTAATACTCACAACTTCCTTTGTCGTTCGGTTGTTGGCATTTTAATGCAACTTCTTCAATGCTTTACCACCCTTCTCTCTCTCTCTCTCTCTCTCTCTCTCATGTTGCTCATTAGTTTTCCTTGTTAAACACCTTCTCTCTCTCTTTCTCTTTGTCTCTGTTATTACATGTACGATACACCAATACGCTCTTCCAGTTATATTTATATATATATACCCCTTCTTCATTCTTGTGTATATATAGCTCTGTCAGTCCCTTCAAGATTTTTGGCCATATATTTACACACATGGATACACAATACATATTCGTTGTGTTAAAAAGGCTATTGCTTTCTTTTTCTTGTTGTCTTAGTACTTGTTATTTATGTAACGTTGGATATAAATAAATGATGGACGTCTTTTTCTTAGATACTGATTTTGTATTTTGTAGGTTTTCTTGATTTGAGGTAAAATTGGCTGAAGAAGAAGATGAATGGATGAGTAGTTTAACGGGATATTGGTCCGGTTCAATAAGAAAGCCGCGTTCGAAATCTATTGGGGGCTCTGCTTTTTGATTGAGCCGTGCCAATATCACGTCCCACTTCTCTCTCTACTCTTTCCGTTTTGTCGTCCCAATATCATTGTGGTCTACACGACAAGGTAATCTCTTTTTTTTTCTAGTCATTTTGTATCCATGTTTTCTCTGTAGAGTCGAACTCTTGACCTCAACATTGGAGGCAGCAATGTGGATTTACCGCTAAGCTATACCGGCAACTCTTATTTTGTCTTATATGTTATCGTTGATTGTTACAGTCGTTTGTTTATTTTTATGTTTTGAGAACACCAGCAATTTCTCCGTGTACTTGCGTTTTTAAAACTTTCTTATCTTATTCTTTCATTGTTAAAGCATAAACAAGACTTTATGGCAATGTTAATGTGATTCCTCCAAGGTTCATGGGAATAAAGAAGAAGTTGCTTCCTTGTATGTCTCCTAAACAAATACGCAAATATAAAGCACACCACTGGTTTGTTCGTATGAGAAAAAGGTCTTCTCCGGTTTTGCTTCCTCCTTATTTGCTCACGTTGCATGAGTTGCTATAAGGTTGATGCTTTGTGAGAGAAAAACATGTCTCATGTGCTGATTTTGTAGTCTTGAAACTCGAGAGTTTGAGTTATTTTACACTCAAATATGTTATTGTACATGTGACAGTGCAAATGTGTTCTTTGTTTAAAGAATTCTGTTTAAGATAGTATATTTTGCACCCAAGTAGAAACTCCTATATTATAATTTTAACACTTATACGTTGTATAATGTATTTTCTTGATAATCCAAGAATCCCTTTTCTTGACAACAAATAGTTTTTTCTTTGCCTTTTTGTTTCTTTTTTTATTTTTTATTTTTTCATCTTAGTCTGCAGCAAGCAAAAGAGAGACTTCACAGTTTTCCTTTATTGAGGGTGAAAATTTTAATTTGAGCATAATAAAAGATGTCCTTTTGTATATATTCGAAAATACTTTCGCAGTTACCATCGAACTTTTTACCTCAAGGAATTTAGAGAAAAAAAAAAATGCTTGAAGATTGTCCATGTATAATATAAATTATAAAGGTTGTTCTCATTTCAGGGCCACTCTCACCTAAACTAGCAATATTTGAACACATCACATATGAGCATTTATTAGTCATGCCTGCAGGTTGGGTCAGGCATAGGCATATGAAGATGTCGCTGAGACAGAGTCAGAACGTTCACGTTGTGCCATGAAATAAGCAAGGAAGATAGATTTTGAATGCAAAATAGTGCTTACATAGATAGTAGATTGATCCTACTATTGAAAAACCCATTAAAAACAAGATGTACAAGAAAAGGCAGTAAAAGCCCCCACAAAGATGTGTATTTATTGTGCACTTGATAGCCGTAGAACTGTAACTTACAAATTGGCTCTTCAAGCCTCAAAAGAATTATGGTGGTTATCAGCCTCATAGCTCTTCCATTTTGGGCTGTTACAATGGCCAATCTCCCTCTACTAAAATGGAGGTGGTCCACATTTTTCATTTCTTTTGCTCTCTCTCTCTCTCTCTCTCTCTCTCTCTCTCTCTCTCTCTCTATTACAAGTTTTCTATACCGCGGCTCAAAGAAAAGAAAAAGACTCTGTGCTTATATGCTTTATGTACTAGTGCACACAAATCCTTCCCGAGTTTGGAAGAACCCGCGACACAAGTGAGGCTGCTTCTCAAAAGGAAGCACTCCACAAAGCATTTTCGCCTTCGCCACATCGCCTGTGGACTTCCTTGATCCTGTCAGCTGATCTACAGATCCCACTGCAGCTCCAATCAAATGAAGCAACACATATGTTGCCTGCTTGGGCCTTCCACTCGCAATCTGCACCAACAAGCAGTCAGATTAGTACTGAAACATACGCATATTATTCCCTCTTGTTTTACATGAGAGTTCTATGCATTGCAAGTCATGATCTGTACTGTTTTCTGTTGAAATCTGTATTCTAAATTGATGATTTTGAAAGGAAACTAGGACTTACCAGGTGGGGTGCCGCAGCATAATCGTCGATCGTCAATATGTTCTGCATCAAGGCCAATAAACCAAGATCCCAAAGAGACATCCTCATTAGCATACTTATGCAGGACGTGCCTGAGAAGTATTGTGCACAATATTTGTTAGTAATTACAGGAAAACAACGCCAAATCCTTCATATATACAAATGCATATGGCTATTATTTTTCCTTATAGAGATTTTAGCTTACTGGTTTATAGATATATATGTAGCCAAATCGTTTGAGATAGCATAAAGCTGTCCGGTAGCGTGGCGGAAATACTTGTTTCCAGCCTCACCAAATTTCCAATACTCAGGTTCATGGTATCTCACTCCCCTAAGTGAAGAAATAAGAAATCAAGAAACTTTAGTTAATCAACTCTTTTTTTTTTTTTCTCTTTACATTAATGAAGAAACAGAAGCTTGTGAGAAAATTCTCTCACTTTTGCGAAAGGACGGGACCAGATTTCATGCATCCAATGTACACCCGTGGTTTCAACCGATGTCTGTTTAGCGTTTCTCCAAGTGTTCCTAAAGCAATTTTGGAAAGAGATACACTTCATGAGATAAAACATTAGATAACGAAAGACTTCAAAGGATTACTTTCACATGGCAACATAATTCATGTTTATTATCACATAGAGAACTTTGAAGCTATGAGAATTACCGTGACATATTTAAAAAGTTACTGAAAAACAACATAACATCAAGTGACTCACCTATATTTACATGGACATCATCATCAACTTTGACATAGAAATCAGCATCCCACAAAGCAACAGCAGTAGCAAAATATACCTTAGTCTTGCCAGACAATTCAAGGTACCCTTCAACATGGTCCTGCTCAAAATGACAAAAAACGGATGTAAACATATCGGTGTATTTCTGTTTACGAGCGAGAAATGAAAATGCTAAACTTAAGTATGCATGTGGTGGAAAGGGTAAAGAAATGGTGGAATAATCAAAACTTACCAGCCTTAGAAAATCTCCATGCTTTTTGTCCTCTGCTTCAATAGCTCTGTCTAGAATACCCCCAGATGTGGCACTAAAGAAGAAGGAAAAGAGAACTTGTAAAGCCAATTATCACCACTCAATTTATAAGTTATTCGGTTGAATTGATAATTTAATTTCGGCTTTTCAAGAACATAAAATATGAAATTTCCAAACCAAAAACATCATCTAGCCAAGAATATGGATGCAAAGGATATATTTCATTGTAATCAAAATATCGAATAAGAAACTTCTTTCTATGTACAATCTAGCTATGAACACAAAATTCTGAGGAATAATCTAAGGGCCCGTTTAGTTCACGCGTTTAAGTCAGTGATTTTAATTCATTGGCGAGAACTTTGTAAAAGAACCATAGGTTGGTAAATTTTTAAATTTAAATTCTTTGTGAGAGGAAAACACTATTGCAGCATTAGAATCATGGATTTAAATACATTTATCAAACGGGCCCAAAGAGGTTCACTTTAAATCTTGATCAGAAGGAAGTAAAATTGTTGTGATATAACTGCCCACGACGGAATTTCCCATTCTAAGACAAAGCAAAACTGACAAAGCAAATGATAAATGAAAATGACATTAATTTTACTAGTTAGTAGTCTTGCATTATAAGAGAATTTAACACTCACCTATGACCAATGACGAAGCGAATGATAATGCCCTTCTCCTCCTCAAGCTTCTTTCTTTTCTCGCCTATTTTACATTGTTTCTCAGAAGAATCACACAACAGATCTATACAAGTAAAGCTAGAGTGACAAGAAAGTGAGAACATAGGTAGTCTATAAACCTTGTGGCATCCACGTAGCTCGAACCGAATCTCTTCTTTTTCGACTGCTAAAAGCAGTATTGATTCCAACAACCATCCGATACTTTCTCCTCCCAGATGATTCAGTTTTCTTTATGTTCTCCGATAAGGGCGCGCCATTGCGTATGGACTCTTGTGCTGCTCTGGCCGCAGCCAATTCCATCTCCAAATTCGAAATGGTCTTATCCAATGTTCTGCAGCGAACAAGCACATAACCATGATTTAGTATTTGTTTTACTTTGATCGAATCAATAAATTTGGGACCTTTATATATACATATACACACACACGGTGTGGGGCCAAGGACCTCCACTTTACCAAAAAGAAATGAAATCACCAGGATTTGAACCGTGGTGGACACACTCACTCACACACTCAACCACCTGAGCTAGCCTCAAATGACAAAAGAAAGATGGAACACGAGGACTTCGCAAAAGATCTGTCTCCATTAATAACTTACTGTATTGCATTGTGAGTCTTGAAAACCTCCCTGTAAATGTCCTTGGGGTCGCGCTTTACTTCTTTCTGAAGCAACTAAAAGGACACAAATCAGATGAATTGAAACTAGGCAAGTTTGAATGAAGAACACCACATAATTATTCAATTGAGATACTCACTGATTTTGGACCACAACCCTCGGAAACTAATTTGAGTTTTTCAGCTTCCACTGATGTTGTTCGTGTGATATCTTTAGTTTCAGGAACATCCCACATCCTGATTTCAGTTCATAAAATCATTAGCTGTCTCAGCACCAGGCCAACAATGGTTAAAACATAATTACTTCATAAACGTATCAAAGCAAAATTTTCACTAGAATTTGAAAATTAAAGCTGGTCAGACAACCACATTCAATAAACGGCATTAAGATAGATCAAGAAGGAAGGAATAAATAAATAAATAAAAGAAAAGAAAAGGGAACGATCTCATTAGATTTTATTTTTTATGGCAAGTAAAGTTTGAATCAAGACTGCGGCAATAATTCACCCTCCAAAATCTAACATGTAATTGGATTAAGATCACAACCTTACACAGACGAAATTCCTTAAAACATGAAATTAGAAAAAACAAAATCCATTAGGTAAATGAAATTGAATGTAAACTGAAATACCTGTAAATGGGACCAAAAAGAAGACTAAGGATTACCCATATCATAGAAAACATGTAAACTAAAGCAAAAGATTAACCACTACTTACAACATGACCAAACATGAAAAGAGTCAAGACGACTTAGATCTCATCACAAAAATATAGGACAAAAGTCGTCGTTAAATTGACTTGAAAAATAACCTTAAATTTTAACAAAAAATGGCTACAACCCAATTTGCTAATTGGCATGATTTAATTAACCCATAATCCAAAAATTCAGAAAAAAAAAGTGATCACTTTTCGAAAATCTACATGAATTCTAGAACATATCACATACATACCTATTGGTGAAGAGCATTCCAGCACAGAAGCAGCCTAAACAAAGTAAAAGAGCCCATTTTTGTGATATAATAGTCCCTGAAGGCTTCTCTCCTCTGCTTTTCCAAGACATATTCCTCTATATTCTCTTGAACCTTCCCAACTAATAATATTATGATTTATCTCTTTTCACCAACAACCCATGTACAATATATAAGAATAACAGAGAAACTGGACTAAAAAGGCCAGGTGAAGGGGAACCGAAATTTGAAAAGTGAGCTCCAAAAAACAAGATTTTGAGAAACAGAGTTAGACAGAGAGAATCAGAACAGAGCCAAGAGGAACTCTGTTTTTATTTTAACTTCCTGTTTTGTTCCTTTCTTTATCATGTGCTTTGTTTTGTTCTCTTTCTCTCTCTCCTCCCTTTCTCTCTCTAAACACTTCTTTGCAGGCAAGGGACGTTGAACAGAAGTGAGAAGACTCTTTAACCGCCCACTTCTTAAATCCTAATTACCAAACAGTCCTTGTCAGACCTTCCTAATTAAATGAGCACCCCAGTAGGCAGCAACAGTTGCTAAAGGGGTAATATTTAAAAAATTAAAATTAAGAACAATTTTTTTGAGAGACGTTAATGCCCTTGGCTCAATCTTATAATGGGCGTAATTTTTGTATTTTTTATTTTACTTTTTTTTTTTACATTAACCTATTGTAAGTCAGATTTTTTATTTATTAAATTTATATAAAATCACATAAAAATTAAAAAATATATAATTTTAACGATTAAAACATTAGAACATATTAATACTTCAGGCTTATCAAAAGAATTTCCTTTTTTTCTTTTTTGTTTTTTCATTTAGGAAATTCGTTTTCCTCATAAGTACAAGTTGTGAGATTAAAGGTACCATGTTCTCATGGATGGCGGTCACATGGATAATTGCAAAAGAGGGCTCAGAATTGTGCCACTTGTATGAAGATTTTTCTTTCTCCAACTAGTTTGGAAGTGGATATTTATATCTATTCATCAACAAGATTAATGTAAAAGTTAAGGAAATAGTAAATAGTTTTTAATCATTACCTAAAAGTTAAGAGTTAAAACCCATACCGTAAATGTAAGTATTCATCTCAAGTTTAACCAAACCAATAAGACAATGATTTAAAAAAAAAAATGAAGAAAAATAGAGAAAAGAAGAAATTGGGGCACATGGTATGTGGAATTTTAGAGAGCAGCCTCATCTTTCACAATACAGTTCTAGAAATTGTTTTTTTTTTTTTAACTTTTCTTTTATATTATGTGGGCAAAGTCTCCACGCATTTTATATTTCTTATGTCTTCATGCAAAAGTATGATGTTCATTCTTACAAATATGTTAATGACTACTAAATCAAAGGAAAATAGTAGAAAATAGGCTAATATGAAAGGCTTAAGAAAATATATAGGTCAATTTTTAATTATAAAAATTAATAGGTCATAATTTGTCAAGTTATGGTTCATAACCAGATAAGTTATGGACAAACTTATCAAGTTATGATTCATAACCAGACAAGTTATGAACAAGTTATGAACAATTATGGATAATAACTTGTCAAGTTATGATTCATAATTAGATAAGTTATAGACGAAAATAGTAATTTAACGTATTTATTAACTTATGTAAATTATTAATCTATTAATTTTAATTCATCTCAAATATTAACATATTTTCCTCTTTCTTCCTAAATCAAATAACATAAAATAAAATAGGACGGGCTTGAATTTAAAAGTGCGAGGACTAATCCTATATTATATATATATATATATATATATATATTCCTACAAATTTATATATGGTTATATATCTTGAGTTGACATAAATGGTTAAACGTGTGATAATTAGTTTTCTGCAGTTGACATACATCTAGGACCACTACCATATGGCCCAAGACAAATGTAAGAGAGAAAGCAAACTCACTATAATGAAATAATTGATATATGCATTAACCCACATCCCAAATTGTCCTTTTCTAATGTTTTGAACAACTCATACTGCCTTGTTATGTTTGGAGAGTTTAAAGCATGAAATCATTGTCTTTCAAATGGTAGTTAACATTACTGACTTTTCACACTTAAAAGAATCCAAAGGCAACTCAGCTTAATTATGCAAACTCATGAAACATATAAAAACAAACTAACAACCAAAACAAGCCTTGTTAAACTTAAATCCTAGTTTTGACATTTAGTTGTTATTTCATGTGCATATGCCAAGGAATATTAGAAGCATGGTACGTATATTTCCTATATTTACGATATCAACATGTTCATATTATAATGTCTTTCCAATTAGGTTTCAATAATCATTCTATGCATTCGTCATTTTTTTCTTCATTTATAATAATCAGTCAGGAAATTAATTATTTATGGAAAAAAATAATAATAATTTTGGAAGCCAGCTTGATTTGGTAGATAACCTACACCCCTATGATACTATGATTTTGACAATTGATCTACAATTGCAATTTCATTTGTTTAATTAATCCTTTAGGAAGTGATCTTGTCTATTAGGTTCATATGCAGTATTAAAAATTAGCCAAAATATAGAAGGTCCATTGCAGCCAACCATATTATAAAGACTTAATAATTGGCCTAAAGTTCCGTGGTTTAATATTTAATGTAAATTGCATATGCTATATTAAGGATTTACAATTATTAACACAACAATATGCCCATTTTTCAATTTATTTCTCATCGAGTTCTTTTTCAACGAGCAAATGAACTCTCCTACCATATTTAAAAATTCAAACTGAATTTTGAAAGCGTCTCATTGGGAAGTTAAAGCCAATAATTCATGATCATGTCTACAAATGAACATGTATGATGTATTACAGAGCCAAAGTCATAACAAAATATTATGATACGATTATGTATAATTCTTACAAAACACAAATACGATTTTGGATAATATTTTTTCTCAAAACGCAACGGATAAATCACTTATCCATTTATTTATAGCCCGTTTACTTTGCTGATTCGAATTTATAATTCGAGTTAAGATGTAATTTTATGTGAGAACTTTTTATTATAGTAAAAAAGTTTAATATTACTATTTCTGAGAACTTTTTACTGTAGCAAAACTTAAATTCTAAACTCGAATCGGTGAAGTGAACGGAGCTTAATCTCTCAACACAAGAATAATTATTAAAAAGACTAGAAAAAAAGTCCAGAGTTATAAGCAATTAATGTTTGTTATTTGTGTAGATAATTGCAAGTACAATTTGTTAAAAGTAATGGTATTAACATTTTAAAATCAATATATAGTTATATATGTATGTCCTCAAAACTATTTTTTTTTTCTCTCTTTCTTTCTTTTACGTAACATGCGTGAAATTCTTTTGAGAATGCACGCATATGAAATGTTCCTTTCTAAGGCACATGATCATCAAAATTTTATGCAAGTCTTCGTCAACAATGGCCCCTTGTTCACCAATAATTTGTAATTTTTTTTTATCAATAACATGTTCTGATAGTGAATTTTCAATACAATCACTTTCTTTATTTTCTTTTTCTTATCTCATGTAGACCATTTCGTCCTGAGTGGATTTGAATACCCAGGACTCCATCAGCAATATTGTTGTTCCCTTGTTATGATATATATATATATATATATATATTTTAATCTATTACCTTTTAGTGCGAAATTCTCAAAATAAAACTTTTTAGCTTGTGGCTACTATCCATATTAGAGAATTTTTAAAAATTAGCAAAGTTGATAATACTAGAGTTATCTCTAGAGAGTCCAATAAGAACAAAAATAGACTTTTATTTTTAAATTTTTAAGTCCGTTCACTTCACTAATTTAAATTTAAAATTTAAATTTTATTACAGTAAAAAATACTCAAAAACAGTTACATTTAATTTTTTACTACAGTAAAAAATTCTCATATAAAATCATATTTTAATTTAAATTATAAATTTAAATTAACAAGTGAACGAACATTTAAAAAGCTAAAATAAGGTTCTCGGTTCTATCAATAAGAGATGAAGAAGCGTGTTAAGAAACTGATGATTATTATTAGTTAGAGGCTCCAAAACATATTTATGTCATCCATAAGAAACCTGGTTTTAAATTTAATTCTAATTTTAAAATAAAGTTAAAAAGGGCAAAAAAAGCAGCCAACTTGGGCTGGACTCGTCGGAAAGTAGGCTAATGAGCACGTGATGAGATCTAGCAGCTCCTTACGTGGTTCGTTCCAGTTGGCTGGGCCCATTCAAGGACCTTATCCTGTCCGTTAATCATGTGACATGCATTCTGACTCACGTGGAAACTGCAAGGGCTCTGCATGAGGTGGGGTCCAAACCACGAGGAGCACTGACACGCGTCATAATGTGGTTGGACATCACTCATTTTGACGTTCCTTTTACCAATGGAAAGGTGACATTCCTTAGAGAATCGGTTTGTGCACATAACATCCCATTGGCTCTCAGAAGGGTATTTTCGTACTCCAGTTTAATTTCGTCAGTCCAGATGTTTAATTTAATTTGTTTGAATAGAGGCTCTTGGAAACATGCAGTTTGTACGAGTACTAAAATAGAACCAAAAATAGAAATTAATATACATATTTATGCGTATTTTAAATTCCAATAACAAATTTGAATTTAGAAAAATATTATATGAAATTCAGTATATTGAATGTCACGATGTTGGTCGGTTTGGACTAATTGGCTTTGAACAGATCTAGGAAATCATAAAATGTATGTTTCTCTGATGATCTTTCCGAGTTTAGATCTTGATCAGCATATTGTAGCTTGTAAGATTTTATTTGGACTCCAAGTTCAAGAAAGAATCTTTTTAGTATTTATTCCTAAATGAGAGGAGAAGCAAAGGTGCCATATTAATTAAGTCTTAATCTTCCCATGTTCTAGTTTTGTGGAATGTGGGCATATTATGATTATTCCTGAAAGGAAAAAAAAAGTTTTTTTTTTTTTTTTATTGGGGTTAAAATATGAGATCTCAAATAAAGCTTTTTTTAGTTGGGTTTAAATTATAATTTCTTGTTTTTTAAGACAAACACATATACATTTTACTCACATACAAGTATATACAAAGATGAATATTTTTTCTGTTACTGTTGCAACAATTAAAAACATGTTAGTAGCTAAAATACAAAAAAAAAAAAAAATAATAAGGGAGAAAGAAGAAAATAGGTTAAAATTTGAGATGAATTAAAATTAATAGGCTAATAGTTTACATAAGTTAATAAATAAGGCAAATTATTATTTTATTCCATAACTTGTCTGATTATGAATCATAACTTGACAAGTTATTATTCATAATTGTCTATAACTTTTCCGGTTATGAACCATAACTTGACAAGTTTGTCCATAACTTATTTAGTTATGAACCATAACTCGACAAATTATGACTTATTAATTTTTATAATTAAAAATTAACTTATATATTTTTTTTAAACTTTTCATATTAGTCTATTTTCTACTATTTTCTAAAAAATAATTTTGATATAAGGCCCATTAGCTTAATTCTCTATTTCTTGCTAATGTTAGTAGTCTGAACTTCAGATCCAAAAAGTGTGGAGAATATTCCACAAAAGGTATATATGTATGTACGGAAAATAAAACCAACATATTCATCTTGATTATTTTTGGATCTATCAAAAGTAGATTATAGGATTAGCGCGCTGACGAGAAATAGGTCACACTTAGGGTCTATTTAATTGATGATTTAAAATTTTAATTTAAGTTGAAATGTGATTTATGTGAAAATTTTTTATTGTAATAAAAAAATTAAATGTAACTGTTTTTTAGAGTTTTTATTGTAAAAAGACTTGAATTCTAAACTCGAATTGATAAAATGAATAGAGTCTTATTGAATTCCAAGCTCTGCGATCACAAAATTTAACGATCTAAGAAAGAAACTAATCCAATATGACCGTGAGAGTGATAATAAGAATCTCTAAAATGAATGCATTAACATTGATATTATAGCTAACATGTAATTTATTTGTAAATTACATTTTGCATTTACATCGACCAGTGAAAAAGGAAAATTTTACCCTTAAAAACATGAATCGTTAAAAAGATAAAGAGTGAACTCTACATTTGGATAGAATCCACTCTATCTATTAGAGAGCTGCAAACTCTGAATTCAATAAAATTTTATTCAAATGCGTTAATTTTACATATTCGATGTCACCTCTATTTATGAGTGCCCTAGTATATTTGGAATCCACTTCTTATAAGAGGTTAATAATATGCTTTTTAGGCCATTTGATGTTCATTAAATCGTGAATATGATCTAACGGTATAAAGCTGCTTAATTCCGGTCGGTGTATCATAAAATTGTCATTTTTTTTTTTTTTTTTGTTAGAGACATATACTTTAACCCGTTAGAAAACAAATTTGATTCTGATTCCAGTTCTTTCCGATAGTGGGAAGTCTTGTGTACAACAACAGGGTTCCTTCCATATATACTCCTTTTAAATCTCAATAGTGATGAAAAGAAAAAAGGACAGGAAAGGAATGGAAAGTAAAGGAGAATGAAAATGGAAAAATATGGTTGGATGGATGCGTTGCTTGCAAAATTGAAGAGTCTCTGTCGCTTTACAGCGACACTTGCGTTAGGCTCTAAGCAAACCCGCCCCCAAACCAAAGCCTGCGGTTGCAGGAGACCAATATGCATCTACTTGGTAGGTGCCAAGTACTACTCTGTCAAAAACTTCAAGATTCACTGTTTTGGTAAAGAGTCTTTATGAACAAGCAAGAGGGTAAATTTGTCCTTTCATATGTGGTACATGTATACATATGGAGCAATGTTATTTATACAGCAAATGCTCATGGAGTTCGATAGAGAAAAAATAGGCCCCACGTGGTTTCCGCAAGTGAGGTTCATTCTCTAATATTTTTTAGAGACTTTGTTCGGTAATCTCTGTAAAAATGAATTATTAGTAGTTATTTATTTTATAACTATTATATTTGTATTAAAATTTATTTATTTTATATATTCTTTTAATTTAATATGATTTTAATTATATTTATCAGTCAGAATACTTGATCCTACCGGAAAAACTCTGATATATATATATATATAGTGCAGGTAATTAAAAAGGAAGGAATATCAAGCCATATGGTATATGGGTGGTGAACCAGAACCACCTTTTATTATGATGACCCGCTTTTTGAGTCTGAGTGTGACAGAAGGCTCTTTGGTCACTTGGGACATATGATAAGTGCATGATTGCTTTTTTCCAATATTAATTTGTTTCATCAAATTGTTAGCTTTTGCATGAAATGAACAACATCATGTGGCCTTATTAAACCGTCTGCAGTAAGTAAAATGGTACATACATGACACTACCTAATGTGACAGTCGCACATAATTAAGTGGTTGTTAGATAATAGTGAGAAGAGCACCCTAGAGTTTTAACCATAAGGTACGTCTCATTAAGTGTATACGTGGAATTAAAATTAATGGGATCCATCTTTTTTTTTTTTTTTTGTAAATAATGGCGATTTATAAGGATTAAAAACTATTTTTCTAGAGAGAAATTTGGGCCTGTTTGTTCTATTTTAAGAACTTATTTTTCCCCTTTTTTAAAAATCGTCTTAAATGGTGTTTAGCTTGTATGCATTTTTAAACGCGGCTCACAATTTAGAATTAGTCTCTTTTTTATTATAAAAAAGAGAAAATAATATAGTCATTTTATCTTTTTTTTTTTTTTTCGTCTTTTTAGATTTATTAACATTGCTATACTGAGTTTTCTAAATTTTGTTAATTGAAAAACATAATCAGACATAGTTTTATTTTTTTTTATTACTCAATAAAATCTATTTAGAAAAACCACAATTTCAAAAACAATTCCCAACATCATTCTCAAAATATTCTCATTTTGTTTATACATACTCAAAACAAAAATCATTCTATAAATGCTCTCAACAGGTTTGTATTACGTTTCACATTTTTTCTTTTTCTTAAAAGTAAGAAAAAGATAAAAGCTTTAGACTAGGATTGCATAGGAAAGAGGAGCCTCCTGGCCCTTTCTAAGATTTGCGGAATCCAAATTCCAAAGGGGAATAAAGAGACCTTATCTTTCTAAGCTTTGCTTTTGTTTGGATGAAGATGCATGTCAAGTACATATGCTCCCAATAAAATGACTGCCGATAAATTATAAGGAAGTGAAAAGAGTAAAGAAGTACATTATTTGGTAAACTTTGTGTTGAGTTTCAGTCTAGTCAGCTAATCAGGATTATGCTAATTTAGTGCCTAAATCGGACCCATTTAGAAGGTTTTAACTTTAACATGCCTTGAGAAAAAGTTAAGTATTCCAATCTTTGGCAAATCCGTATCTCCCTACCATGTATCTTTTGAGGTTAACATTAATGCATTACCTACTTAAAAATCCAAATTTCATTAATTAAAACTATTGAATAGAAACTTTCGTGCTACAGGTGCTACTAAATCTTTTTGGTAACAATATATTTTGATTCAAAAATACGTGGAAAAGGAAATAAAGAAAGAAAAAAAAAAAAAAGTGAATAAAAAGGCTCATGTCTCCTGAAATATATTTTTTTTTTTCTTTTTCTTTTTCTTTTTCCTATCTGTCGGTCTCTTTCACTCAGTCCCACTATTTCAGTATCCTAATTTTAAGAAGTAATTACATTATATGGCAAAATTTCATACTTTGAGTTAAAAATTAGTAAAATTTTTTAGAATGGAGTGAAATGGTACAATTTATTGAGTGATTAGTAAATTATAACACAATTTTTTAAAACATGAAATTTATAGCACAATTTAATATACTAAGTTTCAACATTATTAAAAATCCCAAAATACCCTTAAATCTTCTCCTTCTCATCTCTCTCCTTCCCTACTCTAAGCAAGTCCACTATGGCTAGCGTTGACAATCGACGGCCAGCTCCGAGAGAACGACATCGATGACCGGCGGCCAACTCCGACATCCAATGGCCGGAGGTATTGGTAAATACGGTATTTTACCGTATATACTGGTAAATGTTGTATTTACTAGCAAATATCATATTCACCAGTGACCAATTGTTTACCGGTGCCCGTAGTAAATATCGTATTTACCAATAAATATTATATTTACTCATAAATATCACATTTTTCAAAAAATTCGGCCATCAACTCCAGTGACAGGTAAATACTGTATTTACCAGTAAATATCATATTTACTCATAAAAATCATATTTACCCAAAACCTAAAATTCTGGCCACCAATTCCGGTGACTATTAAACATCGTATTTACCAGTAAATACCATATTTATTAGTAAATTTAGTATTTACTTGTAAATACTACCATATTTATATCATAATACTATCATATTTTTTAATATATAATGATATAGTCATTATTTTAATGAGATAAAATTTTATTATTCTCCTAATATTTTAAAACTTTTGTTAAATTTAAACTTTGATATCAAAACTTTGCTATATGTATAAATCACCCCAATTTAAAAAAATAAAGAATTTATTTTAAATAGTATATGAATTTAATTTTTATTTCTTATCTTTATAAATAATTTTTTATTAATGTAATTATTTAATTAAAAAAATTATAAATTTAAAATAAAAAATAAAAATTCGGACTCATCTACTTTAGCGGCAAGACTACCCGATTTTAAACCATGAATAGCCTAATACGTGCGTCCCACGCCCACGTTACTGGGCCTCAATAAATACCACCATGGCCCATCTGCAGTGTGCCACATCGTTCCAACCACTAATTCCTGTCAGCGGGCCCATGACAAATGTGGCCCTTACTCATTTAAAATCGTTTTTTAAAATTTTAAACATGTGTGGACTTGGGGTGCAGAGGCCATACCTAATGCATAACAAGTTATTAATAAAACTTACATTCAATGTAAGATCTACCATGATTTTGAATGTACAGAAATTCTATCACCAGATTTTCCAAGAAAAGACCCCATGTCCATGTTTTAAAATCCAACACCCTTGCCCATACCACACACGTGATAATCAAGCAAGTGGCAATTGCTGATATTACCAGCCCCACAAAAAAAGATCCTTTGCTTCTCCCTAAGACAGTACACCAATAAATGTTTTAAGACCTAGCAAAAAGCTAATTATATCAACGAATCATATACATTTATTTCACTTCCAAGTACTACAAGAAATAGATCTTATGACTCCTACACTTAAGCTTTAATATTATTGTCAATAAGGTACTTATATAAGTCATATCACCATAGGGTTGTTGGCTATCTTCATGACGGCTTATGTACTTACTAGCTACTTAATCTCTTCCTCAAACTTCATGAATATTTGCAGCCGTTGGATGGTGGAATCTTGGTGTTACTTCTGCTCGGAAATCAACTCTAGAAGGTGGCATTGGCTTGAACAAAAACTCCTTGACATTACCAATAATTCCCATGTCATAAGGACTCTTGGAACCCGCAAATCGTTGCCTGAAATTCTCATAGGCCGTCTAGAAAAATAAATAAACAGAGATGAATCAAGATTTAGCTACTAATGCACCCTCAAAACACAAATAATAAAAAAGAGTTCCCCAAAAAAAAAAAAAAAAAAAAAAAAAAAAAAATGGAGTTAGGGTTATACAACTATCGCATCAGTAATCTCTAAATGTAATGTTAGCATGCACTATCATAAATGTCGGTAATTATTATAATTACTAAAAAAATCTTATGTTTGAATGACATAAACAAAAAATAATCAATGAACTTATCAAATCATCACATAATAATTGTTACACAAGTAGAATATTAAGGAAGAATAAAATAAACCTGATTCGTTAAGATGAGATGCATATGAAATAAGACAAGCCCACCCAAGAACAAGGCAGCAGCCAAGCTAAACAAGGCCAAAGCAAGCGTTTCAGGGCAGTTCTTAAGCAATCCAAGTAAGTTAGTTCCACTATTCGTCATTCTTTGGTGGATTCTCAAGCAAGAGAAGGAGAACAAATAGATGAAAAAAGCTAAAGCGGACACCACAAATGTCAAGTAAAATCTGTAGTTTCGCTGCACGAAGTGACATTTATCAAATTAATATAGTAACTGACTAAGTTAAAAAGAAGTTTAATTTAATTATAAGGAAGATTTGCATGAGAATTTGTTGGTTATATATATATATATATTGATCATACCAGCGCAATGCACTGACCAATCCAAGGGCAATGGTGATCAAATTTCTCGACACAATTGTCGCATACCACACAGTGGCAACTCCTAGGTGGCCGAAAAATTTTACAAATGCGACAGTATTTTAGTTTCAATTCCACCCCGTTAATAGTAATCCTTTTCTTTCTGGATGTTCCAGAGTTATTACTTGTACTCGCATCTTCTGTGAGATCTTGCTCGTTTCTGGGAATAATGCCGGGATCAATTGCACTAACCAGAACAAGGTTTCCAAGAACCTGCAATATAAGTAGAGTTACAGATCAGGAAAGGTTAAGATTGATGTTCATTTTACTTTGTTTATACTTTTGGTTCTGCGTCACATAATTTTGTACAACTTGTGTTTTCAAATGACAATTCAAATTTGAAAAAAGGAAAGAAAAAAAAAAAAAAAAAGGGTACTAACAAGTAATGTCAGAATCTCTGAGATTGTGACAATGAGGCCGGAACGATTTGGTAGATCTTGTCCTATATACACAGAAAATATCCAACTAGAGAGAATTATAGAAACTGTTGTCAAGAGAAACCCCCTGGGATCTGGACCACATACAAGTCGCCCATGAAAGAAAAATACCTGAAAATAATTTAACAAAGTTAAAAATAAATCCAAGTGACATAATACATATACTGAAAATTTTCTAAGAAAAAGACAAACCCAAAAAAATGTTTTGACTGAAAAAACTGATGAAGAAAAAGGTGTCAAGTCGATTAATTTCACAAACTCCATATTATGCACTGGTTTTGGTACTTTTATGTGCCAACTTTTTAGTCATAACTAAATTGAGATAATGCAGCATACAGATGTAGTACATTTTTTCCAGGCCAAACTTGGTAAATCCTAGTTCTTTCCAAGCTTTCTCCACGATCCTCAAAAATCCTTTTTATGGCATTGAAATTTTCTCTCAGATTTCTCATAATTTTTCCATGTTCATTACCAGAAACCTTCTTTTCGACTTGTGACAATTTCTCTTGTAAGTTAATATTCCCCGAGACATCTTCCAACTTTTTCTGCGGTGAGTGGTGAAGAACAATTGGTTCCACTATTTCCTTCTTCTTTCCTTCCTCTTCCGGATTAATGGAAGCCATTAGATTTTGTTAATTTTTCTTCTTTTGCAAAAAGAAAAATAAGAAAACTGTGAGACGGTATATTAGAAAACTGAAAAACGGTTACATTTTCTGAAGCCATAAAAAAAAAAAACAATATTGACAAATACCCATTAAAAATATATGATTAAAGATTTTTACTTTTTATTCTTAATTTATAATTTTTTTAATCAAATAATTATACTAATAAAAAAATATTTATCACGAATAAAGAATCAAAATTTAAATTTATACATTTTAAAAAATATATATACTATAATTTTCTCCAAAAAGGGCCATATTCCAAGGCCCGAACATGGGCTCTGGCCTTCACTGTATGAACATGAAAAGCAATCAAAGTCAGCAATTTTTTTTTTTTTTTTAAAAGGATAAAGTCAGCAATATATTATACATTTTGCATTAATAAAAGATAAAACGTATCTTTTTAATTCTCAAAAAAAAAAATATATATATATATATATATCGTTTTCAAATTGCATGTCGTTTTTTTTTTTGGCTAAAAATAAAATATTTCCAACTTCCCATGATGTTCTCAAATTTTAATTTTTCGCTTTCTTATTATATTTTTCCTGTTGATATAAATATTGCTCAACTGTTTTTGGTTGATTTTTTTTTTTTTTTTTTAAATTGTTTTCGGTTGATATTTGTTTCTTCGTGATGACATTTATTTAGATTGTTGTCGTTTTAACGATAGTGTTTTCCCTAGAAAAAGAGTGGTTTCATTATTAAGTCGTTTTATGAAACTATCATCGTTTATCATATATTTGAAGCTTTTATAGTGACGTTATTTACTGAGAGTTTATAGATTATTGTTGTTGTAATTGTGATATTGGATGTTGTTTTCAGTTAATTTTGTCGTTTCTAGAGTGCATTTATTTGTGTCGTTTTCATTTTTTTCGCCAGACTATAAAAATCTAGTTAGGGCTATGCACGTACCGGTTAAAACTGATGGTTCAAACCAGTTTGGCGGTTTTTAAACCTCCGGTTCGGTTCTACATCAATATCGTTTATAAACGGTTTGAAATCAAACTAACCATTTTATTAACGGCCCAATCTAGTTTATAATTTTTTAAAAACGGTTTAGACCAGATTAGACCATTTAAGTCTCGCCGATTTAAGTTTTTAATTCGAGCTGAGATGTGACTTTATATAAAAGTTTTTAACTGTAGTAAAAAAGTTAGATGTGACTTTTTGATGAGAGCTTTTAATTATAACAAAATTGGAATTGAAAACTCAAATCGGTGAAATGAACAAAACCTTAAATAACCATATTATTTATATTTAAATTTAGGATAATCTTGTTATTATGTTTAGACTTTGGATGGACGTAATATTATTAGTTATGAACTTTTACTTTGGATTGGATATTATTGTTCTTATTTTTTGAATGATTATAATATTATTAGTTTATAGTTACGGACTTTTTGTTTTAAATTACATGTTATTGTTGTTTGTAATTTTTAGAATGTTAATTTTAAATTTAAAGGATGATACAAATTGTCTAGTCCGGTATGAACCTTTTTAAAATTTCTAATAATATCAGTATGAAAACCTAACGGTTTCAGATTGGAATAGAACATACCATGAAAAGCCCTAGTCTGTGGGTTCTTTGGATCTGTGGTAAGAGTGGAGGAGTGGCGTCTTTTTCCCTCCTTAATCACGTATGTCAGATGAAATTAAATTTGATAGAAAATAATCTTCATGACTAAATTAATATTAGTACTAATAATTAATTTTTTTTAAAAACGTATATATATATATATATATATATATAAAAAATATGGTGCATAGTTTAATGCAAAATCTCAATTTGAAGAGATCAGTCCCGTTCACTTTACCAATTCGAGTTTAAAATTTAAATTTTATTACAATAAAAAGTTCTTAAAAATAGTCACATCTAACATTTTTGTTATAGTAAAAAAATTCTCACATAAAATTACATCTCAACTCGAATCAACGAAATGAACGGGCCGTTTTACATCTTTAAATACTTAACTTACTAAAAGTATCAATTTTAAAAAATTAAATTCCTTAATTAATTTTAATTGAAAATATATAAATATATGGACTAATATTAACAAAGAGGAGAAATAAAAAATGTTCTTTTGTCCAAAAAACTCAAAAAAATACAACTTAAGTTTCAACTTTATTTAAATTCATATTCTTTTAAGTTTCAACTTTATTTAATTTTACTTAACTTTATTCAAGTCATAACTTCAACTCAAGTTATAACTCAAATTCAATTCAAAAATCACATTCAAAATTACACTCCAAAAGAACAACCCAATGTGCTCGGGCATTTTTAAAAATTTCCCCAAACCTCGAATTCATGGCTAACATTACAAAAGATCACAACGACTTGTCGTTTTATCTCATTGTCATACTCTTTTGCCTCATTTTCCATTCCTCCTCCCTGGACGGCCGCCGCCTTCCCGCCAGTATATACCATTCACTGGGAAACAGAAACAAAGAAGAAAAAAAAACCGAAAATGGAAAAAACTGCAAAATTCAAGTTCTTTATCACCATCGTATCTCTCTCAGCACTCTCAATCCTCTTCATCGCAGAGTGTCGCCGGAGACGCCGGTGGCAGAATCAAAAACGTCCCCGAAGTTCCTGTTATTTACGAGCCGACCCCAAGCCACAGTTCTCCTTCAAGCGCGTTTTAGCTGACAATTCCTATTCCGCTTTCAAGCACTTGAACACCTCCGACTCTACTACTAAAGGTACATTTCACATTCTCTGCGATCCAAAGTTTGTGTCTTTTTTTGCGTTTGGTTAGAAACAGAAAGAAAATGATTTTTTTGTTTTTTGTTTTTTGTTTGGAAGATTTGAGAATAGTTCAGAGGAATATAATTTGTGAATTCTATATGAATTGAACAATAAATGCTTAAAGGAGAAAAGTTAGATTTTGACTTAGAGAGAGACAGAGACAGAGACAGAGAGACAGAGAGAGAGAGAAATTGAAATGTTAGATTTTACGACTGAGAGAGAGAGAGAGAGAGAGATTGAAATGCTAGATTTTAAGACTGTTAGCTTTAGTGGAAAATTAATGGAAGATGGCTACATTTAGCAGATGTTGGATCAGAACCTGCTTCGAATTCGCATCCCTATGAGGCTGAGATAACGGCACTAATGGAGAATCCGAAGCTTGAATTCAAGTTAATTAGTGGAAATTTTGATTTGGAGATGAGTGAATCGCACGTTTGGGTGGAGACTGAGTTGCAATTGAAGGAGCTCGCGGCCATGTTGAGTAAAGAGAGAGTCTTTGCAGTTGATACGGAGCAACACAGCTTCAGATCCTTTCTGGGTTTTACAGCTTTGATACAGGTGAATTATTGATTGAGACTTCTTTCTGAAACGCTGCTAACTACTATAAGTTTCCTTTTTTGTGATATAATTTTCTTGGTGAAATTTGACCAGGTTTCTACTCAGAAGGAGGATTATTTGGTCGATACCATTGCTCTCCATGATTATATGGGCTACCTTTGCCCGGTTTTTGCTGATCCTAGCATTTGTAAGGTATATAAGTCACGCGTTTCTGTCACATTAATTGGCATTTTAAGTTCCATGACTTTGAATTTATTTTTGTTTTTGTATCTTTAATGACAATAATCTCCGAATTGCTTGTAACTTCTTGGAGGTGTTCGATCATGTAATGGATTATTGTCTTGCTGTTGATTTTGAATTGTTGGAATGTAGGTGTTCCATGGAGCAGATAATGACGTTCTGTGGCTGCAGAGGGACTTCCATATATATGTGGTTAATTTATTTGACACAGCGAAGGTTAGCTTCAGTATTGGATTTACCAAATCTTTTTTTAATTGCATGTGTCCAGCAACTTCTTATTTCTTAATTTTTCTGCGTGTCATTGCTCTGCAGGCATGTGAGTTGTTATTGAAACCACAGAAGTCACTAGCGTATCTTCTTGAGACATACTGCGGTGTAACAACCAACAAATTGTTACAGGTGTGCCCTTGATTCCAGTATTCAATATCTTTTCTTTCAAACTTTCTTGTGTTCAATGAGATTGTTATAGAGAATGTCATCTTGTTAGGTTTTGAGTAAGAAAAGTGTGATAATGTAAAAGTTGGGTTCCCTTATGCTATATCAGATCTGCGAGTATTTTCAGAATGTTCTATTGTTGTTGCCCTGTGATTTTCCAAGATATTCTCTTTTCATTTCCGAAGCTGTTAAGATGTCGTTTTTTTTTAAATAATAAAATAAAATAACTTTTGGGGTCTGTAGATGTACCAACCTCTCAAAATACCTAATTCAGACAATTATGTTTTTGGATTGTAGCGTGAAGACTGGAGACAACGTCCCTTGTCGATGGAAATGGTGCAATATGCTCGAACAGATGCACACTATCTATTGTATATTGCAAATTGTCTAGTTGCTGAAATGGAACAAGAAGAAAATGGTAAGCACAAGGAATGCCAGTCATCAAAGAATATCGTGTACATTAAAAAGCAAAAACCTTAAGCATATATCACTATATATTAGCCTATGCTTAGTTTTGATCTTTAGAAACTTTATCAAAGTCTACATGCAATATTATTCTTAGTGTTGGAATAATAAAAATATCAATGTATCAGAAAACTCTTCCCCCGATGACAAATTCCGTTTTGTTCTCGAGGCTAGTCGGCGTTCAAACATGACATGTTTGCAACTTTACACAAAAGAGATTGAAGCTTCTCCTGGAGATTCTGCTGCTTCGTCTATTTTTTCCCGTCATCTAAATGGTCAAGGTGGCATTTCATCAGCTTCTGGTGAATTCCAGGTTGCTTCCTTTTCTTTACGCAACGTATCATCTTTATACAGACTCAGTGCCCTAAGGCAACAACTTTTTCGTTTTGGTTTCAGGATGTGGTGAGGCGACTGTGTGCATGGAGAGATTTAATGGTTAGTATTATGTTCTTAAATTTAGGCACAGTTTAGCTGTAGGTCCGAGAATAATTTGTACTGTGGTTGTTTTTTTTTTTTAAATAAATAAGTAAATAAATTGCTGGGTAAGGAACTGGCTTGTTAGATTGAGAAATCCCTATTGTGATATATCATGTTTTGTGAACCTCATGGATATGTGCTATCATGGTTACTGGTGACTTGAAATGGTATGTGCTATCACACAGGAACAATTCCCAAGTAGGATAGTTAGTCGGTGCTGATCAGACCAGCACCAAGGTAACTTTCACCGGAGAACCTCATGTCATGTTCTGATATACGAATGAAAATTGTGTGTTGTTCCTTTTATCATAAGTTCTTCTCACTGATTTGATACGTGTTGGTGTCTTAAAGAATATTAGTTATTTGCTTAAAAGTGTCACTTAGAATATAATTGTTTATTTACTTGATGATTTAAAGATTTGGGATTCCCACATTTACGCAGGCATGTTGCTACTTCAATTCTTTCTTTTGGTTATGTTAGCTCGTATTCAGCAGGCCCCTTTTTAGCCCCTAATGCTCGTCTTTATAGTACTTTGTAGTAGGTTGTATTGGTCGAATAATCATATGGTATCACAAAAGTCCAATTATGATAATAAGAATATAATAATTATCATGCAGTCACACCTAATGTACTTGTTTACCTTCACGTGGTCAGATTCTCTAAACTTGCATCTTTAGATTAACCTCCATGTACTTTACTTATTTCAGGCTCGTGTCCATGATGAGAGCTTGAGATATGTATTGTCAGATCAGGCGATCATTGCTATTGCTGATAAAGTTCCATCTACATCGGAAGAGATAGGTAGCACCATTGCTGAAGCTGATCTTAATGTGGATTTGAGTTCTGGCCTTGCATCTCCATCCCCTGTTGTTTGCAGCCATTTGGATGATTTTCACTGTCTGCTCCAGGACAAGATAGGCAATCCTGATGACATTTTTCCAATGATTCTTCAGAATTGTCTGGGTTCAAGAGGGAGCTGCCCAATATCAGTCTTTAATTATGCTTTGTTGGTTAATTCTAGTTTGAAGCTGACATTAGTCTCAAAACAAAATGTGATTAAAAATTCAAAGCATGTTTCTAGGAAGGCTTCTCGAGATCTGTTTGTTCAAAAATTTTCTTGCAAATCTCCAGTTTATCATAATTGCAGGATTTATGCCAATGATGGGCGGTTGCTTTGTTATTGTGATCAGAAGAAGCTTGAATGGTTGGCAAGCTTTTCTTCTCTTTTCAGCTTTGATCCAAATGCTTTTTGTTTAGATGATAAAACTTTTCATATCATTCAGGTATCTTTGTCGGGACTTGGCAAAAGTTGTTGATGAAAATCCGCCTGCCATTATGCTTCTTTTTGAACCCAAGGGTCGTCCAGAAGATGAAGACAATGACTTTTATATACAAAGTAAAAAGAATATATGTGTCGGCTGTGGTGAAAGAAATCACTACTTACGTTACCGTATAATTCCCTCATGCTACAGAATGCATTTCCCTGAACATCTGAAAAGCCACCGTTCTCATGATATTGTCCTACTTTGTGTGGACTGCCATGAAGTTGCCCATGCTGCTGCTGAGAAGCATAAAAAACAGGTTGCTGAAGAATTTGGAGTTCCACTTTTTGTTCGTAGAGTGGTTGATGCGGAAGAAGCCGGAATTATTTCTGGATCATCTGAGTCAGCAAAAGGTAGTGAGGCAGGTGTGTCTCCTTTACAATTGCGGACAGCTGCAATGGCTCTTTTGCGGCATGGACCAAGAATGCCATGTAAGCGTCGTGAAGAACTGACCGAGGTATAAGACTCTACTTTTAGCTTGTGTTTTGCCAAAACTTCCTATTTAAATATTTGAAAGAGACCTTGTGATATAGCACTTCTACATTTTGTTCTATTTAGTTTTCGACGAAATTTTTTCGCTTTTCATGCTACAAATGTTTTGGTTGTTTGGATATGCCTTTCACATTGCTTATATTTTTAACGGACATTTCTCTGAGTAAAATCATCTGTCCATCTCTTTGTAGATTGTTATGAGATATTTTGGAGGAAGGGAGATTTCTGAGGAGGATTTGGAGAGAGCCTTGCTAGTTGGCATGAGTCCTCACGAGAGAAGACGACTTGAAAGGAAGAAAGGATTGTTTTTTAAGCAATCCAAAGAAAGCTTCCTACCAGATGCAGGGCAGGAAAAGAACACACGTACGGAAACATCTGCAGTGCCAGATATATCAGCAGTTGATACTTCAGATGCTAAAGCAGCGGGATTTAGCCAAAAAGAAGATCGTGAGTTTTTCATGGCGAAGGATGTATCCAGTCTCTCTTTACACGTTGATTCAGTGATCGACGAAAAACCCTCTGCTGTGGTTGAGAACTTGACCTCAGATAGAAGTGGAGTTTCTGGTGCGGAGAATGTCTCTAGTGTAAATGGCGGATGCTATAATAAAAGTCCACCAAATGGAAAAGTTGACTATTATTTTACCGGAAACGATGGAATTGGCCATCCTAAGCATAAATCAAAATTATCTCTATTAGGACATGGACCGCATGGTAAACAAGTTGTGGATAATCTATTAAAGGAATATGGTGATGATGGAATTCGTCAGTTTTGTCATAGGTGGAGACAAGTATTTGTTGAAGCTGTTCGTCCTCGTTTCTTACCTGCTGGCTGGGATATCACGCACAGGTACAATAACCATGATGTTGCTTATAGACTTTATTATCTTTGTCCTTTGTCACGCTGTTGTGTGATGTTTACCAAACTATAATCTGGTGCATATGATGCAACACAATCTATTGCGCCCTACCAAATGATTTTTCACAAGTGACCCGCTAACAAGAAAGAGTGAAAGTCATGAATTAAGGGTTTTGTATAGAATATAGGCATCTAGGGAAGCTTATTGCGCCATATAGAAGATGTAAAAGCTCATAGTAATGATATAAATAATAGTGAACTAGGGTCAGTAATCGAGTTAGTTGACAAGTTTTAAATTTGCTTGTTGCTAACATGGCTACTTCATCTTCCATTGCAATAGAAGCATCACTACACCTCCCACTATTCATTACCACCACCACTCTCTCTCTCTCTCTCTCTCCAGATATGATACATTCAAAAAATGCGAAGCATGGACTCTTTCCATCCTCATACCCATATCTATGAACAAACGCACATCAAAACCCTTTCGTAGGTGATATAAATGCTCAGTTTCAAACAGACGAGTTGACACCATCTATTTCTTATTGGTTTCTTGGTTTCATCACTTTTTATTTCATGGCATGGCCACACTGCTAGTATGTTTAGTCGCTAAATGTTTGTTCATATGTCCCAAGGGTTTGATCATGAGCCCCGTTTTTTCCAGTGGTAGGCGAGACTTTGGTGAATTCAGTGTCTACAATCCTTCCCACAAAGCTTCCGGTAGTACCAGCACTTGAATCAATTCAGATAGGCGGGCAGCAACATACATCATAAAAGTTCTATTTCATGTCCAAGAAAGCAGGCAGGTTGCTTTTGCCTTTGATTTGAATTTTCTTCATCTTTCTTCCCCACCCCCACCACCAATATCTAATGTGAAGAATGAGAAACTCCAATTTTGGGCAGCCAATTGTATTTCTTGTTGCACTAAAAGGCCTCTCTCTCTCTCTCTCTCTCTCTCTCTCTCTCTCTCTCTCATGGCCATTACTTTTAGGATTATTAGGTGTGGTTACGGAAAAGCATCTTACAAAATTGGCAATTACAGTTTTCCTCATGCAGTTATAGGATTTTAAAATGTAAAGGCTCAAGAACTAGGCTTGCAGCTTCGAGCGCCTAACATCAAACGTTGACACTGCAAATTCACGATGTTTAAATTTTTAGGTCATTCGTAATGTTATTTGACAGCACGATATAACCAATGCCGTCAATCTTGATAAGAATCAGACCTTTGTCATTAAGATTGACGTTTTACTACAGCGTTTACCCTTGCCACACCAACCACGCACCCAAGCAGTTTCAGTCCTCATCTCGAAGTCAGTAATCTCTTTGCTGGTAGGTGTTTTGTTTGTAATCCCCAAGGAGCAGAATATTGGGTTTGAGACTGAAAAACATATCCAAATACAGGTAACGTCTTTGTATGTAACCATCAACGACATGAGCAGCAAAAGTCGGTACTTGGGACTAAAAGATCAAGCAAAGGAAACGGAAAAAACATTTATCATGTCGCGGGTATTATCTCTCTTTGCTGTCATTAATTATAGGAGGCCATCCAAAATTTTTCAACACGTCAAATAATGCCTCTGGCTCTCTCTAATATTAAAACAGAAGTTATTCCTAATTACTTTGCTCTTTTTGGGTGTTCCTATAAAGCCAGTCCGACCGACTTTACAAATATCTCGAACTTCACATTGATGAAACAAGTTACAAAAGATTTTCAACATCCGGGAGGCTAAATCCCTGCAGGGAAGATTCAAGAATCGGCCGTAGATAGGATGTAGGAAGATTATACCTCGAACGCTCTTGACAAGCCCCGTATTATGAAGATACCTGCCAGGGAAAAACAAAGTCCAGCGTGAGGTTCAACACACTGGTTATACGACATGCAATGCATCATATTAAATAAGACTTACCAGTTTTTAGCTTGAAATCCACTAGAGTAGCAAAAGTTGAGACTTGTGATCGATACCGTTGAAGATGAACGTTCCAGACATGGGTACAAATTGTCTTGTTATGAGCTGCAGCAACATTGTGGATTGTATGTTAAAAAATATATATTTAAAAGAAACTGCAATTTCAACATTATGTTTAGAGGCGTTAGGAAAAGTAGAATCTAAAGCAATAAAAACAAAACCTTGATCACTTCTTGTGACGCAATTCCTCCAACAAAAGCAGCAACGGCATGAAGCTCTGAAGCCCCGAATCGGCACATCTCGTTGATAAGGTCCTCAGTTATAGTCGATCCATTGCAACCCAAATCACTAAGTAGGCTAACAGCTGTAGTCTTCAATCGAGATATGTCCTCATCCATCGCTCTGCAGGAGAATTACCACTTTGAGCATGCAAATAATATGCCATGAGGGTACCTATTAATTTGAATGTAACTATGTAACACAGTGTCTTATAGCATTGAGCGTTACCCATCAAATTGTCCGGGAAAACTGTTGTAATTAGCAGCAAACCTGTCAACAGCTCTAAACAGAATGTAGAATCCTACTGCAACACTGTCAAATGTACAAATGGCAAACAACAAAGTGTAAGCAAGAAAATCCTTCTTGGTTATGTTCCTCTTTCCCCCTCCAATCTGGTTTAAGGGTGAATTGGTTTTAAGTGATGGCGCATAAGCTTGAAAGAAATTAAACAAGAATATAGGTAAGAATTATTAAAATTTAGGTGGTTGCAAAAGTTGACTCGGTTCCTACCAAGAAGATTCTGATTCATGTCAAAATAAACATTCATTTCTACACACAATGGCCTCCCAATTTCAAAACTATCATGGAGAAGAAAGCCCCTGGCTCCAATCTCACCTGTAATCTTCATCTGTTATATACTTCTGTAACTCTGACAAAATTGGAGAATTAAATTCGTCCTCTACAGGGCGATATCTACAGACCTACAGGGTACAAAAATGCAGTCTTAAATTTAACTAGGAAACATGAACTATAAAGCTCTGCCCGCATCATATAGAAGACGTGCTACAACATCAGGTCCTTAATTCGCAGCTAAATGTCAATCCATACAAACATGGTCAGCAAGCAAATCTTTTGAAAAGAGATACATAAGCAAGCAATTTGGATCAAACTTGGCCAGAAAAGGAATAAAATCCACACATTAGTTACATGTAACGTAGAGTAATTCACTTACTTTTAGTTTTCTAGCATTTTTACAGAAGCTTTTTATTGTTGCCTTCGAGATACTATTTGGATCTCTACCATTTTTCTTCAAAATATTCCTAACCCGTTGCTCAATAGCAAGAAAATCAGCCTCGGCCTTGGCTAGGTAGATATTCTGCAAATTTACATATTGCCTACCAAGGTATTGATTCAGCTTTTGTGTGAGAAAGTTACTTCTAAGAGAGTAGCATTGTAAATGGAATATTGGGAGATTTAGGACACTAACTCAGTTGAAGATGTCATATCGGGTATTGATCCCTCCAGGGGTGCCTCACCACCGCCTTCATTTTTTATGAATTCCTGCAAATAAGCAAATGATATTTCAAATATTACAACTTTGGAGACTCACAAAGGATGCTTAAAGTTAAGTGTCTGAAAAAAGTACTTGATAGTTGATATTGAACACATTTAGATGGATCAGGTTCAATCGAGTTATCAGATATTTAAGTATTTATTTACACACACACACACACGAACTTTATTGATTCCTGTATGATTTTATCATTCAGAGACCAGATGGCTGCAATCCCCAAGGCCTTTTGCGGAAATAAAATATTTTCAAGAATACCACCAATCTGCGAATTTGTTGCAAGCGTGTGCAAGAGGGAAGATGAGAGGAAAATTGAGAGGTAGAAGGGGGCAAAAAAAAAAGAAACAGGAAAAGAATCCTCTACAGTATCGGGAAGATGGCATTGGATTTGTCTAAAAAGCTAGAAGAGCAACTTCGTTATTGAGATGCTGAGTGTCAGCCAATAATACGAAGCACACAATTTAAGGATGCCTTAGATGAAATATTGGTCTAACCTACCTTCAAAGCTGCCACCATTATCCAAAAATCTGATGAATTGGTATCAACTTCCGTAGAGCTATCATTAATTATCTGCTGTAAATCCGAACCTGAGGTGTAGAAAAGAACATTCACCCACCTTATTAACGACGCTGATATTGGTTTTTAGGATAAAACAATTTTTTATAACAAAAAAAAAGGGTACTCTAGTCCACATTAGAACTTGATAAACACGTAGGCATGACCATGGACCAAACATGGAGGATACCCACTCAAGTTAAATTGATTCAAAACTTGATAAACATGAAGGAACCACCATGGACCAAACATTTTTTGGTTAGCCTTATCTGATAGACCCCGGTGTGTTAACAGGGAAACCTAAAGGTTGATCCCATCCCTGTCAGGGGAGATGCCAACCATCTCTCCTTTCTAAGAAACACCACCATGGACCAAACATGGAACCACTTTAGTTAAATTGTTTCAAAAGTTGATGTACTGCTGTGCTAAATATAAGTCTGTCCCTTGACCCCCCTACTATCGTATGGTATTAACTTATATAGCTAAGGAGAGAATATAAATACAGCTCCTACTCCAAACTGGTAAAGATAAATGCAGCCAGTTATAATCACATTCCTATAGAAAGTGGATAACAATATTATCTATCACCAATACCTTCTCCCTGCCATTTATCTGTGTGGATTATTGGATGGTTATTGAACCCATTTTAATCAACTAAACGTATGAAACAAACTCAAAATGTCAACTTCGAGCAAAAACTAACAATCACGATTAGAACTCTTGTGCTTACTAATTCCCCGTGAAGCAAAGACTTTGAAGGAGGCCTCAATAGCTTCCTTGTAGTTGTCTTCATCAGCTGCAACCGTTCTGGCTTTAAGAAGATCCTAGAACATTCGGTAGCTGAAATGAATAACACACTATAACATAATCAAAAGAGCAATAAGGAAAATTGTATAAACCAAGAAGGTAAACCTTGAACTCTTTTTTCTCTTCCCTGGTTGAGGGAAGAGTACCACCATGGCTTTTGGCCCACTCTTGTGCCATCTTGACAAGAATGACAACATATGGTATGTGCTTGTGGGCAACAGGATCTGACACGTCTAGATCAATGGTTTCTGCAAACCTATCATCAGTAAATTTGTAGTCAAAATCTAAGGAACGAATTTAAAGTTAACATGGATAAAGATTCGAAAATAAAAAAAATATGTATTACCAGTTTACATAGGACAAAAACCAAATATTGAAGACAGCAAATTAAATTCACACCTGCGGAGCTCGGGCCATGGGTTATTCAATCGAAGATCATCAAGAAAATGATCAGGCTTTGATTCAACAGTAGTATGTTCCTGCAGGAATCAATGGCAAGGTTAACGTTGCACCCTAGGATACCCAAAAAAAAAAAAAAAATGTTATGATATCATGAACCCATTTACACTAAACTTGTGGCAAATTGAAGAGTTCGATTCATATAATATTTTCCTTTATCATTCATTCAAAGTAGTAACATCAAGGACACAGAGTTCCAGAAAAACATTGTCGGTCATTTTCATGTTTCCAACAATCTACTTGATTATAGCACAAAAGTTCCAGTCCCAACTTTTGACCATATCAAATATAGAGCAATTCCAATAAGAAAGTAATACAGTTTACCTTCATACTGATTCGAACTAACCCTGTTAGGCCATAGGAGCGAGCAAAAATCAGCATTACATTTGCCTCCCGACAGATTCTATCAAGCTTTATCATTGAATCTTCGACTAGCTGATTGTAGAAATAGAAAGACTCCATTAAATGCACTCATAAAGTTAATGCAATAATTAGGAACCACAACAAATGCTTTAAATTAAAAGTGAGAAACGTAGATACCCGCTAAGATACTGCAAACAGTAACAGTTAAAAAAATGCGAACTATGCAGATAAAAATAATGTAAAACCAAGTATTTTGAGCACGTGAGTTGAACCGTACAACTTTTTTAGGAGAGGGAATAGAGCAATGACACACATCAAGAAAGAATATTAACATGAATGTCATTAAAGCACTGTCAAAATTCTGTGAGTCCTATAAAAGTAAAATTTCTGTGTTGTCCCTGGTCATTCACCCCTAGCAAGTTAAAGTTTGGTTTCATGATATATCATGAAACTTTTTTTTTGTTTTTCATGGAGTATTGCTTTCCTAAAAAAGAAAAGACCATACTGAAACAGCAAATGGAAGCCACGCTAATACCCAGATTAAACATTTGAGCGTATGGAAGCTAAGCAAAATTCTGATAACAGAAATGTTACTAAATTTTCAGGAAAATGGAACTTGCATAGAAACACGATACAACAAACCAAAAAGACAAAGGAAAGGGTAGCTAAATCGGCACAGGCCATAACAAGAAAACAAGTGCCATGATTAACAATCTACTTTTCTACAAAAAATTTCTTCTCATCCAAAAATATGTTCCACTAATTACTAATATTGTAAAAATCTTCGTCACCACTCCATACCTGAGTGGCCACAATCAAGGTGAACTGAGAAAAAAACGATGGGTTTGTCTCAATCAGTGCCTCCGGATACTCCTCTATAAATTTGGCCTTAACAGCATCATTTAGCTCTTGAAGAAATGCACACACACATTTTGCCTTCGATTGCCCAACACTTGATTCATCAACTAACAATATCAAAAGAATATGAGTACAGAAAACTTTTAAAGTAACCAAAAGTAAAACAAACAGAAACATACCCATAAAATTATTTCCTAGATCGCCCAATTCAACTTTAGATCCATCCACAACAGTGATGCTTCCGATCCCACCAAGGACAAGATTTTTTAGTGTTTCGGAACCCGTAGGACCACAATTTAGCAGACATATACTCGCTTTCTCAAGTGCAGCCTGTCCTTGATCACCCCATATTCTGCAAATTTTTGAACAGGAAAATCACAAACCAACCACAAAAATCTAGAAACAAACTTTGCTTAAAAATAAAAAATAAAAAAATCCTATCAAAACTACTAACTCCAACCAAGAAGATAATCAAAACAAAACTCTGTACTAACAACTTAAGAAAGTAAAAGCAAGCTTCTACTTGTCAAATATCCACCCATTTACAATAGCATCAGCAATCTTTCAGCCTTATAATTCTCTCACAAATCGTAGTCTAATCGTCTCATAACCAAAAATGATTGTTGAACTCGTTACTATCACAATATCTCAACAAAAAACTGACACTTTTTCAGCGAAAACTCCTTCGGCTCTCAGCTGAAATTCCCTGACATTTTGTCGAAGTTTGTTTCGGAGGATAAATTCAAGAAGGAAAAAAATCCTAAACTTCCAAGGAAAAAAAAAAAAAAAAAAACAGAAAAAACTTGTGATTCTTGAACAGAATTCCCTACACCTCAGAAGCTTAATTACCGTACAAAGAAGAAATATCATTCGCTAAAATGAAAACAAAAAGAAAAATAATCGCAGAGAGTTAGTACCGAAAGTACATAGGGCAAATTACCAGCTGAAGGTACTACTATTATGGACAATGTAGAGAGAGAGAGAGAGAGAGAGAGAAGAATACCTGAGTTGGCGATCGTACTTGGTTTTGGGCTCAGCCATTGATTGAAGCAATTGTTTGTTTGGGAGAGAAAACGAAGAAAGAAAGAGTGTGTTTTGGGGTCTATATAGTACTGTTAGTGATGATAATCTAGTTGATTTTGTGTGTCGTTTTCCTTGGTTCGCTTGCTAGTTACGCAGGGACTAGGGAGCGAGCTATTTGGGACCAGAAAGAATTTCCAGTTTCGAACGACAAGAGAACCAAAGAGGCGGATAGATAGATACACTTTTGCGAAGGCAAGTGCTGACGTCTGACTAGGGAATCTCTATGGCAACGACGTCGTTCTTGCGTTTGAGTCAGAGTAAGAGTTATGCAGCGGAGTCAAGGCAACTAGAGTGGATGACCCTTTCGCGGGACGCGGGGGGGTGGGGGCTCTCAGCAACCTTCACATTTTTAATTTAAATTAGTATGTGATTTATTTTAAAATTTTTTATTGTAATAAAAAAAATTAAATATAATATTTTTTTAAGAACATTTTATTGTAAAAATTTAAAATTAAAAATTTAAATTAGTAAAATAAATGAGGTTTTAAACTTTTAAATTTAGCAAAATACTTCATGAATTTTAAAATCAGTTAATATTTTAAAACATAAGCTTTAATTTGATAACATTCATTACATATTAGATCTTAATTAGTATTTATTTTAAAATTTAGGGTGCATTTTGTCAAAATAAAAAATATGAAATCTATTATGTAAAAACGAATAATTTAAGGTGTAGCAATACAGTTCCCTCTTTTTGTTTTCTTTTTTTCTTTTTGGGAAAAGAAAAGAGAAAATTAATGGCTTGCATAAGTCTGAATTTTCGCTATTTACGTTCAATTAATACTTTTTTAATTAATAAAGCTAATTGATCAAAAAAGAGTAATTAAGAATAAAAAATAAAAAATCTAAACCTATAGATTCTTAGGGGAATTTATCTCTTTTTTTTTCATAAGAAAATGGTCACTTAGGTCTTATGGTGTTCTTCAATTTACAATATTTAAGATTGATGCCATGAGGCCAAACATTCATAATCATTCAAGAATATATAATATGAGAAGTCCATTTGGCATAACTTTTAGCATTATTTTTGGACACAAGAATTCATAAGTTGTCTATGGGTACCTAGGACTAAAGTGTGCTTTCCAAATGCACAACTACAATTGTGAGATTTACTATAATTTGAGTTTTACTGCAGTAAAAAGCTTTCTAAAACAATCACATTTAATTTTTTTTACTATAGTAGAAAGCTCTCACGTAAAGTCACATCTCAACTCGAATTAAAAACTCAAATCAGCGAAATAAACGGACCTTAATTTGACACCTTATTTACATATATTGCATTTGTCCATTTCAGAATGATTCAGCAAATAGTACTATAAAAATGTCTTGTAAGCGTGATTATAAGAAACGCTGACATGAGGATCAAAGTTGAGATACTACAGTTGATAATTTGAGTTATTAATGCATAATCAAATAAGTTAATTATTACATAATGATCTCGAGAAAAATAATGAGGCCGATCATTCTAATCATATTCAGATTAGAAACCATATTAAAATGGGCGATGACAACCACCCAAATTCTAAGATATTATTGATTAATTTGGATTGTTATTCTATTTTCAAGATATAGAAACTGATCACCGACTGAATATAACAAAATCAATCGTTTTCTAGTGACGACAGTCGGTTTTTACCAGTCAATTCTCGATCGGTTTGGCATCTTGTTGAAAAAAAAAATTGCTATGGGGGTTTTTTTTTTTTTTCAAATTAACTACTTTTAAAGTCAAAATTCAGAAAACAAAAAAGCTTTTAAAACCCAAATAATAAAATGTTTTTTAATGCTTCATTTTCATTTATGAAGTGCGTTGAGTAAGATGACAACCTCTGGTCGCTTATAAAAAGAATGCAAGAGAGAAATGCTGGTATCTTTTCTACATGGGACTCTCAAACTCAAAGTTTGTCATTTTAAGATTTAAAACAAATAAAAATGTAAAAAATACATACAGAACGCAAAACTTGCACCAAGTTTGGTGTGTTGTGGGCAAATGAACATGTGGCACGCTCCCCATGTTGAGGGTTTGACCCTCCATCTGTGCGGTATTCTTTTTTTTTTTTTTTTTTACGGTGAAGGAGGTCGATTCGGTTTAGTTTAAGCGACCACCTCAAGGCCTAAAACCAAAATTGAACCACTCATGCACATAGACAGTTCGGTTAACCAACTATTGAGGTTGATTTTTAATTTTCAATTTTTTGTGGTCGGTTTTGTCGGTTGGAGTAAATAAAGTCTTAAGCACACCCTTCATAATCATCAATCAAACTACTACCAAGCATGCCCTGAAATTAAACCTAAGAAGAGATCCACAAGTATGCATAGCACGAGTATGTAATCTGAATGCATAGAACAAAAGGCCATCAATGATAGGCATTAGATACTAAGGGCCAGTATGATAATGCTGTAGATTTTGAAAAAATTGCTTTTAGTTGTGTTGAAAAAAAAAGTAATTGTTACAAAAAGCAGCTGAGTGCGTGGTAAACTGTAATTATACAAGTGTTGATGGTTCCAAAAGCAGTGTAATAGCACTTAGTAAATTGTGAGGTTGAATTACTTTGGTTAGTTAAGATGACTGTAATTAATAATGTTAAATTAATATATAAAGTAATTAATAATTGATAATTATTTAGCAAATAAAAATTAATATATTAATAATGGATAAATTATCATTAATGAGTACATTATTAATTAAACTATATATAATAAATTAATATGCTAAATAATTAAAAATTGTAATTAATTATAAATTATTACTATATTAGTGATGTACTCATATTTATTAGATTATAAGTAATTAATTTGTGTATTAACAAAAGTAATTAGTATATACATAATTTATTAATATTCCTTTATTAACTTTTAGTTACATAATTAAATAATTAGTTAATTAATTTCTAATGTTTATTTAATAATTTGTTATTTGATATATCACACGATCAATTTTTGGTACTTATTCTTTTTATAACGATTAATTACTAATTATTAATTATTAATTATTATTGATTAATATATTGCATATTGATAATTATAATTTAATATTAATTATTAATTGAGTAAATACTATTTATTTTTTATTTACCAACTATTTACTAATTAATATATTATAATTAACAATTGATATATTAATTATTAATTATTTATTTAATAACCTATTATTACTTGTTTTATTGTTAATATGTTATATAATTAATATTTGGCAATTAATCTTTAACTAAATAAATAATTACTATATTATTTATTATTTTATTAACAAAATTAAAAACTTAATAATAATTAATTAATATTTAATTAATAATTAAGTAATTATTATCTATTTATTACTTACTAGGTATATCTATTTATTAATTATTAATTAATATATAATATAATTAGTAGCTAATTTAATATAACTTTATTGATAATCATTAATTGTACTATGCTAAAACACGCACAATTTAAAAACCAAAGTTACCTATAGGCTTCTTGTGATTTTGATTGTAAATTTTTTAAAAATTCTTTAAAAATCACTTTTTATAATTTTTATCAAACACCATTATTAACTTCTGATGGCTAGAGAATTAATTTTGAGCTCTAAAAAGCACTACCAAACGCACCTTTAGAGAGGAAGAAACGAAATGAAACCCTAAAATGAGGGTAAAGTTAGAAAAGTGCATTTTATTCCAGATTGAAAATTAAGAATGTGCTATAATTTATCACAATTTAAAAATGTTGCTATTTACTTCAATTATAGATAGTAAATGTGTTATATGTGTATTTTCTCTATCTTAAATAAGGCCACATAAAACATGGCCCATAAGGCTTCATAAACACAAGCATAAATATCTACACTAATCGAGAAAGTTCATATCAACGATTAACGTATTTGCCAAATCAATCCTAAACTCGGGCAATCGAAGTTTAGACTTCTTTTGAAGCCAATTTCCTTTTGAATTTAGCAATGCACCCGCAGGAGTATCTACGCGATGCGAAAGTTACGCGTATTCAATATCCTAATTGTCAATACCAGACATGGAAAAAAAAAAAAAAATCAAAGCTTACAAAAATAAATAATTATGAACTCATGAAGATGTGGTTTTAAAAAATAAATAATAAATCATGGAGGTGTGAAATAATCAAAGGTGTAGTTCCAAGTCAAAATACAAGTCCTTCCGTCAAAGGAATGCAGGAGTATAAAAGCAAAGACTAAATTAGTAATTTGTTGGAACCATTCATTAAACTTTGTGAATTCAAGCAAAATAAATTTGATAGAAAAGTAGAATCATGGATCATATCATCGAGATGTAGACATCGAAGGATCTATATACCAAAGGCAACATGTTACAAAGAACTCTGAAGTGGCAAAAGGAATACTAGGAAAATCAAATTCAGTTTTTCAAATAGGTAATACTGTCTTCAATCAACTGATCAAGTTGTATTAATCTCACCTTCATAGTTCATTGCATTTGGCAGCTATTACAAAACTACCAGCTTTATAAGGAGCTTCATCGAAAGCCTCCAAAGCCTTATATGGTTTCACAATGGGGTTTCCAAAGCCAACAAGAATCAGGCTTAGCTTCAAAATTGCAACATATAGCTTCTGAAATGACAAAACTCTCGGCTATTTTCGTCATCAGTAAAACAACCATCCAGGAAAAAGCACAACCTAGTTTTATGGCAAAATAGGGTAAACAAACACTACCATTCATAAACATCAATCAAAGCTACGCCTGCTCCAAAATCAAACCTCAAAACGAATTTACAAATAAGCCTATTGTGAGGATGTATCTAAATGTGTTTAAGAAAAGCATACAAAATGTTCCAGGTCATCTGTATCTATCTATCCAGTATGCATAGAACAAAAGGCCATCAACAATAAGCAATAGACCAAACTCGTAACCATCACATTCACAAGTAATGCAAGCTTAGCAAGAGCCATAAGTTGTTACTTATATTATGGATCTTCGGCAAATATTACCTGCTAATGGCCATCGAAGATCAAGCTGCAAAAAGACAAACTGCATTGCACCTTGAAGGAAACCATAATCAATGGTCTTAGACGGTCCCGATAAAGAGTGACATAACAATCCTGCATCTAGTTTCTGAGTCCAGAAAGTTACTTATAAAGCCACTAGCCTATAGCCTAATACCACAACGACTAACATTCTTATGCATCACCATTGTATTTAATTGAAACAAGTTCACCTAGTCCCAGACTCCCGTGTTTGACATTGTTTCAACAAACGCAAATGAAAAACCATAATGCTAAATCACTGAGCAAGCAATATTTAGACTCAAATCAGAGTTGAAGAAACCATGACCAATCAAATCACAGTATAAAATCAAGAAAGGAACAGAATATGTGGCCTTATTTACTGAATACAACTGCTAAGACTGAATCTTTTACTTCTTAAGATTAGCCACATTAATGCTGTTTCGCATAAATAAATAAGGAGCAAATACTTAATGACAACCATTGGCATGTTACAAGTTAAATAGCCATGAATTCACAGTCAAAGTATGGAGCAGTTACGAAAATATTTCACAACGTACAGAACAATGCATGGATTGACGAATTATAAATATCTAGATTTCCCGATTTCCATCTTTGCTCAACTGGAATAAATAATCGAACACAATAAACAAAATTCGGCGCGATATAACAGATCTGTAAGGGAAAATGTTTGTTATTTTATTACTAATCTCAGTTCTAAGGAATTTTCCACATTTTGCACTGAGGTACCACCAACTACAGATAACAATTAATCTACAACAATAATCAGGGAAAAAAATTAAAGAAACTTCACAGATTGGAGCAGTTTCAATCAATGAGCGGCAATATCACTCCCGAAAACATCAATTATCGGATCGGGCGCATCAAGCACAGGGCTTGACGGAGTCTGGCTCGGAAACAACACGGACTTGGAGGCGACGAGCTTCTTCCTCTGCGGACATCTCGGGCCATAGAATCTTGGCGAGAAGCACGGAAAACCGTCCATCACGCTGACCTGGAGTTGACCGGGAGTCGGCGGCGGCGGCGATGACGGCGGCGACATCCGGATCTGTGACAACGCGATGGCGCGGTGCGATCTGGCGCTGATTCGCGAGTCCCTGATTCGAGCGAGAGCGCCGGGCTTGAGGTACTTGAGGAAAGGCTCGGTCCGGCTCGGGGAAGACCTGTGAACTGCGCGAGTCCTCCGATTCATGTCGAAGAGAGAGAAATAAGGAGAGAGAGAGTGAGAAACGAAGGAATTGCAGATAGAAGTGGAGAGAGAAAGAGAGTCGTTTTAGAGAGAGATAGGGTTTTGAGTCTGAGGAAGGGGGATTTGGCGGGTTCTTAAGGAGGGAGAGAGAGGCGGGAAGATGCGGAGGGAAGAGAGAGAAAGTGAGGGTTTCAAAAGCCCCCAGACTTGTTTTTGTTTGTGTGTTTGGCGCGGAATCTTATTACTCAATAGTAGGGCTTCTCTGGCTGATGACACTCCTCATATGACGTGTTTTTCATTTTTTGCTTTTTTTGTTACTTTGTACTTTTGGGCGACACGTGGCGGCGTGGTCCATTGCCTGTGAAATGCGCAGGAGGTTATTTTGGGGTAAGGTGTGGCCGTGCCTACGTGGTTCAATGCGTGATGTGATTTTTAGCGAAGTCCATGCCGTTCGATTGGCTTTGTCCGAATCGAATTGACGGGATTACTCCCCTCGTGGAGTTTTTGTCTCGTGTTCCGGTCGCACAAAATCCTTTCTCCAAATGGCCTCGCGCTTTATTTACGACTTTGGAGCCAGCCCTTATACGGTTAGATATTTATTTTTCTTTTTTTTTTTTGACATTTTTGTATCGGTACCCCTCGAGCTAAAAATTTTCACAATTGACCCCTCTTGCATAATAAAAGTCTAGTTGAGAACGGTATTAAATTTTTAAAGATTTTCTTCGCGTGAGATGCAAGTAGTGTTGAAACTTTGAGCAGGTGGGCTTGTCCGAAGCCCAAATCTGTCCAAGCAAATTTTTGGACTCGGGTTTGGGTCGTCCAAGAAAAGTCAAAATCGCTGAAGCCCGTCATGACAAAAGTCCTCGACCGTCAATTGCCGAAATTTTTTTTATTTTCCCTCCAGTTCAAATTGCCCGATCAACGGCTAATATTTTGAACGTTGGCGCCAAAAAAAAAAAAAAAAAATTCGTCTTAAAGGCAATTATTTTGAATGAACGCAACATTGATTATAATTTTGTTTACTTTCCTCTTTAGGCTCATGGTTATATATATAAATATATATATATATATATATATATATATCTTATTAAGGAGGATTCAATAAAAGAAAAGGTCAATGATTTTCAAAATCATCAACAATAAAATATAAAGTTTGCATAAAATCATCGACAAAATCTGCACCTCCTAATACCACTCCATTAAGCAAAAAGCCTTTACGAGGGGCAAGGCTGCTGTAACGGCATCATTTGGCGAGGATGGAGCTGCTACACCGAAGATCCACCGACGGAGATCCACTGCGACGCCGGCATCAAGTGCTGTGGGGACTCTATGGTGATGAGAGGGTGTAGAGATCTATGCTCTAGGGGTCCTTAACAATCACTCACGTGCAAAAAATCGTCCAAAACCGTTTAGTATTCAATGTGTGTTATTAAAAGAACTAGTAATACAACAAATTTTAAGGATTAAGGAGTCGATTACAAAAGTTTTTAGTTTAGAGACTAATCAACCAAACATGTAAAGTTTAAGGGGTCCCATTATTTTTTTCTTTTTTTCCCTCATCGTGGAGTTTCTAACTTCAAAATTTTAGAATAAAATTATTTTAATATCTTATATTAAAGTAAAACAACGTATCTATTATTTTAATAATATCAAAACGATATTTTTACATTTTTAAAAACGTCTTATTAGGATATAAAATGTCTAAACTACCATCAATTCCCGATCGCCGCACACCCACCTTATCGTCATATATCTCATGTATCATTGCTTCCCCTCCCCATACCAATTTTCTCATTGTTGTGCCCACATTGCGTACAACCCAAACCTATACGGACATGATTTGTGGTTGTGTCCAGCCCCATCACTGACGAAATTGATGTTAAAAAAATCAGTCTTAAGACACCAAAAAGTTGTTTTTAAAATCGTTGAGGTGTCGTTTTAGGTCTCGTTCACTTTATAAATTTGAGTTTTTAATTCGAGTTAAGATGTAATATTTTTTTAGAGTTTTTCACTGTAATAAAAAAAGTTAGATGTGACATTTTCTGAGAGTTTTTTACTATAGAAACCTAAAACTGAAAACTCAAATCGGTAAAATAAACGAGGCATTAATATTATCGTATATTACTATTTTAAAGCATACAGATCATCGTCAAATTTTATCCCTTTTTGTCCCTTTTTCTTTTATGAGTTTTCCGCGGGTCTTCAACTAAAAGCCATGCCAATATTATATATAGTCGCTTATTATCACTTGATTTCAATTGTTCAACTGATGTTCTTTGAATTTTCTAAGTTTTGTGTTGTTGTTGTAGGCACGTTTGAAATTGCTATTAGCTCTCCTCACCGTATGAAATATGTCGAAACAGTTGTGTCAAATAAAAATAAAAACTTTCTCCTTTCTTCCTCTTTCATTTTATGTTCGATAACAAATAACATATTTTGCATCCAAAATAAAGAAAAGACTCATGAAAAGAAATCCAAGATGTGTAACATCTATTATTTCTGCAACTGGTGGTTGACTTCATTCTCATATTTCACTAAACGATAAATAATCTAAATGATAGTTGTAGTTACCGCGATCCTAACCCAACAAATCCAACATCTTCAACAGTATTAGGCTTTTCATGGGAGTACTTGGAGATTTAATTTCTCATTCATTATTTTAAGTATATGAATATATCATATTGAACTCTTCACAATGAAGAACATAAATTCATGTTGACCCATCATTAATACTATAGAAGATAAAATCTACAATTAGAGAAATCAATTATCAATAGTTGAATTATGAGTCATCGATTGGTGAAATTGATTCATTGTGAGAACGGCAATGTTAGTAAACGTGAAAGTAAATGAAAGTAGTAAAAAAACATAAGAATTTATAGTGATTTTCCTAAAAATGTAGGGTACATCCATTGTAAGGCTCAAACGGTTTCACTATGACTGTTGAAAAATGTTACAATGAGTCATTTTGAGAAGAACGGAATGACAGAGAAATATATGCTGAAAAATACAATAAATAATAAAAAAGTCTTATGGAAATGAGCATGAGAGCTTTTGTGTGTTGTGTAAGCATGTCGAACTATGTCCAAATGCCTTGTATTTATAGTTGACAAGACTCCACAAATTATTTTATGATTCTTTGAGTGATATGGCCTTCACTTTGTGATATTTCATTTTCTTTTTAGGCACTACACGCCTTTCCTTAAATGGTTCGATCCATAATCGACCGATCAATCATGGTTTCTTGCTCATTTTGAGTTGATCCGACCTCTTGTTGCCTAATTATTGGAGATATAGTTTTCTTACATGGAAGACAATTAATTTCGTCCAATGATAGGGTATCTTGAGGCTTGATTCAACCATTGACCTTTTTTCTCATTAATTCTTCTAACTGGAGAAATTTATTTCTTTCCTTTTCTCGCTAATTCTATTCCAAAATGTCATATAAGGAATTTCTTAAGGATATTCTCTCGTGACTTGATGCTCAAGGTTGTTCATCGACTCGTGGGATCAACCGGTGGAGTTGATCAGTTGACCAGTCGATTCTGCGCCGAGGAGTCGAGGTGACTCGTTTAGTGACCTTTTGAAGCTTGAGTTGCTACATGTACGGTGAGAGATGAGGTACGAAATCTGACCTCAACAAATACAAAATGGGCCCTACTCAAAATCGAGCCTCAAAATAGGTTACCAAACCATTTTTCAAGCAATATGGGTATGTTTATTTCATAACTCAAGTTATAACTTGAGTTATGACTTGAGTTGTGTATGTGCAAGAAAAACACTATAGAAAAAAGTTAAATTTAAATTTTTATGAAAGAAAATATTGTAGTAATAAAACTTGAGTTGTGAAATAAACAAGATTATAATACTCTGCATCTTAACATACAAGACTATTATACACTATCACACCACTTTCCAACTCAACATAATTAGATAATGAAAGGATAAGCATTTATCCTAACACTAATAGGGCCAACTCAAGTAAGTTTGAGGCATTAGGGCCTTTTCATTTACATTTTTTGAGTTAGGATTGAGTAAAGGTGTATTTGAGTGTGGTTTGAGTTGAGACTCTAATTTGAGTTTGTGTTTAGATGTGCACATTTTGAGTTATGGTTTGAATTGAGAATCTATTTGAGTTTGTGTTTGGGTCGGTCAAAACTTAAATTTATATTTGTATATCATTTTAATAAAAAAGTCAATGGTGATGAAAAATTTTAATAGGGTATATGGGTGAGTTTTTATTCGTCTCTTCGTTGTGAACACGTAGAAAAAAATCATCTCAATCGAAATTAAAACGAAAAGGTATGGCGCTTTTAAGAATAGAAAAAATACTTTTTATTAACTTGAGTTTGAGTTTAGTAACTTGAGTTGAAGGAGGAACTTTAACTCAGATTTTAGTCTCAAACTCAAGTTAAAATTCAAGTTCAAAGTCAAATTTTTATAAAAGAACATGAACTTAAATAAAGTTATAATTTGAGTTCAAACATTTTTAAAATTTAAATGCAAATGACAAGCTATAAATAAAAATTTTCAAGGGTTTTCAAAAATTAAAATAATATAAATATCTTTAACTTTTATTAAAAGTCAATTAAAATATTTAGAATTCAATTAGATCAATTGAACACATTACACTAACAACAAACAAAAATAATTATTGTAAAAATCATGACTAATTAATAATGGATAAGAAATAAGCATTTTGATATTAAAAGAGATGAAAAACAAAAAGAGTTATTTGATTTTAAAAACAATTTTGGGGCTTAACAATAATCCTCATTTAACGTTTGATGTCACCAAAAAATAATAGGTTTAAATACATATTTAGAGGATGTCTAAAAAAAAAAGGTTTAAATACATATTTAGAGGATTTATTATTTATAAATCGGCAAAAAAGGATTTTTCCTTAAATTTGTAATCTATAATGCCAAGAAAGTTGGCTATTTTCATTTCAACGTTCGAGAAGTGGGGCCTTAATTAAGGCCTGAAAAAGTGGGGCCAGAGCTTTGGATCCTTCCTCTGCCGTTGAAGCGTCTTTCACTTCCACCACGCCGTCCAACACAACGGCCATCTCCGCCACGAAAGAAGCTCACGAGTCATCGCTGAAACGAATATTACGAAGTCGCCAGTGTTCGCTGAACCTGATCTCGATCTGCACCCTCCTTAAAACCACGGCAAGCCCAAATTTATTCCGCCGTTATGCCTCCATTGTTTGCTTCATCATGAACGTCGTGAGAGAAAGAAAGAGAGAATAGTTGTGGGGAAGGTGAAACAGTTGAAGATGATAATGAGCGCATCCTTGGAATTTTAAAATTTGTTTTAAAAGCAATATGTTATTTACTTCATTTTTTTCATAAAATCAAAAAAATAATTCTAATTTAGTGATTCTAATTTTTAACTAAATGTCTTTTAGAAAAATCCTATTTAGTTTTTTTTAATAATTGACATTTAAAACAATTTTTTTTTTTTTAAACTTAAAAATAACCAAGAATTGATGATTCTTTAATTAGTCTATATAAATTACGTGTCTGTCAATTCAATTTTAATGGGTGTGGCCAAATCATAGCAAGGGAGGCTACGCACGAGTATCAGCCACCACTGCTGCTGATCTTAATTAAAAAAAAAAAAAAATTGCAGCTCATCTCAAATAATCTGTTCAAGGAACATGACCTGTTTGCAGGACATGCGTTTTTGAAGACCATTAGGGCCAGTTTAGTAAAAATCACTGTTAATTGTGTTAAAAAAAACTTATTATAAAAATAGTTAAATGTTTAATAAGTTGTAATTATATAAATATTGATTTTAAAAATATTATAAAATTTTTATTAATTATATTTTAAAATAATTCTCTTATAATTTTAAAATTAAAATTGTATTTAAATTATTTTTTATTTTGACTGAAAATTTTTTTTAAATTTTTTTGAAAATAACTTTTTATAATTTTTATTAAATATAAATTTTAACTGTAAATAATTAAAAAATTAATTTTAGACTTTAAGAATTACTGTACAAAGTATTCCTGGGGTAATGACACCGTTTTGCTTAGAATAGACGCTGACTTGCTAACGTAAATAATCGCAATAATTACACCCGTCCAATTGTGCGTTATTGGTAACGTAAACAGTAGCGGTATTTTAGAAATTTTCATAAAAGGGTTGATGTTTTTTCTTTCAAAAGAAGACTATTACACCATGTCACGCATTTCATCACATAAGCCTACTTCTGACTACGTCAATATATATATATATTTTACTTTTGACGATGCAATAAAATAAAAAAACTATTCACAAAGAAAAAAACGCTTGATGTTATATATTTTTCAGTCGACTAATTATGAATTATTGATATTGATATTTAAAAAATAATAGATAAAAAGTGTATCGAATTGAAATATCGCAGTCTAAGAAACCTAAAATATTCAAACAAATATCTTCCGCAACGAATTTTTAGAATACATATATTTGCAACTTTAATAGGAGTGGTATTCACAAAATAATAATAATAATAATGATGATGATGATGATGATGGGGTGGGACATACCTTTCCTAACAATCCCTAGTCGTTTTATCATATTAAAAGGGAGAAAAAAAAAACCAGTGCTGTCACAATAGTCAAAAGTGTTCATTCACAATAGTCAAAAGTGTTAATGTAATAAGGATTCGTTTAGTTTGTTGAATCAAAATTTTAATTTAAGTTGAGATTTAATTTTATATAAGAATTTTTTATTATAGTAAAATAGTTAAATGTGATTATTTTATGAGAACTTTTTACTATAATAAAACTTGAATTTTAAATTTAAATTAGTGAAATGAATACAACCTAAATACACTATTTTTCTTTGTTAAAAAAAGTAGATTTTTTTTCAAAAATAAAAATATCCTTTTAGTAATTTTTGTATTTTTTTTAGACTGGTCTTCTTTTGGCTCTATGTTTTTTTTTGGACTAACTTTTAATGGCTTTTCGTTCACACCACAGAGCAAAAGGCATTTGCCTCCAAATATGCTCTGTTTGAAACAGCTATTCCGAATTTTTGGCAAGTGGGGACCGTTGCTGTGTGTTTTTCTTCTTTGCGAATAAATATCTTTCTTTTGTTTTTATTTTTATTTTTATTTTTTTTATTGTTAAGGTTTTTGCGAATAAATATTTTTTTTATTTATATCTTATATTAAGAGTTAAAAAGTTAATACTTAAACATATTTTTTACCATGAGATTTTCATCAGACGGTTTTTATTAACTTTTTACACCAGTGAAATAAAAATGCATATTTTATCATAAATACAACCGAAAAGTAAATCGTAGAGAAAGAGAATTTTGTTTTTCTGAGAAAATCCTTATTTATTTAACAAAAATATAAATAAATTCTTCTTTCGACATTTTTTTTTTAAATTATACCCCAAAAAATTAATCAAGACAACAAAAAGTTAGGCAAAAGGAAGGAATCGTAAACGTTGACGGGCCCACATCAAGTGGCCCAGCTTGGAAAGTTCTTTGAATGGGATTATGGGAATGGCAAATCGTCGCAGCGCCACCTACACCTAATCGAACTGTAAATTTAGGCTTAATTTACTTTATTAATTTAAAATTTTAATTTAAGTTAATATTTAATATTTTTTAAGAGTTTTTTATTATAATAAAAAAAATTAAATGTGACATTTTATAAAAAATTTTTACTATAAAAATTTATAACTAAAAACTTAAATCGATAAAATAAATGAGGCTAAATTATAAACATATTTTGAGTTTTGTTTTAACAAAAACTTTGTAGGCGTTTAATTCATAAATTTAAAATTATGTTTAAAAATTATTTTTATTTACGTATATTTTTTATAAAAAAATAATATAATAAATTATAAATTATAATTTAAATTATAATATGAATTCTCAAATAAAATAAATAAACATTTAATTCATAAATTTAAAATTATAATTTAAAATTATTCTTAATTTATAAAAATAAATATTATAACAAACTAAAAGTATAATTTAAATACGAATACACTAATTAATTAAAGGCATTAGATCCTATAATGCACCCACCATTTATCAACTCCGCAATTTGGCCCCCGAAGTCGTAGCAGCTCGAATCATCCAACGGATTTCCGCCACGTGTACAGTACGAATTAATAAGATTAATAATTGCGGTGCACATCGTCACTATGCACCGGATTTTGTTCAACTATTCAAAGGAAGAAGGAAGCAGGAATAAGCGCCACTCGGACCGCGCCGCTTGCGAAACTTCCAAAACTAGCCGACCAGTTATCTCCTACACGCAGGTTTATGAGCTTTACAATGGAACTCCTTGATGATGTGCGTCGATTATCTAATCATATTTTTATCAGAGTATGGACCTTTATGATGAAGATAGTGGTAAAAAAGGCCCCTCTGTCGCTCTAAGCATAAAAATTCTAATAATAACGTTCAATGTAATTATCACGTGTCCCTTTATATGAAAATCCATCAGTAATTTTTTTTTATTGATTAGTAAATTCACTCTGCTCATTTTCAACATATTTTCATTTGCTTCATGAATATATGGATTATGAAATTTCTAAAGCCAACACCAAATTTTTTTTTAATGTTACTTTTCTTTCCTCTATTTTTTTTTTTTTTGTATTTTCTCATTCCATTTTTTGTTAATCATTATTTTGTGAAGTTTTTATTACTTTTTATTGGTATTTTATTTTTCTCTTTTTATTTATTATCTGTTTAAACCACAACTTAAATGCATAAATGCTAATTCAAACCACAAATTTAAAACCACTTTTCAAAGCTTTATATTTCTAATAAAAAAGTTCAAAACACACGATTCGAGTTTTTAGTTTTAGATTTCTATAATAAAAAGCACTCAGAAAATGTAACATCTCAGCTCGAATTGAAAATTTAAATTCACAAAGTGAACGAGACGTAAATATTTTCATCATAATAAAAAAGTTAAAAAGTAGTAAAAGTTGTATTCTAGTTAAAAGAATAATATAAAATGACGTGAAATCCTATTATTCACTTGTTTCTTTCCAACATATTGTTGAAGTTTTTTTTTTTTGCCTTTTCATCACTTCATTTTGTTAAAATATTAGGAAACTAACAAATTGAATAAATAAATAAAAAGAAAAATTTTGTTACAGCCTATAAAAAATATCTTACCATTGTGTTATGAACAAGCAACTCCTATTAGAATATGTCAGATGAAGTTAGGGTAGGATAACTTTTTTTACACTATCCTAATTCCTAAATTCTTTAAACAAATACATATATGATAATTAATTCTTTAAATAAATATAAAGGACATTAAATTCGGGAGGATTTGAATCGGTAAAAACCCTACTTGGAGCCCCTACATCACACCGCAGAGGATCAAACCCCTCCATTTTTTGGGAGAAAACTCTCCTTTCCATTTCCATTCCAGCTTCAGCTTCTAGAAAAAAAAAAAAAAAGAAATATCACGGCACGCAGCCCTAGACCCATTTCTTTTCTCCTTACAACTCACAACACCACACGCCCCCATTCTTATTTGCAGAAACAGTCATAAAACCGTTGCTCAGCTCCTCCACTACTCCTTTGTTTTCAATCTCAGTCATCATCATCAAAATCCTTATCTCATCTCTGCCGTATTTTCATGTGAATGCGTGATCGTCGTCATGTATATAACGGCCTCCTATTCCTCTGCCTCTTCGCTCCTCAGAGCTTCTAGGGCTTCCAGACTCTTCTCCTCCTCCCTCTCCCGACCCTTCGCCCGCTCCCTTCCCAAGCCTTACTCGCCGTCCTCCTTCTCCTCCCCCTCCGCAGCCTACCGATCCCTCTCCTCCGCGGTTCGTTCCGTCCCTCGCTGGAGCCACGGCGTCCACTGGAACTCCCCCTACACCCTCCGCTCTCAGATCAGGGCGGTCGCTCCTGTGATCGAACAGTTCCAACGCAAGATCGCTTCCATGGGTACGGAATCGCTTTTTCCTTAAATCTCGGAGATCGAGTTCCGCTGTAGTTGACCGGTCTTTTTTTTTTTTTTTGAGATTGGATATGGTGATGATCGGAGAATCTGTATTTCGCGTGTTCTGAGTTTTTCGCGTCCTTTTTTTGTTTGTCTAGATTAGACCGATGGTTGTATGCTTTGTTTGGTTGCTGAGAAAATGGTGGGAAAAATATTGGAAAATGTTTTTGTTTTTGTTTTGTTTTGTTTTAATACGCTTTGGTGTTTTTAGATACGAAGAACTGAAACGGAGATGAATTCTGGCGAAAAAGTTTCGTTCTTTTTTGTGTGCAGCTTTCCGGAGATATATTGAAGGCTATAGCTGTAGTTGAACTTTGATGATAGTGCTAAAATCATTTGAAAATATGATAAGATGATGTTGATTTCCTTATGATAAGCTGACGTTGCTTTCTCATCTTTGGTAAGATTTTTGAATACTAAAAGAAAAATGCCATTTTGCCGTTTCAGCTGCTGAAAATCCTTTCAAGGGAAACCTGACCAGTCTTCCAAAGCCGGGGGGCGGTGAATTCGGAAAGTTCTACAGTCTTCCTTCTTTGAATGACCCTAGGATCGGTAATAGTCGTTTAACTGTGAAATTGGAGTTCTGAATAGGTTTTTTTTTGGTCATATGATTGATAACAGTTATTTAATATGCGGAAAACAGATAGATTGCCCTATTCTATTCGAATCCTTATTGAATCTGCTATTCGGAACTGTGACAATTTCCAAGTCAAGAAGGAAGATGTTGAGAAGATCATTGACTGGGAAAATACTGCACCTAAGCAAGTTGAAATTCCCTTTAAGCCTGCTCGTGTCCTCTTGCAGGTATCTAGACATTCAACATGCCCTTTATTTTGCTATATTTTTCACAATTTTCCGTGCTCAGTTATTTCATTGAACAATATGCCTATTGTCTTTTTTCCTAATGCTGCTCCTATTTCTCCAGGATTTTACCGGAGTACCAGCTGTGGTCGACCTTGCTTGTATGCGTGATGCCATGAACAAGCTTGGCAGTGATTCTAACAAGATCAACCCCTTGGTATTGGTTTTGTTTTATTATCTGCAGTCACATTATATGTTAACCCTTTTTTTCTATACGTTAACTTGCACGTTGAGATTTTAATGTTATTTTGAGATTATTGATTTCAGATTTTAAAATTTCTTGAAAATCATCAAATGCATCGATATGTTGAACATTTCTTGAGTCTATTGTGTTACATCTTACTTTAGTATGAGTATCATCATGAAAATTACTAGTATATTTGTTTACGGTCATTCTATTTCCACCATTTGTTTGAAATTTGTTGGGGCTGCCGCCGCCACACATGAAGTCATTATAATTGTTAAATTTTTGCAATAATCTGTATTGCAACATTCTTATGTTATCCTTCCTCGATCATTTTGACTAGCATATTTCTTCACATGTCTTACTCTATTGTTTCTTATATGATTATATATTCAGGTTCCTGTTGATCTTGTTATTGATCATTCAGTGCAAGTTGATGTGGCAAGATCAGAAAATGCAGTACAAGCCAATATGGAGCTTGAGTTCCAAAGAAACAAGGAGAGATTTGCTTTTCTTAAGTGGGGCTCGAAGGCTTTCCATAATATGCTTGTTGTTCCACCTGGTTCTGGTATTGTGCATCAGGTAAATGAGCTTGGAAGCAGATCCATTGTCCGTTGATAGGAATCTAGCAAATGTCTACTTGTTTTTTCACCCTCTTCGTTTTCTATACTTGATATTTTCTTTTTGCAGTTAAGTGAAACAAAATTAATTTTTTTGAACCTCTATAGATGATTAATGTTTTATGGATTTGGACACAGACTTAACTTGTTTTATTTCAGGTTAACCTTGAATATCTTGGGCGTGTCGTCTTCAACAATGAGGGGCTGCTCTACCCAGATAGTGTGGTTGGAACTGACTCCCATACAACCATGATTGATGGGTTGGGAGTTGCTGGCTGGGGAGTTGGAGGTATTGAAGCAGAGGCTGCAATGCTTGGTCAGGTAATAAAGTGATAAAATATCATTTATGGAGTGTAATAGGTATTCAAATTCATAAAGCTAGTATATTCATGGTAATCTTTTTGCTCTTACTGCAAGGTCTCATTTTTGTGAAAAAAAATTCTTTTGGTTTTAATTCTACACGCTTTGATTGACAGCCCATGAGCATGGTGTTGCCGGGTGTTGTTGGCTTCAAGTTGTCTGGTAAATTGCGCAATGGAGTTACTGCTACTGACTTGGTTTTAACTGTAACACAAATGCTGAGGAAGCATGGAGTTGTTGGCAAATTTGTAGAATTTTATGGTAATTTAATCGCATGGGATTCATTGTGTGTAAATTTTTGTTGCTGTCCCTCTTGTTAACCAGATATAATGTTTTCATCATCATATTTTCTTGTAGGGGATGGTATGGGCGAACTATCATTAGCTGATAGAGCCACCATTGCCAATATGTCTCCTGAGTATGGTGCAACTATGGGGTTCTTCCCTGTGGATCACGTTACTTTACAGTATCTCAAATTGACTGGTAGAAGTGACGAAACTGTGAGTATTTTTACCATAGCATATTATACATCTTTCAATGCGAACTTTACTCTTCAATCAACAACAAAACGTGATTTACTTTCAACTATTTTAGGTGGCAATGATTGAAGCTTACCTGAGGGCAAACAAGATGTTTGTTGACTATAGTGAGGTAATGGTGTGCGTGTGTTTTATTTTTATTTGTTTTTCCAGTTTTTGTTGACCACTTCATTGCATTTCTCGTTTTTGAAATTTGATGGAAATGTTCTTTTTATTTTTTTATTGTAATTATTATTCTGTTGCATGTCATGCCACTATTGACTAATATTACATATCTTTAGCCTCAACAAGAAAGAGTGTACTCATCTTACCTGCAATTGGATCTTGCGGATGTCGAACCCTGTGTTTCAGGACCAAAGAGGTTTGTTGTTCTTTGCCTTACTGTGTTGCGTGATCCATATTTTGACAGTACTGCTTTCAAGTTTGGATTCTTCAATGCAAAATCCTCATTTTTGTATCCGTAACAGGCCTCATGACCGTGTGGCTTTAAAGGAAATGAAAGTTGATTGGCATGCGTGTCTTGATAACAAGGTTGGGTTCAAGGTGAGTTGTAAAGTGTAAACCTTATGGTGCATTGAATATCTTCCAAGTGTTGCACTTTGCAGTTATTGTGCATTTTATGTTAGTACAGTGTTAGAGCATTTCCAATGCAATGCTATAATTGATGTGCCAATTGTAAATTTAGCATTTGAGTGAAAAAAAACACTCTAATCAATGCTATTTGTTGTGTCAAATTTCCCATATGCTATACTTTGTGGCAAATTTCCCATCAAGTATAGAGTATGGGAAATTTAGCATTTGATTGCTATTGGTTGGGATGTGAAGAAAAACGTGAAAATTATTTTCCTTACTTTGATCAGAGTAATAGTACACTATATGTACACAGCGGAATAGGAGAAAATCTACGAAACTAATAAATTCTGTTCCTAAAAATTAGGAAGCAGAAATTAGGGAGAGGATCACGTAGGATCTTCTCTATAACAACGAAATCCTAACTTTGAATAATTATTTTCAACACTCCCCCTCAAGCTGGTGTGTGTATGTCATACAAACCCAGCTTGCTACTTAGATCTTGGTAATGCTTTGGTAAGGATGTTTGCGATCTGCTGTTGAGTAGGGACGTAATTCATTTGCACTGGTAATCTTCTCGGAGATGAAGTGCTTATCAGTTTCGATATGTTTGGTTCGATCATGATGCGCATGATTCTTAGCAATACTGATTGCAGCTTGATTGTCACACATCATTTGAATGGATGAAGAGTCGTTCAAACCAAGTTCGCTAAGTACCCTTTTTATCCAGATTCCTTAACAAATTCCTTGCGCTAAAGCCCTGAATTCTGCCTCAGCACTGCTTCTAGCTACAACTGACTGTTTCTTACTTCTCTTAGTCACTAAATTTCCCCAGACATAGGAACAATAGGCTAATGTTGATCTCCTATCTGTAGTGTCTCCAGCCCAGTCTGCATCCGAGTAAATTTCTATGTTTCTATTCCCCGACTTCTTGAAAAACAGTCCTTTCCGGGTGTAATCTTCATATACTTTAGTATCCTAAACAATGCATCCATATGCTCTTCCATAGGATTGTGCATGAATTGACTTACAACACTAACTACAAATCCTATATCCGGACGTGTATGTGAGAGATATATTAACCGACCAACAAGCCTCTGATATCTCCCCCTCCTGATTGGTGCACTATCTTTTACTGAGCCAATTTTCTTGTAGGGGTCCATAGGTGTGTCAACCGGTTTGCACCCTAGCATACCCGTCTCCTTTAATAAGTCCAAGATGTATTTCCGTTGAGAAATGACAATTCCCTTTCGAGATCTTGCCACTTCCATTCCGAGGAAATATTTGAGACTCCCTAGATCCTTAACTTCAAATTCCTGTGCTAGGCGTACCTTCAATCTCTGCAACTCTTTCTCGTCATTCCCTGAGAGAATGATGTCATCAACATACACTATCAAGAGAGAAATCTTCCCTGTTGGTGATGTTCGAATGAAGAGAGTGATTTGCCTGACATTGAGTGTACTCGAGTTTCAAGACTGCCTTTGCAAACTTACCAAACCATGCACGGGGTGATTGCTTGAGTCTGTACAAAGATTTCTTGAGTTTACACACTTTACCTCCCGCAAGATTTAGATCAAGGCTTGGCGGGACCTACATAAACACCTCTTCTTCAAGATCTCTGTTGAGAAATGCATTTTTGTATCTAATTGGTGTAGGCACCAATCAAGATTCATTGCCATTGAGAGCAAAATTCTGATGGTATTGAGTTTTACCACTGGAGCAAAAATTTCTTGATAGTCAATCCCATATGACTGCATGAACCCTTTTGCTACGAGACGAGCTTTGAGTCTCTCAACACTCCCATACGCCTTGTACTTGACCGTAAACATCCATTTGCACCAAACTGGTCGTTTTTCTGCCGGAAGTTTGGTTATGGTCCACGTTCCATTCTTCTTATGTGCATTAATCTCTTCTTGAACAACTTTCTTCCACCCAGGATGATTAAGGGCCTCCTGTATATTATTGGGAACCTGTATACTATCCAGAGAAGACACAAAGGCTCAGTATGATGAGGACAAACCATTGTATGAGACATAGTTACCAATTGGATGGTTCGTACATCTTCGGATCCCTTTCCTTTCTGCAATTGGCTTATTTGAATCCTCAATACTCGGTATCATGAACTCACTCGAGACAAGACTATCCATATTTGTGGTGTCTTCAAGAGAACTTGGATTTGTTTCGGACTCTTGAGCATGTGATTGTGCTCCGTGCTCTATTTCCCTTCTAGATTGTCGCCTTCTATAATGTGGCGTTTGGTTCATGGATTCAAACCATGTGATTAGAACTATTTTCGATTTACGTGTATTTTTTGTGAGAGAAAATACTGTAGCGAACCACGAACCATGATTCGAATCAGAGAACGAATCTAGGTACCAAACAGAGTCTTGAAGATTTTCAATAGCAAGCTGTGGAAAGGTGGAGATTTGAGGTTGTGATTGATGAGATGGAGGATGAGAAGATGGACTAATGGGTGACACAGGCTGAGAGGAGAGCTCGGATGACTCATTGGAATGTGTCCGTGAGGGTTGAGATGACTCTGGAGGCTGTGGAGACATTGGAAAAGGTGTAGGTTGTTGAACAGATTGATGAGAGTTTTCAAGCAATGATTACTAGAATGATTCCCTAAGGCTGATGTTCCCAGAATGTTTGGTGAGTAGCATTTGTATCCCTTTTGGTTTGGAGAGTATCCTATAAAGATGCATTTAAAAGGGATCTAGGATCGAGTTTGCTTCGATGTTGTGGGTGAAAATGGACAAAAGATGTACAACCAAATATTTTTGGGGGTAAATCTGTTGAAATAGCCCGAGTGTGTGGAAAGGAATTGAGAAAGACTTTACTTGGACAATGAAACCCCAGGACTCGAGAAGGCATTCAGTTGATTTAAGTATGCTGCAGTGAGAACTGCTTCACCCCAGAAACATTTTGGAACATTGGCAGAGAATAAGAGACAACGAGCAGCCTCTAGAAGATGTCTGTTCTTGCGCTTAGCAACCCCATTTTGTTGTGGGGTGTCAACGCAAGAACTGATGTGGATGATGCCTTGATTTAGAAGATAGGAGTTGAGAGAGTCTTTGAAGTACTCTTTGGCATTGTCTGTTTTGAGAACTTGGACTTTGGTGGTGAATTGAGTTTGAATCATGTTGTTAAAACTTTGAAAGATTTGGCCCACTTCTGATTTGTTTTTCATAAGAAACACCCAGGTGAGACGAGTATGGTCATCGACAAACAACACAAACCAGCGAGCCCTTGAAATATTTTTGATTCTTGAGGGGCCCCACACATCACTGTGGACTAAGGCAAATGGATTAGAGGGCTCATATTGGAGACGTGGATAAACAATTCGAGTATATTTTGCAAATTGACATATTTCACAATGAAAAGATGGACTTTTATTAATGAATAAATTGGGAAAAAATTTTGCAAGATACATGAAACTAGGATGACCCAATCGATAGTGCAACAAGACAATTTCACTATCGTTATTGACACTAGAACTAGAAAAAGAACAAGTTGACAGACCCTTGGACTTGACATAGTTTGCTCTTAAATCTTGTATTGAGGAGACTTGAGCACTTTTGAGTAAATAGAGTCCGGAGCACAATTGAGCACTGCCAATCATCTTCCCGAATCCAAGTCCTTAAAAAAACACATTTGGATAAAATTTAGTTACACAGTTCAAGTCACGAGTCAATTTACTGATTGAAAGTAAATTGCAATCCAAGTTGGGCACATAAAGAACATAATTAAGATGTAACTCCTTCGTGAGTTTGATGGAACCTGTCCCTGCAATTTTTGAGCAAGAGCCATCAGCAATCCGCACTGAAGAGTTGTCATTGCTGGTTTTATAATCCTGAAACAGGGAGGCATCTCCTGTCATGTGATCTGAAGCACCTGTATCCACAATCTAGGGTTTGCTTGCTCCTTTATTGGCTGTGAGTGCTGAATGGGACTAGACTTGTCCCTCCATTGGAGTTGATCGTGGCTTGATTGAACAGTTTCTGGAGAATCTCCATTTGTTCCTTGCTGAAGAAATTAGACTCGGGTTGGGACTGATCGTTTGTGTTGGATGCCACATGAGCACGACTGTCTCGATCATTTCTGGGTCGTGGTTTCCAGTCAGCAGGTTTTCCATGGATTTTCCAACAGGTCTCTTTACAGTGGCATGTCATGGTCTTCCTCCTTTCGGACTATTTTCACTGCCTCTATAGCGTTGTTCTTGCGGACAGCAAGAGCAGAAGCGTCCAATATTGGTTCTAATGATCCCATCATAACCTTCTTCCTGCTTTCTTCACGTCTAAATTCAGAAAAGGCTTCACGAAGGCTTGGTAGGGGTTTCATTCCAAGAACACGGCTTCGAACCTGATCAAGATCTTTATTGAGTCCGAGGAGGGATTTAAATATTCTCTTCTATTCAACGATTTTCTTATATAGAGCAGAATCATCTGAGCACTTCTATGGATAAATTTCAAATAGGTCAAGGTGTTGCCAGTGCCTGGTGAGTGTGTTAAAGTACTGGGTGACAGTCAGGTCTCCTTGGCGGAAGTCTTGGAGAATGGTTTCAATCTGGAATAACTCTAATGTGTTCTCGGAGCTGGAGTAGGTTTCCGTGCTGCATCCCATATTTCCTTCGCAGTACCAAACAGAAGGAAGTTCTCGCTAATGTCATTGTTCATGATAAGCCATGACATGATCATATTTTTTTTTTTGTCTTCCATTTTTTGAAACCGGGATCAGACGTCTCCGGCATGACCGCCTCACCTGTGAGGTAATCATCCTTGCCCTTTCCGCAGATAAATATCATAACAGATTGTGACCACTGGAGAAAATTGTGGCCATTCAGTTTATGACTTGTGATTAGGATAGGCGAAGAATCAGTTCCACCATGATTTGTGGTTTCCATATTCCCTCCAGACCGTGAGTTTGTTTCATATGAGGTATTGGATATATGAGAAGAGGCCATCCCGTACTTTGTCATAGAATCAATGATGAAAAAGGGGTTAAAAAATAATTGGTTCCAATGAAAATAGGTGGCAGAGAAGAGAAAGGTGAACGGCGGCTGGCGGCTGCAGGGAGAATTAGGGTTCAGAGTATAACTCTGATACCATGAAGAAAAACGTGAAAATTATTTTCCTTACTTTGATCAAAGTAATAGTACACTATATATACACAGCGGAATAAGAGAAAATCTAGGAAACTAATAGATTATGTTCCTAAAAATCAGGAAGCAAAAACTAGGGAGAAGATCACGCAGGATCTTCTCTATAACAACTAAATCCTAACTTTGAATAATTATTTTCAACATGATGTTTACATTTTCATGTAATCATTGCAACTCTTGCATTTTCTAATTATTTTAAAAATAAAAGTTTGCTTTTACAAATTTCAAAGCTTAATGATTATGGGAAAAAAAATAGATTTAGCATTTCAAATAGCATTATGCATTAGAGTAAAAATGAAAATAACACACCATATCATACTTATTTATGCTAAATATACAATTGGCATTAGCATTTGTATTAGAGGTTTCCTATATGGAAAAAGATTAGCATTTGCATTAGAGATGGTCTTATAATCTTTATCCTCCAGTCCCTAGTATCAATTTATCTAGGTTTGTGAATCTTATACAGATAGGCAGGGCTTAGGGAAGAATTCTCTAGATTGCCTTTTAAAGAGAACCTTGAAAGATGTTCAAGCGGATCTTATTTCTGTTTTTGTGGTTGTAATAACCTTTGCATCTCAATTAAAATGATGTCTTTTCTTCACTATATTTCTGACTCGTTGCAGGGATTTGCTGTACCAAAAGAAGCACAAGACAAAGTAGCCAAGTTTTCATTCCACGGACAACCAGCGGAACTTAAACATGGGAGCGTTGTGATTGCTGCAATTACAAGTTGCACCAATACGTCAAACCCAAGTGTTATGCTTGGGGCTGCTCTTGTTGCTAAAAAGGCTTGTGAACTTGGTTTACAGGTAGGAATTAGTTATTACTTGTGCTATCAAAGCCCTTATTACTTGTTAACATTTGTCTCAGCGTCTATATTCACACTGTTAACTTGACGTTCTTTTAGCCTTAAAAGAGATTTTAAGCCTAGATCTCTCTAGATTGATCAAATGATGATTCATGAATGCCTACCAGGTTAAACCTTGGGTGAAAACAAGTCTTGCCCCAGGCTCTGGAGTTGTTACAAAATATTTACTGCAGAGGTAATTTTTATGTAGCAATAACCAACTTTTTTATCAACACAATGAAAAGAATGTCTTTTAAATTTAATTTACTTGATGCAGCGGCCTGCAGAAATATTTGAATGAACAAGGCTTCCATATTGTTGGATATGGATGCACAACATGCATAGGAAATTCAGGGGATTTAGACGAATCAGTTGGCTCTGCTATCACGGAAAATGGTATTTTTCTAACTTTACTGATTGTTGAGTTTCTAAAATACTTATGTTACCTAATTTAGGCGTAGTTTCTCATTCACTGCCAAAATTCGTGTTTCAATTTATTATTTAACCCTTGAAAAAAAAAAAAAAAAAACTCTGTTTATGCAGACATTGTTGCGGCTGCTGTGCTGTCTGGGAATAGGAACTTTGAGGGTCGTGTTCATCCCTTGACAAGGGCCAACTACCTTGCCTCGCCTCCTTTAGTGGTGGCCTATGCCCTTGCTGGCTCGGTAGGGTATTTTGGCATTAGTTTTATTGGTTGTGGTCTCATATCATGATGTCTGTATATAAATAATAATCTACTTGGTTACTCCTAATTTTGATGAAGTTTGGGTGGAATATTTGGTGTTATAACCTACTTCACGGTTTTTAATTTTCCTTCATACACATAAATTAACTTGTGAAATTATTTTACCAGGTTGACATTGACTTTGAGAAGGAGCCAATTGGAAAAGGAAAGGATGGTAAGGATGTCTACTTCAGGGACATCTGGCCAACTACAGAAGAAATTGCAGAGGTAAGTGAAATTTTGCATTCATGGGATTTAAACTGTTTCTACCATGTATGACATAATGAACATGGATGGCATGCTTTTCAGGTTGTCCAAGCCAGTGTGTTGCCTGCTATGTTCAAAAGCACATATGAAGCTATTACAAAAGGCAACGCTATGTGGAACCAGCTGTCAGTTCCTGCTTCCACCCTCTACTCTTGGGACCCTAATTCAACCTACATTCATGAGCCCCCATACTTTAAAAATATGACAATGAATCCTCCCGGCGCCCATGGAGTGAAAGATGCCTACTGTCTGCTGAACTTTGGTGACAGTATTACAACAGATCATATTTCTCCAGCTGGAAGCATCCACAAGGACAGTCCTGCTGCGAAATATCTTCTTGAGCGTGGTGTGGATCGCAAAGACTTTAATTCTTATGGAAGTCGCCGTGGAAATGATGAGGTGATGGCAAGGGGAACCTTTGCCAATATCCGTCTTGTTAACAAGCTTTTGAACGGGGAAGTGGGTCCAAAAACAGTTCACATTCCAACAGGAGAGAAGCTTTCTGTTTTTGATGCTGCAACGGTAGGCGACTTGTGTCTTCTTTTTCTAAACCAATTTTTCTTCCATGCTTGATTTATTTATTTCCCTTTCCAAAGTTCACATGGGGACCTGGGGTTAATTTTATTTTTCTGCAATATAAATTGGTTTGCTCTTTTCTTTTCTTTGCGTGCTTGCTAATGGAGATTGATTTGCTGGATTATTTTTCTAGATTGTGAGTTTTTTACTGACCAATTAGAATAAAATCTCTTTCATGTGGATATCATCTTTTACCACGCACATCAGACAATTTTTCATATATTATTTTGTAGCTGGGAATATTATATTGACATTTTCTTGTGAGAAAATCTTCTATACGCAAAAACATGATACATTCACAAGATCAGAAAACTTGAGTTTTCTGCTTTATCTGTGCCTGTGGATATTCACTTTATGTTTCTTGATCCATTTTCTTTTTTAGAGATACAAATCTGACGGGCATGGTACCATTATATTGGCTGGAGCTGAGTACGGTAGTGGAAGTTCCAGGGATTGGGCTGCCAAGGGCCCAATGCTATTGGTGAGTTGTTTTAGTAGCCTCTAGAACAAGTCCATAAGTTTCCACATGGTTCTCCATCTTCTATCCTTGTTTTGCTTCCTTTCTAGCGGTATTCATGCTTTGTTATCTGCTCACAGAGCTGCAAGTTACCGAGACCCGCCACTATTGGCCCGGGCTCGATCCGGCCCTAAATTTTTTGGGCTTAGGGCCGGGCTGGGCCGATCTTCTTTCATTTAGGGCCAGCCCGGCCCAAACATCATGTTTTTAAACATTTTTTTTTTAAAAATACCTTATAAAAGTTTGGGCCGGGCCTAAACTTTTTTGGTCCTTTCTCTTTTAGGGCTGGCACAGCCCGAAATTCCCCGGCCCAGGCTGGGCCGGGGCGGCTCACATTTACACCTCGACTGCTCACGTAACTTTGGTATGTGATATGTGACAGGGAGTCAAAGCCGTGATTGCCAAGAGTTATGAGAGAATCCATCGCAGTAATTTAGTAGGAATGGGTATCATTCCTCTTTGCTTCAAGGCTGGTGAGGATGCAGAGACTTTGGGATTGACTGGTCATGAACGTTATACCATTGACCTCCCGAGCAATATTAGTGACATAAGGCCTGGCCAAGACGTGACCGTCACAACCGACAACGGAAAATCCTTCACGTGTACAGTGCGCTTTGATACTGAGGTACTTCTTCCATTTATTTATTCACTTATTTATTTTGTGATATATGTTCTACAAAAGTGAGACATATGTAAAGTTAGGCGTATGTTCTACTTGTGTGGCCTTTTATTTGGTTTATCCCCATGTTTTCTTAATTGAGGTAGTGATTTATGATATAATTTAATTGCATTTGCAGGTGGAATTGGCTTACTTCAATCATGGAGGTATTCTTCCTTATGTTATTAGGAATCTAATTAAGCAGTGACGATATTGCTTTCTTGCTTGCTCCATCCAGTAATTTTTCCAATTATAGACTGTGATGAAGGAAATAAAGAGAGTTTGTAATAACAGGGAAAAGTAACACGCAACAAATAATCTTTTTATCTTTTTGGCTTTTTCCATTCCACATTCTACACTGGAGTACAGACAGGCATGTGTCTGTCGAGCATAAAAATTGTTTTGTTACTATAATTTTTTTTTCCTTTCTCCATCATTGCTTGTTCTCCAGCGTTTTAATATATATACGTTGGTTCCTATGGGGCAACATATGATTGTTGTATTAATTTAATGTAATTATAGGGGCACAGATAAATTAAGTTTTGCCTTGCCCCCCCTGTTTCTTCTAACAAAGAAAACGCAAATGTTATTCTTTACATGTGTATATATAGAAAACATCAAATCTTATGAACAAATTGTCAACTTAGTTAAGTACTGGCATGGGAAGATAAGATGAGCATAATTATTTTTTATTCCAAGCTATTTTTAGGCTGTCTATTCTTTTAACACCTTTTAGTTCAAGCCTTGAGGGTGCCAAAAGGAACTTTAGAATCATTTGCTTTGAAGACGAACACTTTGCGTTGACCGTTAGTTCACGAAGTGAGAGACAGGTTTTAACAGAAAACGAGAAAAAATGATTTTACTAATAGTATTAGAATCGTTGAACAGCACGATTGAGCATTAAGACCTTTTATACACATTATAAAAGATTTTTATTATAAAATCTCGATGGGGTAAAATCCATCATTTATAAAATGGTGAGTTTCATTAAGGTGTGTCTTGCATATTCATTTAATCAGACTCATTTTGTGTGAATAGCAGGTTTTAACTCCGTGCAGATAAAGAGAGGTGTTTTTTTTTGTATTATAGAAAAATAATCATTAAAGGAACAGTACCTTTGGCTTTGTAGTCCTCTAAGATCCTAACCTTCTTATTCCGTTGTTTCCATCATGAAAGCTATATACTAGCATTTACCTTAATTTTTTATATTTTATAAAATTGGAGTATTAAATTAATGAAGTTCATTTTACCCTAAAAAATATAAAGTAATATTAACTCTTCTAATTACTATGATAATTGGTTTGGATTTCCAGTGATAAATTAAAGTGGTCTATTTCTCTGTTTGTTTCTAGTTTTGGATTTTTTTTTTTTTTTTTTTTTTTTTTTTTTTTTTTTTTCATAATGTGGGGTTGAGTTCAACAATGAATAGTAAAGTCCAATTCGTATTAACATATTATTACTAATTAATATAAAAGACAATTAAAAAATGTACTTTTAATACGTTCACACATTATATTACGCATATATTAATGCAATAATATAACAAGTCAAATAATAGGATTTAAATTTCAAAAGCTAAACAAACATGGTTAAAAACAGAAAAGAAAATGAAATAAAGTAAGTAAAAACAAGTTTGAAATGTGAGGTGTGAGAAGAGGTGCGGGAGAATGCATAAGCTATATCTATAAATCTTGACCATTGCATTCAAAGTAAAATAAAAAAAATAAAAAATAAAAAAGAGGAGGGTGAACCATTAGATTTTTGGTTACAAAACTTGTTCAACCTCAGTCTCCCTTCTTATATATCTATGAGACAAGATATAATATACTAGAATATATAAAATGCTCAAATATACAAATCGAACAACTAAGTGAAATTCATTGAAGACAAAGGCAGAGTGACTACAAAGTTAGTACGCTAACCGAAAACATCAGTACAATGATATGGGGACTAAAACAGCCACACCAAAACTAATGCAATTGATAAAAGAAGAAGATTAAGACTAAGAAGAAGAGAGAGAGAAAGAGAATGAGACATTAATAAGAACAAGTCATTTGATCATCAAATGTCTTCTGGAATGCTTTCCAAGGTTGGCCTCCAGCTTCCATGTACTATTGTCCCATGATCACTTTTGTCAACTTCCGAAACACTTCTTCCTCTCATGATCTTCATTTCACTCAACAATTGCTCCGCTGAAGAGAAGTTAGAACCACTCCTACTCTTGTAACTCAAAATCTGTCTCAGCTCTTCCTGAGTCACCACCAATTTAATCCTCACAACCCCACTATTTGTCTCACTATTGCCTTCTTGTAATCTTAACCTCACCCGGTTCTTATTTCTCCTAACATCCTTCACATGTGATGTTGTGGTAAAGCTGGCTTTTACTAATTCCTTTGGTGGCTCTTGTTTGTCAATATCTTCTGCCACAACTTTGTTGTAATTACTTCTTAAGCAATTCCCCATACTTGGAAACTAAACCAAAAAGAGAGAGAGAGAGAGAGAGAGAGAGAGAGAGAGAGAGAGAGAGAGAGAGAGAGAGAGAGGAGATTGAGAAAGTTGATATATATATATATATATATATATATATATATATGCGTGTGTGTGTGTAGCGTAAATATAAAGAGAATGTGAACAGAAAGCACGTGAAGAAGCGGTTATTGCGCCGGGTATTTGAAATAAAAAAACAATAGATTCTTGATTCTTCTACTCGGAACAAAAAAATAACAATACCAGTTTATCAAGCATCTTGATGCAATGATGCCCCATTTTTTTTTTTTCCCCTTAATTTTTGTATTGCTAATTGGTTCATTTTCATTTGCATTTATGCCGTCTGTTACCTCGTTGTGATCAAAGCGTTTGATAATTTTTGGTCAACCATATATAGTTATAATTAATGCGTCAATAAAAAAATAACACAAAGGGTAGTCTATAGTTTATTCATTAGCTAGGCAGCTCAAGAGACATATGTTTTGTATATCACTATTTGAAATAATTGATTACGTGTATTTGGAATCAGTCAAAAGCATAAGTTTAATGCATGATGACAAACAAAAGCTTAAATTAGTGTATCAATCCCTTTAATTGCTGCAAAATTAAAGCAAATGCATGATAGTACCATTTTTATTTTCTGCATCTAATTTGGTTACCAGCTTAGATCATATTCAATTCAACAAAATAAAAAAAATAAATAAAAGCTTATATCATATCCAATGCTCACCCGCAATGGAACAGTGGTACAAATTAGTACACCTAATCAAGCAAACAATTTTTTCTTTGAAGAGAGAGAATGAAATGAAAACAAAAAATAATGAACCTAAGAATCCAGCCAAAAAACTTGCACACACAAAATTAATTTTTATTTCTTAATTTTATAGCCATTTTCAAATGCTGTTGTGGTTAACTAATTCATAAAAATAAACTCCAAGGACAAGGATTTCCTAACTAATTTAACTAGTCGTTTGCCATAACCTTTGTCAATGACTTGCGTATGAAATGAGCAAAACGGTCTTGGAGACGTTAGTTAGTCCCTAACTTAATTACTTGTTATATAAAAACTGAAATCCTAGGAAGAAAAGTACAATTAGAAGTAGTTGTAGGCAGTCTAACGGTGATATTACATCTAACTTTATCACAAGATGTTGAGTTTAAACTGCTGATGCCAATTTAAATAAATAAAATAAAAAAAAGAAGTCAAAGACCAAATATAACACATTTATTTTCAATATATATATATATATATATATATATATATATATATATATAAAACACATATTTGCCAAGGCTGGATAGCTTCACGTTGATTAATATTTGCGTTTTGGCAAAGGATACAAGATGGGATCCTTGTACATTGCATGTGAGATGTCGTTGAAGTTCAGGGCATCCTTTCGAAGTTCCCTTCTGGATTGAAGTGTGTTAGGTTCCCATGATTTAAGGCTGGTTTTCAATAAACAGTTGCTTTTTGAAGTATCTGTTTTGGTTGGTAGGTCTTCAAATACATAAATACAAATATATATATATATATTTTTAATGCTTGATGTTTCAGACTTGTTAACTACTTAGAGCCCTTGATTAAGTGCATGTGACATATGGCTGACCTTTTCTTCCGCTTCTTTTGTTGTCCACAGTTGTTTCCTGTGGAAAATGGAAGTAAACCACAGTTCCCTCCCCCCCCCCCCCCCATCAGAATCACGTCATGGTTTTGACTTAGGTAATATATATAGAAACTATATATTGTTGTACATCGATATATATATATATATATATATTGTTTTGATTTAGTCATTTTTTTATCAGGTATATATTAAAGCTCATACCAAGAGATTTGGGGTGATGACGCACATTTGACCTCAGTAATTAGTATCTCTATGAAATGTACAGATATTTTTCCTAGAGATTGAGAAGGACTCTTTAGCAATTTGTGTTTAAATCTGGCCAATAAAAGTGATCAGAGAATAAAAACTTTTTTTTTTTTTTTTTTTGTTGCCATATTTACAAATGGACTCGTTCAAGGCAGAGCGTTATTCAGAAAGTGAAAATTTTCTGATATGGTGTAAGGAAGACTACTGGTAGGATATTGTTTTGAACTGTTATATTTTTATTAAGCTTTACTATTTTCTAGTTTGATAATTTTGACCGTGCCTAATATTTAGAGACACATTATTATTAGAAATCAGAATCTCTCATATCGTACAAGGCTTAAATAAAAAATAATGCAACCCAAGAAACCAAGAAAAACAGTGTTGTTATTGGTAATATTTTTTTGTTCAATAAGAGCCTTTTCTATTAGTTGTTTGTGTACAAAGGTGGTATTGTTTCCGGTATATGAGAGTTGCATTTTGCTTTTGAGTTTTAATCTTTTTTTTAATCTTTTTTTTTTCCTATAATAACAAAGATGATCTCCGCACATACGGATTTTTTTTTTTTTTGTGTCCAATTTGCTAGAATGTTGTCTCTACTATCTTGTGAGTGATGTTTGTGTTATAGGTCTCTTAGTCTCAATTGATTGATGATCCGTTTAGTTCGCTGATTCGAGTTTTAAATTCGAGTTAAGATATAAGGTTTTAAAACAATCACATCTAACTTTTTGCTACAGTAAAAAAATATAACATAAAATCAAATTCAACTAATTTTTCACTATAGTAAAAAAAGTTTTATTTGATAATTTTTCACTATAGTAAAAAAGTTAAATGTGACTGTTTTTAAGAACTTTTTATTATAATAAACTCAAATCGATAAAATAAACAAGACATGAAACTCTCTGTCAATGGTAAAGATATTGTTGAAAGAACTACTTAAATAGTTGATGTGTCTTTTTAGTTTCAGTTTCCCGTAATTGGAATTCAATGCATGATTTACCCCCTTGTGCTTTACCAGTATGTGATGAGGATTAAATTTTATTGTGTTGTGAAGTCATTTGAATGGGTATTAATGTATGTATTTTCTTGATTGGGAAAACAATTGCTTTCCATAAAAAAAAAAAAAAAAAAAATAATAGTACTAACATTAGAGAGGAAAGACTAGCAAATTGAAAAAATAGAAAGGAAAGAGAGTACGAATTATTTCCTTACATCAGACGGCTCTCCTTTCTCTGACCGACATCCAACGGGTCAACAGCCGGGTGGCAGGCTGGCTGCATATCCAGACTACACAATCTCACTTTCTGAAGCAACCAATCACGTGCCAATGTTGAGGCTTTTCTTTGGGGATCCAATTCCATCACGTGATCATCTCCAACAAAGGAAAAAAATTCACACGTGTTTCTACCCACTTGCACGTGTGAACTGTGAACTGTGAACTGTGAAGAAGTGGCGAGAAGACGGTAAGAGTTGTTTAATTACTGAGTTAAATTTTTAATTTAAATTAAAATATAATTTTATATAAAATTTTTTACTGTAATAAAAAAATTAAATATTATTATTTTTTTAAATTTTTTATTATAATAAAATTTAAATTTTATACTCAAATTCTTAAAATGAATAGAATAAGCGCCATTCTTCTATTTCACACACTCCTTCTATTTTGTTTTTTCTTTTGTTTTTTTTTTTTTTTTTTTTTTTTTTTTTTATTTTGATTTTCACACTAATCTCACTCTGCATTTCAACTCTCATTCTCTCTCTTCCTCTCTTTCCGTGCTTTCATTTGCATGTTTCTGCCATATTCATCCTCTTATAGCTCTTAATATCCGTCTTGTCAACTGTCATGTTGAACTTGAAACCAAAAATCCCATTTTATTTTCTCTTCCCATTATTTTTGGGCACATTTTGATTCGTTTCAATTAAGCAATGCAGGCATGAGGGAAGGTAAAATAGCAACAATAACATCGCAGGGTCTCATTCTTCAATTTGTTCTGCTATTGTTCCTCTGTAAGTGTTTTAGCTCCTTTCTTTCTCCTCCATCAATTTAGAATTGTTTTTCAATGACCATTATAAAAATTATAAACTGGGTATTTACTCAATTTCCTTGCTTTTGAACAAAGTTGCTACATTCTTACACTTTGAACAAATTTTTTATACTTCTTTGTCGTTGACTCACTGTTTTTTTCCTAACTAGTTCTAGCTAATTATTCTCTCGTTTTCTTTTAAATGATAAAGAGACTACTCTAAAATTTTCTGGATTTTGATGGGGATGTCACTATTTGTTGGATTGAGCCTAATAGATTATGTTTTAGTTTGATGATGTCTTAATGATGATAAATGATTCTTTGTAGGACTGTTCGTGATAAACATGTCGTGTTTGTATTATGTGTCACACAATATAATATCAATTTCAAGACTTCCAACTTATAATTTTTGCATTTTTATCCAAAAAAAAAAAAAAAAAAAAAAAATTGGGTTCAGGAGGAAGTGTGGTCACTATTTTTCAGTTAACTCTATAGAGTCGTGGCTTTCAACTGTAAAGAAAAGAGCTTGAAATTGAATAATTTGGTTAAAATAAGTACAATAATGGAGAACTTTGGTTTTCTTCCTTGCAAATATTAAAGCCCTTGATAATTGTAGAAAAGATAATCTGACATAAAGAAAATTTTTTGCACAACTCTGTAGTAGCATTTCTTTGATTATTTCTGAATTGGAAACATGATTAGAAGGACCTGAACACCATTCACCCACAATGACATATGCTTTATGATGGAGTTTGAGAACCTTAAACGTAATATAGTGTTTCTTATATTAATAGAGCACAAGCAGAGTTACATCTTATAGTTGACATTTTATTTGCGTATCAATACTGTATATGTAACCGCGAATGTTGTTCTTACATGTTTATATCCCCATGCTTATACTAAAATGTGCATCCACACATCACCATCTGAAAAAGCATATATCTATGAACTGTTTAGTGCTAGCTGCATTTGGTTTGACATATTAATCATGTTCTTTTATATTTATACCCGTGATTTCTATATTTACACCACCGTGAAGGTTTTAGCCAGTGCCAATGTGGGAACCTTGGTGACACAAAAGCAATGGCTCCTTATATCGCCCCAAGTGGAAATCCGGAACCCTTTCTTCCCGTGTTAGGTCCTTCACCAATGATTTCATTAACAAATGGTAGCATGCCAGAATTATCAGGTACGTTTCGCAAGCGTTGTTCGTTGTTGTCTGGTGCAAAATGAATTATTTGTTCACTGCATGTCATATTGTTGTGTACTTCTCCATGAAATAACCACGGTTGTTTTCTGAGAAGAAACGACAGGGAACATCCTATAATTTGTCTAAGTTGGCAGTAAAAGTCTGCTAAAATTTTCTATACCGAAACACTTCAGTTAAAATGTATTATAAAATAGCATATTTGTGTTGCATATGTAAGTTATTGTAGGGTTCATTGGTCACGAATAAAGAGAATGGTTGTGACTTGTGAGAGGTCAAAATGAGAGAAAAATGAAGGCATTCACTGCAACAAAATATGCTCCTTAAAAATACTGGAATTTTTTCGAAGTCTTTCAACAAGTGTTCTGTTGTAGGGTAAAACGTTGAACCCTAAACTTAGACCCTGAATGGGACTCGCAAGCCATAAAAAAGGGTATTAAATAGTCAAGGACAGCTCAGCCATAAAGAAGAGCATTAAATAGTCAAGGGCATTAATAAGAAATTTGTTATTATTCTGCTGACGAATTTTCACCGTCAACATGTTCAAATTCTGCTTACATTAGATTCTTGAGCTCTGCTTAGCTAATAACTCGCAACACACGCCCAACAAGAAACTCGCTAAATATTTATCTTGCTAATCATCAATATACTATGGTGATGACTTAATGCTATATTTTCCCTTTCAGGACTTTGCACATTAAATATTTCAGGTGTTGAAAGTTTATTGAACATAACAGCAACAGATTGCTGGGCTTCCTTTGCACCATATTTGGCGAATGTAGTATGTTGCCCTCAGTTTTCCTCAAGCTTAGTTACTCTCATTGGCCAGTCCAGTAAATTCTCTGGGATGCTTGCTTTGAACTTAACTCATTCAAAGCACTGTCTCTCTGATGTTGAAAAGATTCTAACGAGTAGAGGAGCGAATTCAAAACTTCAAAAGATATGCTCAATTCAACCAAAAAACCTCACTGAAGCCTCTTGTCCTGTTTTCAGTATCGATGCATTTGAGAGCATAGTGGAATCTTCAAGACTTCTTTCAGCTTGTCGCAAAATTGATAATGTCAACGAGTGTTGTGACCAAGTTTGCCAAAATTCCATATCAGATGCTGCTCAGAAAATAGCATTGATCGGTATGTCAGTTTCAAGTGGGTCTCAAGATTCGCTTGAGAACTTAACAAGGATTGAAGATTGCAAGAATATCGTCCTCCGGTGGCTGGCCAGTAAACTAGATCCTCCTTCTGCAAATGAGGTTCTTAGAGGACTTTCAAATTGCAAAGTAAATAAAGGTAAGCATGAAATGAAAACAAACAGAAAAATGAAAATAAAGAAATAAAAATGCTTGTTAATTCATAATCCCTGTCTTGTCTTATACTTTTTCGACTGTGTTTTACGTCGTTCAGCTTGTCCACTAGTTTTTCCCAACATGAAAAATGTTGTTAAGGAGTGTGCACATGAGATAAGAAACAAGACATCATGCTGCGAAGCGATGGGGAGTTATGTATCGAAGTTGCAAGAGCAAAGCTTCATTACCAACGTGCAGGCCTTGCATTGCGCCACCTCGCTTGGAACAGAATTGCAGAAAGCTAATGTGTCAAACAATGTTTATAATCTTTGTCACGTAAACATCAAAGACTTTTCTCTTCAAGGTAAGTGTTTCTATAGGTTCTTCAAATGAATAGATGCTACGTATAATTCTACTTTCTACTTCAATGCTGTAGTCAAGTGCTTATACTGATGAGGATGCTCGTTTATGACATGTTTCTCATGATGGTTGATTTTAATACTGGGACGAACCAGTCGGATCACAAGGTAGTACTTGTGCATTGAAACTACCAGATTAAGTTTTGAGCATTGGATTGAATACAGTATTTACAAAACGGTTATAAAGATGTATTAGATTGATTGATTTCTTCCATATTTTCAATCAGAGTCTGGCTGCCTTCTGCCAAGCTTGCCTTCAGATGTGACATGCGATACAACTTCAGGAGTCGGATTCATTTGTGATCTAAACGACAACATCGCAGCTCCTTGGCCCTCTTCATCTTCCAAACCTGTTTCTTTCTGTAATAGAAGTATGCCTGAATTGCTAAATCTTACTTTTGTCAATTGAGCTTATGCATTAAGTTCTGTTTCCTTTGGTTTATCAATCTTCCTTCAACTCTTTCTCTTAGTTGATCCTTTTGTGGCCTTTTTCGAAACTGCAGCTATGAAAATCCCGGCCCTTCCAAAGGCTGCCTCGGCCCAGAAAGGTAGATGACTCCGAGATGCATTTTACTCTCTTTAAAAACCATATCAAGCTTATCTTCTCTTTTTCCTTGTCAAAATCAATGAGACAGCCTATCAGCATCATTTGCCGAAAAGTCCAGCGGTCTTTTCAATGGGACTTGAACTTAGGTTGTCTGTAAACTAGGCCACACAAACTTTCCCATCTTGCTTTATGGTGTCCCTCTTAGTATTAACAAGTTTTGACACAACTAAAGGTCAATTATAAGTCAACAGTACTAAAAATTGTATGCCTAAGAAAATGCCGAGAAGCTTATTCACTAAAATTAGCGGCCTTTCTTTCAATATTTGGCCACTTTGAAAAAAAAAAAGAAAGAATTCCAACGTAGAGATAAAAAAGTTTATTCAGGACCATTATCTTTGTTTGGGAATGAGGGTTATGCACTCCCTTTGCAACACAATTCTTATCTTTTCCCATACTTTGTGTAAAAACATACTTAGAAAATTCATGACCTTAGGACATGAATATAAAGTGGTCGGGGAAGGTCACATTGATGATTGATCACATTTTTATCTTCTTCATTCTACAGTTATTTTACTTTTTTGGTGCAGGCTTTTACATTAAAGACTTGAAGCTTGCCTTGATCTTTTCTTCCTTGGCAGTGATCAAGATGCTTCTTTGAGTTCGAAGTTCTTGATTCTTTCCATCTTTTAGTTTTGTTAGAATACAGGGTTTTTTTTTTTTCCTTACCATATAACAGAGAATCATTGTATAAAGCAATAAACAATAAAGATGACGACGAAATTACTTTTCCTGCCAATGCTGTAATATAATAGTTTTCAATAATTAAGAAATAAAAGTTTCAGGTTTACTTGAAATTAATATTCCCATCAATATTTCTTAGAAACTCTTTTAGACGAAAAAAAATATTTTGGAAACTTAAGGGCTCGAGTTGTTCACGCTTTGACAATGGTATTTTGATACTATTGATATAGAGAAGTTTAATTATGAAAACAAGTGTTCTTTCTCATTTTTCTCATTTTGTAGTTTTGAATTATTGACACTACCAATCCTTGAATTAGGAGCATTGTGACAATTTAATTATTGAATTTTTAATTTTGATAAGTTAGTTTCTGAATTAATTTATTTATTTTACAGTTTTGGTCTTTAGACATCAAAGTGGGTACTTTCCTTTTTTCTTAAAAAAAAAAGAGGTTACTTTAATATTTGGGAAACTCAAAGGATAGTTTTATTCGGACTTTAATAAAAAGGTGCATATTATCTTTTTAATGAAAATAAAGAGGAACATTTTTTTTGTTGTTGTTGTTGTGAGGGATAGAAAGATGTACAAAATGTCAAAATATATGCGTGCTTTAAAATATTTGTCATCCGCAGTTTGAATTAACAATAAATTATTGTTTTCGTCCATAACTTATCTGATTATAAACCATAACTTGACAAGTTATTCACGGTTTTTGTCCATAATTTATCTAGTTATAAATCATAACTTGATAAATTTATCCATAACTTATATGGTTATGAACTATAATTTGATAAGTTATGACCTATTAATTTTTATAACTAAAAATTAGCTTATATACTTTCTTAAATTTTTTATGTCGACCTATTTTCTACTATTTCTCCCTTTTTTTTAAGGATATATATTAATATCAACCGGCAAATAGACAATATTATATTAATGGGCGGGCCACGGTTCACAGCTAACTCTAGATGACACAAAAATAGAAACTTCTCATGCGTTCTGCATAGAGTTCATTTAAGGAAACAAAAGATCCGGATTCAACGGTTTTTGATTCCTCCACAAATTAGAAACCTTCCCAATAATCCCATTGAAAAAAAGAAAAAAAAAAAAAAACCTTCCCAATAATTTATATCCCTTCTTGTTAAATAAATTTCAGGAAACAATCCCAGATTGAAAATTGATCACACACTTGCATGTATGTTCATAAAGAGATGATCTCTTTGGAAACTAAACACTAGTAATTACGCAGAAAACAACAATCTCTCTCCTTTTTTTTTTTTTTTTTTTTTTTTTTTTTTTTTTTTCAGGTAAGAATGGCGAAACGAAGAAAGATTGAAGAAACAAAGGAAGATGATGACCATCATATTCATCACCAAGACCAACAAAACAACGTCGTTTCCGACCGGCTATCGGGGTTACCGGACAATCTCATCAGACACATCATATCGCTCCTTCCCATAGGCGACGCCTTCCGGACTCGCCGGCTTTGCAAGGCTTGGTTTCTTGCTTGGGCTTCGGACCCCGTATTGGACGTAAATAACCAAGAAAATTTTGTCGACTTTGTGGACAAAACTTTGTTACAGTTCAAGGACAATGTTTTGATACAAAAATTCAAGCTTTACAAACTTATTTATGGAGAAGATATTGATAGGGTGGAGAATTTGTTAAGTTTTGTTGCCGAGAGGAATGTGAGAGAATTGGATATAGACACCAAAACCAATCAAATTCCCTACACATTATCTCAATCTGTTCTTCATGCAAATTCACTGACGGTTTTGAAACTGGTCAACTTGACGTTGAAGGTGAATAATAACGTTGATTTTGTCACACTCAAGTCGTTGAAAATTCTCTCCTTGAAATATGTCAACTTGGACGATGAGAGTGCTCGCAAAATAATCTCAAGTTGTTCTTCTCTAGAGCAGTTTGATTTGTTGTTTTGCATTGGCTTGAAAAGGCTTACTATTTCAAACTCAAAACTCAAGGCCTTGAAGATTGCAGATTGTAAATGCTCAAGAATCGAATTTGAATTGGCCACAAGCCTTGAGACTTTTTCTTATACGGGGCATTGGATTGGCGACATTGGAAGACTTGGTGAGAATGGCACACAACCAAATCTGAAGGTGTTGCGTCTATGGCTAAGGGCCATCAAGGATGCGACGTCGTTGCAAGATCGAATCTCGCGACTTCCTCGTCTTGAAAGGTTGGAACTGGCTTGGAGAGGAGGAGCCCAGCAATTCACTATTTGTAACAAAACATTAAGACATCTTGAGTTGGATACAGGCCTTTTCCATAAGGTGCGTGTCAATGTTGATGCACCAAATATGATTTCTTTCGAGTATAACAAACGTTTGATTTCCATAAGCTCGTTAAATGCTCCAAAGTTATTGGTGGGTTAATTCTTCCTATTGCTGTTTGAGAAACTCATCAGCTAATTATTGGTGTCCAAGCTTAGATATATTGTAAATTTCAGTAGTTCTTTATTTATTTTTTTCTTTTAAGATATATACAGTAAACATGAAGAATGTCAATATCTTCTTTAATTTTGTTGCGAGGAGTAAATTTTTATTTTATCTTTTATTGTCCACGCTTAATTATTTATTTATCTCGTATGGTGTCATTATAGAATATATTAGTGATTTACCTGGGCATTGCAGCAGGTAATAATTTTGCATTATACAAAGTTGTTGCAAAAATGATGGAGATTAAAGATGAGATATCAAAGGCAAAAGGAATGTAAAAAAATGTTAAGGTTTGATAGGCATTCATTTATCAAACAAAAGACAAAATAGATATAGGTTACCAACACTTCTTAAGAATAGGAGGGAATATTTCTCATCTGTTTAAATCAGCTGGTAAGAGAAAAAAAGACCAGGCAGAGGAAGGAAAGATAAAAAAAAAGAGGGGCAAAGATAGTGTTCTATTGCATAAGTAACAATAAAATGAGTCTGTATGAACCATAAATCCCAATTCTTCTTTAGTACACTTATAGTAGTAATAAACACAATTTCTGTCAAAAGTTTAGATCAGTAATATTTTATTAATAGGGCAAGAAAATCAAATGTAAGCAATAGTAATAAAGTATAAATAACAGATTTTTGCAGTTAATTAGCGTAGCCAATTAATGCATGCAATATAAATAAGAGGAAAATAAAAATTATGTACAAAAATTATTGATAATACCTCAAACAGCCTTGCACCAGGTAGCAAATATGAGGCAATGAAGTCAATAGCAGTTATTGACACAAGGATAAGAGAATGCAACAACAAATGGTAGAAAACCTAGACAAATATAAATAAATAAATAAGTAAATGAGTAAATAAATAAATAAAGGGAAACAAAAAGGATTTAAAAAGCTGATAAAGATAGGTATAATACTATCTTTTTATTTAAAATAAAAGAAACAAAGAAAAGAAATACACTAACCAAGAACAAATAGAAGAATAAAAGCATGATAATGTCATGAAGTGATTTAAATAAAAGAGCGACATTTGTGTTTTTTGCGTCTCGGGAATTTTTTTGTGTCAAATAGTAACAACAAAATGGGGAAGTGGAATTTAAGCAATAAGAGAATAAAGCTAATACATCTATAAGTAGTTTTTTTTTTTTTTTTTTGTGTGAATATATGAACATAATGTATCAGGCAAATACAAAAGAAAATAAAAGCAAATAATGAAACATGAACAACAAACATTAATACCACTCCAGCAATAGATACAATATCAGTATAAAAAATTTAAAAGTTATGGACAAAGATTGATAATATTACCTGGAACGCTCAGATTTTAACTGAAGTGGTAGATATAAGCCGACCAAATGTCAACAGCAGTGTCCGACAATGGAATAACAGGATGGATCAAGAAATAGTAAAAAACCTCGCGAAATAGAAATAAATAAATGAGTAAGTATATAAAGTAACTAGGGCAGTGAAAAAAAAGGAACTGAAAAAATCAATAAATATAAGTATGATAGTATGTTTATGCAGCAATCGTGGCTCAAGTATTTAAAATTTTCAGCAATGTGTGATAAATAGATTGTGGCTGCCTACTAAGGGCAACTACACAAAAGGGTGACATATTATATCTATCACACAAATTATAATTTGCATATAACACAAAATGGATAACTTGAGTAACATGTAGAGTTGTTCAAAGACTACCAAGTGAATTAAAGATAGAGCAAAAAGAGGAGAAAACAACATAAAAGACGTAATGTAACTAGAATGTATGACCAAATAAAATAAAATAAAAAGACAAAAGAGAAACACTAAACAACAACAAATACGAGAATAAAAAGGTGATGAATATAATAAGGAGATGAGAATAAAATAATAAGGCCTCTCTTTTCATTTTTTTTCCCGTAGGAAATTTTTTTTTGTATAAAATGATAACAATGGAATAAGAAAGCCGAAGGTCAGTAATACAAAAAGAAAGTTGTTGCATGTACAAACACCTCTTGAATGAAACGGTAAATAGTAAAAAGGATTGGACAATTTTTTTTTTTTTTTGGTTCAGAACGCCAAAGCTCACTAGTGGAAAAAGAAAGCTAGTGTATAAACAGTTTTTGAATAAAACAGTAAAATACCAAGAGGGCAAAAGCTGCAAAATAAGTTCTTTTTTTTTTAAAAGAAAAATCCAAAAAAATTTGTCAAAAAAATAAAAAATAAAACCAGACTCCAAGTGAGGAATATATATTCACAGTAATTTTTGAACAAATTACATAAAACTCAACATGTAAAGATTAATTATAGCCATCACCGTCAGGAAAAAGAACATTGGGCTGGTTTCTATTTATGGCTATAGAGTTTTGAGCTCTGAAAAGATAAAAAATAATTCCTAATAAACGCATTCTCACCACTACACCACAACGCTTGGTGGCAACCCGTGAGGAGTTGATTTCTTAGCAATGTTAGTCAAATCAAAGGCATCCGTTAATTCTTTCATGAAATTTAGCTCGTGAGTTGCACATGAGGACATTATTTATAGGCTCAAAGAGTAAATTAGTAAATTAATTTATTTGTTTTTTAAAGCCTAATTAATCTTAACTTTTGTATAGTAAAAGACCCTATACATTCAGCTAAAACAATTGCAATATGCCTTTTCTTTTTGTAATTTTCAGTTTTTATCATATTTAAAAAAGATTGAAAGTTGAAAATTTAAGAAATTTTATTTCGACGTTTAATATTTTTTTTTTTATCAAACTTGATTTTTAATTACTAATTTAATATAATTATCATCAAAATGGACACCTTACAATTATTTTACAAATTAAGAGAATAAATTGCTAAAATTTAAAATATAGGCGGTAACATGCCAAACCGCTATAAATTTAGGTCACAAATGTGTAAATAACCCCTTAATTATTTTAGTTGTCGTTTCCTCTCTCTCTCTCTCTCTCTCTCTCTCACACATACGCGCGAGTCCTTTTGGCCCAAAATTCCCAATCGCTCACCGGCGTCTCGAAACCCCAATCTGCAAATCCCGAACAATCCACCGACCTCAGCGTCTTCCGCCGCCATCGGGCACTGTCCGATAGCGAAATTGTGAGTTTAGGGTTAGTTTTCCTTCATACTCATCTGGTTCATCAATTTCGCCTTGTGATTTCTTGATATGCGCAGGTTTTTTATTTTATGTTATTTTATTTTAAATGAAGAATGGATTTGGTGTTTTGTGGTCCGTTTTTGCTCTTCGTTTCTATCAGGCCGTCTTCTTTTTCGACAATAGTTGGTTTTCTTTTCTGGGTTCGAAATTTGACGCATGGGTATTTTGTGGTGGTGATTTTGCAAGCATTTGTAATTAGACTCCTTTTGATTTGCAGTTTTTTTTTTTAGTAATTTAAGGCATGTTTTTGTTGGAAATTTGAGCTAATCAAGCTAGTATTTGGTATTATGGTGGTGGATTTTGAAGCATTCGTAACAGAACACTTTTATTTGGGCGTACTGAATAGTGGATTTAGTGGTTTATGGCATATTTTGTTGGGCAAATTGAGCTAACCATGTTAATACTTGGTGTGTATGGGATTCTAAGGGCTTGTTGGGTTCATAGGTTCAAATCAGGTGATATATTTATTATTTCAGTAAAAGGACATTAAAGACAAATTCTGTGAAGTTGATAAATAAACTTGTATCCAATGCTCAAGCTTTTCACTAGAGCAGATTTTTAGGTTTTAGGGCTAAAGCAACAAGAACAAAAGTAAAAGTGATAGGACTCAGAGAAGAATCAATTGAGATTAGGGCTGAATTAGGACTTATTATTATTAATCAAGTAAATTAAAAGACAAATCCTGACCTACAATTTGAGAGGTAGGTCGATCTCTCCAAAACTCCTAACTATTCCTAGTAACTTGACAAAACTCAACATAAACCTAATTACTTGCTAATGCCCTCTTTATACTAAAGCCCTAATTCCATAGAGCACCCAAAAGACTAAACTGCCCTTGCCCTCTTATTCCCACGTCTAACATAAGTAATTATGGGCCTAAGAAAAAGGTTTGGCTACCACCAACTGATCTATTCAAAACTAGAACAGATTTTTTGTAGTAAATAGTCAAATGGCACGTAGGAAAAGAAACAAGTTTGGCTAGTTCTGAGTAATCATACACAAATAAAAATTTCAACAACCAGCAGTTCATAAATGAGAATAAGTGCTCCGCTGAAATCAGAGGAATCCTTTGATCACAAGCAAGCACTCACCCTCGACTGGTTACTCATAATGAACACAAATTATACCCTCAAAAAAGAAATAGGATAGACAAAACAAATACAAAAGCTCTCTTAAGAACATCAAAATACAAAAAACAATTTACGAAGAAACCAATCAAAAACAAAAGGGGCCAAAAAACCCACAAAACCGGGATCCAAAACCTTAAAAGTTAAAACAGATGACCAAAAGATGTAGAAGTTAGCAAAAATTGGGGACTAGGGCTTAAATAAATTTGTGAAAAAAAAATATTATCATGAGAATCACCTTCTTTTATGGCATGAAAGAGAGAAAAGATGGCGGGTAAACAGAGCGAAGGGAACAAAAAAAATATTTTTTTTTAGTTACTAAATTTAGATGTTAAATGTTAGTTTCGTAAAGCACCCCCAAGTTACTCTTTAAATGGTAGTTTCATTTGGTATTTTCTGCACATATTTGGTGTCAATTGTTCTGAAACAATCTCTCTCATTTTCAGGTTATTTTTGCTGTCAGTCATTTATCGTCACGATGTCAATATGTACTGCAGCTCCAAGTACTGTTGTCAACTCACCTCAATTAGCATCAGGTATACTTTGGACTATTCTCACTTTGTTCACTTCATTTTATTTCTTTGCTTCTATTCTTTTGAATAGTTTCCGCTTATAAGCATAACTGTTTTGCTTGGGTGATGTCATAGAACTAAGATCCATAATCTTTAACTTTTCACTGCTAGGGATATTGAAACAAAATACGGAAAAATGTATATATCTGAGTAAAACCAAGCAAAGAGGTGCAATGCATTCTAAGTTTATTGTTAGGGGTTGCAGAGTGGCAGAAATGCCAGTTTTCCATTCTCACGAGGCTTGAAAGCTTATCGGCAACAAGTCGGCACAAAGTGATTCCATCATGCTCAAACATGAGTCGGTCATTCCTTGGGGAGCCTTTATAGCTCATCAAATTCCCAATAATGTAATGAGAAGTGGGTCCATTTGAATGATTGAGTCCTCGCAAACAGCAATGCTTCTTTGCCATTTGGAATTGAGAACTGATATGCAATCATTGAGTGAACTATATTATCTTTGTGTTACTGCCCAGGAATTTCGTGGTGTCTATCATGAGGGTCACTAGACCAATATCCTTTAGGTTCGATTTTGGTTAATAGAGATGTGTCTCAATAAATATTGCTCCTTACTTGAAATTTTTCGTCTGTTGATTGCAATTACATGGGTGGTACTGAACTGTTAACTGTTTTATATTTGATCACAGCAAGCATAGTGGGATCTAAGCAACGAGGCAAAAGCCGATCTAGGAAGCATCTGTTATCAGTTTCACCCATTGGTTGGTAGAAGTGGACAAGGTCAGAGTGTTAAGTTAGGACCGGTTCAGAATGTCAAGTTGGAACCAATTGAGCGCGGTATATGCTTTCCTTTTGCGGGAACAAGAAAACCAGTCACGCACTCTACTCTAAGACAGTCTAGTGCTTTCATATGTGCTGCTGCTTTGGTAAGCTTTGTCATTGCATCTCTCTCTTTTTGTACTTGCTTTCTTTGAAATAATGAATCTTCCTGGAAGAAAAAAGGTCTTGATCTTCAATCGTTTTTTGTTTTACAGAATGCCAGATGCAGTGCGGAGCAAACCCAAACAGTTACACGTCAGGCTCCAACAATGACTCACATTCCAGGTAATAGCCATAGCCGGTATTAGTATTAATTGTTCGCTGTTGTGGGTATTAGCAGATAGGCACTGATAGTAGGCAAAAGTGCTTGTGAGCATTTCATGTTGTTGTGTATGAGTATGTGCTAATTCAAGGCATGAACCAAAACTGTCCTCCCTAGTCTTGGTTGCTTTAGGGGCTCTTGATATGTTCTTGTTGTTTGAAATCTTAATTCAGTGTAGTTCACAGTGTGATAATGTCTCAAGTCGTAACTCATGGGTCTGTTTTTTCTTGAAATTTTGAGATTGATTTAAATAGTTCATCTGTTGATGATTGAATTATACAGCCAAGGACAAGTTACCAGATCTTGATGATGGCGGGACTGGATTCCCACCTCGTGATGATGGTGATGGCGGCGGCGGCGGCGGTGGCGGTGGGGGCAACTGGTCTGGTGGATTCTTCTTTTTTGGGTTTCTTCTTTTTCTTGGCTTCTTGAAGGATAAAGAGAGTGAAGAACCTTACCGAGATGAAAGGAGAAGATGAGGCAAAGTTTTGATATCTACATAAGTGTGGATATTTAGCTCAAATTAATAGCTTGAGGGTTAAGGTCTATGGTTTCATTTTTCCTATACCGATGAATATTTACTAGCGTTCAATTGTTTAGGAACAATGTTGTGAATTGTTCACATACTCGTGAAATGTTCAACTTGAACTATGATGATGAGCAAGTAGTTCTTTGGAAGCAATGTTAAAATTTTGTGCCCAACTAGAATCTTCTTTGTGTTTATTCTTTATTCACTAGTTTAAGGCACGTTCTCATCTTTGTACTTTACTTTTGCTCGTCAAGAATTTTACATATTAATGATTTATTTTTTAAGACCAGTAAAAGATTTATTTTATTATTATTTTTAATATCATAAAATATATATTTTTTAATATATTTCTATAACAAGAGGTGCAAAACTGTAAATGTGGAATTTCAAAAGGATATAGGGAATATTTAGGAACCTTTTCCTAAAAATATTTGACTTTCAATTCTAGGTACGTTCATTTTATATCCAAATTATTTCTCAAGAGACATGTAGTAGAATCCAAAATTGATGCTTCTTGCTTCTTCCACGTGTAAGTTCATTGATTAGTCATTTGCAGTAGAGTCCAAAATTGATGCTTCTTCCTCGCGAAGTTCATTGATAAGTCATATGTACTAGAATCCAAAATTGACGCTTCTTCCTTGTGTAAGTTCATTGATTGGTCGGAGTATTGTAACAACTTTTTGTTGTATACTGCCTTCGCCGCCGCAAATTTAGAATTTTCTAGTATGCCCATTTGCACAAAAACACCGTATTTAATAAAAAAAAAAAAATTAATTTAAATTTTTATAAAAAAAATACTGTAATATGATTTGAGTCGAACAAAGTCAAAATAAATTGTTAACTCTAGCAAAGTTGACGTGTAGAAATCAAAACAAAAGTCCGTAAATTGTTAATTCTAATAAGATACACAATTAACGTATGGACATTCTGACGCAAGTAGTTAATTTGAACAACGTACTCCTATTAAGTAATTCTGTTTGCAAGTAATCGTGTCGAATTTTTCTTTCTTTTTTAAAATAAGAAATTGGGGTAAATTTTCTTTTTCATTATTTTCACATGATATATATTAATTATATAAATTATTCTTCTTGAATTATATCCCTTGTCCCCTAATCTTTAAAACATAACATTTATTTTCATTGAATAATAAAATATTAACAAAAAAGCTCAATCCGCTAGGTTTTTTAAAAAGAAATTGATATTTAATTTGTTATTCTAGGATATTTTAGTAATTTTATGGTTTAAAATATAGTTTAAATTTAAACTTCTAATTATGATACATTCATTAATAATTGAATGTAAGTTAAAAATATTATGAATTTTTTTTGGTAGAATAAAAATATTTATATAAATTTTTTTGAATATTTAAGTTACTTTAAATACAAATTAAATTTTAAATCATAGAATTTCTAAAATATAGGGTCCAATACGTATGTTTTTTAATCTTTTTTTAATACAATAAAATCACTATTACTAGTTCTTTTTTAAACCCCATTTTCCCATTTTGCAATAAAAATTGTCATTATTACTATTTTTTCCTTTCTTCGCAATCAAAAACTTCCTTTAGTTTTTTTATTCAAGAAAACATTTTGGATTATTATCAGTGATACCCCTGAAATTTAGGGTCATTTTCAATTTGTCTTCTAAACTTTAAAAACTCACTTTATTCCTTAAACTTTGAATTGTTTCCACTTAACCCCTTCAGTTGCAATTTCTGTTAAAAACAAATAGAAAAAAGGAGAATAAAAGTCATGTGTAGGGCTGACAAATCGTATTTTTGTGTCGGGTTCGTGTTGTGTCACGCCCATTAATTGACACTATAATCCTTAATACGAACACGACTCTTTAATTAGTGGGTTGACACGGACACGATATGGCCAACCCGTTTATTAAGCATGTCATTAACGTGTCGTGTCAACCGGTAAAACCCGTATACTAAATGGGTTATTAAGGGTTGTAACCCGTTTACAACTCATCAATCAACATGTTTAAATTGATTTTTTTAGCTAAAAATAATGTTAAAAAACAAAAACAAAAAATGATTGCAAAAGTAGTAGTATAAAGATTTGAGAGAGAGAAAGAATTAGGGTTGGGCGGCTAGGTTAGATGGAGGGAAAAAATGTGAGGAAACCCTAGTGGCTTTCCTTAAGTTTTTACCTTCCAGAATATATCACCTTATTTTTCCTTTTCTTGAATATATATATGTTTATAAAACATGTTATAAATTGGTTAATAATGTGTCGTATTCATGTAAATCTATTTGTAACACGTTTAATAAACGAGTTATTACGGGTTAATTTCATGTTAAAGGATTCGTGTCATGTTGACTCTTTATTTAATCATGTTTGGCGGGTTCAACCAGTTTTGACCCAAACCCATAAAAGGTAAACCCAAACTCTCTAATTTCGTGTAGATTTTAAGTTGTGTTGTCATGTCATGACCTAAATTGTCAGTCCTAGTCATGTGGTCTTTATATTTAGATTTATGTTAAAAATAAATATATAAAAATTATATGATCACACTTAACCCCCATTTTTTCCGTCTTATTTTAAAAGAAATTATATCAAAAAGGATTAAGTTAAAACAATGTAAAATTTAGAGGGTAAAATGAGAGTTTTTAAAATTCATGGACAAACTTAAAATGACCTTAACGTTGATGGCACTAATGAGAATAATCTAAAAATCTTCCTTTCTTTCCATTAAAGGAAGAAAACAAAAAATTCCTTTCGTTGCACTTCAAAAGGCAAAAGGAAAAAAAAAAAAAAAAAAAAAAATGAAATGAAATGAAAAATCTTGTTGCATTTGCAACTTCTCTTTCTGGCCACCAATTCTACACATGCGCCTAACCTTATTAATTTTCTTTTCTGTTTCGCTACGTACGTCCGCAATCCTTGAAAAGCCTAGCGTCTCTCTCTCGCTGGCCCTCTTCATACGACATCGACTCAGAACACCTGAGCAACGCTAACCATGGCTTCTCCCTCCGACCAAGATATCCGGCGACCTCTAATCCATCCACCTTCCGACCACGCTCCACCACCCTTGCTGTCCCCGTCTCCCAAAACAAGCCACGAATCCAGCGGCGAACTCGAGAGAATACTCACCGACACCACCCGCCCCTTCCTCCGCCGCATCGGCCCGGCCTTGTTGATCGAGTCCCGCCTCCTCTTCCACCTCGCCGGACCCGCCGTCATCGTCTACATGATCAACTACCTCATGTCCATGTCAACTCAGATCGTCTCCGGCCACCTCGGCAACCTCGAACTCGCCGCCTCCTCCCTCGGCAACAACGGCGTCCAAATCTTCGCTTATGGTCTAATGGTACACCCACATCATATGTGTTTTAGTTTTGATCCGTAGAGTTTTATTATAAATAAAACTACCGTTAAGTTTTATTATATGTCTGTAATTATAACATTAACGTCTTTTGAGTACAATTAATTAAACAATAAATAACAGTTAGGAATGGGGAGTGCTGTGGAGACACTGTGCGGGCAAGCCTACGGAGCGCAAAAGTACGGAATGCTGGGGATATATCTACAGCGGTCAACGATACTTCTAACGTTGACCGGAATCCTTCTAACGGTCGTCTACATCTTCTCAAAGCCGATTCTTCTATTCCTCGGCGAGTCGGAGAAGATCGCGTCGGCGGCGGCGCTGTTCATTTACGGGCTAATCCCGCAGATATTCGCGTACGCCTTGAACTTCCCAATCCAGAAGTTTCTCCAGGCGCAGAGCATCGTGCTGCCGAGTGCCGTCATATCGGCGGCGACGCTGGTGGTGCACATATTCGTGAGCTGGGCGGCGGTGTACGGGATCGGGATGGGCCTGCTGGGGGCGTCGCTGGTCCTGAGCTTGTCGTGGTGGATCATCGTGGCGGCCCAGTTCGTGTACATAGTGAAGAGCGAGAGGTGTAGGAAGACTTGGGCCGGGTTCAGCTCCCAAGCCTTTTCCGACTTGGGCGGCTTCTTTAGGCTCTCGGCGGCGTCGGCGGTTATGCTGTGTTTGGAGACGTGGTATTTTCAGATTCTGGTCCTGCTTGCCGGCTTGCTGGAGAACCCAGAGTTGGCTCTCGATTCTCTCTCTATTTGGTAAGTTTTTTTTTTTTTTTTTTTTTTTTTTTTTTTTTTTTTTTTTTTTTTTTTTTTTTTCTATATACTACCAAAAAGGATTAGTTATAAGCAGATTATTTCGAACTTATTATTAATTATTACGGTTGGTATTAAATGTGATTTGTGATGGTAATTAAGGCGGCCAAAACAAAGTAATAATAATACATGAGTTAATCTTATAAAAATAATAGTTAATTTCTTATTTCTTTTCATTGAATAGGAACATGATATTTTGTTTTTGTTTTTTTTTTTTTCTTTTTGTCTCATGGGGATGTGGTGCTCCACTGTCAAATATGTCATTCAATGAAGCGATAAATAATACTAATTTATGATGTGAGTGATTGGAGCATAAACATTTTCCACCCAAATGTTAATGGTCAATCCCCACTCAATCATCCAGAGACAATACGTACCTCTGGTCCCCACTGACCAGCTTACACCATTATTACACGCTTCTTGTTTTAATCTGAAAATAGTGCTTCAAACCAACATCTCTTAGCACATAATATTCTTTTTTTTAAAGCAATTCCGACATCGCTTATTATTTCATCAATGCTATATATCATTTGTGTGATAACTATAGCGTACGTCATTGTAGGAGTATAGACTAATTACATGTAATTTTTATGCCAAAACTTTTTGCCACTTCTAGCATAGTTGAACCACTTTAATATCTTTCGTTTGAAAGATACAAATGTCGACCGTGAAGTATATAACAAAATTGTGTAATGTACTTTTTTTTTTTTTTTTTTTTTCCTTTTTGCAATAGGGAGGATCTTGGTTTTCTCTAAAAACGCATGCCATATACCACTAATTTATAGCTAAGAAATTGTAACAAATGTTTGGGCAAGTATAGTTTGAATCATGACAAAGATTCAGTTCAATTTATTATCTCTATAGTCTTAATCCTTGTATCTTCCACTCTCTCTCTTTTCTTTTTCTCTCAATTCGTCCTTTTCTTATTAATCTTCAATAATTAATAGTTGAATCAATTTACAACTAGTTCGTGCAGAAAAAAAAAAAAGATTAAAGCCAACGACTTGGTCGTATTGCATTTATCATATCTTCATGATAATAGGTCCCATCACACACCCTAGCCATGTACATACAAATAAATATATTCTTTCATTTTCCATTAATTGGTCTACTTACTTGTGATTTTAGTGCATTAAAGCAATTTCAACTTTGGTCAATTGCCACAAAAAAAAAGTCACTTGATCTTTCAATATAATTAATTAAATGTCCATATGGTTGTGTGCAATTGCAGCACAACGATTTCCGGATGGGTGCTGATGATCTCAATCGGGTTAAATGCAGCAGCGAGGTCTTGTATTATTCCTATCCACTTTTCTTTTCTTCCCAAGTTCTCATGGAATAGACAATAGAGTCTATACATGGTTTAATGGTAATTACTAATTAGTGATAATTTCAATGTGTAAATATGTGATTATAAGCAGTGTAAGAGTGAGCAACGAGCTAGGAGCTGGACACCCAAAATCAACGTCATTTTCTGTGGTGGTGGTGACTGTCATATCTTTCGTCATCTCGGTGGTTTCCGCGATTGTTGTGCTTCTTTTGCGTGATGTTATTAGCTACGCCTTTACGGAGGGTGAAGTTGTGGCGGCCGCAGTCTCTGATCTTTGTCCACTCCTTGCTCTCACTCTCCTCCTTAATGGAGTTCAGCCTGTCTTATCAGGTAAGTATTATAATTTGTCTTCAAAAATTTTGAAAACACACGAAAATCACATTAGAATTAATCAGATAAATCAGTTGACTAATTTTATTTTTTTTACCCCAGTTAGTTATACATTGCACGATCCTTTTTACGTAAGACACTTGTTTTTTGTGATATTCTTCTTTTACGTACATCTGAAAAAAGGAAAAAAAGAGCTTTTTGCCCACACTTTGCTTAATAAATCATATGCTTGTAATAAACATTATTAATTCGATTATATACATTACATGTTTTGTGGTTGAAGGGGTCGCTGTTGGGTGTGGATGGCAAACTTTGGTTGCGTACATAAACGTAGGTTGTTACTACGCTGTTGGTGTTCCATTGGGTTCTCTTCTAGGATTTTACTTCAAACTCGGTGTAAAGGTACATTATTGTTCAATGCAATAATATACATATATCAACGATTAGAAAAGTTAGGTTTGTGAGCGGAGAGAATGTCCCGTTTATTGCACTAATTTAAGTTTTGTTACAGTAAAAAAAACTTTCAGAAATAGTCACATTTAATTTTTTTATTACAGTAAAAAACTGTCACATAAAGTCACATCTCAATTCGAATTAAAAACTTAAATCAGCAAACTAAACGGACTATTAAACTCTATACTTTCTAATAAAATCAGATATAGAATTATCGCCAAACTAAACCTGCAGCTATACGTCTTCGTTATTTTTCATTTATTACAGTATGTTAATTACTTAATTGTCCGCATTGGACGTACAGGGGATATGGTTGGGAATGATTGGAGGCACTGTGATGCAAACACTCATCCTGTTTTGGATCACTTTTCGGACGGACTGGAATAAAGAGGTGCATATATAGGTCTTCTTTAAAATATTCGTTATTATAATTCTATTGAATTAACAAAAATATCATCCTCTTATTCCCGAAATGAGGGTTAATTAGAAAAAATAGTTCTGTTCTTTCAGTTATTTCTCTTTGTTGTAAAACAGGATTTTGAATTGAATTTCAGGTGGAAGAAGCAACTAAAAGGTTGAGTAAATGGGATACGTCGAAGGAACCAATTTTGAAGAACTGACGAGAAGAAGATATTGGCCTAGTTTAGTATTACTTTTCCCTCTCAAAATCAGCTTATGCTTGCAGTAGAAGTTGATTTTAGTGTTTGACAAATCTCCTGAAAAGTGTTTTTTGAAGAATTTTTCAAGAATCTACAGCCAAAATCAGAAGCAGCCTAAAGACAACCTTAGCTTTTAGATTGTGCAGGAATCAGCATAATATAATTAATGAAACTTTCATAATACTCATAATAACCCTAATGAAATTTAAAATTTACAATCTTCCTAATTTAAAATTCGACTCAGAATATAATATACTATAATAAATTAATAATAATACTATAACAAATAATATCATAATTATATTAATAACTCTAATATTATTATTTTATCATATAATATGATATTATAATAATATTATAATTATTTTAATAATATGATATTATAATTATAATATGATATTTTAATTATTATTTTATAATATATTATATATTATATTTTATTGATATAATTATATTTATTATATTAATAATAATACAATAATTAATATAATTAAATATTTATATAATCTTATAATTCTAATATTATTATATATTATAGTGTATTACACACGTTATGATTATATAATATATTAATTATAATATATTTATTTAATATAATATAATAATGATTATATATATATTATATTATATTATATTACATTATAATATAGTTGTAATTTTTAATTATATTATAACTGAAAATTAATATTTTTATGTGATATTATAATATGTTTTATAATATTGTAATTATATTAACCACTTTAATAATATTATTATATTCTATATCATAGTTATATAATATGTTATTTAATAATAGTTTTATTGTATTATATTAAATATAATAATAAATATAAATTATATTGTAATTATATATATTATATTATAGTATAATATAATATTATCCTTACTTTTAATTATTTCAGTTATTATTTTAATAATATTATTATATTCTATATCATAATTATATAATAATAGTTTTTTTTTGTATTATATTAAATATAATAATAAATATATATTATATTGTAATTATATATATTATATTATATTATAATATAATATAATTGTAATTTTAACTATCCACAATAATTCAACTTTATAATTTATCAAACGTTATTACACTAATTTTGGAACCAACACAACTATAATTATAGTTTACCGAATACTTAGCTGATTTTTGTAACAACTGCTTCTTCGTTCAGCACATCTAAAAGCAATTTCTTCAAAATCTACAGCACTATCAAACTATGCCATTGTAGCATTAGTTTTGAAGTTCTGATAACATTAGAATTCTTTTCTTACTAGGAATCTCCGCATGTAATGACAAGGGTCTCGGGTTCCAATAAGTTTTTCAATTAATTCCACAAATGATTTTGAGGTTTACCTCAATCTCACTTTGATTCTTAACTCTTAAAACGTCTCAAAGTTGGTCCCTAAAATTTTATTATGTTTCAAATTTTAGTCCTTCCGTTAACTAGGTGTTAAATATTCGATAGAATTTGTAAGAATTATGAACTAAAATTGGCAACACCTAACGTTTAGGGACTAAAATAATATAAAAAAATAAAAATTAATTTCTACAGGAGGTTCTTAAGTTTTGGTTGTTTTTAATTTTGATCCCTAATTTACACAGATTTTGTTAAATATTTAACACCTAGTATGGAAGGATCAAAACCGAAATATAATACAACCTTAAGAACCAACTATGAGACATTTTAAAAGACAAAAATAAAAGTGAAATTGAAAATAAAACCTCAGGAACCATTTGTGAAATTAATTCTTACATTTTTATAGCAAGTGATGTGACAAGTGAACTGATACATTTTTGAACTAAATAGTCCATATTCATTAGCTTTTTTTTCTTTTTTAATAAAGTCGCCCACATTATTACTACTATTATTATTATTAGGAAAAAGGATACATGAAAAAATAAAACTAAGGACCTGTACGTTTTATATACTCAAATTTAAATTATTGATTATGTTACAATGTTTTTTTCTCACAAAAAATTTAAATTTCAAACATCACAATTAAAAATCATGATTTGAATATACCTTCTAAATGAGCGATAAAATGCGTTAAATTCCGGCTTGTGAGATTTTGATCCACTCTTAAACTAATTTGCGCTATTTATTATCTTAGGAGTGCTGGATGCTTCATGCTTAGAGGTCTTCTCTTAATGTGAGAAAGCTGAAAAACCTCGTATATGAGTTGTTTTTATCATCCAGTCGTGAAAGTGAGTTAATTTTTTGAGCATCTGTAAACAACTTTGTACTCGAGTAATACTAATTACTCATGAACTGTCATAAGTTATTAATAGATGCAACCTATTATTATTAACATAAGTGACAATTTTTTAAATATCTATCAATAAAATTATGATACTTTCATGATCAGTTGATACATGAACTGAGATAAAAATTGGCATTCCTTGCATTATTCTTTTTCCATGTACTCCATTGTTTTTTGACATTTTTAAGAGAACTAACAAGAGTTTGATATCTTCAGTTCCGGGTATTTCGCAACAACTAAAATTTATGAACCACTTTATGAGTAATGGGATTGTATCCTCATTGGAATAAATACTAGTAATCAATGGACACATTGGTTATTCTTCTATGTTAATGGTCTTTTAATTAATTAAAAGATTAGAGTAGAAAAAAAAAAAAAAAAAAAAAAAATTAAAAGATTAAAGATTTAGTACTAATTATGACATGGAGTGTCACCCAATTTTAGATGTCAACTTTAATTTAGCTGGTTAAAAAATAAAAAAATAAAAATGATAATCACCAGTAGTAATAACTAATATTTTCCTATAACTAATATATATCAAGTCATTGTTTCACAGTTTTTTAAAAGATTAATTATGTGGTAGGTACCTTTAAAGTTATTTTAAATTATTAGATTTCACTTAAGCACATATGATTATGTGATCCAATTATTCAAGACTATTTCAAAGCATATAGTTTTCATATCCTACTACGTAATTTTGTTCTTGGAGAAATTTAATAGTGAATTCGTTTGAAAGAAAATATATATATATATCTTATCAGATGCGATGTTTTGTGATGAGATATTTGTTTGCACCCCTACTTGAAAATCCTCTCCCTCCCCACCCATTAAGAAAAATGTTTTTGATGGAAGGCGACGCCTTCTTTTGCAACTTGCTATCTTAGTACTCAGGACCAAACAAGGTGATATTCATCGAGTATCTTTTGTATTTATTGATACTAAACATAAAGATTCTCCTTTGATCTATTTCCTGTCTAAGAAAATATTGCCCGTCACATGTCAACTACCATAGTGATTGCTCATGATTAGAACAGTCATGATAAAGGTTGGATTGGACCACATTTTTAATGCCACGAAGAGCTTTCCAATAAAATAATCATTTTGCCCTTGAAAGTTCAATTCTCAAATGCCCTGTTTGGTGTGCAGGCTAGGATAGTACAGTTTTAGGGTAATGGATTAGAATGTATAGGAAAGTATAAGATTAGATTTTAGTTTAATCCAATCTCATATTTGGTGTTGTATTATTAGGATAAAGGCATTTTTGTAAAAAAAAAGTTTAAAATTTTCAACACTTAAGGGGCAAAAATATAAAATTTTAAAATATTTTAGCCATATAAAATTATAATATAACCCCTCAACTTTTGAAAATTACAATTAAATCCTAGAGTTTGTAAAAAATCACAAATAGGTCCCTAGTGTTTTTGACAATGTGGTTTAGTCAAAAAGTTTTCCCGTACTTCAGTAGGGGATAGCAACATCTCCTTCTAAAGGAATTTGATAATGGAAAATGTTCACCAAACACAGTATTAAAATTTAATCCTATCTAGTCCTTTCTAATCCAGTGCATGGGATAGAACCCACCAAAACAAGACAATCATCATATTCAAGACCACCAAAACGACATCGTTTTGGATCAGCTATAAGGTTACTGGACAACCTCATCAGGCGCATCCTCTTGCTCCTTTCCAAAGGCGATGCCTTCCGGATTTGCCGGCTTTGGAAGGCTTGGTTTCTTTCTTGGGCTTCAGACCCCGTATTCGACGTAAACGAAGACCAAGACAATTTTTGTCAACTTTGTGGACAAACTTTGTTAAAATTCAAGGACAATACTTTGATACAAAAATTCAAGCATTACAAACTTATTCATTATCTCAATCCATTCTTCATGTAAATTCAGTAACAGTTTTGAAACTGACCAACTTGAAGTTGAAGGTGCATAATAATATTGACTTTTTTACTCTCAAGTCCTTGAAAATTCTCTCCTTGAAATATTATAAATTGGATGATGAGAATGCTCTCGACAAAATCTCAAGTTGTTCTTCTCTAGAGCAATCGGATTTGTTGTTCTGCTTTGGCTTGAAAAGGCTTACTATTTCAAACTGATATCTCAAGGCCTTGAAGATTGCACATTGTAGATGCTCTAGAATTGAATTTGAAATTGCCACAAGGACTGAGACCTTTTCTTGTACGGGACATTGGATTGGCGGCCTTGGAAGACTTGGATGAGAATGGCGCACTAGCAAATCTGAAGGTGTTGCGTCAATGGCTGAAGGCCGTCAAGGATGCTCATGCGACGTCCTTGCAAGATCGAATCTCTCGGCTTCCTCATCGTGAGAAGTTGAAACTGGCTTGCCGGAGAGGATCCCAACAATTCAAGATTTGTTACGAAACATTGCATCTTGAGTTCGGGCACGACAAATGTTTGATTTCCATCCGATCGTTGAAGGCTCCAAAGTTACTGGTGGGTTAAATTCTTCATATTGGTGTTCGAGAAATTCATCATCTAATTATTGGTGTTTAATCTTATAATATATTGTCCATTTTTGTTCTTTTTCCCCCTTTTTTCCCTTTAAGATATAAAGTAAACAGAAAGAATGCCGTTCTTTTCTTTAATTTTGTTGCGAAGAGTAAGACTTTTATTTTATTTTTTATTGTCTATGCTTAAATATTTATTCATATCGTATGGTTTCATTATGGAATATATTGTGTCTTAATTAGGGATGACAATGTAATTGGGTTCGGGATGCAGGCAAAAAAGAAGATAGGCCGCCGTACATCCATCCCAAATTACGCTAATCATTGTATTTTATTGTTTCAACTTTTAATTCATCATTAAAGAAAACAAAAAAAAATCATACAAATTGTTTACGTATTTTTATTAGTTAGAAATTTATCGGTAATCTTGTAAAAATTCAAAAAAAACAAGTTCAAAAAGATTTTGTATTGCAGAAGAATATTCAAAATCAAATTTGGAGAGATAAGGATAAGACCTTAATCAAAAGAAGATAATGCATTAGTTATTTGAATTTAAATGGAGATAAAACTTGCATGAAGATCAAGGTGTTTTCAGATTCAAATTATTGGCTTCATCCGATTTGAAATTTGAATGGCTTATATATATATATATATATATATATATATATATATATGCATTCACGTGAGCTATATAAAGAAGATTAAAGTTTGAACTGCACATGTGATTGGAACTTGAAATTTGACTTGGTCAAAGAAAATCCAAATATAACTTGCTATAACGAAAGATAAGGCATTCAGATATCAAGTGTTATCTTGCATCAAGGATAATTCTGATTTGAAGGTTTGCTGCATAAGTTGAATTGGAGATTGAGAAGATAATGTGAAGATATTTTGGAGCCTATCTAGGAGAGAGAATCATAGAGATAATAGAGAACTTATCAAGTGTGGATTTAAATGAGATTCTCTTGACTTGATTTAAAAAGCCTTGTTTCAGAGCATATGGGTACAGATTTAAGAGAATATCTCCAGAAGAAAAGTCTGGGAATTTGAGAGCTTACTACTGAGAAAATATTCAGAGAGACGTCTGTGAGTTTTTATGAGTTATTAAGATCGTCCTTCGGGAGAGGGATTTGTTGCTTTCGGGAGGAAGCTCTGTCGGTCAAAGGGAGTTCGTCGTGCAGTTTAGAAGATGTGTGGTGCACGCTAAACAGAGTCATTGTGCAATTTCATCACAGCGGCGTCATAGTCTAGGAGGGAGTCCTTAAGTGAATAAGTCCGTCAGTGTTGTAATTCTTGAAGTATAGTGAAACTGTTTACTGTCTGGGCGTGGCCCCGCAAAGTAGGTGTGCGCACCGAACTGCGATAACATATTGTGTGTTCCTTTACTTTCTGCACTTTATTCTGCTTGAGAAACTGAACGTAATTAATCCGGATCTTAATTAATCAAGCTGTCTTTCAGACAGTATTCTAACATCAGATCAGACGTAATATCAAATCTAATGCAAATAATAATACACAATTAAGTAATCTAGCAATAAATTCACATCTAATTTCATCATAAAGATAAAATATAGAGTTCAAATCTGTCACATGAAGCTCAAGGAAAAAAAAAAAAAAAGTTAAGATCTGACCACTATATATAACAATAAAAAACATATATATTACAACAACAAAAAATTGAAAAACAATTATATTTTTCTATAAAAGAAATTAAAAGAAATGGTAGGTCCAACTCCAAGGTGGATCGTGGGTCAGTGACCCCTAAAGCCGAACTGAACCCCAAACCCCTGAGTATTACACACTTCTAATTCAAACCCGAACCCAAAAAAAAAAAAAAAAAAAGATTATGTTTACCAAAAGTTGTCAAAATGAGCATAACTAAATGGGCTAGGCCGAAGCCCGCCTCTTTGGTTCGATGCTCAATTGGGTCCGCCTCCGCCTATATACTCTAAGGGCCCAAATCTTCTATCCAAATGGCCAGCAAACTTGCACATGCAGCCCGACCAGGTCCGGTTGACTTTTTTTACCCAACATACTTTCTTTCTAGGTTTACCCCATCATATTAAACATTTTAAAAATCTGAGTGAAAATTAAACCGCGTTTAGAATTGATTTTATTTTTATTTTTATATTTTTAAAAAAATAAAAATATTTTTAAAATGGTATTTGACATAATAAAAATAAAAAATAAAAATAAAAATAAGAGAAAAATAAAAAATAATTTTTAGTTATTTTTTATTTTTTATTTTTGTTTTCTCTTAAGATAAAAATATTAATAAGTTTTTTTATATTAAAAATAATATCTTGATAAAATTATCAAATAAATTTTTAAAAATAAATTAATATCTAAGATTAAAAATATTTTTATTTTTATTTTCATATAAAAATAAAATTATTTTAAAACAAATTTAAAACGCAACTTAAAAGAAGTCAAAATTAAAAAAAAAAAAAAAAAAAAAAAAAAACAAACAAACAAAGTGAAAATTGCCTTTCAGTTAATAGAAAATGACAGCTTTCTGTCTCAAAAGAGAGTGAAAGGAAATGGAAATTTTTGCATCAGCTATGGCATGCTTATGTTTTCGTTTCACTGCATCGGCCTGAGCCAGTGCGTTGGTCCTCAGAGTGACGGTTTTGCACGCACGCATATAGAGCATAAAAGAAAACCTACTCGCAGGTAAGCTCCACGCGCCACTCTAGCGAGCAATCCAACACGTGTAAGTCTTGAGATGGCGAGTCGACTACACTCTGAAACTCGCGAGAGTGATCATCTCAAGCTTCTTCACGTAACTAACTCGTCCGTCCACTACTTTCCCGCCCATTTTCACAAAAACTCCGATCACAGCAATTTCAACGCAACTTCCCATTTCTTTCGATTTCAAATTCGTTAAGCTTGAGCTCTTCCTTCCCTCTCTTCCGTATCTATATATAACCCCTACCTCATTCTCTCTCTCTCATTCTTCTTTCACATTTCTCTCTCTCTCTCTCTCTCTCTCTCTCTGCGAGTATCTACGAGTTTCAGAGATCAGAAATCGCCAGAATGAGAGGTCCGAAAACCGCTGCGATTGCTCACAAGAAGCCTGACGTTGAGTAAGCTCTCACTCTTCCATTTCTGCTTCTATATTCAAATCGTTTTGAGCTGAATTTGTGTCTCTTCGTTGCTTTCCGTTCTCTCTCTCTCTCTCTCTGTTTTCCTGGTTGCTTCTCTTGGATCAGCTATTGAATTATCTTTTGGTTTTGTCGACAAGTTTGATCGATCGCTTTTTGTTTTTGAAGGAGTTTGAAGAAGAGCAAGGCCGGAGCGACCAAAACGAAGAAGGAGAAGGCCAGCAAGAAGAACTCCGATGCTCCGAAGCGTCCTGCCAGTGCTTTTTTCGTCTTCATGTAGTTTTCTTATCTTGAGTTTTTCGATTTGATTTTATTGCGTTCGTTTTAGTTTGTGTTCTGATCGAGTGCTTTTTTTTTTTCCTGGCTGTGATCTTTTGTATTAATCACAGGGAGGAGTTCAGAAAGTCTTACAAGGAGAACTATCCGGATGTGAAATCTGTTGCAGCTGTGAGATTCGAACTCGGCGATACTAATTTGTTTTCTCATTAATGAAAATTATGTACTTCTTGCTCTACGTTGGTTTCGGTATAAATTGAAGCTAAAAGAGAAGTGAGATTGGAGTTTTTTTTTGGTTATTTTTCTTTTTCCTTTTTTTTTTTTAATTTTCTGATTACCGACTTGTTCATGAATGGCGATGCGTTTTGTAGAAAATTTAAACTGAAAATCGCAACTCTTATTTCATTTCAATTTCTAGAAAGTTATACAGAGAGAAACGTTTCGGTAGTGGATATTCATTTTTCTAAATGCTTCGTCCGTGCAGGTAGGGAAAGCTGGTGGAGAGAAATGGAAATCAATGTCTGATGCTGTAAGATCACCTCTTGCCTGTGTCGGCCTGTGTCGTATAGGAGCGTAAATCTTATAGAGTGGAAGATATAAATTGATTACTTTAAAAAAAAAAAAAAAAAGTGATAAGCTATTTATTATCAAAATCCAGAGATCATTGCGTGAGTTACTTCATGAATTTCACGTATGATGTTTGATGTAAAGCATGTTAGCAGGTCTTGTTAATGTAAAAAAAAAAAAATGATTAATCGATTAGGTCTTTCCCATGTATCTTAGAGATTCCGTTGATAAGAAACTGTAATTTCTTTTTCTGGTGTGTGTTTGTTTCTTTAGGACAAGGCCCCGTACGTTGAAAAAGCTTCGAAGAGGAAAGCAGAGTATGAGAAAGTTCTGGAAGCGTATAAAAAGCTGGTAATATCTTCAATATCAACTTGAAACTGATGTATTCCAAAGAATCTTTTCCTATTGGTATTATCAAATTGTAAATAGTGAATTTCCTCAGTTTATGGTTTTCTGATCTAATGGCTAATGCTTATACAATCCCTGTTTTCTGTTCGAATTCGCAGCATGGAAATGGAGGCGACGAGAAGCCAGAGGAATCTGAGAAATCGGGCTCAGAGGTCCATGAAGGATCAGGAGACTCGGGAGAGAACAATAGCTATTAGGTATATGGCTTTCTCTTCTTAACCGATTTTCAAAGAACAAAGTACAAATTAAAAATGAAGAAAGTGAAGTAGCTCTCTTCTCTCAATTGTTCAATTGAAAGCAGTGCTTCCTATCTGCATCTTTATACCTTCCATATATTAAGGTTGTTTCAGTCTGAATACGGTTTAACATTCATTGTTTAACAACGGTTGCAGTGCTGGTGATTTGGATGTCAATAATTGCATTTGGAGCAACGTTTTGGAAAAAGTTTACAATATCCTCTGTCTAGCTTTATCTACTAAGTTTAGTAGTTGTGGTAACTTTTGTTTCATCGACTGTTCATGTTCCCTGTAAATGCCGCCTTCATGTGGATTTGTCCTTTCTCTCCTCTGAGCTTTCTGAGTCTTTTTTAGTTAAATGCAACACTTCTAAGGCAATTCTCGTTGGGCAATGAAACGTTATGTCTAGGTACTGATGAGTATGAAGTAGATAAACAAAATATATTGTAGTAATGTTGACTTTCCTCTCTTGTGAAGTGAATTGTTTCAGTCTCTTTTGGTGTTCCATCTGTTTTTGTGCTATCTGGTTTTTACAATTCTAGGGCATTTTCTACATTGCTTTTGTCATTTTACTTAAAAGGGATTAAATTGAAGAACAAGAAGTCCTAAGGGGCCAAAAAAGTAAGCACCATTTAGTATCAGATTCAGTAATGGAAGTCAAAGGAATGGTAGTTCCACACGCCACTTAGAAACTAAAACTAATGCAAATGATATTGAAGAACAAAACTCGATACAGATGAATTTTTTTCTTCAACAGTAATTTAGTACATACAGTTCCGCTGATGTACACTAAAAAACAAACGAGAAACAATTAGAGGCTTATTACTTCTTCTTCCCTGCTTTTCCTTCCTTTCTTCTGATAACCTCATCAGCATATTTCACACCCTTACCTTTGTATGGTTCTGGGGGTCTCCACTTCCTAATGGAAGCTGCAAACTGCCCGATTTCACTCTTGTCATAACCGCTAACAACGATTCTGGTATTGTCTTCCACCTTCACTTGAATGCCATTGGGGATTGTCATCCTCACAGGATGAGAGAATCCGAGACTTAGTACCAAGTCTTTCCCTTCCAGCATCGCACGATATCCCACACCGACCAGTTGAAGTCTCTTCTCAAACCCTTTTGATACTCCAACCACCATGTTGTCGGTCAGCGTCCTAACCAATTAGATGAAATGGGCATGTAAAAGCCAATCCAAAGAAGATTTTACCAAGAATACTGCTCGTGAATTAAGGGCACTTACCTTTTACTTACAGCAAAATTGTTTCAATATCCGACTAGGTAAATAAGAGTAAAGACCAAACGTCTAATATTCTTTCATATGCAAGGTAAAAAAGGGAATTGAATATATGTGAATTAATCAAATAAAGTAACTTATAATATCAGTGATTTCTCAAGCACTTGAAATCGCTATTCTACAAATTCTGTAGTTTAAAGCTTGCCCTGGGGAGCAGGCTTGCAGATACATATCCCGTAACAATGGCTAGATTTTTACAGAAGCAAAATAAAAGTACAGCAACCATAAAATAAGAAAAATAAAACAAAATCAGCTTAAAACCTCCATTAACTTAGCATAATTATATTTTTTATCAGCTATGTATGTATGTATGTATGTATAATTAGGTAGTTAAGTTAAATTTAAACAGCAGCATTCTCGTAAAATACAGACCAAACTCTTATCCTTCTTTCTTTCTTCCCTTTTGCTATCAACCTTAATCTAACATAAGATTGACAGACATGGAAAGGAAGAGAAAAGATCAGAACGGAATTTTCAATTGATAAGTGTAGAACCCTGACTTTAAATTCAAATTATCCACTATGGTATTTGATATGTTCTTAGTCTTGTTATCACTATAAGTATATAGAGCAGAGGATGGAGAGTTTACCTGAAGAGGCCATGCATCTGATTCGCCCTCCTAGTCTCGACTGCCTTTCTCACCCTTAGAATTCCAGAATCCTCCCTCTCAACCTTCACTTCGCGAGGATAATTGAGTGAGAGTTCCCCCAAAGGGCCCTTTACTTTCAAGTCCTGACCTTCCAATGTGATTGTCACGTTGCTCGGCACTTCAATTGCTTGCTTTCCAATTCGAGATTCCTTACATTCTATGTTCTTCTTCACAAACCCAACACGACTTACAGGAACACTAGAAACAGAGAATCCATTTCTCTCGCCCAAAAATACAGATCGAAAGCTGCTGAAAACATATGCAAATTTCCTCATAAATTTTCAGAATATTTCTCTGTAAAGTCTAAGCTGCAAAGTCAACTCTTAGGTGAAATCATTTCAATACTATATACATTGCAGAAGTCAGACGCAAATACTCGACATAAGAGACACTGCATTCATGTGCTCAGAAAGTTGAGGCCTAGGGGGAAAAGAAAAGGAAACAAAAAAAAAGCAAAAAATTACAAAAAAGCAAGTTGTCTCTTTGCTAAGCCCCAACATCACAATCTGACTTTGTAAGTTTCCCGTCAAAATTTGGAGAGAAACAAGAAACAATATGAAGCTCAAAATACAGTTTCTGTTATTACAAGAAGCTATAGCAGGCTTCAATAATCATTAACCGCAATCAGTCATATAATAAATTAAGACAAGTTTCGAGCCATTTGAAATGCTGAATATCATCTCTCGCATTTCAAATCCTCGTAAAGTAGTAATCTTGTATTCAAATTCGCATCACAAAATTACGCTCATGTTTCCAGAACAAGAAAAAGGACTACGACCATCACAAACTGAGTCAGTAAATCTAAAGTTCCAAGCATCCAAGTTTTCATTTTCCAAAAGTAAATATAACTAGGAGGTAGGACCAATTCATGTTACATAAGTGTAATGTTGCACCCACTACCATACATAAAAGGGATTTTGTTGCATACGTGGCAAACAACCATGTCGAACTTTTCAATCAGCATTTGATTAACACTGGTATTTAATAAAAACACACACACACACACACATGTACATATGTGTGTGTGTGGCAACAGAAACAAAGTCAAATTGTGAAGCAACAAGACACTGAGATGCAAAGTTGTGCTGTTTAGCTAAACTATATTTCAGATAAAGAAGACCCATATCAAACAAAACACAGACAACCCAACTAATTTACACACAAAAGCCAACAAAACCCAATATTGAGAACGTTCAAGGATTCACTAGAAAATATCAATTTTTTCCAAAATTCCTAACAAAATCATAATCACCCAGCAGCATGATACGGAAACCACATTGCAGAAGCAATGTTATAATTTATACACTGGCCCAAAAAAAAATTTTGAAGTGCAAATTCACGGGGAAAAAAAAAAAAAAAAAAGCAGATGGTATAAGGTAGAAAGAGGATGTTGATGGGTCTTACCTGGTTTGGAAAGAGGAGGTTAATGAGGAAGCCATTGTTAAGAGCTTGAGAGCAGCAGCCGAGTGTGTGCGACCTTCTCCTTCTCTCGGCTTTTTATCATATCCAAATACCAAACCAAAATGGCCTTCCTGGTTCCTGCGCAGCCCGTTATCCAAATGGAGATCGATTCCTATAATGTCCTAATTATCCTTATTTCTTTGCAAAATTTCCACAATACCATCCTTCGGAATTCAATTATACAGTCTTTGTTTTTGTGAATATTTTAGGAATAGTAAAATTACGTCATAATGAATATAATGAGTTTACTTTTTATGATATAAAATTATGTAACAAGTATTATAATGTTTTTAATTTGTGTAATTTGTATTGTATCCTAAACTCTTTATGCTATTTTAAAATAATTAGGATGGTAATTCATGCTAATGGTAATGGTTGTGTCTAACCCGTTTATTAAACGTGTCAAAAAACATCAACCTAAAACACGATATATTTATAAAATGTGTCAAAGTGTCAATTTAAACACGACTCATTTTTTTATCGTGTTAATCGTGTCAACTTCGTAACTCGTTTAAATTAATATATAGAATAAATAATCGATACAATTAGAATTTATTTAACATGATCATGGCATGTTTATTAAGTTTATAGATCAATTTATCTTTTCTTTTAAGAAAACAAGTAAAACTTATCTAAAAATTTTGAAATACATATTATTTGTATTTAATACATCATTTAAATTTTTTATATTATATCATATATTACTAATTTATAAATGATATATACAATTAATCGTGTCAACTTAGGTAAAATTGTTAGAAGATCAACGTTACTCTAACCTTTTTATTAATTGTGTTAACTCGATTATGATTTAAACTTATTTATTATAAAGAAAATCTTTGTGTCCTATAGGAATTTATCCTCCTAGACACAAAGAAGAAGGCCCCACATGGTGGGATCCACGTAGGCCTTATAAGTGGGGCCTACTTTTGTGTCTCCCATCAGAACACATAGGAGTGCTCTTATTATAAGCTTAGACTTGTTGTGTGAATTTAGAATTGTGTTATCGTGTCATGACTCAAATTGTCACTCATATATTACTATATTGTGTTATTTGTCTAGCTAGCCCTTTAGAGCCTCGTTCAAGCCTTTGATTAGGTTTTTCACTGAGTGAGAAAGAATAACTTTCAAAAATTTGATATTTTTTGGGTTGAGGGAAGAGAATTAGTGTTTAGATATATCATTTAGTAAAAAAAAAAAAAAAAATGTTTCATTTACACTAATTCTCGTTATGAAATTTTTTAGGGAACATTGATTCATAGATTCAAAACCATACTTTAAAATTATTTTCGATTTATGTGTATTTTTATAAAAAAAACATCAGAATGAGTTCTTAATTGTGATTCGAACTATGACACGGATCCTTACTCTAAGCACACCTTTAGTTTCTTCTATCAAAAAGAGAGGAAAAAAAAAGAGCAACCCTATATGTACTCATGCCCACTTTAATGAGAGGATGAGAACATAATCCCCATGGGGTTAAATCATTTATCATCCACGTATAAAATATAAGAATGTCATGGTGTTGAGGACGAGAAAGTTGGATGGTAGATTTCAATTCTCCTTGCTCACTGGCAGACATTGACTAGTGAACCAAACAGGGAACAAAAAATTCCTTGGGTCAATCAAGAGAAAAGCATTTGAGCAAAATCTTTATAAAATGACCCAAAAAAAAAAAAAAAAAAAAAAAAAAAAAACGTTAAATCCACTGAAAAGCTAATTATTGGAAGTCTTTAGATTCCGTTTGAGAAGTAAATTTAAATTATGATTTAAATTTTAATTCAAATTTTTTGAAAGAATTATTAGCAGAATTTTTTTTATTTAAATTTTTATATACTAAACAACCTGTTAATGTGAGTTAGTGGAGAATTTTAAAGGAGTTTCTCTTCGGTTTGGACTCTTTTCAAAGACTTGCTAGAGAGAGACTGAGAGAGTGAGCTAGCTATATTCCAGCAGAAGGTTTTTTTTTTTTTTTTTTAAAAAAAAATGAAAAGTTATTTGTTATTATTAGATTTAGTGGAGTTTGCCCAATTTTAGTATCTTATTCTAAAATCTATATTCTTTTAACATTGTTTAAATTAAAAACTATCTTATTAACTTTATAGTTTTATTTGTTCAAAATTTATTTTTTAAGAATATTGTGATTCAAAATGTAAAATCTTATACCACAGGATGAACACAAGGATTGGACAAAATAGTGAAATAGAGTTTTAAAATTTGAAACAACTTTAAACAAAGAGAACATACATGACTTCTGTTGGTTGCCAAATCAAATTCGAAGCGGAAGCGTAGCGGTAAGGCGGATCGTGTATAATAAAAATTTTCATAAAACCTTTGAGATACTCTATAGATTATATTAATTTATGCATGAATAAATTAATCTCATTAACTCAATTAGGAAAAATACCTGAAGACCGACTCGGTTGATAACTTGAGTTCTTTGACCTCGAACAATCCTTACTCCAAAGCTTTGTGTTTAGAAAATCAATGTCTTCCACGTCAATTCTTAAAATCCACGAAGACGTGTGTGTGGGCACACATGAGACAAAACGGGTTACAATAAACACTCGAATTTCCACAAACACCAATGCATGCACGATGTGGAATTTTTGGAGAAAAATTTTTCCTTCCTCTCTACAAAGAGAATTTTGGCCAGCACTATCAAAATAGGGCAAAAATTGTTTTTAAAAATTGTATCAAAAATTTTCTATCATTCTCTTATTTATAGAGTAGAAGTCAAACTTCTAAAAAGAATCCAATATCTATCTCCAAAATAAAGCTTGTCAATTATCTCCTATTTAAATTTGAAACAAAATCTCCTCTTTTCCTCTATCCATTATGGCCGGCCATTGTAGGGGATTCTCATCCCTGTGTGGTTCCAATTTTCAGATAGGAAAGGAAGAGAAAATCATACTTTATCCTGTAGTCTAATTTTGACTCAAATTCAAATTTCAATTTAAGTCAAACTTAAATTAATTTGAATTCTAAATTGAACAACTTATCAAATAAGTTTAAATGGATAAATCTAGATGTGTTCAAATTCAAATTTAAATAATCACATTATTTAAATAATAATTAATTCTCAATTAATTATTTTTGAGTGTTTAATTTTAGAATTCCGTAATTCTAAAATTCTCATTTTGCCCTTTGTGTCTGGCAGAAGTTCTAGGACGACTCGGGGACTAATGGACCTATAATTCTGAGCTCCAATAAAATTAATACTTAATTAAACACTTTAATTAATTAATTAATTATATTAATTCCAATAGTTACTCCACTATAAACTTGGAATTGCACTCTCAAAATTATAGATATAAATTACTTCTAAACTATGAAGTGTCCATTCGATATAGTCATTGCATATAGATCGATCCTCCATAAATAATTCATAATTAGAGCTAGGTAAAATCCGTTAACCTCTCTAATTACTTCTTTATCCTTGAGTACCATTGATTCTCTAATGGACAGTGATTCATAAAACACATTCATGAATCAAAGCTCATACTGGTCCAAGTACTGAATCAACCCTCAAGAGAATTATTTATCTACTTCTTTCTCAAGAAGGAATGGATTCCATCTCGTATAATAACATTCCCGCTACCTACTTTATCATGTCTTCAAAATACAAGGAATAGGATTCGTGGTCTCGAATCCGTATTGAGTAAATCAAAAGACACAAATCTATAAACAGGGAGTTTGTTAAGAACTCGTGATTAAGATCATTCTATATATGATCATCGGTAGACTCAATTAGAATTTCTATACTTGACGGAAATTATTAGAAATTCATATTGTGTATGTGTCCTTGTTCAACATAATCTCATTATGCGAAATACACTCATTCAATATCTCGCCATATTAACAATTGGGAATAACACCGCTCCATTCTAAATGGGAATGACATGTATTAATAATGTTTTAATTAAAGATTCTAAACTTTAATTAAATTCATTGTGAACATTACTTTTTGATTATTATCCTTAAACATTATCCTCTCGTATATAACACTTATATACCATGTTTAAGGTTACATAAATAATCATGAAATTTTCATTGATATTCATAACATATTCACAAATATATACACATAAAATTGATTAATAAACTCTTTTATTAAATAAATAATAAATATCCTATTACATCTTATGCTTCTAGGACACCATTCCCAACAACTTCGTCATTGGCTAATAATAGAAGTGTCAAACATGTCGGCTTGGCCGGCACAACACGTCTCACCCCAGGTCTGCCATGGGCCTAGGCTGTGAAAGGCACGGCCTTGTACAACTCAGGGTCGGGCCTGAGGGTCTTCCTTTAGGCCCAACCCTGGCCCAAACCCTTTGTCCGTAAGGGCCAGGGCCGAGCCCGGGCCTAGGCCCTTCATAGGCCAGCCCTGGCCATTTTAATATTTATTGCAATATTAATGAAAAAAAAAGAAAATATATCATATGCCCCAAAAAATGTGATTTTATTGAATTAAAGTAATACAAATAAGTACACATAAATTACTGTCTCATTAAAAATCTTACCAAGTAAAACCCGTGGGGAGATCGGGACAAAACTTAGCGAAGGAAAAAAGAATGCAGTATACAAGGATAAGTAAATTACAATGTGGCCGAATCGTTTCCAGAAGATTCTGTTATGTCTAAGTTTGAAAAATATTCTTGAAGTGTATCATCTGTATAGTGTTGTTTTCATCTTCTGGAATCTTCCTAGTCTTTCACGCACATTAGCCCCTTCAAGATATCCAAGTACATTCTGCTCCTCTTCTCGTCAAGAATTCGGTTGCTTGCACTAAATGCTTGCTCCGATGCTATCGTTGACACTGGATTTGTTAGAATGTCACGTGCTATCATGGACAGTATTTAGAAAATGATATCTCTTACTCTTCTACCACTGTAAGATGTCTAGTTTGTCATCATCAATTACAAAATTTGATTCAAAATATTTTACTAGTTTTGAAGACGCTTGTATTGATGACGATCCCGATGCTTTCTCTTTCCTCTTCAAGAAGCTCCACGATGATCCTTTAGGCCCCGAACTGCTCCTTGACATCGAAGTTGCATGTTCTTGTTGTCTTGTTCCGTATTTTGTTTCATACAAAGCAAACAAATTTTTTAATATTTTCTTAGCCTCTTCTATGGTTAGTTGTATATCAATACCTAAATTATCTGTTGTAACATACATCAAACATTCAGTCCCATCTAATCTGTATCTATGATCTAAAATAGTTGCTAATACATATAACATAGGACAACTAGCCCAATAACTTTTAAATTTAACTTCAATTTCATTAACTATGGGTCTAAAAGGATCAATATGCCTATAATAGGCAAATATTTCTAAAATATTAAATAATTGATACAAAGCTAAATGCATAGTAGGATAATAAACACCAGAAAGTAATTCGGTAGCGTTGTAGAATACTTCTAAAAATTTTAAAAAGTACTCACCAATTTTTCAATCTGGATCGTAAATAAAATGATCACCATGTTTACTATTCACATACGTATTGATGATCCGTTGATGATGCTGAATTGCAGGTCTTCAACATTAAGTAGGTGGAGTTCTACCTATGTCTCACATCAGTTGAAAATTTTCTTGGTCATATCTAGCTGCTCCTGCAATATTGTCAAAATTCTTGGAGCTGAGCTCCAAAACTAGATATGAAAGATAACAATTCTCTAATTTTTGTTAGATGAGGGGAAATAGATTCAATTCATGCTTGTACTACTAAATTTATTATATAACATGCGCATCGTTGATGAAAAATTTCACCACCAAAAGGTGGTTTCAAATTAGCTTCAAACATGTTAATAGCAGGTTGTGTTAGATGATACATTATCAAAAGTAATTGTTAAAACTTTATATTTAATCCCATAAAATTAAAACTTTCCATTATAGTTGAAAAAATAGCATTTGCGTTATGTGGAAATTGACATAAACGAAAACTAATTATTCGCTTGTAAAAACCCAATCCTAGTCAACATAATGCACCGTGGACGCACAAATAACTAGTTTTATTGTACCCATTCTAAAGATCAAGTACAAGAGATTGTAGCATTGAAAGACCTAAAATTATCAACTAGAAATTGTCTCATTGCATAAAAACTTTCATGCCATCAACTCGTGTTGTGTTTCTACTTACCCATTTAAATTGTAGATAGGAGGTCATTTGAATGAATTCTTCAAATGTTGAATCATCTGCAAAAGACAAAAGTAATTTGGCACTAGCTAAAAATTTAGCCAAGATTCTCACGAGCATGTTGTGCATCACTTGTAAAATTTTGTAAACCTTGTGATATGAGTAATGTTGTTTGTTAGCGGGAGTTCACACTACTGCCTTGGTGCAACGGTAGACATGCTTTCTAATGTCTATCAAGATGGCCAATACCCCCACCCTTTTTGTTAGAAAAGTATTTTTTTTTACAATATTTACACACTGAACGCATTTCAACTTCACCTGATTTTGGATTAGGCCGTAGCTCCTAATTGAAATGTTGCCATGCAAGAGTAGTTCGCGGTCTTTTTCTCCTAGCATGTTCTCCAACTTTCTCGTTGTGCACTGATTAATTATCAACCGGAACAGTATTCGGCTCAATGGGGTTGGAGTTGTGCATCAACATTTCATCCTCGTAAAATGATTAATCTCCAAGATCAAGGAAATCAGGGAAATTTCCTTCAGCCATTTTCTGTAAAAAATAATAATAATAATAAACATAAATTCATGTTAACAAACGGGTTTATTAACAATAAACAATGTAAGTAAACATTAAATAGAAACAAAATATTATACAAAAAATAATGAGAACAATACATCAATATATTTTTTTTTTTGATGTAGGAATTTGATTGAAATTTGTAAATGAAACAGATAAGAGATAGGAATCGAGGGAGAAAACTAAGAATCATATAATGAATATGAGAGTGAGAGGAGTTGAGAGTTGAAAAATAGGTAGAAGTGTGAAGAATTTTGTGAATGAGGTGGGGTATTTATAAGGGTTTTTGGGGTAGTTTTTTGAAATTGTGTCGTTAGGTACATCGTGGGCCGGGCTTAGAGGGGTCGTTTCTGACCGTTAGGCCCGTGACGTACCGGGCTATGTGTCGGGCTCAGTGTGACTGTTGGGCACGCCGTAGGCCGCATGTGTGGGGCGTCCGTGCCGGGCCGGGCCAGTGCCTCGCTCGGGCCTGGGCCGTGCTATGGCCGCAGGCTGGGGAGTTGCAGCCCAATCCTAGTCCACAAGATGTGTCAGGCCATTTTAACCCATATTATGACATCTTTGATTAAAAAGTTAGACGGCGATTACTCGTGTGGCTGAAAGTAAAGCCCTTATTTTAAGTTTCATTTGGCAAGGAATATAGGACTACTCTTCATAAAGTGAAGTCTGATGCATTAACAATGGTTCAAGCTCTGAAGACTAATATTTTTGGTTGTAATTAGTTCAATATTTTATTGTCAGATGTATCCAGCTTATTATCCTTTTTTTAAGGAGTGAAGATTAGCCATGTTTTTTGGGAGGCAGATAATGCATCCTATCTTTTGGCTTCTTTTGCTCTTAATATAGATAATAAGTTCATTTTATTGGAAGAATCTTCTCCACTTATAGAAATTGTTATTCTAGTGGACATTTTGCATTAATAATAACAATTTCTAATTCTACAAAAAAAAAAATCATTTTGATCTGTTGGGGGTGGTCCTTTCACGACTAAAAGAACATGGCTGGGCTCCAGAGCAAACACCAGATCGAGCCCTAGTTAGGGTCTGAGCTGAGCACTAACTGGGCCCCATGCCGAGCACTAGACCAAGCCTCGGGCCGAGCACCAAACCAAGCCTCGAGCTGAGCCTCAGCAGAGCACCTAACCGAGCCTCAGTCGAGCCCTAACTGAGCCTCGACCGAGCACCTGACCGAGCCCTGACCGGGCCCGGGAAAAGCACCTGACTAGGCCATAAGTCGAGCCCCAACCAAACCCTGGCCGAGCACTAGACTAGGTCCCGGGCTAAGCCCCCAGCTGAGTCCCAATTGAGCCTCGGTCGAGCACCTGACTGAGCCTCAGGCAGAGCACCAGACCAAGCCCCAGGCTGAGCCCCGGCCGAGCCATAACCAAGCCCTGAGCCGAGCACTAGACTGTGCACTCGACAAGGCCACAACCAGGCCCTGGGTTGAACACTTTGTCCGAGCACCATTCGACACCAATTGGCGAAATAGGACTGATGAGTTGGTTTTTTATCGATTTATTAAGCTCTTGCAACTTTAATATTAGCTAGTTTTAAGGTGTTTTGTTGACAAATTGATGTCTTCTTAATCTAATTTTGCAGAATGGATGCAAGCATGATAATCTACCACAGATTACCATTAAAAGCCACCAAAACAAAGGCCCAGATTCCAGCCCATTAAGCCTACACACGGAGGAGTTTATTTCCAGCCAAACCATTATGCTTCATTCAAACAAAGGCCCAGATTCCAGCCCATTAAGCCCACACACGGAGGAGTTTAATTCCAGCCAAACGACAAGCAGTGTTTTAGTTTCCAGCCATATGGTATTGGTTCCTCTGGTTTGCACGCTGGAATTGGGGCTGATTTGGAGAGGATAGAGAGTGCAATTTCTGTGGAGAAAACCCTATCTCGAAGGAGAGTTTGAAAATGAAAACTAGAGGAAGATCCGGGATATTCCAGGGGGTTTTCTGGGGAGAGATTCCAGAGAGCTTTTCGGGGATTAAAGAGGGGTTGTTGTTGGGATTTTCGGAAAAAAAAGAAAAAAAAAAAAGAGTTTAACCCAGGGCTTGTCGAGGGATTCGAGGGAGGTGTTCTTGCTGGAATTCCAGAGAGGGAAATAGTGGTTGCTTGGGAGTTTGGCTGGCATTTCCTTGCAGAGAAAGAGGGGAAAAAGAGGAATTCGCCGAGCTATTCTTTGAGAAGTACCGGCTAATCCTTGGTGGAGAAACATTCGCCATTAGGGATTTATCCTTTGTTCTTCTTTTCTTCTTTTGGATTAATATGGTGATGTCTCCTGAAATTCTCTTTGTTTTATTTAATTTAGTTATGGTTTAATATTTTTAGTTAGAGATTGATGGATCCGAACCTATGATTTCTAAGTTTCAATTTGAATGAGTTGCAATTGATTATTTTTCCGTGAAGAGTGTGTTCTATTGTTCTTAGGGCTTTTCATTTATTTAATTTGGGAATTGATCATAGTGATGTTTCGGATAGAGAAGCTATGTGATAGGAAACATTAAATTGTGAATTGAATTTTGGATGTAAATAATATTCGAGCAAAATATAGAACATGCCATGAATGGATGAGGAGTAACCGAATAGGGATTTAAGGAAATTCATGTGGTCAGTTTAAATTGTAACCGAGAGGGAGATTTAACCGAAAAAGGATTCCACAAATTCAAAGGCATCTCATATTGAATTAATCTAGAATAGACCTGAAATAAGGATATTTGAAGTTAAGAATATATGTGATAGTTTATTAGACCCGAAATATGGATAATTAAACATTAGGGGATTCTACCATGTCATGGATAATAATAATTGAAATTCATTCTTTTGAGCTTATGGATGAATTGGTGTAGGTGAAATCAACTCTCTAACATTTTCTCTCATTGAATTTCTTTCTTAAATCTTGTTTCTTTACATTTTCTAATTTTTAATCTTTACTTAGTTTTAATTCACATTATTCCCAATTTCGCAATCTCGAATAACATAGTCGGTTTAATCATTTTATTTGTGAATTTTACCAATCCTCATTGGGAAACGATATCTTACTCATCACTTTATTACTTGAACGATTGGTGCACTTGCTAGTGTTAATTTTATCGCATCAAGTTTTTGGCGCCGTTGCCGGGGATTGAGTTAGAAATTTACACTTATTGTGATTTAACCCGTTAATTTGAGAACTTTTATTTATTATTATTATTTTAAAAAAAAAAAAAAAATTCAGGTTTTTCTCTCTAGTGCATGACACGTACTAGTGGGGCTATACTTGAAGAATTTGATCCCAAAATTGAGCGAACAGCCCGTCACTGGAGAAAGGCCACCCGTCATTTAAGGAGAATGGCAGCCGCACCTGCTAATGTGATGGAGGTGGAAGTCAATGAAGAGGAAAACAGACCATTGAGGGATTATGCCATGCCATCAATGGAAGGAGCTGAATCTAGCATAAAAAGACCGCCAATCCAAGCAAATAATTTTGAGATCAAGCCGGCTATTATTCAAATGATCCAACACTCGGTACAATTTGGAGGCTTATCACAAGAAGATCCCAATGTCCACTTGGCAAATTTTCTGGAAATTTGTGATACTTTTAAGCACAATGGAGTGTCGGAAGATGCCATTCGTCTGAGGCTTTTTCCATTCTCATTGAGGGATAAAGCAAAAAGTTGGTTAATCTCTTTACCTTCAGGATCCATCACCACATGGGAGCAAATGGCACAAAAATTTCTAGGTAAGTACTTTCCACCTGCAAAAACTGCAAAATTGCGAAACGAAATTACTATGTTTTTGCAGGTAGAAAATGAATCACTCTATGAGGCATGGGAACGCTTTAAAGATTTACTGAGAAAGTGTCCTCACCACGGGCTGCCAATATGGCTTCAGGTACAAACATTTTATAATGGTTCTACTGCCACAATCCGCAATATGATTGATGCAAATGCAGGTGGAACAATAATGAGAAAACCCCTGAACAAGCCTATGAGTTGCTAGATGAAATGGCTACAAATTCTTACCAATGGCCTACCGAGAGACTCCCCGCAAGGAGGGCTCGGGTTTACACAATGTTGATGCCATCACATCTTTAGCGGCACAAATGGAGGCTCTCAATAAGAAGATGGATGGACTGCAACTCCCAATATCAAATACATGTGATTTTTTTGGGAGGCAGCCACCGAATCATGAATGCCAAATAGGTAACCAAGTCTCATCTAGTTCACTTTCTGAGCAGGCACACTTTGTATCAAATTTCCAAAGGCAAAACAACCCGTATAGCAACACCTATAATCCGGGATGGAGAAATCACCCGAACTTTGCTTGGAATCAAAATAATGTGAAGCAACCTCCTCCCGATTCCCAACTCAAGAGAAGAAATCAAATTTGGAGGATATGATGGCTAAGTTCTTGAGCACGGCTGAAACAAGATTTCAGAATCAAGAAGCCTCAATTCGGAATCTAGAAGTTCAAATAGGGCAACTTGCAAACTTGGTTTCGGGCGCATACAAGGCTCCCTCCCAAGCAACACTGAAAAGAACCCCAAGGAGCAAGTTAAGGCCATAGCATTGAGGAGTGGGAAACAATTGGATGAGCCAAAAACAAAGGTGGCCGAGTCCAACATACAAGAGGACTCAACCATTGATGAAGAGAAGAAAGCAACAACCACTCAAGAAGAGAGGTTGAATGTGAATAAGAAAGCTAAGGGAAAAGGGGTGGTGAATTCTGACTTAACATCTGAAAAATACATGCCGCCTCTTCCATACCCGCAAAGGCTCAAGCAAGACAAGCTAGATAAGCAATTTTCTAAGTTTTTAGAAATTTTTAAGAAATTACAAATTAATATTCCTTTTGGCTGAAGCTTTGTCACAGATGCCCAGTTATGCTAAATTCTTGAAGGAAATCTTGTCCAACAAAAGAAAGTTGGAAGAACATGGAACCGTTATGTTGACAAAGAATGCAGTGCCATTCTACAAAATAAGTTGCCTCCTAAATTGAAAGATCCAGGGAGTTTTACTATCCCTTGCACTTTAGGAAATTCGTATGTTAATAAAGCTTTATGTGATCTAGGTGCAAGCATTAATCTTATGCCTCTTTCAATTTTCAGGAAGCTTGGTTTAGGAGAAGTTAAGGCAACCACTGTGTCCTTACAATTGGCAGACCGATCAATAAAGAGACCACGGGGAATTATTGAAGACGTACTAGTAAAAGTGGATAAATTTATTTTCCCCGTGGATTTTATAGTCCTTGATATGGAGGAAGACCGAGAAGTGCCTCTAATATTGGGACGACCTTTCCTTGCCACGGGAAGAGCTTTGATTGATGTGCAACAAGGAAAACTCATTTTGAGAGTGAATGATGACAAAGTGGTATTTGACATGTATAAAATTATGAAACATCCTTCTGACTCTTTGTCATCTTCTTGTTTTCAGGTGGACATCTTTGATGATCTTGTTGAGGAGTGCAAAAGGGAAGCACTCAAGGATGATCCTCTAGAAAGATACATTACTATAGATGAGGATAGCACATGTCCAAAGGCATCCGAAAATTTGGAAAACTTGTTGGAAATAAATCCAAAGAAATCCGAGGACTTGAGTGAACAACAGCCAAAATTAGAACTCAAAGTCCTTCCATCTCATCTCAAATATGTTTATTTAGAACAAGAGGCATTTCCTGTAATAATCTCTTCTTTATTGACAGGTGAAATGGAAGACAAATTGCTAGAAGTTCTAAGAAGACATAAGAAGGCAATAGGTTGGACCATAGCAGACATTAAGGGGATCAATCCATCCATTTGTACACACAAGATCCTTATGGAGGAAAATTTCACGCCCAAGGTTCAACCTCAAAGGCGCCTTTAATCCAACAATGCAGGAGGTAGTAAAAAAGAGGTGGTCAAATTGCTCGACGCAGGTATTATCTATCCTATTTCCGATAGTGCATAGATTAGCCCAAAGACAAGTAGTACCAAAGAAAGGTGGGATAACAAAGGGTTGAAAATGAGAATAATGAATTAATACCCACTAGAACTGTTACAGGGTGGCGTGTGTGTATTGACTACAGAAAATTAAATGATGCCACAAGAAAGGATCACTTTCCCTTACCATTCATTGATCAAATGTTGGAGAGATTGGCAGGTTACAGGTATTATTGTTTTCTGGATGGCTATTCTGGATACAATCAAATCTCTATTTCCCCCGAGGACCAAGAGAAAACAACCTTCACTTGCCCCTATGGCACATTTGCTTATAGAAGAATGCCTTTCGGCCTCTGTAATGCACCTGCGACATTCCAACGTTGCATGATGGCAATCTTCTCGGACATGAACGAAAAATTTTTAGAAATTTTTATGGATGACTTTACATTGTTTGGTCTAACATTTGAAGATTGTCTCCATCATTTATCCTTGGTTTTGCAGCGTGTGAAGAAACGAACCTCGTATTAACTGGGAGAAATGTCATTTTATGGTTCAAGAAGGGATAGTTCTAGGGCATAAGATCTCCTCCAAGGGGATTGAAGTTGATAGGGCAAAGGTGGAGGTGATTGAGAATCTACCTCCACCTACCACGCTTAAAGTCATTAGAAGCTTTCTAGGGCATGCAGGGGTTCTATAGGAGATTTATCAAAGATTTCTCAAAAATCTCAAAACCTCTTTCTAATCTCCTCATAAAAGAAAATAAATTTGAGTTTTCTCGATGAGTGTTTGCAGGCATTTCGGTGTTGAAAGAGAAGCTTGTGACCGCCCCTATTGTAGTACCACCGATTGGAGCCTTCCTTTTCGAAATGATGTGCGATCGAGGTGATCTTCGCAGTGGGGGCCGTGCTTGGTCAAAGGAAGGACAAGGTTTTTTCGGGCTATCTATTATGCAAGTCGCACTCTCACTTTGGTCCTCAATTGAATTATGCAACAACCGAAAAAGAACTTTTGGCTGTAGTATTTGCTTTTGATAAATTTAGATCATATCTAATGGGGTCAAGAGTCACTTTTTTACATTGACCATGCAGCTTTGAAATTTCTTTTTAGCCAAGAAGGACGCCAAGCCAAGACTATTGAGATGGATTCTTCTCCTTCAAGAATTCGACTTGGAAATTAAGGACAAGAAGGGACAGATAATTTAGTGGCTGACCACCTTTCAAGGCTACAAAATACAATTGAGGATGAGAAGGACATAAATGAGGAGTTTCACGATGAACAAATTTTTTTCTATCTCTCTTGGTCCTCCTAATTCACATGTTACTAAAATTCCCTGGTTTGCAGATTTTGCTAATTATCTTGTAGGGAATGGATTCCAGGGCACTACACTTATCAACAAAGGAAGAAGTTCTTCTCGGATGTGAAGCACTACCTTTGGGAGGATCCATATCTCTACAAAATATGTGCGGATCAAGTAATTCGAAGGTGTGTACCGAGGATGAATTTTCTAACATTTTATATCATTGTCATGATAGGGAAGCGGTGGACACTTTGGGGCCCAACCGAACTGCAAACAAAGGTGCTGCAATCTGGATTCTATTGGCCAACACTCTTCAAGGATGCCCATGCATATGTGGCTGCATGTGATAGATGTCAACGAACTGGTAACATCTCAAAAGGAATGAATTGCCCTTAAATAACATTCTTATTTGTGAAATATTTGATGTCCGGGGCATTGATTTTATGGGGCCTTATCCTCATCTTTTTCTAATGAGTATGTTTTAGTTGCGGTTGATTATGTTTCTAAATGGGTAGAAGCTATTGCAACACGCACAAATGATGCCAAGGTAGTGGTCCAATTCCTTAAGAAAAACATCTTTACACGGTTTGGGGTTCCTAGAGCCATAATAAGCGATCGGGGAAAACACTTTGATAATCGTCGGTTTGATGCCTTATTAGGAAAGTATGGAGTGACTCATAAAAAAGGGCACCGCGTACCATGCCCAAACTAGTGGTCAAGTGGAGGTTTCAAATAGGGAGCTGAAACGAATTCTTGAAAAGACTGTGAACACCTCTAGAAAGGATTGGGCACTTAAGTTAGATGATGCTTTGTGGGCATATAGGACAGCCTTTAAGACTCCAATAGGAATGTCTCCATATAGGGCTGGTTTTTGAAAAAGCTTGTCATCTCCCGTGGAACTAGAGCATAAGGCATATTGGGCCACTAAATTCTTAAATTTTAATTTGCAAGCTGCGAGGGCAAAACGTTTATTACAGGTGGATGAGCTTGAAGAGTTTAGATTGGGAGCTTACGAAAATGCCAGGATTTACAAGGAAAAAAAAACAAGAAGTGGCATGACAAAAACATTGCAAAGAAGGATTTTGTTCCGGGCAACAAGTTCTTCTGACAACACTCGGCTTCGTCTTTTCCAGAAAGCTCAAATCCGGTGGACAGGGCCTTATACAGTGGTGAACGTGTCTCCTTTTGGTGCAATCGAAATTCGTCACAACAAGCACAATGACACATTCAAGGTCAACGGCCATCGCTTAAAGCACTACATCACTGGAGCGTTTGATCCTCAATCTGGCACCACAGTGTTACAAGACACATGAATAGCAAAGTCAAGCTAACGACTATAACTTAGAACTAAATGCTCTTTTCTTTTAGTTTTTTTTTTTTTTTTTTTTTTTTATTATTACTTGCTTTATTATTTCCTATTGTTTTGTTAATGTTTCTCTCTATTTACATATGCAGCCATACACAAGGCGACTGGAGAATTCTCACAGGGAGTTAAAAGTAGAACTTGCGGAGATGTTGATGCTCTAGCATGTCAACAAAATCTCAAAAAAAAAAAAATCAGGGCAGTACTTTTTTTTTTTCCTTCCTTTGTTTTCATTTGTTACATTGGGGACAATGTCAATCATAAGTGTGGGGGAGGTCTTTTAGGTTTTTTGATTCAGTTTGTGAACTAAAATTGCTGAGAAGTTTTTGATTGGAATGATTTGTAGTTCTTGGAAATTGGAAATCATGCTCTGAATCTGTGTGCTTGAATCTGGTGTTTGTTTTGTTGTGCCTGTGAGATACCTTGGGTAGGTGAATGAATAGTCGGGATCACTTAATTGTGTGCCTTTTTTCTCGAGAACCTTATGCAGATTTAGAAACTTTTGTGATCTCATCGAATGCTAGAACTTGCTTGATTACCTCTTGAGGCGAAATCCCAGACAACACATTGAATTTAGAGATGATTTAGGCCATTTTGGACCGTTTGTGCTTTTCAAGCCTACCATGATGCAGATCTCACCGCTAGTCACCCCATTGAGCCATTACAATAGTAGGAATTACATCATGAGCCAAAAATTGAGTTCTTTCTAGCCACTTTGACATTACCCCTATATCCCGAAAAACCAGGTGAATACCCTCTCAAGAGATTCATGAAAATAACAATAGCATAAAGAAAGGGAAATCTGAAAAAAAATTGTGAGGTTACTATCCAAAACCTGGATGTGAGGCTATTTTATCAAAAAAAAAAAAAAAAAAGAAAAAAAAAAAAAAAAAGAAAAGAAAAAAAAAAAAAGCAAGATATGATTAATACACCCCAACCTTACGAGAAGCAAGGACAATGTGAATCATTAAGTTTGGGGGAGTAGGAAGTGAGAAAGGCATTCGTTCTTCATAAAGAAAATAAAGAGAAAAAAGACCCTTCTTGGTGCATTACCTTAATGATTCTCTTGATTTTGTTTAATCCTTATCCTTTTCTTGATAGCCATCACCCGATCCTTACACTACAAGCTTAATAAAGACCTTTTGATCCGAGTTTGATATGGTTGTCGACATTAGTGGAGAGGGGTAAGAAAAGCAAGCTTATGGAATTCAGGAAATTACTCATACATTCTCCCAAGAGATCGGATAGGGATTCGGTTTGAATAAGTTGATTAGGATTGCAATGGTTCTAGTGTGAATGGCTATTTGTTTGAATACGTAAAGGGATCACAGTACGCGATGAGGCTTGCACTAGGTTTGAAATTCTAGACTTTGCATGGTTTGAGATTTTTCTGGAATTATGAGAATTATGCAATCTTTGAGGCTTGCTTGGTATATCAAATTGAATCGATTCTTGGGCACTTATTTTGATGACAGTTTTAGATCTTGTTTATTTTGTTTCATCTTTTTGCTCGAGGACTAGCAAAATGTTAAGTTTGGGGGAGTTTGATGAGTTGGTTTTTTATCGATTTATTAAGCTCTTGCAACTTTAATATTAGCTAGTTTTAAGGTGTTTTGTTGACAAATTGATGTCTTCTTAATCTAATTTTGCAGAATGGATGCAAGCATGATAATCTACCACAGATTACCATTAAAAGCCACCAAAACAAAGGCCCAGATTCCAGCCCATTAAGCCCACACACGGAGGAGTTTATTTCCAGCCAAACCATTATGCTTCATTCAAACAAAGGCCCAGATTCCAGCCCATTAAGCCCACACACGGAGGAGTTTAATTCCAGCCAAACGACAGTGTGTTTTAGTTTCCAGCCATATGGTATTGGTTCCTCTGGTTGCACGCTGGAATTGGGGCTGATTTGGAGAGGATAGAGAGTGCAATTTCTGTGGAGAAAACCCTATCTCGAAGGAGAGTTTGAAAATGAAAACTAGAGGAAGATCCGGGATATTCCAGGGGGTTTTCTGGGGAGAGATTCCAGAGAGCTTTTCGGGGGGATTAAAGAGGGGTTGTTGTTGGGATTTTCGGAAAAAAAAAAGAGAAAAAAAAAAAAAGGAGTTTAACCCAGGGCTTGTCAGGGGGATTCGAGGGAGGTGTTCTTGCTGGAATTCCAGAGAGGGAAATAGTGGTTGCTGGGAGTTTGGCTGGCATTTCCGCAGAGAGAAAGAGGGGAAAAAGAGGAATTCGGCCAGAGCTATTGCTGAGAAGTACCAGGCTAATCCTTGGTGGAGAAACATTCGGCCATTAGGGATTTATCCTTTGTTCTTCTTTTCTTCTTTTGGATTAATATGGTGATGTCTCCTGAAATTCTCTTTGTTTTATTTAATTTAGTTATGGTTTAATATTTTTAGTTAGAGATTGATGGATCCGAACCTATGATTTCTAAGTTTCAATTTGAATGAGTTGCAATTGATTATTTTTCCGTGAAGAGTGTGTTCTATTGTTCTTAGGGCTTTTCATTTATTTAATTTGGGAATTGATCATAGTGATGTTTCGGATAGAGAAGCTATGTGATAGGAAACATTAAATTGTGAATTGAATTTTGGATGTAAATAATATTCGAGCAAAATATAGAACATGCCATGAATGGACGAGGAGTAACCGAATAGGGATTTAAGGAAATTCATGTGGTCGGTTTAAATTGTAACCGAGAGGAGATTTAACCGAAAAAGATTCCACAAATTCAAAGGCATCTCATATTGAATTAATCTAGAATAGACCTGAAATAAGGATATTTGAAGTTAAGAATATATGTGATAGTTTATTAGACCCGAAATATGGATAATTAAACATTAGGGGATTCTACCATGTCATGGATAATAATAATTGAAATTCATTCTTTTGAGCTTATGGATGAATTGGTGTAGGTGAAATCAACTCTCTAACATTTTCTCTCATTGAATTTCTTTCTTAAATCTTGTTTCTTTACATTTTCTAATTTTTAATCTTTACTTAGTTTTAATTCACATTATTCCCAATTTCGCAATCTCGAATAACATAGTCGGTTTAATCATTTTATTTGTGAATTTTACCAATCCTCATTGGGAAACGATATCTTACTCATCACTTTATTACTTGAACGATTGGTGCACTTGCTAGTGTTAATTTTATCGCATCAAGGACCAATGCCCAATCAACTAACTAACTGCCACGTGGCATCCACTTTACACCGAGATTACCTCCGGGTTTTGAGTTGGATCTGAGTAATACCTAGATTCGAAAAATACTCCATAAATACCAAGCTCATTAACTCATAAAGTACGGATTTTTTCCCCACCTAACTCTGCCCACTCATTTGTTGCTCCCGACCAAAACACTGACTTGAGCGTCGGAGTGTCATTGACGGACACCAAACAGGTGTCCCCTTCACTCCGAGGCCATCTCCTATTTCGTTGCAGGTCAGAATAGTGCTAGGAATCCGTCCTAAACAGTTCTAACACTCAAGCAAACGGTGCTAGAGATCTGTCCAGAATAGTGTTAAGGATCCGTCCATAACAGTGCTAGGGATTCGACCAGAAAAGGTGGAGAGCAAAGTCCGACCGAGTGCCGTGCGCTTCTACATGTGGTGTTGTACCGAATTTCGGTATCAACATGATCAAATAACCATATTAGTTAAAATTGTATTAATTAAATGTAAGAGATAAAAATAAAAGACTCATGCAAGTAAGTTTTGTTTAAAAAAAGATACATACGATGGCAAGTAGTAAGGCAGTTCAAGGGAAATTGGTAAATGATGACGTAGTAGAAGAATTATGTGAAAGACAAAGATTGAATATGTATTAAATTTTGTTAATTACTATATCATATTATAAACTTCTGCAATGTATTATTTAAGTAAAATAAAGATAAAAAGGTTGGAATAGATTCAATAGAATAAAGGTAAAATTAACTGATGAGAGTATACTATTATATAGACTACATGCAAGTTGCAAAAGACTAATAAGGTTCTGGTATGGAAACTCGCGTGTATTTTCTACTGTGAGAATTCATGATTACTAACAAGCAATTCCTGATCACTAATAAGCAATCTCTAGGCGAATTTACGTGGGTCCACCCTCACTACTCAAAATATCGAAGCGGTGACTTTTCTTGTTTTGATTTTCCACGGTCTCCTCAAGTCTTTCCGTCTTCAAAAATGTGATTCTCTTTTTCCTGCACTGTAAGGAAAAAAAAAAAAAACAAAACAAAACATGATTTCCACACCTCAAATCTGGTTCAGAAGCCTTTTCTAATTGATGAAAGCAAACATTTCTTTTTTTTTTTTTTTTTTTTTTTTTTTTTTATGATTCATAAGTGCTGTTCTCAAACTGAAGTTTAATTCTCATCTGGGTAGTCCAGTTATGAACAAATAGAAATATATATATATATATATTTATATATACACACACACACACACACACACACATATATATATATATATAGAGAGAGAGAGAGAGGGAGGGAGAGCCACTTTCTGTTTTGTGGGGTTGTTGTCAATTATCAAACCCTTCTCTTTCTTTGGCTCTACACAAAAATACACACACTTTTTAATCAACTCTTCCTATCCATTCAAAACTCGTTTCATATCTCTGACTACTCATGAAAATAAAAAATATTCAAGTTTTTTCCGGTTTTTTTAATGCAAGTTTCCTTCTTTGTTGGTGATAAAAAACTGGATGAGTGGGGCTTAATTTACTTTTGCCTTCATTTCAAGGATGAAGAAGCTTTGTGTTGTGGTGGCTCTTTTCACTTTGACATGGATTTTCCTATCTTATTCTGTGATCTGCCAAAGGCCTTCTTCTATAAATATTGGAGCAATTTTCACTTTCAATTCAGTTATTGGCAGAGTTGCAAAGACGGCCATGGAAGAAGCAATTTCTGATATTAATGACGACCCAAGATTACTCAAAGGGATAAAACTGAGGCTGCTCACTGAGGACGCAAATTGCAGTGTCTTTTTGGGAGCCGTTGAAGGTAATTTCAACAATACTTTTTTATTTGGAATTCTTTGGACAGTTTTCAGTTTCCACCTTTTTCTTTTATATATATATATATATATAATTTTGATAAGTTTGTCTCCTCTTGTCTTTTCTGTTTGAGTTTGCCAAGGTTTCCAAATCATATGGAAGCCTCAAGTTTACCCTTGTTTTTTATTTTGTTGTTGTTAATGGCTGGTTTATCTGTACAAAATCTCTGCCTATTTTTTTAGAATAACTAAGCCCTCCATGAGCTAACTATATTAATATGTCCTCCGTGTAAATTTCAGTGGCAGAAAATCTACTTGAAAGAATGACAATCATACCTTTTTGTCCATTACATATGGTCAACTGTTGTGCTTCTTATTACTCTGATTATAAGGTTGTTAATATAGATTTGGACTTGTTGCAATGATACCTTGCTCCATTTTCTGAATTGTACATTTTCTTTTGGGGCAGCTTTTCAGGTGCTAGAGCAAGGGTAGTGGCTATGATTGGCCCACAGTCCTCAGAAATAGCTAACATACTTTCTGGAATTGCTAATGGTCTACAAGTTCCTATTGTCTCCTATGGTGCAACCGATCCTACTCTATCTGCTCTGCAATTCCCTTTACTTCCTCCGAACTACGCATAGCGACGCCTACCAAATGGATGCCATGGCTGATCTGATGGAGTTTTATGGTTGGAAAGAGTTCATTGTCATATATGTGGATAATGATTATGGCAGGAACGGTGTATCCGCATTCGAAGATGAGCTCGATAAGAGAACACTGAGAATTGCCTATAAATTGCCTCTGCCTATTCAGTTCAATATGAGCTACGTCACTGAAGTGCTCAATAGCTCCAAGTCGTTTGGTCCTCGTGTCTATCTTGTTCATGTTGATCCCGATCCGTCGTTGAAAATCTTCACTGTTGCGAAAAGGCTACAAATGATGACTAGCAATTATGTGTGGTTCGCAACGGATTGGCTCTCTACGACCATAGATTCGTACTCTCCAACAATGAGTCGAACCTCTCTTGGTGTTCTTCAAGGCGTGGTCACGCTTCGCCAACACATTCCAAAATCCACTCGGAAACAAGCCTTTTTGTCTAAGTGGAGAAAACTGCAGCAGTCAGGTTTAGTGAGCTCCGAGTTGAATAACTATGGACTTTATGCTTACGATGCAGTTTGGACGGTTGCCTATTCCATTGATAGATTTATAAAAAAATATGGAAATGTATCATTCTCTTTAAATGATAAGTTACTTAGTGTTAAAGGAACTGAACTTCAGCTGGGGAAGCTCAAAGTATTTGATGGTGGAGCTATTCTTCTTAAGGAATTATTGGAGACGAACTTCACTGGTTTAACTGGTCAGATTAGATTTGATGAAGTGAGGAACTTAATCAATAGCGGTTATGATGTCATCAATATCGACCAAAGGGAAATTCGTACTATTGGTTTTTGGTCCAATTACACTGGATTTTCTGTTTCCCCACCAGAAGCTGTAAAAGTGAAGAAAGTTAGCTATTCCCTTGGGATCAAAAAGCTTAACAATGTTACTTGGCCGGGGAGAGACAACAACACCGAGAGGTTGGGTGATTGCAGTTGATGAAAAGCCTTTGAGAATTGTGGTGCCAAACAGGACAAGTTTTGTTGAGTTTGTTACAGAATACAACAACCACGACATAAAGGGATACTGCATCGACATATTCACGGAAGCGTGTAAATTAATCCCTTATGAAGTTCCCTTCAGATTGGAGCCTTTTGGAGATGGTCACTCAAATCCCAAATATGATCAGCTTGTGAAAATGGTTGAGAGTGATGTAAGTAAAACTCGGTTGTTACAAGTCTTTGCTGGTTAAAAGATAGATATTGTTACGAACATACCTTTCTAATGCAAACATGGTTTTCAGGTATTCGATGCTGCTGTTGGGGACATCACAATTGTAAAAAACAGGACGGAGATTGTGGATTTTTCTCAGCCTTATGCTAGTACTGGTCTTGTGATAGTGGCACCTATCAGCCATCCGAAAACAAATGCTTGGGTGTTTCTCAAGCCATTCTCATGGGAGTTGTGGTGTGTCACCGTTGGTTCTTTTGTGATGATTGCAGTTGTTATGTGGACTCTTGAGCATCGAGTCAATGACGATTTTCGAGGCCCCCCTAAAAGGCAACTTGCTACAATGTTTCTGTAAGCCTTCTTTTTGTTTAGATGAAATTCAGTGCAATTCTTCCGGAAAATTTTTCTTCTTAGTACGTAGCTACCTTTTCTAAGAATGACGCCTTTTTTTTTTTTTCTTCTTCTTTTGATTAGAAGTTACACTCATATATAGGAGACATATCTAACTACATTCAACTATTTTTATTGCAGGTTTAGCTTTTCAACACTATTTAAGAAAAACCGTAAGTAAATCTTCATCTTCCTCAATCTAATTCCCCATTTGTTTTCTCCTACTTTCACAAATATAACTCTTCATGTAAGCTAAATTTGTGTTGGCTTAAGGTGGCTTAAGCTTATCATATAATTGGGACGTCCTGTAGTATTTGAAGCAAATAAACTGGTATCTTATACTGCACTGAGAGCATTCAAAACACCTTTTTTTTTTTCCTTTGGCAACCTTGCAATCCACAGAAGAAACTAAATTACTAATAAGCTGCAATATCTCACTCCAAAAATCTAAGTTCAACTCATTTTCGGTATCTTTCATGTTGTTCTTATTTCAATGCTTCATCTGTGGAATTGTTAGGGGCTTTAACCTGTTTTTTAGTTTGCTAGTAAGTTCTTTTTCTCAAATTTTCACCATCCCTAGTTATTCAGAAAAATATGATGTGTTCAAATGCGTTTGGATTTTAAGGAAGAAAATCATTCGAACATTTTTTTTCCTTGAAACCCGACATTGCCAGAATTGCTTCATTGTGCTTGAATACTTTAAATTTTGTATCTCACTCGTTTTAATTAACTTCATAGTCCATATAGCAGCTTTGTAAACCACATTACTCTTGCACTCATAAGTCTCAATGATTCATCATATCACAGAGGAAGATACTGTGAGCACATTGGGGAAAATGGTGATGGTGGTATGGCTTTTTCTATTGATGGTGATCACATCAAGCTATACCGCAAGCTTGACTTCAATCCTTACAATTCAGCAGCTTTCTTCGCCCATCACCGGAATTGATAGCCTCATTGCAACTAACTCACCTATTGGATACCAAGTAGGCTCCTTTGTTTACAACTATCTAACCGAGATTCTCTACGTACCGAGTTCAAGACTTGTTTCGCTGCGCAATCCAGAAGAGTTTGAAAGAGCTCTACGGCGAGGGCCATGGAACGGAGGCGTGGCAGCTATTATAGATGAGCTTCCGTACGTTGAGTTGTTTCTGTCGGAACGAACTGATTTTGGGATCATTGGCCAGCCATTTACCAGGAGTGGATGGGGATTTGTAAGTATCTCTAAAAATAACTTAGAACAGGCTATTATCGTAATTCATCAACATGACCACCTGAAATTTTAGTTCTAAAACATATCATATAAGAGGAAAACACTTGAAAATTCAATAGGTTTGTTGCTCGAATTGATTATACTGGTTCCTGTCTAAATGATTGCTTCAAGCAAACATATATTGTCATTTATGAAAAAACCAACCATCCAAATATATATCGTCATTTATGAAAAACCAACTATAGTGATGATCTTATTGTGTTACTTACTATCCCAGGCTTAAATTAACATGGTTTGAGTCGAAATGATTGCTTCAAATAAGTATATGTGCTTTTATTGCTCGATATGAATAAGGTCAAAAAAACTAAGATGACTTGTACAAGAGAAACCCACTTTGGTGATGATATTGTGCTGGCATTTTCTTATTAAGTTTTGTTTATTCCTGCTATCTCAGGCTTTTAAAAAAGAATCTCCCCTTGCTTTGGACATGTCAACCGCGATCTTGAAACTTTCTGAAAGCGGAAAACTTCAGGAGATCCACAAGAAGTGGTTTTGTAAGATGGGTTGTCCTGGTGAGAAGGGACAGGACGTTGAGCCTAACCAACTTCAATTGATCAGCTTCTGGGGTCTATATCTACTATGTGGTTCAATTGCTCTTGCTGCTCTTCTAGTATTTCTTCTTCAAATGGTTTGCCAATTCATCCGGTACAAACGCCGGCAGAGGAATCTTTCCTCTTCTCCATCCTCGAGATCATCAAGCAGTCGATGGTCCGGCATCATCTATAGCTTTTTCGACTTTGTTGACGAGAAGGAAGAAGCTATCAAGAGCATATTTTCTCAGTCTCACCCACCTCAAGATCAGACTGGTTGATCACAAAAATTCTATGAAAACTATAAAATAGAGTTACACTAAATAAACGTTGCATAGTACGTATTATGTCGCTCTTCTCTGTATCTTAATTGTGATTATAGGCATAGCTTAACGGTAATTCAACACTTGACTCTACTATTATAAGATAATGAGTTTGAATCCTCCGTCTCCGCCTCCAAGTATTAAAAAGAAAAATTGGGACAGAGGAAAACAATAGATAACTGTATGGCAGGAATGACAGTACATATATACATAGGGACATGACATCTTAATTTATTTGCATGTTCTTGGGTTATGGTGTGCATCGGTCTGTCATATTTAGAAGAGTGATGGCTTTATATATAAATATGCTTCCTATCAAGATAGGATAAAGTTGCATATCCCTTGATCATTATAATAATGTTATGCATGTCTTTTGATTTCCTCCAACCAGCTAATGAAAGGAAAAGAATAAGAAAAAAAAAAAATGTAATTATCTCAGGACTTTGTAAAATACATAATATTAATAAAAAAAAAAGAGCTTTTTAAGTCGATTATTTTCCGTTGTATTGTTTCAAAAAGTTCGATAGGGTTAAAAACTTGTGTAAAACGAGAAAAAAAAAAATACATATTTAACATAACCCGATAAAATCGGACAGTTCGAAACAGACCCTCATAAACATAAAAATCTCATTAGAAGAAACTTCACTACTTACTTCAAAAGATTAAAATATTTGTTTCATCCCTTCCAAGTAAAATGATATTATGAAAGCAACAACTCCCTTTTGGCATGATGAACATTTATTGAAACCAACCCACGTAAAGGGACGGACAGGGTGCTGTCCGTACAAACATTGACTTGTGGCAATGGAAGATTGAATGAGACAGTTAATATTTAAGGCCTCCATTTAGGAATTTTGAAAATTCAAAGCTTATATTATAGCACATATTGATGATATTGCACATATATGTTGATCATGTATTATTTCATTTGTCATCTTGTTGAAAGGGAAGCCAATTACCACGTAACCTTTTGCTCTTCAGAAGAAGGGTATCCAATGCATGACAAGTGCAGTTTTCAATTAATCAGTCATTAGTTTCCATAATAGAGTTTAAGATCCCGTTCATTTCACCAATTCGAGTTTAAAATTTAAGTTTTATTACAGTAAAAAATTCTAAAAAACAGTCATATTTAATTTTTTTACTATAATAAAAAATTCTCAAATAAAATCACATTTTAACTCGAATTATCGAAATTAACAGGCCTTAAATCCTTCTAATGCAAGTTGATTCATATTCCTAAATTATATTCTTCCTCTACTTTGGACTGTACCAGATGCTTCAAAAGCTGCGTCGCAGTGGCCACAACGTGCAATTTTATGGATACACTGTTCAATTTCACCTTTATTAAGAGAAACTCTAATTACAAGAAAAAGAAAAGGAAAAATAATTTTCTCTCTCATTTAATTATTAAGTATTTATTTACTAAATTAAAAATAATAATTCAATGGTCCCACAATATAAAATAAACAAATGCAAAATTAAAATGTATGCAATCTTTTCACTCTGTCTTGGGTGTTGCTACTTCGTAGGCTATTCCGAGATTTGATTCTCCTTTAATTCATTCTCCGGAGGCTATTCTGAGATTTGTTTTTCCTTTTATTCAGGCTGATCTAACCTAATAAGATGTATTGGTTTCCCTAAAAATAAAAAATAAAAAACTCACTTTTTATTGATTTTGGATAATGAAACTGACTGTTAAATAATAATTATTATTGTTGCTTTTTATGTTTGAAAAGTTTACATGTTAAATTCAATGATTGTTAAGTTATGTGATAGAATATTTTAATAATTATTTTATTATTCTTGTCTATTAAAAACAGTAAATATTAAAAAGGAAATTAATGATCTCTAATTTTTTTTTTTCAAAACCATTATCTTTTTTTATTATATTCTATTAACTATACTAGTCATTTTATGTCTTTACCAAAAATGTAATGATTTAACTTTATTTTACTTTTTTTTCCACTCCAATCATTAGCCAAAATAATAAATGATTAGCTATTTTGAAGTATGCATTTCACACTAATCAAATATAGCTAACAATAAAGAAGAGTATTTATTACTTAAATTTTTAAATAGTAATAAATGCAAAGGTTTTTAAAAAAAAAAAAATTCAATGAAATTATTTATATTTTAAATTTAATAAATATTAAAATGATATATGTTTAGTTAAAATATGGAGAGTGGTTGAAATTGGCTATCTAAATGTTGATAAAAAAAAAAAAAAAATAAATAAATAAAATAAAATAAAAACGTCTAGCTATTTTAGTTAAAATTGCAACAAAAAAAATTAAAGAGTTCCCTCACCGTTTGTTAAACACACTCATAGATTAAGTTCTAGAAAAGTTATTCTATCTAATTCCCAAAAATACTGTTGTCAGTCTCAAATCTCTGTGTGAACACTTATACATTTTCCATTTTTCAGCATCTGGACTCATATCTGCCCTACAGATACGAGTGTGTAGAATACGTTCTTGAGAGGAGAAAAACACAAAAGCATGTGGAGATATCTTGGGTGCGTTTAAAACTTATTTTAAAATAATTTTATTTTTTATATAAAAATAGAAATGAAAATATTTTTAATTTTAAACATAAATTATTTTTAAAAATGTGTTTGATAATTTTGTTAAGAGATTATTTTTAATATAAAAAACTCATTAATGTCTCTCTCTGTACAAGAGAGAAAAAAATAAAAAATGATTAAAGTGAAATTTTGCCGTGCAGTATAATATTAGTATGAAGGGTAATATTAACAATTTGATTTTTTTTATATTTTGGATATGATCGAATATTCAATTCAATGATAAAAAAAAGGACAATTATAACATATAAAAGGGGTGTAGAGAGTAAAAAAAAAAAAAAAAATGTGTGGGAATAAAACCATTTAAAAAAAATAAGCTTATATATACATGTAATAAATAATTAATAAATTATAAACATATTTTTATAGAACTTTAGCAAATGTTTCCTTAAAAATAAAATTAAAAAGAAAAACCCTTTAGAACAAGGAGACCCGCTAGACGATTGGATGTGTTTACTTTTTTTTATGCACTGTAGTGAGTAGTTGCCGTCAATAAGTTAGTGAAGATAAGTGAAAATGTCATTTTGGTAGAACAGGGCAAAAAATGTAATCTAAAAAAAAAAATGTCTTTTCTTGATGATTAAACCCCACGTTTAGTCGTCAAAGTTCTCAATAGGAACAACTTTAAAATACAAAAATATTTTAATATATACTTGGAGAAGTACACAGTTAAATTCTACCAAACTTATAAACTTAAAAGTTTTTTTTTTGGTAGATTAAAAAAATTATTCTATTCGTTATATAGTCCAATATTAGAATTAACAAATTCTGTAAAAAAGTTTGAAAGAAAAAATTCTCTAAATAATTATATGCTTTTTTAGTTTTAATATAGTTCTGATGCGACTTGAGGGTCCAAAATTAATGCACAGTATCCATAAAAATGAATATATATTTTTTCTAATCTTACTTAATATTCTGTTTAAGTCTTAAAAACTTTAGTATTAGTGTTGCCAGACAAGGACATGAGATTTTCATCATGCACAGTTAAATACGACCGATTAAAATCTCTCAAGTGATATGGGAATCTCCTTTTTAAAGTAAACCTAGAAAAATATCGACAAATGCCACTCATCAGGATAATATACTGTTTATTTTATCAATTTGAATTTAGAATTTGAGTTTTATTATAATAAAAACTCTCAGAAACAGTCACATTTAACTTTTTTACTACAGTAAAAAACTCTCACATAAAATCACATCTCAACTCAAATTACAAACTCGAATCAGTGAAGTGAATGGGCATATGTACAAGATTATAATGAATCAAATCAGTAATGATATGCATCATTATTAGTTCTTTTAATCAACAGTAATTGTAATTTATATACTAATTTTAGGAATCATGTATTACCTTGGAAAAAAAATAGGAATCATTGTTACTGTATAAAAAACCAAAATACGGACGTTTTTATATAGTAATATATAAAAAAGTTGAAAATAACTGATATTTAAGATTCGTTCACTTTACTGATTTGAGTTTATAATTTGAGTTGAGATGTGATTTTATGTGAGAGCTTTATATTGTAGTAAAAAAGTTAGATGTGACTGTTTTTGAAAACTTTTTACTGTAACAAAACTGAAATTCTAAACTCGAATCGGTGAAGTGAACGAGGTCTTAGTTTTTTTTTTCTTCTTTCTCTCTCTCCCTCTCTTTTGGCATTAATGGAGGTTTGGGGATTTTCAGAACGTCATTAGGGAATACGTATCCAATTTCTTTAATGCTAGCCACAATTTGAGTGTGTGGTCAATTAATATCTTTTTTTTTTTTTAATTCCCTTTTCCTAATTTTATCTCCCACTGTTTTCGATTCCAAATGCCCACGTTACATCTTTACCTTTTTTTGTTTCTTTTTGTTCCTTCAAAGCATAAAATGTGTCTAAAATATACTCAATTAATCAACCGGTCTATTTCTCAAAGGCTGAAATTTCATGTTCTTCTGTTGCTTGATGTTAAGGCAACCGGTCTATCTCAAACGCTGAAATTTCATTTTCTTCTGTTGCTTGATGTTAAGGCAATATGATCATGACTGCCATCTTTCCTTGTTAAAGCTCTTCACCATCCATTTCACTACTGATTTAATAGATAATGATATTTGAATAATGCTAAAAAAGCACATGTGGGTGTCTAATCTACATTATTTATTCTCTATTATTGATAAACATGAGATTAGTACGGTAAGAGTGCAAATTAAACACAAGAGAATTCTGTTCGACAAAAAAAAAAATCCTTATTTGTTTTTTTTTTGTTTTTTATGATTAGTTCGCATCAAAATCCTATTTTAAATAAACTTAAGATTAGAAAATACATAATCATGGAATATCCTAATCGTCCACAGTGCCAAAGTTGCTGCCAAGATTATTTAGGGTCCGATACCTAAATTCGCTCTCTGATTCGAATCATGATTTGTGGTTCGTTATAGTATTTTTTCTCACAAAAAATACACATAAATTAAAAATAGTTCTAATCACATAATTTAAATCTATGAACCAAACAGACTCTTAATCTACGTTATTATGATCAATACGTTTTTTTTTTTTTTGATAATTATGATGAATACGTTGAATCTAATAAGAATGCTCTGGAAAATCAAAAGATATGGGACACAACGCCCTTTCTGTTTAAGCCAAAAACAATAGCTATTTGACCAAACGACCAGTTGTAAAGGATGCTAGATTCAGCAGTACCAACGACCACGTTATAGAGGAGTTTTGTTTATAGCATAATTGGTACTGACGTACTGTCTATGTTCCAACCAAACATATGCCGTTGCAGCTTTCTCGCCTCATGAGTGCCGATCATGATCTTGTCTACTTTACAAACTATTTTACACATTTCTTCAGGATTGTTCATTCCTACTTTATGAGTTATGAGTTGTGGTGATTTAAGTTCAGATTTTAATTTGAGTTAAAATATATTTAATTATGATTTGAGTTATAATTTTAATTTGAGTTTATATCTAGATGTACACATTTTGAGTTATAATTTAAATTGAAAATCTATTTGAGTTTGTGTTTAGATGAGTCAAAACTTAAATTTATATTTGGATAGTAATTTAATAAAAACTGAATGGTGATAGATAATTTTAATAGGGTATATGAGTGGGATTTATTCGTCTCTTCATTGTGAACGCATAGCAAAAAAAATCATCTCAATCAAAATTAAAACGAAAAAGTTATGACGTTGTTCATTAACTTGAGTTTGAGTTTATGAACTTGAACTCAGATTTTAGCTCCAAACTCAAGTTAAAACTCAAGTTCAAACTCAAATTTTACACAAAAAAAAAAAAAAAAACATGAACTTGAATCAAGCTGTTACTTGAATTTAAACTTTTTTTGAGTTTGGATGCAAATGAACAAACCCTTTATTTATTTGTCAGATTAATTTCATTGGTATTCTCTAAATTTTAAGATTATTCTCACTTTATCATGTTATATAAAATTCTTATAGTACTTTACTCCTTTTGAATTTTGATTAATTAGTCGTATATAATTTTTTACGTTAGAATTTTCATTAAGAACAAATGAAAAAATACCACATAGACGCATTTAAGCCCTCTATTTTTCTTTCTATATATTTTTAATGAAAATAGTAAAGTCTGAGTCTATTTGGTTCATAGATTAAAATTATGTGATTAGAATCGTATTTGATTTATGTGTATTTTTTATGAGATAAAATACTATAACAAATCACAAATCATGATTCGAATCAAAGAACGAATTTCTCTACCAAACATCACATAAAAGTTGGAGTTTTTAAATATTGAAGGGACAAAATAAGAATCACCTTAATAACATAGGGTATGCGTGAGAATGACATTATTTCTTATCTGTTTATTCGAGCAGTTAAAATTGGCATCTTTGGTTGCTTGAAGCCGCCAGCGGTATTTAGCTCACGTGGCTTGCACTAATATTGCACCTTTCCAAACATTCCATATTGACCATCACATGCACAATTACAGGTACTGATAAAATGACTGGCTGTGTTCCAATAGAAAAGGAAAAAAGAAAAAAGAAAAAGACAAGGTCACAGTAAGTAACCAAAGCAAGTGGACAAAAAATCTAGAACTAGAAAGTGGTTCCTCTCTTTTGTCATCTTCTCAAGATTCTTTTAAGCTAATTTAAAAATATAAATTATAAAAGTACTAAATACTCTTTAAATTGTAAAAATAAAAATATAAAATATAAAAAAGTATAAAAGTACTAATATATTTTTTAAATTAATTTGATATTTTTAATTAAAAAAATATATTGTGTAGTTATTATATTAAAATTAATCATAATTAAAATATTTAGTGTAATAATTGAGTATTAAAATAATAAATAAAAATTATACAACTATTTAAAATATAAAAATAAATTTTAAATAAATTTAAATAAAAAGAAAAAATAATGTTAAAAAATAAAAAATATTATTAATTTACTAAAAAATAAAGTACATATTTATTATATTAAAGTTAACAGTAATTATGCTAATATTATAAATATTAGAAAAATAAAATAATAAATATATGCTGCATTTATTATTTTTTGAATTTTATTTTTAATTGTGTATTTATAAGTAAAATAAAGGAATAATAGTAAATTAATATTAATATTAAGAATGAGAGTCTCAATTTCAAGAGAGAACATGAGAGTGTCAATCTCATTTCTCAATCTTAAATTTGAGTGAGATCCATTATTCTCACTCCCATTCTAGAATAAAAAAAGTAGATAAATATAAAATTGACTCTTATTTTCTACTCTCATTATTTAATCTTGATAAGTAATCATGCTAATGAGAATAGAATAATATATTAATGATTATGTCTTTTACTATGTTATATCTATCAGCATTAATAACCATTTGACAAATTTTATCAAGGCAGCGAATTTCACGATAATCTGTTTTTCACTTACTAACTTTTGTTTGATATTTTGCTAGGCGAAATTGTTGTCGTGTGCAGCCAAATCAACAAAGAAGAAAAGAAAAGAAAAAAAACAAAAC